>CM054934.1:23091855-23199621 GCA_029168755.2 Tillandsia fasciculata | reverse complement strand
AACAATGATGAATGAACTTTGAACAGTGATTGTGAAGATCGAATGGATATCCAAGGTAAGTCTGAATCTCAACTCAACTCTTGTTTTCTTTCTGCTTGATTTGTGACATGCTCTATTACTATAACTATTCGACTAACTATTGTGGGCATGAATAGGACTACAAGTTGGGTGGGGGACTAAAATTACTTTGAACATTTGGTTTTTCAATGCTTAGAAGATTATGTTGGTTTTCCACTGTTGTTTCTTTCACATATCCTGATTCTTTTTAAAATGTCCGGGTTGAGGATCAAAATCTATCTCGGGGCATCTTGTGTTTGCTATGTCTACACAATTCTTGACGCGTAAATCTAACGATGTGTTTGTCAAGAATGTTTGCTGTGCTGCATGAGGTTACAGATGTCTAGTCTAGAGGTCTGTTCTTAGGGAGTTAGGTTTATTCTCATGGTTTTAATTTCTGGGAACTCTTTTGTAAATTTTGTTGTTTTATGGTGGATAGCAACACAAAATACTTTTTGGAATTTCTTGGGATCTGTGTTTTGTTTCACGAAACCGGCCAAAAGGGGGAGATTGTTAGGAAGTTGAGTTGGGCGTATTTCGTGAAAGTATTAAGTCTTGAAGATTGAAGATGAAGAAACTTTGGATCGATACCTCAATCTCAAGAAAGAAGAATTCAAAAGGATCAGGTACGTTTAAACTAAATAATTTTGATGATCCGAATACTTCTTATAGTGTAGAAACACCTGGAAGAGGTTTTAACTGCATATTCATCAAAAAACTGGACATGGGACATGTTCAGGATCCGGATCGTGGCTTGTCAATCCGGATCCCGAAGGGTGTTCGTTCATACATGCTTCAATCCGGACAAGCTTGTACAAATCCTGGGAATCCCGAATCCGGATGAGGTTTTGTGAAAAAATGTGTATTGAACGATCGGAGATGGTGGATTATGATCCGGATCCCGAACAGCGGATTTTCTGAAAATTGCAATTCTGTGCGTCTGCGATCCGGATCGTCTGATCCAATCCGGATCGCCGTCGGTAAAACTTCCAGAAAAGTTTGTTTTTGATCCGAATATTCTTCCTAGGGTTTCTAACCTATAAATAAACCATATGGTCATTTTCTAGGGCAAACGCCAAATAGGAAGCCGTCATTTTCAAATATCTTTATACGGCCTTAGATCCACATATAGAGAAGAAAGGAAATCAATAGAAATTATCTATGGTTCTTCATCTATATTGATTGATTTGATTCTAGGTTTTCATACTCACATCTTGAGTAGAATCAAATCAATGAATACTTAGATGGTATTTCCGATCTATTTCTTAATCTAAGTATTCGGCGGATCATCACCACCCAAACAAACAACGATTTACCCTAAATCGGCGCGTGGACTCGCGTGGCCTTGTGGATTCAAGGTGCAACCGCTCTCGTGGATTCGGAGCGAGGTACGTTCGTGGATTCGAAGCGTACCATTGGGTGAAGACCGTGGATTCGGTCGGACGTCGTGGACTCGACGTTGGACGCTGTGGATTCAGCGTTGGGCGGCGGAATCGTGGATTCGAGAAGCGTCGTGGAGCGAGCGGAGAAGATCTACTAGGGGCGTATGGTAAAAGGTTGAGTCGTCTGTGAGTACGTTATATCACCTTGTACGTGTGTTAAACTCTAGTGGATTTCGCCGTGTTATCGGTCCCGTGGTTTTTTTACTCCGGTTTGGAGTTTTCCACGTAAAAATCTTGTGTGTTCTTTTATTTTCCGCATTGGGTTTTATCGCACAATGATTTTTTGAGTGTTTATTGTTTACACCTATTCACCCCCCTCTAGGTGTTTTTTCCCTATTTAGATCCCTTATAACCTAAACCCAACAGAGTGGAGCTGTATCCCCGGTTTGGAGGACTCCTGGTAGCTGTTGGCTGGTTTTTACATGTTCTTTTTGGAGTAGAGGATCTGTTGTACTTGAGCGAGTGATGTGAGGATCTGATGTACTATAGTTTTAGTTTATCTCCTTTTATAGTGAGGAGATGCTGTAATGGAGGACATTGTATGATGATATCTATATTCGAGGAGATGGATATTGTACTTTATTTCATATGTACACTGATAGGATTTTATTTTACAGCATTTTTATTTCCGCTCTGATATTTGCGTAGCTTTAGTACTATCTTTTGCAGGTTAGACGCTTCGCCTATGCGAGATTCTGCATAGGTGGCGGATCTTGGCGAGCCCGGGTCGCAGTTTCGACCCCGGGGCGTGACACAAAGTGATCGTGATGACAACAAATGCAGAGGATGTCATGTGGTGAATTTCATCAACGGGAATACCTGCTCGATATCTTAGCAGTTTGTAGAAATCACAAATAAGATTAGACTATCATATTTTTTGTTCAGCCTAGTATAGTATGGACATGATATGTTCAGCCTGGAATACCTTGCTCGCATATTTAACGAGGCTATATCAGCAGTATGGCCATATACATCTAGATGCCCCTGCAGGAGTAGTGGCAGCTACAGCCCGTGCATATATGTTATATCAATCGGGGGTGTAGTTTGTTTTCCAACCCCACTGGACACAGATTCACTAAAGTGGCTATCACTTTTGGCTTATACATGGGGTGCAACTGCCTTGGCATATTTGTATCGAGCGCTAGGACCTGCTTCACTGTACGGGAAGGCCAAGTGTTGTTGTATTTTGGGACCCTATTACAGTTATAATATCTAATATTTTGATTTCATTATTATGTTAATATTGGTATATAAATATTTTATTTATTATATTAAGCTGTTGGTATTAATATATAGATTTGGGCTTGGGAGCACATTCATATCGGCCGACCTACAGGCGTCCTAGCGCTACCTAATATAGTAGATCACCCTTTGGGTTGCCAGTAAGATATTTATTTGATATAGTAGATTTTTGTATTTCAAATATAATTGCAACTAATATATGTATTTTACAATCTAGATGGGCAAACGCTGGAGTACTACGCTTTAGAGCCAATGTCAGGACCACCAATATTGAGTTTTATAGAGATGAGTTTGATCAGCATAAAGAGACGCAAGTATATACATGTTTTATTCAATACTTTAAATATATTATTTTAGATTTTTATACTAACTGATCATTTTGTGTCATTAACAGGTTATATGGATGCCGTACACAGATGAGATTTTAGCTACATTACCAGCCTTCTGTGTACAGGGCTCGCAAATCTGGCGTTTCAAGAACAGTCATCATCTGCTATCACATTGTAGAGATGCATGTACTAGGACAGAGTCTTGCGGTATTTCGGTCTTCTCCAGCATATATCTCTCAATGTGGAGTCCATCCGACGCGTGACATCACGTGGGCGTCCGGATGAGGATAGGATTGCATTTCACGCTGCACACATTGAGAGGTGGTCTGAGAGGCTAGATCATATTGTTGATCAGCTCCTGGCTGCTGGTGAGGACCCACTGCAGGCAGCATCCATATACATGCAATGGTACTGGACGATTACGAGGAGATGGATATGTCGTCCAGTACAGCGTCCTCCGCTGACTTTTCATCCCCGTGGGCATATCGAGAGGACACTGATATAATAATATATATATATATAAATTTAACATATTTTGTATATTTAATATAAATTTAAATTGTAAATTGAAATGCAGGCCGACACACTACGACGGATAGATACTACTATAGGCCAGTTATTGCATGATCGATCGTCGCCTACGAGGACATTCGGGACTCTGGTAGATATGCGCGAGAATATTCATATGGTACTGCAAAATATACCAATGCTACCTACTGTTAGAGTTTTAGAGGGACGAGGAGATTATACTCACGCATCGTCCTCGAGTCATTAGGTACCTTCATATCATTAGAAATTTGAAATTAAGTCTTCAAATTCAAATTAACTAACTATTTACGTCCTTTCAGGTACCACGATCTCCATCTCCTCCTATTCATGCTCCCACGAATTTCTCTCGACATCAGAGTCGCTCCCGCCTCTTGTATCACGGACATCTTTTGCATCGACATATTCACGTTGTCGTCCCTCGTCATCATCGCTACGGGAGATCCAACATATTGCTGAGCATGATGAGGGTGGTATTATCGAGGAGCTCGATGAGTTGGCACATCTTGATGATATACCGATTATCGAGCTTGCTGTTCCTCGTGGGCGTGGGCGAGGGCGTGGCCGAGGACGTCGAGGGAGAGGACGAGCTCAAAATTGAGTTTTAGCTCAATTTTGAGTTTGAAGGTGTATTATTGGCATTTTTGTGATTATGTTTTTTGTTGTTACTCAACTGTTATTTCTGAATGTTGTGAAATTGTTCTACATAATTTTGGGAATGTTTAGCTTAAAAAATGAATGTTGTGAAATTTATTGTACGTTTTCATTCTGTATGAAACTTGTTGTACAAATTTTGATTTTTTTGAGTTGAAAAAAAAATATTGGTTTTATTGTGATTAAATGCACTGAATGATTCAGTGTCTTAACATAAACGTTTAAGGCGCTGAATGGTTCAGCGCTTTTAACATTTATATTAAAGGCGCTGAATGGTTCAGCGCCTTTAGCACTTACACCAGAGGGCCTAAGGACTTGGCCAATTTTTGCAAAAATTGGCTAAATTTTCAGTACACACGCTGAAGACGTTCATATATACAGAAGACGCTGAATGATTCAGCGCCTACAGTATTTTTGCTGAAGGCGCCGAATGATTCAGCGCCTTCACAAAAACCTTGTAGCGCCTTCAGATGGTCTAGCCTCCGTGGCGCCCTGCTGGCAAAAGTAAAGTTAGTTTTACAAATAATTTTTTTAGAGTATCATTTTATAAATTTTAAGGTAGCGTTTGGTTCGGGGATTAGGAAAATTTTGTTATACCGGGGATAGGTATAGATTCTGGTATTAGCAGGAATTGGTGTAAATTTGCGTTTGGCTGGTTTTATGAGTTATACCGGGATTAAAGGAAATTGTGTTTGGTAAATTATATAGGAATAAGGAGAATAAGATGAATAGGAAAAAATTGTGTTTGGTTGAGTATAGAGGAATAAGAAAGAATTGATAAGTGATAAATTGTGTATTGACTTTTTGCCCTTTATGATATAATTTATAAATAAAATAATTTATTATATTAAGCAACCTAATAATAAATTTAAAATATTATTAAATTTGTAAAAAATATTTAAAATATATAATAAATAAATAAAAGTACTTAAAATTATAGAAAATTATATATTAAAATATTTAAAATGTTTGATTGTTTATCATTTTAAAACTATTGTTTATCATATTTAAGTAATATGATAACGTATATTAGATATATCTAAAGTAAATTTATTATTATAGTTTGTACAATACGAAGACTCTGATTCTATAATGTTATCGGCAAAAAAATATTTATAAAGATTTATTCGAGCACAAAGATCCTAGCATATAATCTTTAGATAAAAAATTGAATCATGTCATTAGCTCAAGCACAGTTGTATCGCTTTTTTATTTCTGCTGGTACGATAGAATAAGATGAATACAATTCGTACTGATGGGCACTTAATTTCTTACTTTTGATTTTGTCGAAAATTGATTTCTGCATCTTCCCTTTTACTATGAGAGAGAGAGAGAGAGAGAGAGAGAGAGAGGGGGGGGGGGGATCTTCCAAGTTATAACATGTAAACACAATAGCATGATTAGTCTAATGCTGAAACTTTCAAGCTGGAGCTGGTAGATAGATGCTTGTAGAAATAACTAAATCAAGTCATATGATACAAATTTAAAAATGATAAAGATGAAGTTGTTGAATTGGTAAAGTAGAGAAGAACTGAGAAATCGAAGTCGATTAAGCCTGCAAATTAAGGTCATTAAAACTCTAATCACTCCACCAAGAATGTTGGGCATAAACTAGAGAGGAGGAATTTGAAATCTATCCCAGATATGTATCAATCAGCTAAATTGGCTTTTGTTGCAAATGCATTATTTCAATTTAAGCAAAATACAGAACAATTTACAGAGCCATGCATCAGAAGAAATTAAGCATCAACAACTTGAGCCATGCATCAGAAGAAATTAAGCATCAACAACTTGAGCCATGCATCAGAATGCCAACATTTCAGTGAAATTAAAAAGCTGGTACAACATATTAAGCTAAATACAGATTGGAAAAAGAGAAGCTGCAACATCCAAATCATGCAGTGTTAGCTGAAAGCAATGTAGGTCTCCAAATTGCAGTGTTGATACCGATTGATTCTCGTTTCGCGCTACCTCTTTCAATTATTTTCTACCTCTTGGTGTAAGAAAAAGACATAGCAACTATATCATCCTCAATAAATTATGCCCCAACTTGCGACGAATTTGATTGTCTTAGCTTTCCAACAGCAAAATTCGTAATGCAACACTAAAGTCGATTCTTTGTGACTTGCATGTCAAGGGTTTAAAGTGCGAAAATGAAGTCGAAGAATCTAATTGTGAGTTCTCCTTCCTTAGTTCAAAACAAAATAACTAGAATATCTAATGCTCAAAGATTGCATCAGAAACTAAATGATCGATTTACTACGAACATAATGTAAAATTGAATCGAATCCATTAACACAAAAAGTTTATGGTAATATTGATATGCGATATATATATATATAGAAGTCGGTACTAAAACACGAACAAGGTTTAGCCGACAAATTAGATCATCACAATAAGAAGATACAATTACCTGCAATAATTGTGAGATAGCAATCAACTCCGAAATCATATTAATTGAAAACCAGATGCTGATTTTATTTGAAATTACATATGCATGCAAGGAAGAGCAGAAACTTCTTTATCAAATTGAGGAATGAGATACATTTCACCAATCTATACCGATTTTAATCCTCCGATTGTAAATGAGCGAATCTCGCACTTTCGAGGCCAATCTCAATACTGTTGATTCGTTTTCTATCAGATCGATCATTTGATAGTGCATTGAACAAAAATCCGCATAAAGGAAGAGAAATTTTACCCTCCCCCCTCCTCTGCACATTCACAAGGGTAAAATGGAGCTCCTCGCGCGCCCGTGCCTCGAGAAGAAGAACCCTCTCCCGCTACTACTGGATAGAGATCGTTCCATCTCCAAATGAGCAGATGTTGCTGGAGATTTGGAAAGATTTGCTTGGAGGTCCTTTTCCTTCTCCTTGATTACAATTTGGTACTCCTGCGAATTGAGCTCGCTCTCCTCTGGCTCCGGCGCCACCGGCACGCCGACGTGCGGCGAATTCATCGACACCGATCGCCCGATCACCGGATCGATCGGAGCCTGCAGCTCCGATCCCGGGAGCGGCAAATCGGGGCTTACAATTGCAGCTCTGTTCTCAATCTCTTCTGCTGCTGCTGCTTCTTCTTCTTCTTCTTCTTCTTGTGAAGCTTCTTCGTCATCGGAATCGGATTGCGTCGGATCCGATTCGGCGGCTGCGATCGGGGTGGGGATTGAGGCGACGGGGGGATCGTCGGCGGCGGCGGAGGGGTCGACGACGAGGGAGCGGCAGAGGGGGCAGCTGACGTGGGCGCGGAGCCACGTGTCGATGCAGGATAGATGGAAGGCGTGGGCGCACTTGGGTAGGAGGCGCACGAGCTCGCCGTCGCCGAACTCGCCGAGGCACACAGAGCAATCGCCGCCGCCGCCGCCGCCGCCGCCGCGGTGGGTGGCGACGGGGATGGAGGCGATGGTGGCGTCGTCGAGCCCCACAGTGCGGATGTACCACGCGTGGTGGAGCGACTCCGCGCCGCCGCCGTCGTCGTCGCTACCCAAGGTAGCTAGGGTTTCGCAGAGGGGCCGCGAGGAGATCGGAGAGGAGGTGAGGTTGGGGAGAAGAGTAAAGCAAGAAGAAGAAAGGTTGCCTCGAACCCCGCGTGAAATTTGGGTTCCTCCACCATTTTACCGGAATTGAAATCCCCGATTCCATACCTCTTATTCCAGGTTGCCTAGAATCCGAATTCCCCTTAAACCTGTCCCCGTTTGGGTATGGATGCGGGGATAAGGGGGGTATTCCCCCTTATCCCCCTTACCAAACGGCCCTAAGAGTTCAGAGACTTATTTCAAAAAAAAAGTTCGATTCGTTTAGTAAAAAACCCTTCCTAAAACCTTATAAAAAACCCTTCCTAAAGCCCCAAAAATAAAACTCTCCTCCTCCCGATCCCCTGTCATCCTCCTCCTGCTCCACCGCCGCCTTCGTTGCCGCCGCGAAGATGGTGAAGGCGTACCTGCGCTACGAGCCGGCCCCAGCCTTTGGCGTCATCACCTCCGGGGACGCCAACATCTGCTACGACCCCTCGGGGCGCCACCTCCTCGCCCCCGCCCTCGAAAAATTCGCCCTCTGGGACCTCAAGAAGGGCCAACCCACCATCGCCTTCTCCCCTCCCCCCCCCTCCTCCTCCTCCTCCTCCTCCTCCTCCTGCTCTCTCGTTGTCACCGCCCTCGCCTCCTCCTCCTCCTCCTCCTCCTCCTCGGTGCTCGCCGATCCCTCCAAAACCCTAGTTTTCCACTCCTTCTCTTCTTGTTCTAAACTTTTGGTTCCTCGTGGTGTGATCAGATTGCGAGCGGGCACGCCGACGGGAGCATACGCCTCTGGGACTGTGAGAAGGGCACGTGCGAGGCCACGCTTAATGGCCACAAGTCAGCAGCTACCGTCCTCCGATACAACCACGCCGGCTCCCTCCTCGCCTCCGGGAGCATGGACTGCGACGTCATTCTCTGGGATGTCGTTGGCGAAGCTGGCATCTTTCGCCTCCGCGGGCACCGCGACCAGGTACCCTCTCCCTCACACACACACGTCCCTTAAAAGTGCCTCCTTTTGTTCGTTTTATGCACTTTCGCCCCTTTGTTTGTATCAGGTGACTGATCTTTGTTTCATCGATTCGGGGAAGAAGCTGGTGACTTGCTCCAAGGACAAGTTCATGAGGGTGTGGGATCTGGAGACACAGCATTGTATGCAGATTGTCGGCGGGCACCACACTGAGATTTGGTCTCTTGATGTTGATCAGAAGGAGAGGTTTCTGGTCTCTGGGTCAGCGGACCCAGAGCTGCGGTTTTACCATATCAGGCACAGTGCAGAGGCAACCGATACTGTTCAGGACAAATGGGAGATCTTGAAGCAATTTGGAGAGATTCAGCGGAAAAGCAAGTATAGGGTAGCCGCGGTCCGGTTTAATAAATCCGGAAGCCTCTTGGCATGTCAAGTAGCTGGGAAAGCTGTGGAGATTTACCGGGTTTTGGATGATTCAGAGGCCATGCGCAAATCCAAAAGGAGGATTCATAGAAAGAAGGAAAAGGTTTTAGCGAAAGCAATGGTTGAAGGAAATGAGGATGGCAGCGTAATTGATCCTTTATCCAGCCAGGAGGTGCAGCATCCTACTATTGTGGTCTCCGATGTTTTCAAATTCCTTCGGAACTTGCAGGCAAGCAACAAGATTTGCTCGATTGCATTCTGTCCCAATTCTCCACCCAAAGGCGCCCTTGCTGTTCTCACTTTGTCTCTAAATAATAACATGTTAGAGACTCATTTAGTCGATAGCAGCGATAAGAGCTCGAAAATGATTTCTGTTGAACTTCAAGGACATCGCTCTTATATTAGAAGTGTCACACTGAATTCAGAAAGTAACCTTTAATGTCGACCAGCCACAATGCGGTGAAGATCTGGAATCCGAGTACTGGGGCCTGCCTTCGAACCATTGATTCTGAATATGGCTTGTGTAGTTGTTTTGTTCCAGGAAATCGGTATGCTCTTGTGGGAACAAAGAGTGGAAAGTTAGAAATTATTGACATTGGGAGTGGGAGCTCGACAGAGGTGGTTGAAGCTCATGCTGGTCCAATACGGTCAATTGTACCCATTCCGGACGAGAATGGATCTATAAGCGGGCGTGGCTTCGTCACTGGGAGTGCGGATAAAGATGTCAAGTTCTGGGAGTATCAGATACTGCAAATACCTGATAGTGTGAGATTCTTCCTTTCCTAATTGGCCCCCCATTTCCTAAATAACTTACTTTATTGTTTTGTTTACGCCGGTGGTCCATTGTTCTAAACTGAACCAGCCTCACTCCATGTTTGGCATAGACAGTGATTCTTCTTTAAGTTAGATTAGCTTTTCTACCTAAAGATAGCTTTTGGTAACTTAATAGCACTTAATTGTTGCCCGAATTATCACTACTACTTTTTAGTCTTTTCAGCCTTGGCACTTACCGAAATTGTTCATTGTTTGTATTTCGACATATCCGCGTGACTTGATTTTGGTCTACCTTCTCAACAATTGCTGTGCTTATTTTGCTCAGGAACTGTAATTAATTATATAAGATTTATATATGTTGTAATGGTTGATGCTGATCTTAGCATGCATTCTATTGATTGCTAGAATCTGGGCTTCTTGTATGACTTTTTTTTTTCCCCTTCCCCTAGAGGACATATTTTCCAAAGAAAATGTAGTCTGCAATGTAAGCACCTATGGAGTATTCCCTATGTAAAATTGTTGTGAGATTGGCAATATAGTGTGTTCTTGTGTCCCAATGGTCAGAGTTGTCTTGCCTAATTTATTTCACAGAAATGTCAATAGTTAATTTTTTTGGTATTTAGAAGGACCTTTTTTCTATTATTAACTTGCTTAATACTGCTGCATTTGCCTGTTTGAATATGGAGAAATTTGAGTGGTGTTCTTAATGGCTGCAGGGCTCCAAAAAATTAAGCGTGACAAATGTTAGGACTTTGAAGATGAATGATGATGTCCTTGCTGTCTCCGTCAGTCCAAATGGAAAGTACATTGCTGTTGCTCTATTGGATTGCATGGTCAAGGTTAGTTCTCAAGAATTTGGAACTTCAAGCATCTTGCTGATGCCAATTTTACTATGCATTTATTGATCATTAGAAAATAATAAGGGTCGCACTAATGGCCCCTTAATTCTGTGCAAAAAAGTTTTAAGTAAGCTTTAGTCTTTAAAATTAAGTATTCGACTCCTTGAACTTAAAAAAGGTATTTTTCTCTGATCTTTCCTAGGGAACCCTGTTAGTGGAACTAACAGAAAAGGTAGCATAGCTACCATATAGGTTACTCTCGATATTTACTTGGTAGTCAAGTCCATTATCTCACAAGTGAGTTCCTTTGAACCTATAGAGAAAAGAATTTTCATTTATGGATCATTAATTTATTTCAGGGTGGACTCAGATTGAACTTGGCTGCCAAGTGTATTGTGCATGGCCAATTTGATGCTTTCTCCTACTTATTTAGTCTGATGGGAAGGACTAGAAAACTAAATACACAATTCATTTTTCAACTTCAAGGATTCAAATTCTTAATGGTCGATGCCTGAAATGATACTTTTGAAGAGTTCGGAGGCCATTGATGCAATTTACCCTAATATTAGCATTTTGGATACTCATTATGTGGATAGTTTCTATTGTTGTGTTCGTTTCTAGATTGTCTTCAAAATTGTTTCTGGCAGCTATATGCTGCTTCTTGTCCGAAAACATTTTAATATGCTTAAGTGATTAGTACTTAAGGAAGAGATTTTGCTTTGATGCTAATCTGTTAACCTTTTGGCCGCTGTCACTCTGCCATAATCTTTAAAGACACTCTTCTCTATTTCATTAGCAAGGCTTTCTGTTGGGACATTTTCGTCACCGTTGGTCTTTTGTGGCCGCTTCAACTTGTGGTTTCTCTGATCATGAGGTTGTGTTGTCCTACTGTTTAGAACAGATGTTATTGATAATTAAAATATATCCGTGGGAATACTGCATCTGCTGGAGCTGTGGAAGACTAGAAAATAGACAAACTTAAATCAACACTACTTTTGTTGTTGGTCTAGGTAATTCCTTGTGATTGCGTCAAGCTATAATTTATGTAGGTTAATTAGTTGTTCATTTCCCACACTTGCTTATAGCTGATATGGCTACACTCTCCCGTACATTGAAGTTTGAAGATTTACTGCAGAAGTTTCTTAATGGAATATTATGGAGTGTGTAGGCTAATCTCATTTGAAAGAAGAAATAAGTCATATTAAGTGTGTTAGCTTAGAGAAAGTAGGTTCTGATATTTTTAAATGATTATTATTTAAGGAAACACAATGGAAGGATGGAAAAGAATGTTTAGGAATGTGGAAAAAGAGAAATGGAAGAAAAAGCCAGATAGGAGGTAAAGGAGAGGAGAGACAAGTTCCAGCAAAGGGAAAATATAGAGAAGAGAAATGAGAAGGGAAGAAAGATGAAGCCTATGGGTACTGTGTAACACAGTTTGAGCGTATCTGTCTTCTTGCCTCTTTCTTAAGCGTTGGTCCCTAAAATACAGTGAAAGTAACAAATCTCATGTTGGATGTTATTTTTGTTCTCTTTTTGAAGTGCTTGTTTTATTTAAATGCTTGGTAACCAAGACACAGCTGAGGAAGCTTTGTGTCCATGTCAGATGTGTGCTCAAAATGTATGACGCGCGGACACACCCTGACTCATATCCACTGCCGAGTATGTGATTCTACGAGGAAAAAAAAATTTCAACCTTCATTCGCTTCTCATAAAACAATCTAAGAGATAATTTAGGAAAGTACCAACCGTCAAACTCTTAAATCCCTGGTGTATGGATAGTTATAAACACTCAAGATTCATTTATAATTAAGATCAATTTTATTACATTCCTTATTATCTTTTTCTCATATTTCATATCAAATAAATCTTTTGAAGATCAGCGTAATATCTTACTTAATCCTAATCCATACTTTAGATTAAACAATTCTTTTGAACATGTGATTTAAAAACTTCCTCCTTATCTCTTCTTAGTTCTCTATGCTTAGCATGATTATTTCAGTTTGTTTTTGACTAATTCCATTATAAATTTTGTTTTTCCTAAGTTAATTTTATTCCTTCTTTTAAATAAAATGTGCATATTTGCTAGTTTTTTAAAATAATTCAGTAACTTTGTGTTAATATTTTCGTTCATATAATAAAATATAATAGTATTTTCATGAATATGATGATTACATATGTGATAAAATAAGAATAAAATTATATTTAAACATTGTGTCCTTACCGTGTCCACGTCCTAATTTTATAGTAAGTTGCCGAGTCGTTATGTCTGCGTCATGTCATGTCCCGTGGTTGTGTCCATATCCGGGTAACCTAGTATAAATGCTATCATTCATTTTGGTATATCGGATTGACCTGCTAAGTTACATGGTATATAAAAATAGGCTCATTATTTCCTCTCTAATACTTCTGAGAACAGTTCTACCCAATTTGATTGTAGATTTTTTTTTTTTTTTTTTTTTTTTTTTTTTTTTTTCTATAGTTTGTTATGTTCTGCCGGAACACTTTTTTTTTTTTTTTGAGTCTTTAGTTTTAAAATTTTCGCTCATCGAGAGCCTTGTAATGAGGTGCAAAAACTAAATGATATCTTGCTTAGCATTCGGATGACCTCATTGTTGTGTAGTTAGAATCATAGTCAGTAATTTTTAACTTGGCAATTCTGATGTTCTGACATGCTGAGATTTGCAAGTAATTTTGCAGGTCTTCTTTGTGGACACGCTTAAAAACTTTCTTCTCCTTTATGGCCACAAGCTTCCAGTTTTCTGTATGGATTTTTCGTCAGATGAAAGTCTACTAGTCACTGGTTCTGCAGATAAAAATCTGAGGATTTGGGGTTTGGATTTTGGTGATTTGCATAAAAGTATTTTTGCCCACGCAGACAGGTCCTTTGATATTATTAATTTAAACTAATTAAGGCTATTCTTGAATATCTGCCTGAATGTAGAACTAATTGTCTCACTTATTTTTGCAGTGTAATGGATGTGAAATTTGTCAAAAATACACATTATATGTTTAGTGTGGGAAAAGATCGTCTTGTGAAATATTGGGATGCGGACAAATTTGAGTTACTGTTAACTCTTGAGGGGCATCATGCCGAAGTTTCGTGCCTTGCGGTTAGTAATCACGGTGATTTTATTGTTACAGGATCACACGATCGTTCAATTCGACGTTGGGATCGCACTGAAGAACCTTTTTTTATTGAGGTATTATTTGCCTGATCTTTTTGGTAAAAATGTATGCAACTAACCTGTGAGGCTGTTTGGGAACAGCTACCAAACCTTTAAGAATTTTGTTTTACTACCTAATCTTTCGTTTTATTTGGTTTTAGTTCTTTATTAGCTCTGGAAAACTATTGCATGCACCTGGTGAGGCTGTTTGGGAACAGCTGCCAAACCTTTAAGAATTTTGTTTTTCTACCTGATCTTTCGTTTTATTTGATTTTAGTTCTTAATTAGTTCTGAAAAACTATTGCGTGCACCTGGTGCATTTCTACATTTACACTGCGCATTTATTGGTCATTCATTGTATTTGATTATTTGATCTTTACAATCTAATAGGTTATGGTTTTTTTAGCTAAAAATTTAGCGATTTAATTAACAAAGTGAGATGCAGTTAAAAAAAATAAAGGTATGGTGTACAAATATCTGGATGGACGAGTTGCAAGCAATTACTCTTAATAAGACAAATCAAACTATTTGAAAGCTCAGGAAGTAAAATCAAAATTTTTAAAAGTTGGGTAGCCATTTTCAAATGACCCGAAGTTTAGGTTATCTCTACAATTTCATCTTTTTTTATTATTTATATTCTGTTCAGTTGCTAATTTTAGGGTAAATTAGACTGTTTCTGTGGCACTGACCATGAAATTTCACTTAGGCTATTGAACTTCTGTTTGTTGTATTGCTGTGATGAACTACTACTTCCGTTTCAATTGGGTCCATTTACCAATTTTGTTTAATTACCCTAACTAAGGATGGCACAGCGGCTGATGCTGCTGTCACATATATCTAAGAGATGACATAGTGGTTGATTCTCAATAGCCTTGAGTGCGTGTGGTAACTGAGGTGTGATTCCACTCCATCCCCACATTATGAAATCGACGTGAAACATAAATTGATGTTTAGTGTGTAAAATGTGGCAAATTGAAATGACCTAAATGAAATGTTGTGTTCAGTTCAGTAGCCATGAGCATAATCTAGTGCATATTTTATTTATGCTATTCACTGCATTTCTATTTTATGTGTTTAATGAGTGGTCTTGCGGAATTTTCTGGGAACTACAGGAAGAAAGGGAGAAAAGATTAGAGGAGCTGTTTGAGTCTGATTTAGATAACTCAGCTGATAATAGATATGCTCCAAAAGAAGTGGTTCCTGAGGAAGGATCTGTGGGGGTTCCAGGAAAGAAGACTCAAGAGTCTCTAACTGCAGCTGATGTTATAATTGATGCATTAGACACTGCTGAAGATGAGATAAAACGAATTAATCGATACAAGGTACAAGTGGCATTAATATCTTTTCTGCTTCATGTCTTATTTATGCTAAAATATATTATTCGATGAGGAATTTAAACAAGAGAAAGTGGGTTGAACATGAAATTTTCTGGTAACATAAAAAACTAACAGACATTTGCTAGGGTATTATCTTCAGAATCTATGAAATTATTACATTTTGGGATTCTTACTGTGATTATGTACTTTTCCTAATTTCAGGAGGACCAAAACCATGGACAAGGAAGTGAATTCCAGCCGAATGTTTTAATGCGAGGGCAGTCACCTTCTGATTATGTTCTCCATGCACTTTCAAATGTCCACACCAATGATATGGAGCAGATGCTGCTGGTTTGTATATGTCTCAACTGTTCTGTTCATTGCTTTCTAGTACCTATTTTGTGTGATGATATGCTCTTAATGAATTTCTTCTGGAGTAATGCATTCCTATGTTTGTTCTTTATGGGCCCTGTTTTAAGGTGCGTTGTAGTTGTATTTAGCACAACGATTTAAGTATCCATCGGTACGGTCCGTATCTACCGTATCGTATCATGCCAATAAGATACCGGCACGATACAGTCCCTGTGCCGATGGGACAACTGAAAACCCTCTTTTCTTTAAATTACTAAGTATTTTTTTTAATAAAGTTCAAAAGATTTGATAAAAATACATAATAAGTAAATAAAAAAGTTTGTTGCTAAAGAAAATAAATATTTCATGCCATTATGTGTTCGCACATATGTATTTTTGTGACCGGCACTCATCGACACCGCTCGGCATGCACTGTGCTGTACCGTGCCGGCAAGTTTTCAGCACGACCCCGTGCTATGGCACTTAAATCCTTGATTTAGTACGAGTAGGATTTCACTTCTTTTCCATGGTTTCATTTCGGAAATTGGAATGAAAAAGTACTCTATGCAGAACGTGATCTGTTAGTTACAAAGAAATTTCTCCGTTCTGTCACGAAAAGGTGCACTTGCACGAATGCTTTTGTGTTTGACGTTTTGCTTATAATTATGTTCAAACTACTACAATTCCCATTGGGCCCTAAATATTAAACCATAAATTGCAAAACATTTCAATTTCTATAAGTTAATGCAAGAGTCTTGATATTAGAGTCTTTTTCTTATTTAAATATGATTGTTGCAAAAAGTTTCTTTGCTTTAATAGTCCTCTACAGGAGCTAAAATGTACCATGACTTTTAGGATGCGTTTGTTTTGCGTTATCTTTTTAAGATTCTCGGTAATCCAACGAGAATAAAAAAATATGATGGTGTTTGGCTAAATGCACTAAGTAATCTAGTCAATAATGTTAGATACACTTGGGACTGAGATTCAACCCAAAGAACTAATCTCATTCCTTTGAGAGAGGATAAATATCCTTATATTAATAAATTGAGATAATCATAAAATTTCTAATTCAGCCCACTTTTTTTTTCCTTCCTACTTGCCGACTAGTCAGTAATGTTTTTCTTTACTATCTAACCTCAAATCTTTGTCTAACCTTATCTTTCTCTCTCTAAGCTTAAACACTTTTTCTCTTTCTAACCATGTTTCTGTCTCTTCTACTAACCTCGACTCTATCTCTCTCCCTATTTATTTATTTAATTATGCACTCTCTTTATTAATGGATTGAGATAATCATAAAATTTCTAATTCGGCCCACTTTTTTTTTCCTTCCTACTTGTCGACTAGTCGGTAATGTTTTTCTTTACTCTCTAACCTCAAATCTCTCCCTCTAACCTTATCTTTCTCTCTCTAAGCTTAAACACTTTTTCTCTTTCTAACCATGTTTCTGTCTCTTCTACTAACCTCGACTCTATCTCTCACCCTATTTATTTAATTATGCACTTTCTTTAACCTATGTTCTCTCTTTCCCTCTCTCTCTAAAATCTCAACTCTCTCGCTCCCTCTAAACTCAAATCTCTAAGCTGAGCTCTCCCTCACTTTTTATCTTTCCATAACTTTAACCTAAAAAACTCTATGTCAACTCTCTTCCTTTAATCTCAAATTTTCTCTCTCTCTCTCTCTCTCTCTCTCTCTCTCTCTCTCTCTCTCTAAGTTAAGCTACCTGTAAAATGTGTATTAGCCTGCTATTTTTATTTATTATCATTTGGTTATTAATATCTTATCTGATTTTTTCTAAAAAGATGTTGACACTTTGCCAGCATTTGAAATTAATTAACAAAATAAATAAATACATTAATTTTATATTTTTTGTAATCTTAAATAATATGACTGTGCGAACTAAACATGGGAATGCCGCATTCTTAGTAATAGGATGAGTAAGAATTAAATATTTGGACATCCTTTTGTTCCTGGTAATCTTTCATAATGCGAACCAAACGCACCTGTATTTCTATGGTACAAAACAACCTTAAGACCTATTCTGAATAGTTTCCCTATGAAAGCATACTTAAATAACTTGGTAAGTAGTCAGAAAATATGCATTTTGTACTTCTATCTTTTTGCTGTTGTTGGTCAAAGATGTAACAAAATGCTTGCTAATATGATTGTATCGCTTTAGCGAGATGGAAGCTATTTTTCTTGTTAATTTGGATTGACACGTGAACACTCAAATAATTGAAGAATTTTATTTTGCAGTCGCTGCCGTTTTCAGATGCCTTAAAGCTAATATCTTACTTAAGAGAATGGGCCCTCATTCCTGACAAGGTAATGCACATGTTTATGCTCTCCAATTTTCTTTTTGGTCCATCATGTATGAATAAGACATTTTATCCTGTATTTCTCTTTTGTATCACATTCAGGTCAGTAGACAACATAGCAATACCCTCTGATGTCATTTTACTAGTGTGACATCAATTGTGACCAAGAAAGTACAGATAGTTATGATAATACTAGTGATCACCCTTCAATTCCTAGGAAGCACTATAGAAGGAACCCTTCTACTAGGCCGCAACCCAATTTTGTTATGTTATGGATCACCAAACTTCTAACTGTCCTGGTATTTTTCTAGAGGGATGTAGTTCATAAGTAGAGAATTGTTCTAAAAGGCTGGTCCATGCATCCTCATATGTGCCTCTATATGTATCTGCTGTTGCTTGATATTATCTGCATATGCTGTAGGCGACACTTAATGAGTTCATAAACAACCTTTATCATACATTTTATGCACATTTAAGTAGATTTAGCATGACATGTTTGTGATTGGCTACTCAAAAGCTTGGTTATTATTATTTGATATGCTTAATTTGTTTAATAAATATTCATACATTTATTGTCCACTTGCCATGATATATTTTTTCTTCTATGGATGCAATGTGTACTGTCTACTATATAATTACTATGTGGTATCTCAGCGACATGCAAACAATTTTTACTATAAAAACTTTGGTTCAAAACAAATTGCGTGGATAGGCCTTCCAACTTTTCAGTATGTTGTTTCAATATAGTCATACTAATGCTATAATGATAATAAAGTTGCTGCATCTTTAGTGACGTGTCATATGACCGCATGCAGGTTGAGCTTGTTAGTAGGGTTTGTACTGTGCTGCTCCAAACACATCATAACCAATTGACGACCACAGTGGCTGCAAGGCCCATGTTAACCTCACTGAAGGATATTCTTCATGAAAGAGTTAAGGTAATTAATTACTTGTATGAATCCTAATTTACAAAAGAATTGGTTGTATTGTATAAGAAGCAGTATTGTATAAGTAGCAAGCAGATTTTCTCCAATGGATCATCTGCTTTACCATTAAAATGATGTTGCTCTCAATTTGATTCGTTTGTACAAGAAACTGGTCTGATGAACCCTGTGTTTTAGGAATACTTCAATATCCCAGCAATTCTATCAGCTAGATTCTGTTCTTGCTAGTTCTTGTTAATTCTTGTCAAAGAAAGTACTTAATAGTACAAATTTAGGCATAGTTTACAGTTAGAATTATTAAGCCGTTTGACAAGATTTGTACAAAGAAGATAAAAAAGAAGGGATTTTATGCATATATGCCCCTCAAAATATGCATATTTGTTGTATACTCTTCATGGCGCAAGTACTCTTGAGAAAATAACACATATTTGCGTGTATAAATCTCAAAAGTTATAGTTGCCCCTGCACCTTTGGAAAAATCCCTTCTACATTATTCTTTTTTTTTCTCCTCTTCTTTAATGTTCGAGTTATAATGTAAGTTTGTCTTCTTCAGGAATGTAAAGACACAGTTGGTTTCAACCTTGCAGCAATGGATCATCTGAAGGTAAAAGACTGTCAGTTTCTCTTGTACTAATAAAAGGGCTTCTGAAGCTGAGCTGAGAAAGTTATTTTTATTGTGTTTATGTTGATCTTTTAGGAACTTATGTCCATGAAGTCGGATGCACTTTTCCGAGATGCCAAGGCAACGCTTATGGAAATTCGCATGCAACACTCGAAGCGTACGGATCGGAGAGAGATTAATGAGAAGAGGAGAAAGAAAAAACACAAGGTTTCTGCCGATGCTCAAGCTGCTGCCTGACCTAAACAATATTATAAATTAATTCATTTTAATTCTATAATGTATTATCGTGTATCATTTGCACTTGGATGAGCATATAAATTTTTGACTTGAAAAGACTGCAGGTCAGTCTGCGAAGGTTCATTGCCGCCGACCTATCTATTCGCTTGTAATTCCTGCATAAGAAACTAGGAAAGCTGATCTATGTTTAGCAGTGTATATTTGACAAAAACTTTCTCAAATGGTCCTGCAAATTTTGTATTATATACTATTGTGGAATTAAAAAATTTTTTGCCCTCATTTCGTTGATAGTGTGTTCCCTATGAATTGGTGTGAATGTTTTGATAAGTGTTATATGAGTTGCTCAGCGGAGGGCATGTTTGGCTTGAAGTAAATGTAATTCAGATACAATTGTGCTGTAGTTATGACTCTCTTAAATTTTAACGGTGCTGTTTTCACCATAATTTGGCTTACATTGAGAACATCACCAAATGGAGACGAAGTAATTGCCAGCATTTTCTAACGAGCAATATTATTCGTACACTTTTTTTTTTTTTTTTAATCTATATAATTCTATCATCCAACGGCTGATAATTCATCATTAATTTTATCACTCTTCTTTCTCATATTATTAAAACCCATAAAGAGGGTTTTTAAAACCCCTAGCTCCTGTTTGGATCTGGTATAAAGGGGGGATATCCCCCCTTTATACCCAAACAGGTTTGGGATATCCCCGTTTGGGGATATCCCCCCAAACGGGGATATCCCTGGAAATGGGGTTGGGATATCCCAACCCCATCCCCATACCCCCTGGAATATCCCCATCCTCTCTCTCTCTACCCGTGATGCCCTGCTCTTCACACACCCCGAGACCCCTCCTTCTCCACTCCTCATCTCCTTCTCCACTCCTCGAAAGCCCTCTTCGTCGCCGATCTTTGCTCCTTGCTCCCCCTCGCCGTCGCCGATCTGTGCTCCTTCATCTCCATCTCAAGTGCACGAAACCCCATTGTCGTCGCCGATCTGTGCTCGTTGGTCCCCCTCGCCGTCGCCGATCTGTGCTCCTTCATCTTCTTCTCAAGTGCACGAAACCCCTCCTCGTCGCCGATCACCGCTCGTCGCGCACCCTCGTCGTCGCCGGACTTTGTGAGAGTGATCCTTGTGGGTTACTTTGCCGTGGATCCTTGGTCCTCGAGCTAGTGGGTTTTTCTTCTTGCTTCGCCGATCTGTGCTCCCCGCTCTCCCCCCCCTCGTCGCCGGACTTGGTGAGTGCATCTTCTTCTTCTTTTTTTTTTTTTTTTTTTGTGTTCCCGCGGCCATCGAGCTTGTGGATTTTTTTTTTCCCCGGTTCTTGTACGATCTGTGATCCCTGCTCCCTTCTTGTCAAGTGCACGAAACCTCTCCTCGTCTCCGATCACCGCTCGTCGCGCCCCCTCGTCGTCGCCGGACTTTGTGAGAGTGATCCGTGTGGGTTTCTTTGCCGTGGAGTCTTGGTCCTCGAGCTTGTGGGTTTATTTTCTTGCTTCGCCGATCTTTCCTCCCCGCGCCCCCTCGTCGTTGCCGGACATTGTGAGAGTGATCCTTGTGGGCTTCTTTGCCGTGGATCCTTGGTCCTCGAGCTAGTGGGTTTTTCTTCTTGCTTCGCCGATCTGTGCTCCCCGCTCTCCCCCCCCTCGTCGCCGGACTTGGTGAGTGCATCTCCTTGTGGGTTTTTTTTTTTTGTGTTCCCGCGGCCATCGAGCTTGTGGGTTATTTTCTTTCCCGGTTATTCGCCGATCTGTGATCCCTGCTCCCTCGTCGACGCCGGACTTGGTCAGAGATAGTCCTTGTCGGTTTTTTGCCGTGGATTCGTGGCCATCGAGCTTGTGGGTTTTTTTTCGGTCTTCGCCGATCTCTAGACCCCGCACCCCCTGGTCGTCGCCGGTCTTTGTGACAGCAAGTCCGGTAATTGTTGCTCCCTGTGTGTGTTGTTCTCAAGTTGGTACGATCTGTGCTCTCCTCTCCCGATCTATGTATCCTGTGTGCTTGGATGCTTGTTGATCCCTGCTTCCTCTACCAAAGGTGTCCCGAGCTTCATCTCTGATCCATTCCTGTACCAAGGTTGCCCCTTCGGTTGCTCGCTGTCCCCTCTACTGATCTAGCTCTCTGCCCTCAAAGGTGCAACCCTTTTATTTCTAAAACATTGCTGTTATTATCGGATATAATAGGTTGATAAATTACTATGCTCTGTCATTAGAATGATTTGTTATGTTGGCTCCGGCATTTGTATGTTTCATCGCTTATGAGTTGGTGATGAAAATATGAGATTTTGGCGATGATGATGGTTTCCAAAGGCATTTGATGGATGGCATGGATTTCGAATCCACTGCAACCCCATGCTTGTTGGAAACTAGTTGAGCCCGTGTACATATAAAGGCGATGATGACGGTTGCCATATGCGTTTGATGGATGGCATGGATTTAGATTCCACTGCAACCCCATGCATATTGGAAACCACATGAGCCCTTGTACATAATAACCCACTATTTCAATTTTGTCTATATGACAAACATTTTTGCCAACATTTATCATTACTTTTATGCCTCAACCGTCATTTTTAAAATTAAATACTATATTATTTATTTTTCTATTTACCATGCAAATTATGCTATGCCATCCCCTGTTATGCAATTAGTAATATACATAAGCTCCACATGTCTTCTTAATTGAATGGTAATTATATTATTGATTTTAGGGTAATGCCAAAAATATTATAAATATATTGTGTTATGCCAATATATATAAAGTAGAACATATATTATGTACAGATGCGTCCTTTTAAGAGACCTACATTCAAGGCCGGTCAATCTAGCAGATCAAACATTGCCAACATCCAAGACAATACTATTCCAAATGAGGGTGCTAGTGGATCTCGCGCCCAAAAAATGCCCCGAACACCAAACTGGACTGAGGCGTTGGATGCATGTCTTTTATCGTTGTTGACTGAGGAACATACTCTCGGCAACAACGTGAATGGATCATTCACTAACCTCGCGTGGGTTAGGGTTGTAGCGGAAATAAATAGTCGAAATGGTTTAAACCTAACAAAGGAGCAGGTGAAGAATAGGTTGAAGGTGTTGAAGCGCACTTTTGCGTTGTACTATTGCTTGGTCAACAAGAGTGGTTGGGGATGGGATTTTATCCGCCACATTCCCACGGCAGGCGATAGTTGTGACTGGGATAGCGTGATCTTGGTAACAAGATTTAATTTACCTTTCATTAATTTTTTTTCATATTGATTAGCCTTACTAATTAAATTATCCTACGTCCAGGAAAATCCCGCGTATGCGAAATGTAAGGATAGGCCATTTCCTTTCTATAAGGAACTGGAGTTTCTAACTGAGAAGACTACCGCAACCGGTGCATATAGCTTTTCTTCACTCCATCCAGCCACTACAAGAATAGTTAGCTCCTCCTCATCATCCCCTGGTGAGGATGATAGAAACATAGCTCCAAGATTATCAGAATTACATCTCTTACCTTTTCAATTTGAAGCAGGGTCCTCAGGGCCAAATATGAATGAATTCATGGAAAGTCCACCACCCGAAAGGTCACCTAGCCCTCACATTCCAAACAAGACAACTAGTGGGTCGGGGTACAGCTCGGCAGGCAAAAGGCAGCGTTCCCCAATACCCGAGCCTACCCAACGGACCAACCGTCCGTCAACTGGTGGTCGTAGGAAAAAAACTGAGGGCATATCTGAATGCATCGAGCAGATGCTTCAGCTGGGCAAAGAAAAATTAGATCTGGTGAGGCAGATGTATAATAAGGATACAGAAGGTCGAGCACCCATTCCTCCCATCGACGTTTGTTTGCAGCGCCTATATAATATGCAGGGGCTCAATGATGACCAGGTCTTGGCTGCCGCCGACGCTTTCAAGGATGTGCAAAATCGTCAAATTTTCATGTCAATGAATAACGATCTTGCTTACAAGTGGGCACAGCGGCAGATAGCAAAAGATATTCAGATGTACCGTCAATTTTTCCCGGTCCTTAGCGGATATATATAAAATCTGTTTGTAATTTCAGAACTTTAACTACTAGCTTTGTAATAATTGGTATCGAAACTTTCCGCACATTTTAGTATAGTTTTTGTAATATATTATCCCGCACTGTATTTTCCTCTTAAATGATTGTTTGAAGCCATCTATACATGTTAAGTAATGTCTACTTAGTATGAATGTTCGCTAAATTGGTACAATATCGTTGCAGATATAATGGATGATTCGATTTACCACACTCAATGTTGCTCCCGCTTTGTTGCATTGTTGTTGACTATATTAGATGATGATGATGAGTTTTGGGGGGCTTTTCTACTGATGCTCATTCTTGAAGGATACCTCGATGATCTCAACATTTAAATTATTTTATGTACTATTTTATTATGTATTTGCTTGCTGTAATCGGCGAGATGATTGTTTGAGATTAATTTAAATAAGTATTATATCATTTATGCGTACTATCAATATTTGCTCACTATCATATATGAACGTGCAGTTGTAATGGATGATTCAATTTATCGACGTGTATTTTCCTCGGCATTCCATGCCACTTTGTTCGATATATTGGATGATGATGATGACTATTGGGTCCAACTATTAATTATGCTTATTGACGGAGGATGTATAGACGATACAAGTACTATTAGCAGACAACCATGTCGCACCCGTCCATTTACGGACCATCACTTTATTTGTGATATTCTGAATGGTCATCCAGAACGGGCGTACAATCATTTTAGAATGACGACACCTACATTCATTGCTCTCCGCGATGACCTTGTTGGGAAGGGCCTTTTAAAAGGTACACGGAATCTGACTGTTGACGAACAGTTGGGAATTTTCCTATTTTGTATAGAACACGGTGTTGCAAATAGGGTGCTTGCTGAAACTTTTCAACATTCGGGGGAAACGATAAGTCGTCATTTTAACAATGTACTCCGGGCCATTATTCAAATAAAAGATGATTATTTAACTATGCCGCCAAGTAATTGTGGAGTGCATTCAAGAATAAGTGAAAATCCAAATTTTCATCCGTTCAAGGTAAGAGACAATAATTTTTCCGCACTAATAAATATGTAAATTTTCATTGCTGCATGGGTAATGTACTATGTTGTGACATTAACATATGTAGAATGCAATTGGGGCGGTGGATGGTACGCATATTCCGGTTATGGTAGAAAGGGATAAACAACCACGATTTCGTTGTCGCAAAGGATTTACATCGCAAAATATGATGGCAGCTGTATCCTTTGGTCATATATTTTTTTATGTATGCACCGGTTGGGAAGGCTCTGCAGCTGATATGCGGGTACTCAGATGGGCATGTGAAAGTGGAGGTTTTAAAGTTCCTGAAGGTAAATTTTAAGGATTAAGTTTTTTATTGCTCTCTTCATTATTATTCGATTAATTAACTTATTACAAGTTGTATACCGTTCTGATATATATATACAGGAAAATATTATCTGGTCAATTCCGGTTACGCGAATACCGATCGATTTCTGGCGCCGTATAGAGGCGAGCGTTACCATCTGAGTCAATATGACAGTAACACACGTGGTCGTATACATCGTTCGCCGAAGGACTTGTATAATCATCGGCACGCCCAACTAAGAAATGTGGTAGAGAAGACATTCGAAATTTTAAAGAAGAGATTTAAAATATTAACTGTCGCTACACCGTTTCCTTATAGAGTGCAGTGTCAAATAGCCATGGCTTGTTGTGTGAGCGATACACAATTTTATTCGACGGCAACAAGGAGATGATAGATATTTTACCGAACCAGTAGAGCCAGAGCCTCCAGAGGCTGAGGTGGAAGCGACCACTACAAATTATAGTACATCTGAGTCACGGCGGGGTGACGACATTCGCACGAGTATTACCAATGAGTTGTGGAATAATAGAAGTTAGATAAATCATTGTAACTGACTAAAAGTTTGTAAATATTAGATGTACTGGTGTGATAGTATGTTAGTCAGCTTGTATTGCTTGTTTTCTTTGTTTATATGTAATGTTAAGTGGACTGTTAATTAAAAACTGTGATTTTTCGGGTATGATGTAATTTCAAATATTATTGTGAGTTGGTTATTGTTTGATGCTAATTTCCCTTTATTGTTTGTTTTTTAATGGTAAATTAAAAATCGTTATTGTTTGATGCTAAATTTTTTAAATTGTTTGTTCGTTAATGGTAATTAATAAATCTTTGTTATACTGAATGATTTTGTCAAAATTTGTAATTTATTCTGTATTGAGCAACAGATTGTTGTAAATCTTAATTTTTATCATGCGTATGTATAAATCATGTATAAAATAATTTTATTAAATTTGATTTAATAAAATTACAATTGTAAATATAAATTAAATTTAATTAAATTTTTAATCGTGAAATATTATAATTTTTAAATGTTAGAAATTATTTTTACGAAAAATTAAAATTAAATAAACTTTTACATAGTATATAATTAATTAAATTGGACGTAAAATATTAATGAATCTAGTTAATAAAAATTATTAATTTTAAAATTTATACAATATTTTTATAATTTTTTTAAAATTTATATAAATTTATAAATTAAAATTTATTCGTTTTATCTTTTCCCTCTACTCTCTCTCCCTCTGTCCCCGTCCCTTCCCAACGCATGCATTGGGAAGGGGCGTTTCCCATTTTAAAAATTATAAAAAATATTTAAATGTATAAATTTTAAATATTATACATATCAATTCTTTTCTAATATTATATTTTAATAAATCTGATATTTGTTTATTTTATTTCAAATTATTAATTGTATAATTTATATAATATTTTAATAATTTTTTTAAATATTATTGTGACATCGTTATCGTTATTGTTTGAAATTAATTTAAATATTTAATCGTGAAATATTATAATTTTTAATCGTAACAAATTAATTTTTAGACAAATTAAAATTAAGTAGAATTTTATATAGTATATAATTAATTAAATATAATATATAAGATTTTTTATAATTAATTAATTCTAATATATTTTTTAATTATCCATTTATAATATACATAAAAGTAAAGGTCACATCGTCATTAAACCAAAAAGTCAACTTTATACCTTTTTTTCTCAATCCCCAATCCAAACACCTATTTTCTTCTATCAGGTTTAAACCAAGTTTATCCCTCATTCCCAACCAAACACAATTTAGGTTTAAACCAGGTTTATCCCTTACTTTATACCTATACCTGGTATAACTCATTCCGGTATAAGCCACATCCAAACGCTACCTAGGGGATTACAATCTTTAGATCTAGGGTTGTAATTCTATAACCCTTTCGGGGGTTGCAGGTTTAGCATTTCAAATCAGCTAAAATGTTCTTTTGATTCTCTCTTTTCTAATTTAATTAGCTAAAATATACTTGTGAACCTCAAACTACTAGATGCGTGTCACTCTGTTTCTTAAATTTTAATTTGTTGTAATTTTTTGTTCGGATTTTTTAAATTGTTATCATAAATCCCACAACCTCATTTAGTTGATTAAATATTAGCGTATTGTTAATGTAGAAATGATGTAACATTTTAATTATTCTTGGATTTTTTTACCATAACACTATCATATATTTTTTATATTAACCATGTCAGAGTTTTAGGATCAAAAGTGTAATTTAGCCTTTCTAATTTACCAAAATAAAAAAATGGAGTTTGTTTTTTTCTTTTCAAATAACCATATAAAATTTTATAATTGGCTAAATAACCCTCTAAAAAATTTATTTGGCCAAATATCTCCTTTTATCAACTCAACACCATAGTGAATAATTCTGTCAAAAATGGTGAATCATTTATCACCTTCAAAAGGACGGCAAATGATTCACCGTCTTTTAATTTTCTTGCTAAAGCGGCGAATCGTTTACCGCTTTCCTGAATGCGGTGAATGATTCACCCTTTTTAACAGATTCCATCCTTGTATATATAATTAATAAAAGACGGTGAACCGTCTTTATTAAGATGGCGATTCCTATAGCGAATGATTCGCCATCTTCAGTAAGACGATGAATCGTTCGCCGTCTTTACCTGTAACCTAGCCACCCCAAGATTTTAACTACAATAATTTTCACAACACGCTGAGGGTCGCACCTCCGTTCATGATTCACAATAATTGCCACACCGAATACTTCTTTCCTCTCGCTGGTCGCACCTCCGTGCATGATGAGGACCACCACAAACAGCACCTACCACTTAGTGTCAAGTAGTGGACACCTCCAGAACCCAAAGTTGTGACTATGAATGCCTCAAGTGTTGCCCAGAGCTTGATCGACCACTCGGAGATCACCTCACTCATTTGTCCAACTCACGGGACTCGCACTTCTCCGTACGATGGCATCACCAACTATACCCACAAGGCTCGATCCAAGACTTTGGCACAATTTGCAGCTTGGAGACATGCACAACCACGAGGTCTCTGACCGAAGTCCCCGCTCGAAGCGGTCGGCTTTGTCCTCGCCGTCTCGCACCACATATGAAATGTAGTTGACTAAGTGCGAGAACTCCTGCTCGTACTCTCACGCCGAGAGATTTCTTGCTTCAACTTTCCAGACGTTCTCCTTTCACTGTCAGGAAAATAGGCAAAGAACCCAATCCCCAAACTTACCTCACTGACCCATCGACTCCCCGTCGAAAGTTGGCAAGCAAAAGTTTCCTAACATCACGAGAACTGCGATTGCTCGCTCTCGCTTCACTTCTACACGACCAAAGGCTAGGGCACCTGACCGAACCTAAAATGCCACCGCTGCAACCCTTGACTGCACGTGGCATGCTGCAATGTCGACTCCGTCGGTGACACACGGCCTACACTCGGGGGCACAAATGGTGCAAGACTCACTCGAGTCACAACAGCCGATTGCTCCAATTTCCCTTGGAGCCCCGTAACTCACTCGCCTCCACATTGGGCAGCTTTCGACTGCCCCAACGCTCCCTTGGTTTGTTGCTGCATCACTTCGTGGAGCACAACCAACAATTCATGATAGTCTTGACTCTAGCTCTCCCTAGATTGCTCAGGAGCACACGCTAGCGTATTCCGCACAGACCCCATCGGAGGTCATCTATACGGCACCATCGTCTCCCGAAATACGACAACACAAGTTGGTTCCTTTGGCCGTTGTACTAACTGCGACTCACACTTAAACAACGGACTCAATCAGACGAAAGTCACAAAAGGGCACCCCTACTCTACTTTCAACGTTATGTTGTCTGCAGCCAACATAGTCGTTTAATTAGAGTGGTCGTGCACCTTCAATCCATCCCTAAGTATCATTGGGGACGCAAACCTACCCAGTCAATTCTTTCCCCACACACACAAGTTCTCATCACTCACGAGCCTAGGTCCTTATGGTTCACTATTTTAGGGTCTCCTAGATCCGTCTAGACCATTTTATGCTTTGATACCATTTTAATTTGTCACGCCCCAAGCGCGTCTATTTGGTCAGTTGGGGTACGTGCACAAACTGTCGATCGGATAGAGTTTCCCCTGTCCTCCTAAGGCGTCCCTATAGCCTGTGTATGAATTTCAATAAGAAATACAAATATACAAGCAAGCAGAGAGATGATGTCACAGAGCAAAAATGTAAACTTAACTAAATATTTAACTATTGCATTCATACAACTCACAAATGTTTTATATATTACAATACATTTTAGCAAAATAAAACCTTTACAAGTTCGCTCAAATTAAAAAATAATCTCTCTCCTTATCCAGGGTGACCATACCCGAGGCCACAATCTAGGTGAGGCCACTATCTAGGGCGCTGTACCCATACCACGTAATTTGCTAAACTATATATTCTCGTCTAGAAATTATTAAATGTAGAATCAAAACAAATTACGATCAATTTCTTTCAACCGCCACATATTGTTGGTCATTTCCATCCATAACTAACTGTCCATCCTAATGAACGCTTAGTGACATGCGACGATTAGTTATTTTAACTACACAAAACAGTAATATTTCTAAAATAAAATAAAATATTCCTTCAAAATAATGCAAAAAATAGTAGTCATAGAAAAAGAAAGAAAAAAAAAATATGAACGAGTGAGAGACGATCTAGAGGCCTCCCTATCCCACCACCAATCCAACAAAGAATAAGAGAGCGACAACTCTCCTAGCTCACAAGTACACAGGGAGGGTCCCCACTGCTTGAAGCCGCTCCAGCAACAATCAAAAAGGGTGGTGGCCCAGCCTCAAACAACTTGATGCCACCCTAGTTTGAAACTCCACCCTGCTCAATTGTTTGAAACCACGACACAAACCCCTCCCCATTCCCACCCCCTTCTCCCCCCACAGGCCCAACTCCCCTCAACAGGGCAATGTCCAACCCCCTTGCGACCTTGCGCCATCACTCCCACCACCTCTCCAAAACTACTACAGAGATAGAGAAAGCTACTTGCATGTGCGACGGTGACAGCGACGTTGCATGTCGACAAGGACGGGCGCTGGCACGATGGGAGGGAGAGAGAGAGAGAGAGAGAGAGAGAGAGAGAGAGAGAGAGCAAAGTAGGAATGTGGGTGACAGGATCGGGCATGACTATAGCGATAGGGTGACACACGGCAACGGCGACTAGGTGACACACAGCGCCGACGACGACGACCGAGTGACGCACGGCAACCGCAATTGCAATGCAAACAAAGAAGGGAAGGCGAGAGAGAGAGAGAGAGAGAGAGGTTGAGAAAGAAGGGACTATAGTTATGACAAAAAAATGGTGAATCGTTCATCACCTTTAATAGATGGTGGACGATACACCATCTTCAATAGACAATGAATCATTCACTGTCTTCAATAGACGGTGAACGATACACCTTCTTCAATAGACGGTGAATCATTCACCATCTATTAAAGGCAATAAACGATTTACCGTCTTAATTTTGGATGAATCGTGCACCAACTTTATGAAGATGAAAAATGATTTACCGTTTTAGCAGAAAATTTAGAAGGCGGTGAATCGTTCACTATCTTCTTGAATGTCGTGAACGATTCACCGTTTTTAGCAAAATTAGAAATTTTTAAGGCCGTGAACGACTTGTATTGAAACTAGTGCAAAGTCAAAATTAGGAATTTTTATGATTTTTATAAAACTTTCACACCTATCAATTAGTATTTCTCAAGTATTACTTAAGTGTATTGTTAAATCTAGAGCTTGTAAATTATATCCACTTAAAACAGATACACGGTCTTGCTGCATATTAATCACTTCTATTAATTAATATCACAACATTAGTGGATAAGCATATGATTATTGCAAAGTAGCTTTTAAAGAGTATATGCTTATTATAAATAAGGGTACCCTAGGGCATTTTTCACATAAGGCATTTCTCACCTTATTTTCACAAAGAAGAGACCAATCGCATAATTAAATAATGAAAGCATCCGGAGAGCAAGAACTATCACTACTTAAAATGAAGACAAACAACACTCCTTAAAATGAAGATAAACAACTGCAATCAAACAAAGAACTGTGCACACTAGGGGTGTCAACGAGCCGAACACGAGCGAGCTGGGATCGGCTCATGTTCGGCTCGTTTAATAAACGAGCCAAATACGAGCTGCCTCGTTTAAATATCGAGCTGAAAAATTCGGCTTGTGTTCGGCTCGTTGATTAACGAGCCGAACACGAGCTGGCTCGCGAACAACAAGTTTGATTTTCATTTTTACTATTAGATGTAAAGTTGAAAGAAAATTAAAAAATTAAAATTTTAAATTTACAAAAAATTGATAACCTAAAATCTAAATAGTATATATATATATATATATATATATATATATATATATATATATATATATATATATATATATATATATATATATATATATTCGAGCGGTTATCGAGCCGAACACGAGCGAGCTGACCCCAGCTCGTGTTCGGGTCGTTTATTAAACGAGCTGAAAAATTCGGCTCGTGTTCGGCTCGTTTACTAAACGAGCGATTCGATCTCGAGCTCATTTCGAGCCGAACACGAGCTGGCTCGCGAACAGCAAGCTGGATTGCCACCCCTAGTGCACACCTAGGAACAACTGAAATTTCGTTGTTCTATGCTTACTACATAAATAAGAGAATTCTACGCCAACGTTTTTTCGATTATCTGCATGAATTAGATATTTTTTCTCTCCACCTAATAAATGTCTACAATTTTAGAGAAATTTTCTCCCCACCTTGTAAGCGTACAATTTTAATTATGATTAGAAAGCCTTCTCTACAATGTCCATGCCACATGCCACTCAAAATACCATAAAAAAAATATACTAATTCCATAGTAACTTGCTTGTACATAATAATTGACTTGAATGGCCTAGATTCTCACAAAATAATTTTTATTTGAAGAATTAATTTTAATTAAATACTAGAGAGTGTTTGGCTAAATTTAGATGAAAAATAATTTTTTAGAAATTATTTTGTAAATTGTTTCGCAAAATTTTTTTTGTTATTTGCAAATAATAATTTTTCACTAAATTTTATTTTAAAATTTTTAAAATTTTAAATTTAAAGTCTAAATATAAATTTGTAAACAATTTTAAATTTTGATATTTTAATTTAAATATAAATTTAAAAATTGAATTTTAAATTTGAATTTAAATTTTTTATTTCAATTTTAAAATCTAAATTTAAAATTTACAAATTAAAAATTAAAAATTAAAAATTAAAATTTAAAATTAGAATATTTCAATTTTAAATTTTAAATTTTTTAAATTTAAAATTTAAAATTTTTAAATTTCAAATTTTCAAAATTTGATTTTTTTCTTAAATTTTAAATTTTGAATTTTGAATTATAAAATTTGAGATTTAAATTTTAAAATTTTAAATTTCAAATTTAAAAGTTAAAATTTGAACTTTAAAAAATTTAAATATAAAATTTAAAAATTAAAATTTAAAATTTGTATCTAAAATAAAAATAAAAATTTAAAATTTGTATTTAAAAACTGCCGCGCGTGCTCGCTGCCGCACGGGCTGTTACCGCACGACCGGCGCGCATGCTGCCGCGCACCTTTGCGTGCAGTGCCGCTACCCGGCACCTTGCTGCGTGCTCGCTTTACGCTCAGCACCACCGCTTTGCTGCCCGCGTCGTGCGCCGCGTCTGCTTTTCTCGTACCTCGCACGTCATTCTTGCGATGTCTTGGTTGACCAATGCTTGGTCTTCTGTTTCGCTGCTACAGTTTACGGCGGACCCGAAACAGTTCGTTTTTTGTAGCATTGCACCGTTTTGCGGCCTGATACTTCCGTGGTCTTCGACTCTTCATCGGTTGAGTACGGTACAATCGAAAATCTTTTCATGTGGCCGTAATTATTGTGGTGTGCATTTTATTGCTTTAGGATTAGGGGACATTCATTATTGCACCGTTTTCCCTTAATTATATTTTTGGTGTAATTTATTACATCGGCGAATCGCCAAAAATTTCGACGAATCCCGGGACAACAGTGAAGTTCCCATTTCAGCCTTTTGTTCACTTTGAGTCAGTGGGGGTGGGCATGTGAGAGTTGTTTTTGACAGTTGGATGTGTTTCAGGCCCGAGCACCCAGGAGTCTTCTAGCCCATTGTGCAGCGAATTCCAGGACCGCCTGAGTTGAGGTGGGTACTCCGATCCGGGCATTGGTATAGTGTAACCTTTTGGGGTACCGTAGTTGATTAGATCCTTTGGTTGCATCGCTAGCCCTACTTATTGTTTATTTTTCACTTTCGTTACATCATATCCATTTTCAGTGTAATTGACACTCTTAATATAGGACTTTTTATTTGTTTACCTACATGTCTTACTCAGTATTATTAGATACTCTTGCATTTTTATCATATGTCACCTACTGCTAGATTTCACTTGTCACTATTTCCAGTTTTACCTTGCATGATACAGTAGGTGGATTTTTCATTGCTACAACATGTACTTTTGACATACTTGATCCCGTTTGGGAGTTTTCGGCTATTCACCGTGTTTCCAATTTTCCGACCGCGAGCTTGAGTATCCGCATTGAGATCGCTATGCACCAGCTGTACATTTCACGTACACCAGTGGGCTGATCCCCCACAATATTGTTCTTTACCGGTAGAGTGGTCTATTCGACCCGTGAGCCCGTTTTACATGGCTACACCTGTGGGACGGGGCGATATTGAGCCCATTTTTGTTATCAGTCAGCAGGTGCGGGATACATGTCAGACTTGGTTCGGCACTAGTGTGGAGTTCCAGAATCTCCATGCGACTTGACTGGGTGGTCGACGGTGAGAAAACACCTATTTTTTGTGTATCTAGTCCGTTATGTGTCAAACGGACGCCAAAAACGGACTCAGTGCACGAAAACGTTGAAAATCGGTTGTTTCTGGGCAAATAGGCCTAACGAGCCGAAATTCGGGTGGGCCGGTCCACGAGCCCGTGGGCGTGCACCGGGCGCAGCCGGCGCCGCAGGCCGCTACGTGGCGGCTTGTGATTCGTCGCAATCAGCGGCGCTGATTGGCGGGGGCACGCGGGCGACGACCGCGTCAATGACGCAGGGGCCACGTGGCGCCCCGCGTTTGGGCGAGCGCCAGCCGCCCCGTACGCAGGGGCGGGCCACGCTGCGCCCCTCGAACGGGCCTCCTCCGCTGTTGCGTGGAGCGGGACACACGGCGTCCCATGGTTGGCGGGCGCCGCTGTCCTGTGTTCGGCCGGATCCTGTGTGGCGCCCGAAATTGGTTTAGCCTAATGACTCTCTTGGCCTATTTAACCACTTCTCTCTCCCCATTTTTGAACTTTGGAAATTCTTTGGAGCTCCTCCTTTGGCAGAGTTGTTCTTCCCTTTGTCCTCCACCTTCTGTAGGATTTTTGGGAATTTTTGGAGTTCGCGACATCGACGTTTTTCCCGTTTCGGCGCGCTTCGACGTTTCCTCTTCCGGTGGTTTTCTCCGTCGTAGTTTCGTCCGCGGGCTCCCCTGGGTTGATCGGAGAGAATTTTTAACTGATTTATGCGGCAGCTTTTCCGCAAGAGGTAGACCTTCAAATTCCGTATTTACCGTTCCTCTCAGTTTCGAACTTTTAATAGATTTTTTGGACCATTTTTGAACCCCTTCCTTGCTGTAGAATTTTTCTGGACAGCTGAGATTGTTCGATTTTTATTTCGGTGCATGGTTATCAGATTTCAGCCTGTGAGGACTCGATCGACATCTACACTTCGCGAGTATCGCAGCTGTATTTTTCTTGGGATTTTTGTACGCCATCTCGCAGGTGAAATTTCACTGTTTCGCGAACAAATGTGCGACAATGATGTCGTTTTACTAATTTTGAACTTACCGCAGTGTTTGACTCATATCTCGGTGCCCGGGAGGACTTTTTGGGTGTTTTTGGGCTCGTTGGAATCGTGGGAACCTGAGGATTACCCACGTTCAGTTTCAGCCCATTTGGACTTCGGATCATCGTGCACATCCAGGTGGGTTGCTTTCGTATCCTAAACCGGTGGATGGTTCTCTAATTCTATATGGTAGTGAGAATGCATGTTTGTGAGATAAGATAGAAAGCATGTTTATGAGAGATGATGTTTTCCTTTTGTTGATAATGAGATCATGTTGGTTAATGTTTCCTTAATATGTTCCTGTTAAATTAAATGCTATTATTGGAACTTGGACCTAGCACCCTGTCATATGTTGCATGTTTCAACCAGACTAGTAGAAAATCCAAACTTAGGCTAGTTTATTTATGCTATAGACACTCCCACTCATTTATTCGTTTTTCCTGGACTTAGAGTGTTCCTTGTCCGGGTAGTGTGTCGAGTAGTCGGGATGTTGTGGGATGCATGTTACACTCGTGCCTGGGGGCTGAGTGGAGTCTGGTAGTTGTGGTTAGGTTAGTGCTAGTTTTGGGAGCCGTCTCAGTCGACAGTAGGTCCCAGCTGTTGAGTATTTCCAGCCAGTGAGTTAGATATATGATTTGGATACTGTCGATCTTGTTGATCGTGGATTTGGATTATAGCCTACATGAGCCATATTGAGCTCGACAGATATGCGCGGATACTTTCCTCGGTGAGGTCGCGCCCCTCGAGTGCCGCTCCGGAGCTAGGCCAGTTACTTTGCTATCGCGACTTGTCGACGCAGCCCTTCTGGCTGTGCCTTTTTTAGGTAGTCACGGACGCCCTACATAAGTCCAGTCCTCCGTGGATGCGGACGCCCTACGTAAGTCCAGTCCTCCGTGGATGTAATGGCAGTAGGTGGGCGCAGGTTTGACTGGACCCTTTGTGGCAGTCAGTGTAGATTGAGTGATTGTTTTGTCGAGAGATAGTAGTGGTATCATTTTTCATCTGTATCGCCCTTTGAGCATTTAGATAGAGGCATAGTAGCCATGAGTTATTTCCAGCCTTTCCTTTATAGCACTGCATTTGTTACTTTTTGCCTCTAGTAGACTTAGTGGGCAGACCGTCGGGCTTGGTGGCGGTACCCACTGAGAACTACGTGACGGTGTAGTTCTCACACCCGTTGTTGGTGACTTTTTCCACGGACTTCTTCTCCAGTTCCTGCTGCTCCTGTTGCTGCTCCATCTGACCGACATAAGGGAGTCGCGGGTTAGATCCCTACCTGTTTTCAGCGAGAGAGTAGATGTACCTCTTTTGGTGATGTTTTAGTACTGTCAGTGGTTGGAGGTATCTTGTACTTATTTTACTTTGAGAGTTTTATTTTGGAGAGACTTATGTATTGTGAGGACCTGACATGTACTATTTGGAATTGTATTCATTTATTTCAGTAGTTTACTTTTCCGCTCTGATATCTGTATAGTGGTTAGTATGATCTTTTGCAGGTTAGTCGCTTCATCTATACGGGAATCCCCGTATGAGCGGCGGATCTGTTGGCGGGCTCGGGTCGCAGTTTCGACCTCGGGGCGTGACAACTAGTCTGAGGTCCTCGTGACCAACAGTGGCATCTGATTAGGTATCCTTACTTATGATAACATTGATGCATATTTACAGTTTTCAGTATTGTCTTCTCGACAGTTTATCATTTCAGCATCTTTACACTTATCTGTTTTTATACTAGCATCTATATCGTTTACTGTTGCCTATTACCTGCTTACTGCTGCCTATTACCTGCTTACTGCCTTTCAGTTATAGTAACCAATAGGTACGACTTACTCGTTTCTGGTTCGTTGTACCCATTGAGATACATTCAATTGTGTCTCACACCCTTTGGGTGACTATTTTTCAGGTCAGCCGAGTGGTGAACAGTCGGGACACTGATGAGAGATTTCGCAGTAGACTTGTCCCGAGTAATTATTTATTATTCAGATTTATTTTGTCTTGTCGAATTTATATTGATTAGTCTTTTGTTTAGTTACGTAGTGTTTATCTAATTGTCAACATAATTGGATTAACTTGTGAACTTTGCAATTGATTTATTTATGTAGTTAATCGTTTAATTGTTAACTCTGATTACATGATTGGTATCATTGCACTTGCTTAGCCGAGCGCGTACTGAAAAAATTCTATCCGATTAGACCAAAAATTTTCTTTACGCGTGGCAGATCTGTTCACGTCCTGAAATTACTCTTCGAACTCTAATTTAAAAGAAAAAAAAATTAGACCACTTTTAAAAATCCGGAACGTGACACAAGCACCCACAGTAGTATCTTTTGCGAGACTTCGCTTGACATCACTAAATAACGTTTTATCACCCGTAATAAAGTATGACATTCCACTTTCCATATTCCACAACAAATCTGATAGGCACCACTAACAAACAATTTAGAAAAGACATTTTATGCCTATTGGAGTAAAAAGATAATACCTTCATTAGATTTGGTAACATGTCATAATTGCTTGCAACAAATACAAAAGTCCACAAGTATAACATATCATCTACTTTCGTAACTAAGAATCCTGTGCGCTGCAGTATTACACCTCATAAACTTCTTTCAACAGCGGTATATCTGACCTATCTCCCAACACTGTTTAGTAGGTAAAAAGCCCCTGTAGCACGAGAGGCTCAACGGAAAGCAAAATGGCAGGACCTTGCTCAATTCAGTACACACCAAGCCCCTGTTTGGTTAGTTGTAGACTCGAGAGAGTTTAGGCATATGTACATGCCAAGGTGAGAGGAAACTTCTATGTCGGTTAAAAAACCTAGAATATAAACTATTTGTCGTCTCTGGACCTATGTATGGCTTAGCTGCTTCTGTACACCATGTTCATTGTGTTTTATGGACCTGCTGCCACTGCTGCTTGTCGAGATTGCAGCAGGCCGACCTTCTGCCCGTCTCGATGTTCGATCCCTTGGGTATGGATGAATCACAGATAGCTCTCTTATTCGCCGCAGAACAGAGTGCGGTATGGGTACTGACATACTCTTCTGTGGTTCAACCTAAAAACACAGTAGAATGTGTGAGTGCCCATCTCGGAAGAACAAGATCTCGAGAACAAAGAACTGACATCATGGTACCAGAAGTCCCAGGTTTGAAAATTACATGCATAGTCAGTTCTTGAGGAGCAGAGTGCACATGCGCATTGAAAAATAAATTAGACTGAAGAAGCACATAAAGATTATGTAACAGAATGCCGGAATGGTTTTGCATACGCCACATGGATACTTCTTGATTATGTCAACAATCAATATTGTTGAAAGATCTGCTAGCTACTTTCTCACTGACAATAAGAAACCAGCAAATCCACCATTATCTAGATTTTTTTTTTTTCTTTGTACATCGGGTTTTCTTTTCTTTTTTTTTGCCTGTAATTAGTTAACATGCTTGACACCTCAGAAAACCATATATATATATATAGAATTGTGCTGAAATACTTCTAAAAGTATTAATATTCATGTGCTTCCACCCTCAATAGGCTTTGGATGCCTGAGGTTCGGGTGGGGTAGGTGAAATAGAGTAGTAAATCTAAAGAAGGAAAAGTTGGAAACGTGAGTAATAATACTTTTAGATGCATTCTAGCTCAACTCCTTCTATCTCTCTAGAGAGAATTATGCTGAAATACTTCTAATAGTTATTACTACTCATGTGCTCCACCCTCAATAGCCCTTGGATGCCTGAGGTCTAGTGGGGCTAGGTGAAATAGTGTTTGCTGCCAACTTTTTATCACTTGGCTGCCTCTGGTTCACTATTGGGTGGTAATACTAGCATTCATATGGCTAAAAAGTTCATAGTAAATACTATTTCTGCCAACTTTTTATCACTTGGCTGCCTAGGGTTCACTATTGGGTGGTTATACTAGCATTCATATGGCTAAAAAGTTGATAGTAAACACTACTATTTCTTTACTATCAATAGTATTTCAGCTCAACTCTCTCAGAGAGATAGGATCAAATTACACACTTTTAACTTACACACGTCTTACACAAGCTAAAATCTAATTATAGAAGTTTTAAAATGAAGATGTAAACAGTTGAAAGTGTTTTACAACACAAAAAAGGCCTACATGCAAAAGTGATTACTTTCGGAAACCTATATCTTGATTTTTTAAAAAATTTTATCCTTTCTTGAAAATTCCGAATCATCGATTTTAACACCACTTAGATGCAAAGAAAATCGGTTTTCAAAATTCATAAAACTTTATAAGTATGCATTTTAAAAACTCTTGATCACATTAATGGTTTAGATCTTAGTTTTAGGTCTTCTAGATTGGAATTTACACTTGTGTAACTAACACATATGTAACTTGATCCCTACTCATATATATATATATATATATATATATATATATATATATATATATAGGCTGGAATACTATTAATAGTACCAAATTATTGGTGCGATTAAGTTTTTAGCCCTTGGATTAAAAGATGTGTGATTAAGATGATAGTGGGCCCCTTGGGTTTAATAGGTAGTTGGGAAAATAGTATAATCTAACGGGTGAAAATGATCACATGGATTGATCTTAGGGTAGAAAATTTGATAGCACCAATAACTTGGTACTATTAATAGTATAGTAGCCGGACTCTATATATAGAATTAGGCTAGAATACTATCGATAGCACCAAGCTATTGGTGCTATCAAGTTTTTAGCCGTTGGATGAAAAAATATGCGGTTGGGATTATAGTGGGCCCCTAGGGTTTACTAGGTGGTTGGTTGAATAGTAAAAATATTAGGGGACCACTATAATCCCAACCGCATATTTTTTCATCCAACGGCTGAAAACTTGATAGCACCAATTGTTTGGTGCTATCGATAGTATTCTAGCTGGACTCCTATATATATATATATATATATATATATATATATATATATATATATATATATATATATATATATATGAGTCCGACTACTATGCTATCAATAGCACCGAGCACCCACTAAATCCCAGAGGACCACTATCATCCTAACCGCACATCTCTTAATCCAAGAGCTAAAAACCTAATAGCATCAATAACTTTGTGCTATCAATAGAGTAGCCTAATTCTATATATATATATATATATATATATATATATATATATATAGAGAGAGAGAGAGAGAGAGAGAGAGAGAGAGAGCTGGAATGCTTCTAAAAGCACCAAGGTCTTAGTGCTTTTAATTTTTTAGCTCTTGGATCTCTACTATAATAATAAGGGGATGAACTGTAATTTTACTTTTTGTTTAATAAAAGCAAGCCAAATTCAACGATTTAAGTTTTCTTGGTCTCTAAGGGTCTCTAGTGCTTGTGTACACTCGTTTGTGAGGGGCCCAGTGATCATTCTGGTGTGTTTCGGGAATTTTGAAATTTTCTGGTGACACAGAAAATTCGAAAAATTGACCACCTAGTGATCTAATTATTCTTCTAACAAAACATATCCTAATATGCATATCACTTGTGAAATTTTTAGCATAACTTTCTGGAACTAATATTTTGGAGACTTTCGCCAAACATTACTCACTAATTGTGGATTCAACTGCAATATCAGCCGTTTAGACAATTTCATCCCATAATATATTTCTACAGTAAGACGAGCATGTTTTTAAGTTGCTTTAGAGTGCCTGTTGAAAACTGCATCTTACTAGAGTATTCCAGCCACATAGATTCCCAATTTCCCATCTAGGTTTGCATTGTAACTTTGGTTAAGAATCAAAAACCATCTTAGTCGGTTTCACTCAAGTAATGCGCAATGACTGTTAAATGTAAACTAATGATGAAATTTAATTGTTCTCACCCATCTTTCCATGGACTTGCACAATATCCACATCTTCACAACAAATTTTCATATGTTGTTCCTAGTTCCCTAACATTCTGATCCATACAAAATACAAGCTTTCCTTTAGTCATTTTTATACATTTATTTAGTAGTCTCCCTTTGTTATTGAAAATTTCCTTTTTTTTTCTCTTATGCAAGCTAATGAAGTACCATTTTCTTTTTGTTCTCTTATGTAAGCTAATAAAGTACTAAAAGACTTCTAGTCAATCAAGATTAATTATTAATCTTTCTTGATGCCTTAATATAATAAAAGTACATTCATGAACAAAATTAAAAACTAGTCTTAAACTCGTCATTTTAAGACTCTTCTCTACACTCCCAACTAAATATTAAAATATATCTTACTAGCTTGATAATAAACATGTATAACTAGTCATCAATAAAATAATTATGAATCCATAATAGCCACTTGAAGAGTGCTGACAAAATCCTAGCCTTCAAATTGCATCCCTATGGATCTAAAGGACGCGATCAAGATACTTGAATGAGGATCTAATAATAGGTAGATTCCCCTATCCAGTATGATGCTGTTTAAGTGTAGGCAATGGTCCTTGATTGTATGGAAGGTCTAAAAAACTGTAAATATCACGCTCGATGAATTCAGTCCTACCAATGCAACACTCACAAGCAGCCACATATTGCAAATAAAAATATAAAAGCTCTCTAAACCCATGCAAATAAAGATGATTTCATTATCCTGTTAGCGAAAAGTTCATATCCGAATACCAAAGCTGTTAAAATATAAACACGGCCGTGAACTAGCAAAATAGTGGACAAAGCAAAACTCTTACCTTCTTCCTGTAATGCAACTGAGCACCACTAGCTCTCAAGAGATTTCTCCATTTATCCTGCCATACAGACAAAAATAGACTAGATAATAAGTATAAGATTAAATAGATCAAGAATCGCCATATAAATATGTATATATTGAATAAAAAACCTTAAGATCCACCGATGTGCGATAAGTTGATGCTGAAAACAATAATCTTTTAATCTCAGTCCATCTCCCAACTCCATATTGAGAAACACCATCTACAAGTTTTATCACTTCTGAAAGCGTCCATTGCCTGTGATGTTTCCTTCTGGCTCCGCCTTTATCACACCTTGTATTTGAACCACAATCATCAGATACATCATTTTGTGATTCAGAATCAGATAGCTGTGAAGTACTAACTGCTCTGGGTGCTATTGATGCCATTGACAGTTGCATCTGTTGCTTGTTGCCTATGTTTATATCCCCCTGAAAAAGGGATAATGGGCATTGAAGAGAATAACTATTCGATGCAGAGTAAAAAAAGTAGAAAATAAATTAGTTTGCATGCATAATACATAAGGGAGGAAAAAATAGGATTAGGAAAAAAATAGAAATAGCAAATTCCAAAAATATCAAAAATCCACAGTTCAATTTAACATGAGGAAATACAAATCAGGGTGCTGATGAAATATCCTACAGCTGTCCTGAGTCTTCTAACATGCAGACGCCCAAGAATATAGTACATACTGTAAATGCAGTAGTATAAGATGCAATATATAGTAGATGAGTGCGTACATGGTTAAAATAAATTATATCAGCAAGAGATTACAGACTTACCGAACTAGCAAATAATACATTATATTATGAAGCGATTAGTTACATTTACTGTCATCAAATGCGAAAGTTGAAACTTCAGTAGAAAGGATCCCAGGCCATTACCAAACAAGATAAGAATTGTTTCCAACTGTTGACACTTAATTTTAACACCAAAATGTGGACCAACCTGAGGGAGACGCGTACTGGGAGGGATAACGCCGAAAGGGGCTTCGGGCATAAAATGCCCAAGCTTCGGTAAAAAGACGAATTATACCGAAGGCCATTTCAGCCGAATGCTTCAGAGAAACTTGGACATTCAAAATTTGAAAGCGCAGAAAGATTGAAATTCAAATTGTAGATGCCGAAGAATATAGAAGGGGGTCCGACTCCAAGAGCAATTCAAGGGAATAATACATAATCGTCCAGCAACAGCTAATCCAACTGAGGAACAAGAGCAATAAAAAGGAGAATGGCAACGGACAAATGGACATTGAGGCATGCCTAAATTTTACCTCTTTTATTTGCACTAGGAGTAGCTGTAACTTAAACCTAGGTGTTAGATGTATCGAATTCTGGAACAAGAAGATTTCCTAACCCTATTCTATTTTGGTTATCCCATTAAGTTAAGATTATACGTAATCTTATTGAGATTATTTCTAGTCTTAGTATATTTGTATTCCTAATTATATTAGGATTTAGTCACTATTATGAACATGCCCTTTATTCCATTGATTTGGTGCGGCCGATGAGTATGGGTATATTTTTGGAACTAAAGACTTGTGTGAGAGGCATATTTTGTACACGAGTTTGATTACAATAAAAGTTTCCACTCTATCTTCGCCTATGGACGTAGGCCAGTGGCCGAACCATTTAAATACTTATGTGCTTTATTTTTCTTCTCTTTTTTTATTCTCTTTTAGTATTTTCGCACCCGATGAACTAAATATTCTACTTTTGTCATAATAAACTGATATCAAAGAAAATCTGGTTTCATTGTAAGTTGCGGATTTCTAACAAACTGGTATCAAAGAAAATCTAGTACTGGTGTCGAAGCAAGTCGCGGATTCCTAACAAATTAGAATCGGAGCTGGATTATTCGTTTGGGTGTTTAAGACATCGACAAAGTTTGAGATCGAGAAGTTTGATTGCTCCAGTAGTTTCGCTCTACAAGAAGTTTTGCAAAAGGTACAACTAGAGAAAAAGAAGAGTGGCACTTTAGAGAACCCTGCGGATTTGCTCATTAAGTCTCTTTTAGCGGTCAAGTACAAGTATTCCGTAAACTTGGTTTATATGTTCAACAACACTTCAGAAGCTTTCAAAATTTTAGTGAAGACAAAATTCAAGCCTAAGTGGAGATTATTAGATGTCTCGAATTTTGGAACATAAAGGTTTTCTAACCCTATTTTGTTTTGGTTATCATATTAAATTTAGATTATTGATATTATTCCTAATCTTAGTGGATGTGTATTCCTAGTTTAATTAGGATTTAGCCATTATTATAAATATATCATTTATTCCATTAATTTGGTGCGGCTGATGAGGAGTATTGATGTATTTTTGGGACTAGGGTTTTGTGAGAGAAGTATATTTTGTACACCACTTTGATTATAATGAAAGTTTCTACTCCGACTTCGCCCGTGGATGTAGGCTAGTGACCAAACCACGTAAATATTTGTGTGCTTTATTTTTCTTCTCTTTTTCTCGATTCTCTTTTGGTATTTTCGCTCCCGACAAACCAAATATTTTCCGCTTTTGTCAGAAAAAACCTGGTATCGGAGCAAGTTGCAAATTCCTAACACTAGGAGTAGTTGGTAATTTAACCTCGTCGACCACAAAGCCGTACACGACAGCTCCAATCATACTAGAACCACCCCACTTCATCGGTGACCATACATCTCTGGTGTATGACTCCGCCACATAGAATTTCCTTATGTAAGTCCTTTTATCAAGTGGCTTTGAGTGCTCGAGCTCAGCCCGAATCAACAGCGACGATTTGACTGGCTAATTGTTTACGGTTCAACTGCCACCTAAGATTTCGAGTCACCTATTCAAGACCCATCCTGTTCGAGTTCTTCCCGAAGCCCAAAGCTCTGACATGTGAAAAGAATCCGATCGGGCATTTCCTTCTCTGCTCTGCACCTGAAACGCAATCAAATTGCTTTCAATCGGAGGGACAAGGAAGGCAAATCAGTCAGCGCGTGACACTTTGGACAGTAGTTTGCCCACCAACAGTAGCATATGTTGTCTTGTTTTTTCAAGGTTCATTTCTTAATGGTCAAGAGAGGTAAACAAACAAGGTAATAAATAAGAATGAATAATTGACCCCAAATTTCCTCATAGGTGGAATGCAATGTCTTTGAAATTCATGATTATTAGAGCCTTGCAAAGAAGTGAGGATTGCTCATGCCGCCCATGTCACCTCGTGCCGCACATGGCATACTATGTCAAGGTTGTTCTAACACATGACATAGGGTTGCGTCAAGCAGTGTCAAAAAACATGCATTTTTTTCGAATTTTTGGGGTTCTTTTTGAGTTTTTTTCCTTTTTTTTTGAGATAGAAAGATAATAAGGTAATAAAATGGGTTTTAAACTTAAAACATGTAGATATTGTAGATCTACTAACTTTGGAGGAAATTGTGGGTTCCATCACATAACTAGAACAAGTTGTTGCGACAAGTCACAAATTTGAAAATTGCTCGCAATTTCTTTATCATTTTACATCTCGTGAATTTACCTATGGTGGTGTATTCCTATATGTTTTTGGCGTAGGGCTACTATACTCTTATGAGTATAAACCCCTTTGTACTCATAACTTTTTCACCCTTTGATGAAAGAATATGTGGTTAGGATGATAGTGGTCCCCGTAGGGTTTACTAGGTTGTTGGGGAAATAGTATAAATTCTAGGGACTACTATAATCCTAACCGCACATTCTTTCATCCAATAGATGAAAACTTATGAGTACAAAAGAATTTTACTCATAAGAGTATAGTAGCCGGACCCATGTTTTTGTCCTATTATGACTTTAATGTCTCTAATGCCTTTAAAAATGGTCCAAATGTTAATATTTTAGAAAGTTTAGTAAGAATATAATAATTGCCATTTTAATAACTCGAGAATTTCAAATTGTCAAGTAGCAAATATTTCTTTAACAAGTCATGCTGACATTGGCATAGGGTGTTGATGGCCTTGCGGCACTCTCGTGCCACTAGCACGGCAATCCTTTGCAAGGACAATTGGCAAATTCTTGTGTCATAATCAAGGAATAAAGTGCCGTGACACGGGTGCGTGCCATTGTCCGCCTAGCACCAACGGCATGGGCACGCTTCCGTGCCGACACGTGGCACGCTTGCGTACCGATGGATATGCATAACCTCCCAGTAGCACACTCTGGCACGCTTTTTTTTTATAGTTTTTTTGTTCCCAATAAGTTTTTATAATGTTATTTTGAAACATTTAGTCAAATAATTATGAATATTCACTATATATAACTTACTATACAAATCAATTAATATAGTGATAAGTTTTTTTAAATGTAAAAAAAAAAAATATACCTCATAGAAAATAGAAATTAAAATATAATAATAAAATTTACAAGTAAAATTTATTTAAGTTAGAAAAAGAACAACATGATGAAAAAAACAATGAGTAATAAATTATATGACAAATAAATTAAACAAATTTAAGTATCAATTGATTTAATTTAACTTCTAATTTTATTAGTATTTTTAATTTTTAAAATTTAAAAATAAAATTATTTTTATCGCAAATCTTATATAAAATACTAGATCTATCCAAAATAATTAAAATTTTAATTATATAACAATTAAATCAAGTATATCTATTTTCAACTTTTTATAAACTACAGATAAAAAATTATCTAATTTTATATTTTTTTTAAAAAAAATTACAAATTAAAAATATTCAAATAAAAAAAAATTACGGGTACAAAGGCCAATCCCCGCCAAAAAAAAAAAAAAAATTAAAAAAAAAAATCGAATGAAAGACATAAGGACCTACAAAAAAAAATTCTGCCAAAAGAAAACAAAACATAAAAAACACTAAAATCCACCAAATAAATAAATAAATAATTTAAAAAAAAACAATCAAAACTGAGAGTGAGAGAGAGAGAGAGAGAGAGAGAGAGAGAGAGGAAAGGGGGGGGGGGGAGGCGGCAAGAAAAAAAAAAAAAAAAAAAAAAAAAGAGCGGCACGTGCTGCCCGTGCCGCCCAATACCCACCCGGATATCGCGCTGTCTCGTGCAATACCCGCGAGGGTATCGCGTGCCCCCATTTGAGAGCCACGGTACGTACCGCCCCTTGCCGAGCGGCACTTAAAACCAAGGTCATAATCACCAAGAGAAGGACATTCCAACACAAGTTATCCTGTATAAATTTTTCTAACAATGGGCCCATAAGACACTCTTGGGGCAAAAAATTCAATCACAATGCAATGCTAGTGCAAATCACAGGACAGCCTCCCAAATATTTGGATTGGCTTGCTCTCTTTACACTCTACATTGATCAAGATCACAGATGTCAGAAGCACTGGATGCCTAGTATAGTTTCGGGCTACTTAGTAATGCATCAAATGAAGATTGATATGCACTGAGGTAGCTTATAGCCTTGTACTAAGATATTTTTTAAGAGAAGAATAAACTCATATGTTGTGGGAAAAAATGATATAAAGGAAAAGAAATGTATTGTTTAGAAAAAGAGGAATTTGCTATTTAACAACTGCACTAAACAAAAAATATTGAACATAAACAAGCTATGCAAGATATGCAATCCAGTGAAATCATGACTACAGCCACTCACCTTCACATTGTTGCTTTTTCTAGGACGGCCTCTTCGAACATGAACACCATCTGGTACAGGAATCAGAACACCTGCAGGACACTGTCGATAAACCCTATGCATTTCTCTCAACCCAAACAGTACACATTTTCTAAAATAAGAAATCTTACCCCTGGAAGAACTTATGGCGGCCTTTAACTTTCCACTGCAGCATCTCGTTTTCAGTTCATATGTTTCCTCAATATATCTCCGAGTAGGTTTGCGCAATCTCTTTGTAGGTATTTGTGCACATTCCTTTTCTCCAGTGTTTGAGAACCCAGATTCAATTTTCATGACCTCAGTAAAATGTTTTGCATGAGCTACTTGGACAGCATATTCATCATTCTCTGGGATTCCATCAACTAATGGGCTACTGTCAGATATTTTTGCAAAAGGAATACATAGTCCTTCAGGTAGACTGCTTCTAGGCATCCAGATTAATTCATCTTGTTGCTCGTTTGAACATGGGGCGAATTCCAAGAGGCCCGAAGAAACATTGTCAATTTCAGCAAGGTTCTCCAAGCCAAACAGTATACGACGCTTAAGCCATTGCTTGTCCTTTACATGTGTATCCCGCCCAAACATACCGCGAAAGACATCATGAAGCTCATCAACACTCATATTCTCAAGGAATGTTGTATCTTGATCACATGTAACCTCAGGAAAGGGAATAATAGCATGTGGACAATCTGACGTGTCAAAATTACTCATATTCCTTTCTAAGCCTTCAGTTTTACATTCCGAATTCAAGTTTCTTGAATGGGTGCCATTGTCTGAACTAAAATCCATTTGAGAACTCTCAGAAAGGCCGGTATCTAAATTTGGAAAAAAAAAATGGAGTATGTAAAAAGAAAACAAGAGAAAAGTACAAATAAAGAAAAAAATGAATTACAATACCTAAAATATAATTAGGACAAACACATGGAATATTGTATGGCATGTTAAGATTTCCTCCATCAACTTCATGCAGTATGCTGTCAACAAACTAAAAGGCAGATCATATAGTCAGTAATGAAAAATAATTTCAAGTTTAAACAGAAGAGATGGCATAAGCGTCAAAAATTTCAATCAATATCTCGTAATAAAATGAACACATGTATTATGTACTTTATTGTTTTTCTTCTTTATAGCATATGTTAGTAGCTATTTTATAACAATAAACCTATGTATCAATTTTAGTCAATACCTCGGAATGAAATGCACATATGGATCATTTATTGACTTGTCTTGCTTTGTTCATGGAAGAAGCTATGTATCATCAATATGCAAGATACGACATATCAATAATTTGGAAAGTGCAACAAAATATGGTATAAGTTTAACACATAGCAATCTTCACTATTTTAGAGGTAACCATCCTTGTCGAACACCATAAACCCCTATCTCCACAGTATCAGGCATGTATCCTAGAATCATTCATGCCATATCAGTTAGGTATTTGTTTAAAAGCAGGCGGTTATGAGAACATGTCAAATGTATTCTCGAAGTATTCAGGAATGTTATAAACGACAAACAAAACTAAATTATTAGACATACACAACAGAATTTTGATGAAGCAATCAATGGAATTCCTGTTGAAACCCATCTTTTATTTGAGGATTTAAATGTCCCATTGTGCATACATGTGGTTTTCAAGAAAAAAATGAAGCATAGGAAGCTATCATGATCTTTTAGTAGTTATCCTAAGACTAGCCAGATTTGCTTTACCCAACCTGATAAGACAATTCAAGATACTCTAGTAAGACAACAATATTGTTAGTGCTTGCTATTTGCCATAATACATGGAAAAGCAACATCAGAGGAACTAGTACTAGATATAAATAAATAGATTGATAATAGAAGTCAGAAGAAAGTTAATGAAGAGATCATCTCAACCAGGTCTAGGAATGAGATGACTTTTAGCATACCCAAAGTAGCAAAGGAATATCAAGGCAATACAAGAAAATCTGTACTTGAGGCAAAAAAACATGAAGGTAAGACAAAAGATTTTATGCAGTAATAAAGCAAGAAGGAATTCCGTATAATGTTCAATAAGTCATAAAAGTACAATAAGCTATTTTGCAGTGCAGGTAGTGAATTCTAAGTACCAACTCATCAGATGCTAGTAAAGTTTACTTACTCAAATGCCATTGAAATGAGTAACTAAGCACGGCATTTTATGAACCACAGGGTGATAAATTGCAAACCACATGATGGTAACGTGACGCCTCACTTCCCAGGAGGTCACCCATCCTAGAGCTACTCTAACTCTAGCACGCTAACACTCTTAACCTCTTAGGCCTAACCACCGCCCAAAATGCTATAGCCGAGTTAAGAGGTTTAGTCCTATTATTTTTTTTATATAGGACTATTTCAAATCCCAAGGGTGTCAATTTCCTTCCCCATTTAAACCCTGACGTTCTCGTCAGGCTCAAGCACACTCACAAGCACCAGGCGATGTGAGATTTGTCTCGCTAGCCTTAACCAACCTTGTGGGGAGCCGCGTTCCACCTACAACGATCATCACCCGAGGAGCCGCTCTCTGCCCGTTGTATAACCTGACTCAGTTGAGACTCATCTCATATTTCCGATCGGTGATTATCTCTAATACCAACTAGGACGCCCCATTTCCCAAGGAGTCACCCATCCTAGAGCTACTCTAGCTCTAGCATACTTAACCCTCCTAACCTCTTGGACCTAGCCGTTGCCCAAAATGCTATAGCCGGATTAAGATGTTTAGCCCTATTATTTCTTTTATATAGGACTATTTCAAATCCCGAGGATGTCACAGGTAAAGTACTATAATTTACTATCTGTGGTTCATAAAATGTAGCATATTGCTATCCTCTTCAATGGCAAGACTTCACAGGAATCTAAAACAAAAACAACAGGGGAATAAAGTGTGATGCAGAATAGAATGCGGATAGGATTGGTTCGTTTGGGTTTTAATTTTTTTCTAATTTTTGAAATTATTCGGTTTGTTAATTTATTTTGATTGTATTTTTTTAAGATTTTAGAATTTACCATGTGGAATAAATCCCTAATATTAGGAATATGGTTTAAATTTCTTTTTTAGATAAATTTGGATTAGAAAAGATTTCTAAATCCATGGGATTTCTTTTAGATTAGGGTTATAAATTGACGGCTATAAATCAAGGATTTAAGTATCCATCGGCATGGGCCGTATCCACCATGTCGTACCATGCCAACAAGATACCGGCACGATACAGCCCCCATGCTGACGGCACAGTTCAAAACCCTTTTTTTTTTTAATTACCAAGTAATTTTCTCAATGAAGTTCAAAATATTTGATAAAGATACATAATAAACAATTAAAAAAATTTGTTGCTAAAGATAATAAATATTTCATGCCATTATGTGTCGGCACACATGTATTTTTTGTGACCGGCACTCATCGGCACGGCTCGGTACTCACCGTGCCGTACCATGTCGGCAAATTTTCGGCACGACACCGTACCACGGCACTTAAATCCTTACTATAAATATAGCCAATGCCTTGTAATTTGGGAGACGAGTTATAATGAATTAGTTCGGTATTTATGATTTGACTGCGGTCGTGATATTTTCTATCCTTTCCCCTTCTGTCCTTCTTCCCCTACCGTGTGCGCCTGCAAAATTCTTCTTCCTAAAAAGTTCTATCTTCTCTCTCCATCCTCATCTTTTTCTCCTTTCATTTATTTCTCTTTTGGACTTTTATTTTATTTTTCTTTTTAAAATTTTGAAAATTGATTGAAAATTTATTAATTATTTTTTAAAAAAAATTAAAAAATCTAAAAATTACTCTGAATTTTCTAAAAAAAAAAAATATTTTGATTTTAAAATATTTTGGGCTCATCACTAGCAAGATAGATTAGAGTTTTCCTAATTTGTCTTGCATTAAGTTTGGTATCAAAGCAAAAGTTGATTAATAAATTAATTTTCAAAATGCCGACAAATGCAGAACTTAGTTCAATATTTGAACATTTTGAGCTTTCTACCAACGCACGTATCGAAAAGTTAGAAACTGATTTGCAATCAGTTAAAGCCGCAAATAACCAACAGTTAGCCGAAATCAAACAACTCCTTCAAAACCTAACTCATTCTAAACCTCCACCCACGAGCTCTTCCCTAACATTCGCAACTTCCGCCCAGCCTTTACCTCCTATTATATCTCAATCTATTTAAAATACGCTGCCGCAAACTCATACCACTATATCTCATAACAAAAGTATAGAAAATCAAAGAGGTATCAAGTTTCATGTCGAGGAGTTTCATGGTGACATAAACCACGAAGTATTTTTAGACTGGGTTTACAGTCTAGAGGCATATTTTCGTTGGTACCAGCCTACGGAAGATCAAAAAATTATGATTGTAGAGTCGAAACTTTTACAGCACGTATCTGGTGGACACGAGAGCAACAACATCCTTATATGGCTATCCGTACGTGGGAGGACATGAAAAGAGTTATGTCACGTCAATTCGTACCAATTGACTATAGACAGCACATTCAAGACCAATTTACTCAGTTAACTCAGGGTAGCATGACAGTTGAGGAGTACACTTCGCGCTTCTACCAACTAGCAGCACGATCAGAATTTCTATAGAGTGAGGATTTGCTAATTACCATATATCGACGGGGCTTTCATTCCAATATTGCTGAAAAGTTAGCATCCAGTCAATTCCACTCCCTTGCTAACGCAATTCAAGTTGCACACTAGATTGTGGAGCAAAATGCACGTGTTTCACCGACGCGGCCTAAATTTCTACGCAATCCTAGTCACGTTTCGAGCGTCACTATACTGTGCCCGAAAAGATGAAGCAACCATTATCAACTCCTCAGGCATTCTCTAAGAAATCAACTTTCGAGGCATCAAAGAAAAAAAAAAAGGCGGGTGTTTCAAGTGCGACAAGATCGGGCATTATGCTCACTAGTGTCCACAACGTGACTTAGCAATGGCTCAAGCACATGATGATGATTTCGAAAAATTATGCGATATATAATATGATGATGATGATAATATTGAAGCGCATGAGCCGAATATGATGAAGAGCTTGAACATTGCGAAGTATTAGGCCTATATACTCTCAAGTCACATGACAAAAGGCGATAAAGAGTGGAAACGTCATACTATCTTTGAAACTCGAGTTCTTTGTAACGGACAAGTTTGTTCAATGATTATAAACCCGAAAAGTTGCGCCAACATTATTTTTGAAGACGCCGTTGACAAACTGAAACTGAAGACGTCACCGCATCCTGAGCTTTACAAATTAGCATGGGTGAATAATCAAAATTTGAAAGTCACTCGACAATGCCTAGTTGTATATTCAATTGGTAAGTTAATTCGACAAGTATCATATGATGTTCATGGATGTATGATCACAGAGTGAAGCACGATGGGTATGAAAATACTTATTCATTCAACTGTGCTAGATCAAAATATTACGGCTTTCTATGTTGGCATATTTCGTGAGTTGAATCGGAGTATTGAAGTGATCAAATTGTCAAATCAGCATTCAAAGACTCGGAGAAGATTCAACAAGAGCTCAAGTTGACACTCAGGTATGATTAATTTAATCATGGTGATTTAAGTACATTTACAATCTTTGGAATCAGAAATTTATTGAAACACAGTTTAGACGTGGTTTTGGAAACTTGGTTTTTAACTCACAACTTATTTTAAGTTTGGATTCCGGTACTTGGTTTGTTTTGGATAAAACTTATCTTGAAAAATCAGTTCTTACATTGAGTACCGGAACCTCAGTTTGAGTTCCTCAAACCCGACACAGGATTTTCTGAAATTATCATTGAGTACCGGAACACATCTTGGAGTACCGAAACACAATAGGAAAATCTGTGTTTTGCGTCATTGAGTACCGGAACCCAACTTTGAGTACCGGTACATAATGTCATGTCGTGATAAGAATGCTAAACCGACTTTGATTGTTTTCCAAAGATTATAAATAGATACTTAGGGTTTCTCAAGAGCAACCGACCAATTCAGAAACACTCGAGAGCAACCTTAGAGGCTAGGTTTTTATCGTTCTTCTTTTAGCCTCTTTTAGGTCAATTCGACGGTTCTTCCAAGACATACTTTTTGTCGAATTGATCTAATCTTTGTTTAGAGATTCCATCCATGGTACTTCAATGATAATCTAAGCAAAGGATCACCATCGAAGCCTGTATTTCCGTATCGGCTGAGTTTGCGTCGTGGATTAGACGTAGCATCGTGGATTCGATGTGTTAAGGCGTTTCGTGGATTCGAAACGTGTGCTCGTGGATTCGAGTGGCGTTCGTGGATTCGAACGTGTGCAGTGGACGTGCAATTGGTGGAGCGCAAGATCCGAAGAACTTAAAGGAGGGGTTTGAGTCCGTGGAGTCGGTAATCAGCTTGTTATTTTTCTTTTCTTAGTGGATTGTTATTACGTGTTGGTCCCGTAGTTTTTCTCCTGGATTGGAGTTTCCACGTAAATCTCGGTGTGCTGTTTTTTATTTTCCGCATTGATTTTTATTTTGCACTGAGATTGGTTTTTTGAATATTACACCTATAGTTGTTTGATAGTACCTATTTAGATCCTTATGGATCCTTATAAAAACCAACAATTGGTATCAGAGCGGGTTTTAGCTTTTTCTATCATGTCGGGTGAAGGTGGTAATATTTATAGACCTCCTCTTTTTGATGGGACCAATTATGCCTATTGGAAAGTGCGGATGAGAGCTTTTCTCATCGCAATTGATGAGCGGGTATGGCAAACCGTGGAATACGGTTGGGTGCATCCAATTGAAGAAGTAGGAAATTCTACTACCCAAAAACCTCGCTCTAGATGGTCCAGAGAGGAAGTCGAAAAATCTTCTTACAACGGGAAAGGTATGAACGCTTTATTTAATTCTCTTTCCTCAACCGAGTTTACACGTATTTCCGCGTGTGAAACTGCAAAGGAGATTTGAGATATTCTCAAAATTACACATGAGGGTACTAATCTAGTAAAAATTCAAAAGCTCCAGATGCTTACAAGTCAATTTGACTCTATTCATATGGATGAGCATGAATTGTTTACTGATTATTACACTAGACTTCAAGATATAATCAATACATGTGCTAATTTAGGAGAAAAGATCCCGGAGTCAAAAGTTGTAAGAAAGATTCTTCGGACTCTTCCAGAACGGTTTAGGGCAAAGGTTGCCGTCATTGAAACCGTTAGTCATCCGGATGACATGAGAGTAGAGGAATTAGTAGGTGCTTTACAAACATATGAAATGACTTTTCCTACTAATCAAGTTTCTTCCAAGTCTTCTTCTAAGCTTACAGGTATTGCATTCAAATCAACAAAGGAATGAGATAGCGACTCGAACTCCGACGATGAAATCTCTTTTGCCAATTTTGAAGAACAACTGGCGCGGATCACAAAGAAATTTCGTCGGAAGTTTTGGAAGAATCGAACCGATGGATCTTCATCCTCGAAACCATCTAAAGGATCATCGGGTTCTAAATCCTCTAAACTCAAAGGCTTCGCAAAACCTTCTAAAAAAAAAAAAAAGATGAATTCGAAGGGAAAATCCAATGCTGTAGATGCAAAGGCTACGGCCATATTTCAACGGATTGTCCTTCTAAAAAATCATATAAAAAGAAGGCTTTGCAAGCAAAAACTTGGGACGATTCTACTTCCGATGAATCGGCCTCAAGTAAAGAGGAAAAGGATAAAGTTGTTGCCTTTCATGCTTCTCAAATTCCCTCTTCTAATTTTTGCTTGTCATCTTTAATTACTGACTCTACTTCTTTGATTTTGCATGAAACATCAACATCTGACGGAGAGTCATCAACTGAGGGGGAGTTGGACGAAGAAGAACTCGTTGAGGCATATCAACAACTTCTTATGGAATCAAAAAAGATGGCCAAGCATATTAAGAAGTTGAGGAAGCAACGACTTGAGGTTCAGGACGAGAACCGTGCTTTAAAGATCAAACTTCATGATCTCGAGGAGGAACGAGAACTTTTATTGGATAATAATAAAATCCTCCAAGAAAAGCAAAATCAATCGGAAACAATCGTTAAATCACATATGGACAAGATTGGTTTTCTTGAAAAACAGTTTGAGGAAATTCATGTCACCAACCAAGTTTTGACCAAGCAAGTTCATCAACTCAAATCCGACATACAAAAGCTTTCAACTGGTTCCAAGAAACTTGACGGTATGTCCGGATTAGGTCAAGCAAGCAAAGTTGGTTTGGGATTCAAACAGAACCAAACTGTGAAGGCTTCAAGTTCCACAACTAAATTGAAAGGAAGAACTTGTCACCAATGTAGACTTGAAGGACACTTGATGAAGACGTGCCCGAAAAAGAGAAGAATTCTTCGGCAACTTCATCTACAGCGCAGACTCAACGGAATCAAAAGCAACATCAATTTAATAGAGTTCCCTCAATCCACCAAAGGTCCGAGCCACAACATCGATCATTCAAGTGGATCATTGCAACGCAAAAACCTAAGGTGGATCAACAGTCAAAGCTAACAACCCCCGGCTACAACGAATCAAGACAACCCAAAATCCGACTATTTTGGTTTCGAAAAGGTGATGTCTTTCCTTGTCTTAAGTTCTAAATAGCTTTTGACTGTATGTAATGCTTTGATTGGTTTTCCCTTCATATTTTTCTTGATCTTCGCATTACATGATTTCAATGCTTTTCGTTTTGTTTTCAAACAAAAGGGTTTTAACGAACGAGTGCATTGAATATGAAAAGGGTTGTAATATTTTGGAAAATTTATTTTTAATAAATAAATGTAAAAGAGATTTTTGGCCGGATGATAGGTTTAAAAGACCTACAATAACCTATTTGGTCAGTCGCTTGTGTGCTAGTTGCACAATTTACGACGCAAAAAGGCTATTTTCCAATCCGGACATGATCCTGAAAATCCGAGTCGACCGTTGCGATCGTCTCGTCGAACTGAGCGAGTTTCATATTCAGCACATTTCGATCCGACGGTCGGATCTTCCAGAAATCGAAGATGAAGCATGTAAAATACCGCGATTAATTGGTACAGTAGTCTGCGCACAGTGCACTTAAGTGAACACTGTAGATGAACAGTGAACCCTATTTTCGAGACTTCGACGAATACAACGTTGACCAATTCACTGTTCGGATTCCGAAAATAGTGGTCCAAGTAGTCGTTTTGATCGGTTTCATCGATCTGAACGCAATGGCACTGACGAAAATTCTGTTTGGCGACCCCGAAATCTCAGAAAGTGTAGATAACTGTATTTTTGTACAGTTTTTATGGAACGAGATTTTATCTGATCATCGTATCGGAAAACAAAAATCGCTACCTTATAGATTTCGACGTGCTGGACGTCGTGGCGATGTCCGTTTTTCGTTTTGACGAGCGAAACGCCTCGAAAAGCGTGAAATACGGCGAAAAATACTATATTTTGCGGAAAAACCCCTATATTCTTTGCTCCAAAAAGTGTGCCACTTACAGGTGAGGGACTAAACTGCAAGAGGGTAAATTTTGTAAAGGACTTGTGTCCAAATATTTAAAGATTGAAGGGCTTTTTGCAAAATGTGCTTTAAACGCATGTATATGTGTATACGTGTGTGTAACCGAGCCCTCTGCCCCTTCTTCTTCGTAACTGAAGTTCCACCACCTTCTCCACCTTGTAACCGACGCGGCCCCTCGGCCGCTCGGGTCGCCAGAGATGAGGTTGAGAAGGCTATAAATAGGAGCTTCTCTTGAGTTTTTGAAGCAGAGATCAACCGAGGCCTTAGGTTTAGTCCAAACTCCTTTTGAGAGCTCCACTGTGAGGCCACAACCAAGCTCGAGTGAAGCCGACGCCAGCCGCCGCCGAGCGCCGCCGCAGCCACCTTCCTCTTTCTTCCTTACTCCGGCGAAGATGAAGGTTGGAAGTTTTTAAATTTTCTGCGGCCTTGGACCCTTGCATGTGTTTCCTGACATCGAGGGGATTCTCCCTGTGCAACCCGAGCCCTCGCCGCCGTCCCCGTTGCCGGCAGAAGACTTGAGTCGCCGGAAATTATTGTTTTCCGACGAACTCAACTTTTTCTTTTTCCGACCGTTGAACCTCGGATCAGAACCATTGATCCTCTTCTTCTTGGCGACTGCACACTACCCACAAAGTTTCAGAGTGATCGGTTGAGTGGTTTAGCCGCGGGAAGAAGCCCTAGCTTCGGGCTTTTTGTGCTTTCATCCGAACTCCACCGCCCGGCGCCGCCGCTCACCGGCGCCACCGGCCATCGCCACCAGAAGCTTCCTGGCACCGAGTGGGACCTTTTGGTCCAAGTCCCACCAGCTCAAGCACCGCCGGCCGGAATCCACCATTAGAAATCCCCGAGCTTGGCCGAGCTCCGCCGCCGCGCGTCGCCGACGCTTTCCGTCGCCGGGAAACTACCCAGGTAAGCTAGAATGGTCCTTAGGAAGCTCCCCATCGTGTTGCATGAAGCTTTTAACGTGGGTGTTGTTCCCTCTGCAGTTGCACCCATTATTGCAATCGAGCCCAAGCTCCGGCCGCCGCCGTCGCATAGGGACTCCGGCCATCTACCCAGGTAAGCTGGTACCACCCTATTTAAGATTCCCAGCAAGTTGGTTGGGCCCAAGAACTCCCAGAAATAAAGATGGGGCAACCTTGGATCCGGGTTGGCTTTGGGAGTTGTTCTCCGGCCACCGTCGCCGGCGCCGGGGGATAGCTTGTTCCGAGCATCTTCTGGGAGCTTAATATCACTTGTGCTTACCTTGGTTTCAGGATTGAACCTGGTTTGTCCAAGTTTCGGCCAACCCAAGCTTTGGTAGTTTTAAGGTGCTTCTCCGGCGAACTTTTCCGGCCACTTCCCGACGTGCCAAAGGTGAGCCCCCGACTCAATGACTCACCTAGATCATGATGCTCACCTCTGTTGGCCAAGGGATGTAGGTTTTGTTCAAGTTAGTGCAAACCCGAGTTTGGTGCATTGAAGTTGTTGCTCCGACGATCTCTCCGGCCACCCTCCGACGCATCTCTGGTGAGCATACCACTTCTCTGTCCCATATAGACACCGTGCTCACTCTAGATCTCAGTTGGGCAAAGTATGGAATAAGTTGTAGTAAAGTTGCATTATTGGACCCTAAGAGTTTATGGGCCAACTTTGTATGTGGGCCTCGTGTAAGCCCAAGCCCGTGAGCACGAGCTTCGTCTCGTCGAAACGAACGCGCTGAAACTTACGGCGTTGCTTTTGGATTCCTGGTTTGGAAGAATGAGTCGAAACGACATTCAAATAGTCGTATTTATACAATTTAATGGAGTTAAATAGATTAACTCACAATTGTAATCATATGGACAGTGTTTAAACGTAATAAACGTGTCTTGGGCAATTTGTTAGATTTCCCGTAGACTCTCGTTGAACAGAAAATGAATATTTCTCCATAAATCGATTAAATTGTTGGTTTTACGGTTCCAGCTCGTGTTCCGCGTACCACAGAATAAAAGAATGATTACTGTAGTGTTGTCGGGATGGGTATGAGTGAATTTATTTCTGATCGCAGCTTCTGTACAGGGCCCAGCAGTTCAGCACCAGTCTCCCAGTGATTAGCGGGAGTTCGGGATCGGCCTACTTACAGGTGGGTTATCTTCGGTCCGAGCTTTATCTAATCGGCCCTCTGGTTGCTTTAGTCCGGTCGGACACCTGTTTTTGACTTAGCCTTGATTGGGTATACCTATTCATAGATTATGACATTTCCTGTTACTTGTCATTATTCAGTACAGTTGATACTTGTGGTCTGATCATGCTTCATAGCTATCAGTTATTACACTGCATTGATACCCAGAGATACTTGCTTTTATATTCCAGTTATGCATGATAGACCCATGATTGATTGATATATACAGACATCTTGATTCCTAGCATTGTGCATGCTTGATATGCTATTATTCGGATTTATATACTTCTTGTATTCCGGATTACATGATTTGACATACATGCAGTTATCTGCATCCCTGTTGGGATATCTCGGCTGGTTTGCCGACTACCCGGTCATTAGACCGTGAGCTTGAGCATAGCATTATGAATTGCCACGCACTGCTGTTCTTCACGAACATTGCCGGGGTCGCTCCCCGTGGAGATTGTTCTTTACCGGTAAAGTGGTCTAGAGGAAGGACCCGTGAGCCCTTTGCATCGGGACTGCTTGGCGTCTGTGAGTGCAAGGTTATGTTCAACCAGTTATAGTGCGGATCGGCGGCATTAGCCTGAGGTCCTGCGAGACCAATAGTGGCATGTGATTGGGTATTTGTGTTTCTACCTTTTGATGCATAGCTATTTACAGGTAGCATTTATCTTGTACCCTTTTATTCAGTTATTGTTTGACTCTTGTATCATATCAGCATGTTTATTCAGTATTCATTTGACTCTTATATCAGCATGCTTATTCAGTTTTTCAGCTTTATCCTATGATTATTACTATCCGCAGATTTTAGTACCAAGTAGGTACGATTAGCTATTTCTCGGCTCGTCGTGCCCACTGGAATACACTGTCGATGTATCTCACACCCCCTGGGTGACCATTTTTCAGGTCCGTCAGGTGAGGAGTTGACGGGACGCGCGAGTGAGGATATGACGATAGAGCTGTCACCCTGATGATCTGGACTTTTGGATTGGACACTATAAATAGTTATATATTATAAACAGTTTTAATTTATATGTTTTGGAGTTATGCAAGACTTAAAATTTATGTCTAGACTGATTAAAATATTATATGATATTTAGTTGGTTTTGTACTTGATCTCTGATTTTATAGCCGTGCATGTATAGGGAAGACTCTGTCCATTGATAGAGGATTTTCTATATGTGTGGCGGTCTATTGCGCCCAGATTTTGTGCACTCTGATTTAAAAAAAAAAAAAAAAAATTATCGGATTTTTAAAACTCGGGGCGTGACAGATTTTATGGTATCAGAGCCAAAAGGTACAAGGTACCTAGAAAAATGGATAGGTTCTGGTTAGGATGAACCCTAGGATGACTGATTACGTGAGAGCGCTGGGTAGTATCGAGTCATTGTGTTAAGGAATTCAAACTATAATGATCGAGTCCATTCCTAACCTGGTTGTAATGGTTCCAGTGATGGCTCGTCCTCCGGGTCGTGGGCGTGGACGTGGTGCAGGTTCTAGCCGTGGTGTCGGCCGACCACCTAGAGTGCCGAGAGAACCTGAAGATCGAGGCCGTATTGAGCAAGTTGAGGCTCAGCTTGCGGCTTTGGCTGGATTGGTCGAACAACTTGTACAGCAGCAGGCTGCTGCTCCTGCCCCACCTGTTCCCCCACCAACTGTTCCGGAAATTTCACCGCCGGTTGCACCCCCAGTTGCACCGGCCGTTGCCGAGCCCGAGGGCTTGGCAGAGCCAGTTGATGACCCCATACCACCACCAGCGGGGCCAGTTCCAGATGTCGCCGCAACATCCATTGCTGTACCGGGGGTTGCTGTAGCCCCTGTTATTGAGATGGCATCTGCGTCATCTCGATCTGTCTTTCCCGTCGTTGATCCCGTTATCAATGACGAGGCGGATCGAGCGGAGAAGGCTCGAGCTAAGGCTGTATTGCTCGAGTTCAAGAAATTTAAACCACAAGTTTTCGATGGCAAAGACGATGATCACTGGGCGGTCGAACAGTGGATCGACCACATGGAAAAGCTATTTCAAGATGTGTATACGGAGGACCACGATAAGGTACATATCGCGGTGCATTGCCTTGAAGGCAGGGCTTCAAAATGGTGGAGACGTTACCGAGAGCAACACTTCCTGGGTCGACCTGAACCAACCTGGGAAGATTTCAAGTCAGCTATGTACCATCATCATTTAAAGGAGACCACCAAGGAGGGTCTCGAGCGGGAATTAGAAAATATTAAGCAAGGTGATAAAACTGTTCGCGAGTATGAACAGGAGTTTATGCGCATTGCTGATCTGGTCCCTCAGGCGGTGCGCGATGAACGACGAAAGGTGCGACTATTCTCTCAGGGACTAAGATCTGAGATTCGCCGCCAGCTCTCATCCCACTTGATCACCGACTTCGACAATTGTGTTGAGCGGTGTTTGTCTATTGAGGCGGATGTACATATTTTCCGCGCCGAGCGGAAAGCTGTAGATAAAGATAAAGGTAAAAGGCGAGCATTTTCCGAGAGTGGAGGAGGATCCTCGCACCAGAAAAAGAAGGTGAAGCAGCCAAGATTTAAGAAGTGGCCCCGGAGAGCACCGGCCACTAGTGGTATTGTCAACCCCAACTGGGGGCCCCGACCGTGCGTTTTCTGTGGAGGTACGCACCGTGCGGCCGACTGTGACCAGAAGCATGGCCGATGCTTTAAGTGTGGACAGCCTGGACATATGGCTTTGGAATGCCCGCGTGGATCTGCACCCGCGCGAATAACAGCTCCTGCACCAGCTGCACCACCAAGACGGCAGGGTCTAACACCTAGTTCTGCTTCTTCCGGGCGTCCCCCTCTTCCTCGACCACCTTCAGGGACGCGTCAGACGGCAGGTGGACGCGTCTTTGCGTTGACTCAGGGTGAACCTATTCCAGAAGAGAATCTAGCAGGTACTACTTTTATTTATGGTTATCATGCTAGAACATGGTTGGTATAAGGTGGGATAGTTGAAAAATGCTCAAAGAGCCACCCTTAGGTACTTTAGTGCTTATCTCAAATTTAAAAGGGTAGAAATCAAATTGATGTCATTTGAAAATCTCTGTAAGTCATTTTTGTAAATCCGTTACATCTTGATAGAGTTTGAATCTCTAGATTACTTTTGATGACTTATGTTTGATTTATATAATATGAAAAACGGTTTATAATGTTTTATCTTTGTTTTTCATGATTTCGGAGTAAATCTTTTTAATTTTTGTAAAATTAATTGAATTGAATGACATCTATGTGATCTCACAATTTTTCAAGCACTCAAATTGTTTTCTTGATGGCACGCAAATCGGTATTTGAAAGATTTCAAAATTTGGATTTGTTTCAAGAAATTATTTGATTTTGGCTCTGGAGTACCGGTACTCTTCTTTTAGTACCGGAACCAAGAATCCGGATCAGAAAATTCAATCCGGATCCCGAACTGAAATTTTTCAAGTTTTCAATTCGGTACCGGTACTCTCTTTTTGGTACCGGAACTAAATACTCGGATCCGGATCAGCCCTGTTCAATCCGAAACCTGAACGGGTGTTTTACAAATTTTGTATTGAGTACCGGTACGCGCCTTTGAGTACCGGTACGCGATCTGCGGTTTTCTTAAATACCGGAACTAAGGTGTTTTAATTCACTCCTCTCTTTGCAAAAACACTCCCTCTCTCTCTCTAAAGGATTTCTAAGGTGTTTTTCTTCAAGTTCAAGGGATTTCTTGCTTTGATTTGTAAGATCTTTCATCAATCTTGATCTTTTTGTTTCAAAACCCTAGTTTTTAGGTTTTGATAATTTGTTTTAGGAATTTTTGAGTTGATCTTTACTCCTAATGATATCTCTTGCATATATCACCTTATTTCATGTTTAGAACATAAATGATTGCTTTCTATGTAATTAAATTCATGTTTCCATGCTTATTATGCTTGAATCTATCATTTACACATGTTCTTGACGTCAAGAAATTTGAAAATTAGGACTTTCATGTAAATTGATTTTGAATGTTAAATCATCAAATGTCACATGTTTAGAATGTTTTTTAAACATGTTTAAGCCTTCATATTCGATAAAATCATAGTGCATTATGTTCTTTGTAGGATAATGGCATTCTCTTGGCTTCTTGCACTTGTGATTTTGATGGCCACCGGAAGTGAACGTGGTCGTGGACATGGAAAGAAGAAAGCTACAAAACGATCACGTGATGAAGGATCGACAAGCTCTGAATCTGAACACTCATCGGATTATGAGGAAGAATCAGTAAAAGGAAAGGGAAAAGCACCAATGACTTCAAGAAAAAAGAAAGATGCAGATTCTCCTCCACGAAGAAGTACCGGTGGACCGGTAATACGCGAGTGCTCTCAATCTCAACGACGATCAAATGTTGGTGAAGGTGAACAACACGTTAGTGCAAAGCGCCGTGCTATATTTGAGAACAGAACATGCATTGGAGAGCGACATGTCAACTTCAACGAGTTATGTCGAGAAGTTCCAGACTTTGCAAGGGTACTACAACGGACTCAAATTGAGCCACTTGGTAGAGTTCCACCAAAGATAGGTTTTTGTGTGGAGTTACTCAGGGAGTTCTACATGAGAGCTGTTACACTTCATGAAGACCATGACATTGGGACATTCATCATTGAAACGACAGGTAGAGGTGTCAAGTTTGACATTACTCCTGCAGTAATTGGTGCGAACCTTGGATTAGCTGTCGATACATCTAGTCTGTATTATACTGAGGGAGACTTCCAATATTAAACTCATTGGGACATTGTTGTAAATTCTATCTGCAAGTCAGGAACACATACAAACAGGTTGTATGTTGAGTCAAAGGATCTAAAGCCAGAGTACCATATTCTGTCTTTAATTATTTGCTACAACCTATTGCCCACACTGGAGACTAAAAGGATTCGATGGGATCGTCTTCTTTTTCTCTTTTTCCTTGGTCACCCAGATAGTGCACATGGAATTAATGTCAACATTCCATTCCTTATTTGACAACAAATGGTGCATGTCATTGAAGAATCAAGCCGACGTGAACTTCTTCCATACCCAATCTTGATAACTCGCATTTTGGAAGATCACGGAGTTGATATTTTTTGTGTCAAATATGACTATGGCTTGGGCGCAATTGATGGAATTACCTTGGCCAAGTCGATTAGCACTCTAAAGATATTTGGGCATGCGAAAGGTTATGCAAGTGAAGCAACTCCAAGTGCACCGCCTCGTCAAGTGGAACACCAAGAATCTCCTGGATCAGATGAGGTAGTGACGCTACAAACATTGCATCGAGATGTTCGCTCACTAGAGAAAAGAATGGAACAAGGCTTTAAGAAGCTTGAGGATGGATTAAAGAAGATTTTTGATATCCTCGGCTGCAAGCATGATGATGTAGTTCCTAGAGCAACCGCACCAAGTACTTCACATGGACCTACGTCACATGATGACGATGATGATTCACATGACGATGAGTGACTCTTTACTTTCTTGTTTTTTGTTTTCATTTCCTTTTCACTTGTTGATGAACAAGAATTCTTATGGTCATGTAACTAAGAACTGATCCTCCTAGTATTTTTTTTCTTTTGTCTATATTCACTGTTTGACAATTTGTGACAAAAAGGAGGAGAACAGAAATGATGAGAGGAGATGATCAAGATAGGGAGAGATGATCAAGATAGGGGGAGATGAAAAAAAAAAAAAAGATGAGGAAAAGATGAGGAAAAGAGCCGAAAAACAAAAAAGACCAAAAGGACGAATCAAATGTAGGATTTACATTTAATTTCTAACGACTAACGTTTGATTTTGTTTGGAGTTTTGTTTTACAGGATTTACATCACTTTAAGACTCCAAGTCCTGAGTGGTAGAGTTTGTTCTAGGATTGTTTGGTTCAAATGTAATTTTTGTTTATTGGATCTGTCACGCAAAGAAAGTCAATGTTTTGGTGATGACATTGAGTTTCAATTTTTTTGTTTAATATGAGTGACTTGAGCGTTTTATGTATTTTTTGGTTTTGTCACGAAATTGCCAAAGGGGGAGATTGTTACCGCTTTTTGTGTTGGCATATTTCGTGAGTTGAGTCGGAGTCTTGAAGTGATCAAATTGTCAAATCAGCATTCGAAGACTCGGAGAAGATTCAACAAAAGCTCAAGTTGACACTCAGGTATGATTAATTTAATCATGGTGATTTAAGTACATTTACAATCTTTGGAATCAGGAATTTATTGAAACCCGGTTTAGACGTGGTTTTGGGAACTTGGTTTTTAACTCACAACTTATTTTAAGTTTGGATTCCGATACTTGGTTTGTTTTGGATAAAACTTATCTTGGAAAAATCAGTTTTTACATTGAGTACCGGAACCTCACTTTGAGTTCCTCAAACCCAACACAGGATTTTCTGGAATTATCATTGAGTACTGGAACACATCTTTGAGTACCGGAACACAATAGGAAAATCTGTGTTTTGCGTCATTGAGTACCGGAACCCAACTTTGAGTACCGGTACACAATGTCATGTCGTGATAAGAATGCTAAACCGACTTTGATTGTTTTCCAAAGATTACAAGTAGATACTTAGGGTTTCTCAAGAGCAACCGACCAATTCAGAAACACTCGAGAGCAACCCTAGAGGCTAGGTTTTTATCGTTCTTCTTTTAGCCTCTTTTAGGTCAATTCGACGGTTCTTCCAAGACATACTTTTTGTCGAATTGATCTAATCTTTGCTTAGAGATTCCATCCATGGTACTTCAATGATAATCTAAGCAAAGGATCACCATCGAAGTCTGTATTTCCGTATCGGCTGAGTTTGCGTCGTGGATTAGACGTAGCATCGTGGATTCGATGTGTTGAAGGCGTTTCGTGGATTCGAAACGTGTGCTCGTGGATTCGAGTGGCGTTCGTGGATTCGAACGTGTGCAGTGGACGTGCAATTGGTGGAGCGCAAGATCCGAAGAACTTGAAGGAGGGGTTTGAGTCCGTGGAGTCGGTAATCAGCTTGTTATTTTTCTTTTCTTAGTAGATTGTTATTGCGTGTTGGTCCCGTGGTTTTTCTCCTAAATTGGAGTTTTCACGTAAATCTCGGTGTGCAGTTTTTTATTTTCCGCATTGGTTTTTATTTTGCACTGAGATTGGTTTTTTGAATATTACACCTATTCACCCCCCCCCCTCTAGTTGTTTGATAGTACCTATTTAGATCCTTGTGGATCCTTATAAAAACCAACACAAAACTTCATGACTTGCAAATTCATGACTTGTAAATTAACTAATATTGTGAAGTTGAAGAAAATAGGTAAAAGTTTGCCTCTATGTCGAGTTGATTTCGCTACAGGTGATGGGCTTCTCGGACCATATCCAAAATATCTTCAAGCTTCAACAAATATCTCAAGGACGAGATCTTACGCAACGGAAGCTAATGATGCAGAATAGAATGTGGATAGGATTGGTTCGTTTCGGTTTTAATTTTTTCCTAATTTTCGAAATTATTTGGTTTGTTAATTTGTTTCGATTGTTTTTTTAAAAAAAAATTAGGATTTATCATGTAGAATAAATCCCTAAAAATTAGGAATATGGTTTAGATTTTTTTTAGATAAGTTCGGATTAGAAAATATTCCTAAATCCATAGAATTTGTTTTAGATTAGGGTAATAGATTGACGGCTCTAAATATAGCCAATGCTTTGTAATTTGGGGACGAGTTATGATGAATTAGTACGGTATTTTTATGATTTGACTGCGGTCATGATATTTTCTATCCTTTCCCTTTCTATTCTTCCCCTCCCTACAGTGTGTGCCGGCAAAATTTGTCTTCCTAAAAGGTTCTATCTTCTCTCTTCATCCTATCTTTTCTCCTTTCATCTATTTCTCTTTTCGATTTTTATTTCATTTTCCTTTTTTTAATTTTGAAAATTGATTGTAAATTTATTAATTTTAAAAAAATAATAAAAAAATCTGAAAATTACTCTAAAATTTCTAAAAAAAATCTAATTTTGTTTTTAAAATATTTTGGGCTCATCACTAGCGAGATAGATTAGAATTTTTCTACTTTGTCCTGCATCAAAATGCCTACACTATGAACCACAAGAAAGTAAACTAGAAAAGTCCATAACTTTATTCCCCTACTTAATTTTCAGCATGCAAATTTACTTTTCCCCATTTGTTTTTATTTATCGAGAATTGTTGATTTGAGCATTTCACCAATTCACCTCCCACTAGGTGTACCTATTACCTATTAGATCCTAGGTTTCATATATTTCGAACAAGTTGTCTAATAGCCATAAAAAGTCATCCTAGCACAGCACTGACATTTAGATTTTAACCAAGACCTCGGGAACTGAAAAAACTGTCAAAATAACAAATGGTTAATTTCAGTTCAGATCCCTAACTTTTGCAATAATTTTAAGTCCTAAACTTTTCATCCTTTATATAAGTATCTAGATTTTAGGTTTTTCTCATAAAAGTCCTTGAGGAGTATCTTTCAAATTTTAATTTTTATCTCTTTAGTACGCTTTTGCCCTTTAATTTTAACACGCATATAAATTTTTTAAAGGTAGAGTGTTAAATGAGAAAGGATAAAATTGCAATAAAAGGTTGCATACATGTAAGGATTGCCGTGCCACTATATTAGAAGCACGGCACGACACAACGGCTTAGCATGTGCCAATTTCACGCCACCAGCACGTTGGCACACATTGACACAGGTTTTTTTAAAATTAAATTTTTATGAAAATTAATTTTATAGAGTATTTTAATATCTCTAAAGGCTATAAATTTATATATTGTATCTCACATAATTATTAAGAGCACAGTCATAATGATCTTAATAACTTAAAAAAACCAATTTATATTATTATGAAAGTACATGCATGAAACCAAAGCCTAAGTCACTATATGGACAAAGTCACTAAGTCACTACACCTAAAATGATAAAAAAAAATAGGAGAAAATCTTTTTATTTGTATTTTTCACTAAAAGTCAGTATTATAATGTAACGGAACTTACTAATTGCTCCTAATGTTCGTGGATTTACAAGATCTACATATTTTAAGTATGAAAAAAAAAAAATCTAAAACTTTTCACCTCAAAAAATCTAAAAAGATCCCAAAAAATGTTAAAAAATCATTTTGTCGCTACGGTGTCCGCACAACCCTGCGCCACCTGCCAGTACAACCTCAGCATGGTATGGCACAAGTGATCCTAGCTTAGATACTTACAATAATAAATCTATGAAAATGGAGAAAAATCAATGGTATATTCTTAGATTTCTCCGAAAGATCCTAAGCACGGGCTTTTATGAACCAAAAAGAAAAAAAAAAAACCTTGAGAGCACTAGCATAATAAGGTGAAAAGTTAGGAACTTTTTAAAATCTAGATGAAAAATTAGGGACCTATTTGATAATTACCAAACAGGATTTAGGAAAGCAAGCTTATAGAAATCATACATACTTCTACACCAAGACTAGCAAGCAATTATTTATTGAAATAACAGAAGAGTACAATCCAGAACTCCAAATATACAAGTACAAGAATTTAGTTACTATTGGCACCATATTAAGAACCAAAAAGACATACTTCATACTTTGAATCCACATTTCCTGCATGCTCTGTGCCAAGATCTAGAATGCCTGTAAAAATAAATTTGTCATTAAAATGCAAAGGATAACTTCCACTTGAGCTACAATAAGGAAAAAAGGTAAAAATCTTGTAAAACAACAGTATTTTTTTGTTGGCATTATTGCGTACTATATAGTGATAACCAAGATCGTGAAGCTTGTAGATTGGCATCAATGAAATAAACAGACCAAAAGTAGGGCAGAGTAAGTGTGCAGGCTATTTAAGGCATTTGTAGGGAGTCTATTGGAACTTCAAAGTTTGGAACCATCTGGCCTTTCTCCCTCATTACAAAGTTGGGGTTCAAAGCTCCGTCCAACATTTTCTTTAAAATTTTAAATTCAGAACACATCCCAAAGGAAATTGTTTTCATGATCTAGCAGGCTCATTTTCAGGAGTACTTAAAAGAATTAGTCCATAAGGGCAACAATAATTACTACTATTACAAATGAAACTTAAACTAGACGAGTACATAATAGAAAGAATAACACATCACAAAGGAAACTGTCTTCATGATCTAGTAAGCTATTTTTTAGTACTTAAATTCATAACACATCACAAAGGAAATTGTATTCATAATCTAGTAAGAAGATCTTTAGGAGTATTACAAATGAAACTAAAATGAGACAAGTACAAAATAGTAAGGACAACTTGTACCAACAGATGAAAATCAATAAATTCAGCATAATTGCTTCACCATTGAAACGAAACTTAAAAGCATGTGGCGATGGTAGGAATAATAACAGGTTTACCTTAGAAAAGAAGCTTCCTAGCACAAAACTTACCCAAATCTGTTTTCTGGTCTGAGTATCCAGCATAGCATGAAAACTCGCTAACAACTAAACAATTTTCAAAACCCTCAGAATTCATCTTCGAAATGTCATCAATTAGATCTTTCTGAATTTGGGGCTCTGCAAGTAATTGTTCAACCTCCATAATATCATCTCCAGAAGCTGGTTCAAATGATCCTCCTTGAATCTACAAGAGTCAGCATATGAGAGCAAGTGCTCAAGTCAACGAGGTTTCATTCACTTGGTTCACAAAAATGTTGCTGATCGACAAATCTGCCATGGAAATATGCAGATGTGTATAACAAATTTCCGTTGCTGAAGTAATTCCACATACCCTTGCAAACTTATTCGTCAAGTGGTTCAAGCTTGCACTTGGATTTGTCCAAATGTTTTCCACAGCATATCTTGCAGCTGGACTTTTGCAATTCTCACGCTGAACTTCTAACATATTCATCCAGTCTAGAAATATACAAGTCACATGGATGCTACTTGTACCTAATCCCAACAAAAAAAAAAAAAAGAAAAAAAAAAAAAGAAGATTTACTCGTTTGGATAAAAAATACACCTATGAAGAGTAAAGTAATGTTTAACAGCAAAATTTTACTTACTGAAAAGCTGCATCAACTACATTATAAAAAAGATCACGAGTAAACATACAAAGATATTCAAGATTGAATGAAAAGCCAACAAAATTAAGTAATGCATTTGCAGCTGAATAAAAGTCAACAAAATTAAGTAATGCATGCAATGAACTGACATGAGGTCATTTGCGCAACAGCAGCAATAGTTGAACAGATGACACTAATTTCACCAAAGCACCAAAGGCTAAAATCACTAAATACATATGAAGCATCACCCTAAATAGGACTTCAGCAGGTGATGCTCTCAACAAAAAATTTTAGCACCCATCGATCACCTAAACTCACCCATCTATCAACCCGTCTCCAATATTAGAGGCCAATGAAACACTATCTTACGCTTTTAGTGCCCAGACCAAGGAATAAAGTGCCGTGGCACGGGGGCGTGCCGTTGTCCACCTGGCACGGTACGGTACCGGCACGCTTCCGTACCGACACGTCGCACGCTTGCGTGCCGTTGGATACGCATGATCTCTCAGTGGCACGTTCTGGCACGTTTTTTTTATAGTTTTTTTGTTCCTAATAAACTTTTATAATGTTATTTTGAAAGATTTAGTCAAATAATTATGAATATTGACTATATATAGCTTACTATACTAATCAATTAATATAGTGGTAAGTTTTTTTAAATGTAAAAAAAAATTATACCTCAAAGAGAATAGAAATTAAAATATAATAATAAAATTTACTAATAAAATTTATTTTAAAAAATTAGAAAAAGAACAACATACTGAAAAAGAACAACATGAGCAATAAATTAAAAGACAAATAAATTAAACAAATTTAAGTATCAATTGATTTAATTTAACTTTTAATTTTATTAGTATTTTTAATTTTTTAAATTAAAAAACAAAATCTTTAAAATAAAAATTATTTTTATTGCAAATCTTATATAAAATACTAGATCTATCCAAAATAATTAAAAATTTAACTATATAATAATTAAATTAAGTATATCTATTTGAACTTTTTATAAATAACAGATAAAAAATTATCTTATTTTATATATATTTTTAAAAAAAACTTTACAAATTAAAAATATTCAAATAAAAAAAAAACTATGTGGGGATACAAAGACCAATCCCCAAAAAAAAATAAAAATAAAAATAAAAATAAAAAATCGAAAGAGAACGAAAAGTATTTGAACTACATAAAAATATAAGTGTCTAAATAGTTTTTCAAACAAATATAACAAAATAAATGACAAAAATATAAGGCAAATTAAATACTATGTTCGACAATCATAAGAGAACGAAAAGAAATTAGACATGATTAAATGAATGCTAAGGTATTTTTATGAGTAGAAAACCCATAGTTATAAATGAACCTCTCTAAACAAATGAATTAAATAAAAAATATATACTGTCCTGTAGAAACCAAATTCTTGAATTCACAAAATAAATTGAGTTTTAAATTCAAATTCAGTAAAACAAAAAAAAAAAACTAATTTTGCAAATCAAAATGGCTTTCAGTTAACAAAACTGCCACCCACATGATCCAACAATGCTGAAAATCATGGAGAGGTGCGTTTTTTGAATTCTGCAAAGCAAAGGCGCGGTATAAAGCGAAAAAGGGCAAGTGGTCAAATTGGAAAAATGAATTTTTACAGAAAAAGTGCAATATTTTATGAACCATTTCGTGCGAAGTTTCTTGGGGAGGTACTACTGCGCATTTTACGTACACTGTGAGGGACTGAGTTTAAAATTCTAAGTTTCAAGGGGTTTCCTCACAATTTTGCAAAAAATCTATATTAAGCAATTTAGGGTTTCCTAACCCTATTCTCCTCTTCTCTCTTTCCCTCAAACCCCAGCCCTGAGAGTCCCTCCCCTCACCCGCATCCCCAACCTCCAGGGACGAGCCCCAACCACCGGAATCCAGCCACCATCCCTCCCTCCCTCCCTCTAAACAACTTTGACCCGAGCTCCCTCCCCTTCCGCCGCGCCACCCCAAACCCACGCTGCCGGCCTCCTAAGGGTCCGACAACACCCTTCCGGCAAGCCTCGGCGGCACCGAGCCCACTCCGAGCCCGAGTTCAAAGTTGAACCCAAGTTGAGGGAGTTTCAGCCTCAGCTCAAGATCCGGCACCGCCACCGCCGACATCCAGGGACCCCGGCGCACCCCTCTAGCACTGCCCTACCGCCAAGGATTTAAGTATTCATCGGCACGACTGTATCCACCGTGCCATATCGTGCCAACAAAATATCGACACGATACAGCCCCCGTGCCGATGGCACAATTCAAAATCTTTTATTCTTTAAATTACTAAGTAATTTTCTCAATAAAATTCAAAATATTTGATAAAAATATATAATAAGCAATTAAAAAAATTTGTTGCTAAAGAAAATAAATGTTTCCTACCATTATGTGTCGGCACACATGTATTTTTTGTAACCGACACTCATCGGCAAGGCTCGACATACACCGTGCCATACCGTGCCAGCAAGTTTTCGGCACGATCCCGTGCCACGACACTTAAATCTTTGCGTGTCGCGTCCCCCCCCCCCCCCCCCCCCCCCCTCAATCTCCTCCTTGCTCAGGTAACCATCCCTGACTAGAGGGTGCTTTGTGTTTGGCCACAGCTTCAGATCCATTGCTGACGCCTCCTCGGAGCCCTCCCCGTCGGCCTCAACCTCCGCTAGTCGGCGCGCACCATCCCCAGCCATCAAAGCCCAAGAATAGAGCTCGTACTTCAGACATGCTGCAAGTTATGGCTTAAGGCCGAGCCCATTTTTCTGACCAATCCCATAGCGACATCCCAGCAAATGAGCACGACTTTCCTAAGGTCTTTTAAGTCACCATGCTTCCCTTCACAGTAATCTAATTGGTCCTGTATTGCTGGTTGGGCAGTGTGGCTCCCGTAGCCCTCAAAACCTGAAGTTCAAATCGCTCCGGCGTGTTCCTCGGTCACTGTTCGTGCTTCGAACAGTCACACGAAATTCGAAACGTCTAGACCTTCCAGACTATGCTGCCAGGTTGGTTTCTAAATCACAGCATTTTTGGTAACAAGTCGAAACCCTAACTTTCATATATTAAATAATGCATATAATGTATCGAATGCACGTTTGGGGGTATAATTATAAATTGATCATGTTGGCTGCCTCGTGCTGCGTGAACCATCTACCCTCAACCTATGGATTGATGTCCTAGGTCCAATGGGCTTTTGCGGAGCTCGAATTGGGTTCTGGTGCGATTATCGACAAAATTGACCAATCAATCATGGTTTCGATTTGAGATTCGCGTTTAGTCTACGTTAATGCCCTATGTCTGTTGTCAAGCCTTCTTGGCTGGTTGACCTTGTTATCTCGTGTGTTTAGAGACAACAAGAGGGTTGTGGTGGGTTCCGAAACCAAAATCGGCATCTCCGAGAATCCGATGCAGCACGATTTTCCTTTAATGCACTATTTAGCGTTGTCTTCGTGTGTTGCTACCCGGACACCCAAATCGGTGCGTTTCGGGGCAACAGGTGATCTTCGGTGATAATTGGTATCCTCCGGGACAATTCATGAGGTTCAGAAGTGTTCTAGTGAGTTTTTGAGAATTCCGACGGATTTCAAGAATCAAAAGAAGGCATCGATTGCTCGATGGTATTCAGGATGTAAGATAATTATGACTTTTGAGTCACTTAGGGTTAGTCTTGAGTTGTAGAGTCGATTGTGACTCCGTAGGATCTTTCGTAGGTCCCGACGACGTTTAGGAGCATCTTTGGAGCTGTAGGTGCTTCGTTGGATTTTAGGTAGGTGCTTCGATCCGAAGTCAATACAGTGGTGCCTACTTGATAACTTCTTTCCCTTCATCTCCTTTATTTCAATATATCTATTGAGCACTTCGTACACTACTAAACTTCATATCTTGTTTGCTCTACATTGCGGTTATCTATTATTATTATGATTTAGCTGCAGAGCGGCGTCCTATTATGGATCTTATCGCATGACTGGTATACTTTGATTGACCTTGTGGTCGGTGACATTTTGTATCTGTTGCATGATTATAGTAATTGACTTATGATACGGTTGACTTGATTGGCCGATGAGGTTATGATATCTTTAGGATATGGTTGACCTGAGTGGTCGGTGACTTCTTATGGATTCTTTCTTAGCTATCTGCCAACAGTTGGCTATTGAGCATATCGCATCGATCGCCACAGCTCGTGAGCATTTTACGTACACCAACAATCTAATCCACCGCAAAAGAATGTTCTTTTTTGAAAGAGTGGTCGACATCCGACCCATGAGCCCTATGCGTAGTGCATGTGAAGTAAGGTTATATGCCAAATAGGTGAGCAAGAGGTGGCTTTGCCTAAGGTCATTAGACCAACATGGCGGTTGATTGTGTATATTTGGACTGTTCGTCCAGTTGATGCATGCTTGCATTCTCTCTCTTGTTTCAGTAACGATCATTAAACCAACATGGAGGTTGATTGTGTATATATTTGGATTGTTCGTCCAGTTGATGCATGCTTGCATTCTCTCTCTTGTTACAATAGCGATTACATATACATCTGTTGATTAGTCTTTTCCTTTCCAGTTATTATTGTTATTGTACTTGATGTATCATTTTATACAATTGATTATTATCTCTTGTTTGCCAGTGAGTACAGCTTGCCTTCATCGGCTTGTGGTACCCACTAGGAAACCTAAAGTTGGCTTCTTACCCCCTTTCCCCATTTACAAGTGGCATAGAAAGTGAGGGTCGAGACGGTGCGTGAGGACAATACTAGATAGTAGAGTCCTGGATAAGATCGTCGATGACTTTTATTATCCTGCATTCGTTTCAGTTTACTATTAGTCTAGTTTGATTAGTTCATTGGTTCAAATTCATATTGGTTTAGTTTTAGTTCATTATCTGTTGATTCAATAAGTAATAGTTAATAATTATGGATTTAAGTTTATTATTTTAGTTGATTCATAATTGCGAACAATTGTGCATTATTAGCCCCCCCCCCCCCGCCCCAAATCGGTGCGTTTCGGGGCAACAGGTGATCTTCGGTGATAATTGGTATCCTCCGGGACAATTCATCAGGTTCAGAAGTGTTCAAGTGAATTTTTGAGAATTCCGATGGATTTCAAGAATCAAAAGAAGGCATCGATTGCTCAACGGTATTCAGGATGTAAGATAATTATGACTTTTGAGTCACTTAGGGTTAGTCTTGAGTTGTAGAGTCGATTGTGACTCCGTAGGATCTTTCGTAGGTCCCGACGACGTTTAGGAGCATCTTTGGAGCTGTAGGTGCTTCGTTGGATTTTAGGTAGGTGCTTCGATCCGAAGTCAATACAGTGTTGCCTACTTATTAACTTCTTTCCCTTCATCTCCTTTATTTCAATATATCTATTGAGCACTTCGTACACTACTAAACTTCATATCTTGTTTGCTCTACATTGCGGTTATCTATTATTATTATGATTTAGCTGCAGAGCGGCGTCCTATTATGGATCTTATCGCATGACTGGTATACTTTGATTGACCTTGTGGTCGGTGACATTTTGTATCTGTTGCATGATTATAGTAATTGACTTATGATACGGTTGACTTGATTGGCCGATGAGGTTATGATATCTTTAGGATATGGTTGACCTGAGTGGTCGGTGACTTCTTATGGATTCTTTCTTAGCTATCTGCCAACAGTTGGCTATTGAGCATATCGCATCGATCGCCACAGCTCGTGATAAGTACACCAGCAATCTAATCCACCGCAAAAGAATGTTCTTTTTTGAAAGAGTGGTTGTACATCCGACCCATGAGCCCTATGCGTAGTGCATGTGAAGTGAGGTTATATGCCAAATAGGTGAGCAAGAGGTGGCTTTGCCTAAGGTCATTAGACCAACATGGCGGTTGATTGTGTATATTTGGACTGTTCGTCCAGTTGATGCATGCTTGCATTCTCTCTCTTGTTACAGTAACGATCATTAAACCAACATGGAGGTTGATTGTGTATATATTTGGATTGTTCGTCCAGTTGATGCATGCTTGCATTCTCTCTCTTGTTACAATAGCGATTACATATACATCTGTTGATTATTGTCTTTTCCTTTCCAGTTATTATTGTTATTGTACTTGATGTATCATTTTATACAATTATTTATTATCTCTTGTTTGCCAGTGAGTACAGCTTGCCTTCATCGGCTTGTGGTACCCACTAGGAAAACTAAAGTTGGCTTCTTACCCCCTTTCCCCATTTACAAGTGGCATAGAAAGTGAGGGTTGAGACGGTGCGTGAGGACAATACTAGATAGTAGAGTCCTGGATAAGATCGTCGATGACTTTTATTATCCTGCATTCGTTTCAGTTTTACTATCAGTCTAGTTTGATTAGTTCATTGGTTCAAATTCATATTGGTTTAGTTTTAGTTCATTATCTGTTGATTCAATAAGTAATAGTTAATAATTATGGATTTAAGTTTATTATTTTAGTTGATTCATAATTGCGAACAATTGTGTATTATTAGCCCCCGCCCCCCCCAACAAAAAATAAAACCCCCCAACCCTTTCTCTCGTCTCTTTTTTCTCTGCCCAACCTGCCATCCCCTCACTCCATCAGCCCCCTTTCTATGGTTGACTCCTCCACCGCTCCCTTCTCCTCCTCTGCTATCGCCCACTCCACCGGGCCGCCGTCGCTTAGTGCCTCCATGGTCGAGTACATGGACCACCCCGTTCCATTCCCTTCCCCTCGCTCGCTCGCTCCCTTCCTCTTACTCACTCCTCGTCCTCCACCATTTCCCCTCTGTCGCTCCCGCTATCACCTTTACTCTTGCCCCAACCTGCCCCGCCACCCCCTAGTCCCGCCTCCACCACTCCTGCTAGCACCCTTCCGCCGCCTACACTTTCGCCCCATCACCACCTACACCTCGCCTCCCACGTGCCCTGCTCCGGTCCCACCTCCGCCCCGCCGCCTACGCCATGCCCCCACACCTACCCAAATTGAACTAATTAATTTTATTTAGTAATATTTGCTAAATTTTTATTACTTTTGTTTATTTTGATTTATATTTGTTAATGTTCACAACTAATAAAATGGGTGTATGTTTAATTTAATTTGATTTCTACTTCAATTTCCATTTGTTGATTTTTAGCTGCCAATTTTGATTAGTAATGTTTTGATTAGAAATAAATAGTCTAAATGTACTTCAATTTGATTTCGTTTAATTAGTAATTTTGATCTCTATTTGTTTAACAAATCTAATATTTTTATTAGTAATTTTATCAAATTTGACAAAATAATTTTGGCATGCTGTAGTTGGCTCCAAATAGAGATACCATAGAATATGGAGTTCTAATAGGATTCCATAGAACCCCTAAATTTAATCAGATCAAAACCACAAAAAATAAACTCCATTAAGTAATTTTAACTAGCTATCCAAATGGAGTCTAAACCAGATGTAATAACCATAATTTTGATTTTGATTTTTTAAATTCAAATTTAGAATTCAAATTTTTTAAATCATTGGAGGCCGAAAGAGAGAAAGCTAATTTCGTGATCCGGGTATCATTTCTAATGAAACAAAATTTCGCCGCCTCCTGCTGTCTCCGTCAATGCCAGAGGACAGCAGAGGACTCTCAGGCACTGCCCCAATGATCCACGGCACCTCCCATTGCCGGGCTCCAACCCTAAATAGAGATCCATCTCGAGTTGGTCACGGCTCCAGAACTGCTGCCGCCGCCGCTCCCCATCGCCGGCCACCGACCCCACCGATTCTCCCTTATCGGTCGCACCCGGCCAATGCTCGCACCCCAAGGCCGCCGAAACTCGAGCTGGTGCACCTAATTCCAGACCTAGCCAAGCTAGGGACAAATTTTGGCCGAGCTTCGCTTTTCGGCCATCCTTACTACAGACGACCTTTCGACAGGTGACCACGACCTTCCTGAGGTCCTGTAGGTCATCGTGCTCCCATTTACAGCGATCCGTTTGGCGCTGTGTGGCTGTTTTGGCAGTGTCGCTCCCATAGCTTTTGGAACCTAAGGTTCGCGTAGCCTCGGCGCGCTCCTTGGCCATCGTTCGCGCTCCAGACAGCGAGCACGAGCTTCGGCACATCGAGACCTATCAACCTACGCCGCTGGTTGGTTTCTAAAAAGCACAAAACTCAATAACCCAAAACACTAGTTTCTATGTAAAAATTTTTTTGAGAGAATAGTTTCTATGTATATTATAGGCATGTGTTGGAGCTTATATGCAATTTGGCCATGTGGGCTGCCTCGGATTAGGGACTACTATAATTTTAACCGTACATTTTTTAATCCAAGGGACGAAAACTTATGAGTACGAAGAGGTTTACTCATAAGAGTATAGTAGCCGGACATATATATATATATATATATATATATATATAGCCTACTGTACTATCAATAGTATTAAGCACTTGGTATTGACTTTTTAACCTTTGGATGAAGAGATGTGCGGTTAGGATTATAGTGGTCCCCTAGGGTTTAGTGGGTTGTTGGTGAAATAGTATAAACCCTAGGGGACCACTATAATTATAACCGCACATCCCTTCATCCAAGGGTTAAAAAGTCAATAGTACAAAGTGCTTAATACTATTGATAGTATAGTAGCCGGACTCATATATATGTAGACCTAGGCTACTATACTATTAATAACACCAAGTCATTGGTGCAATTAGGTTTTTAATCCTTGGATGAAAGAATGTGTGGTTAGGATGATAGTGGGCCCTTAGGGTTTAGTAGGTGGTTGGTTGAATAGTATAATCTAAGGGTTGAAAATGATCAAAAGAATTGATCTAATGGTGGAAAACTTGGTGGCACCAAGTGGTTGTTGCTATCGATAGCATAGTAGCCGGACTTTCTCTCTCTTTCTCTCTCTCTCTCTCTCTCTCTCTCTCTCTCTCTATATATATATATATATATATATATATTAAATAAATCTGGACTTGCTACTTGGACATTTTTACTAGGTCTTGATCTAGTCCCTAACCTGGGTTTTACCTGAATCACCATTGGACCCAACATTTCAATTTGAAAAGGTTTCAGTTTTAAAAAGAGTGGCTATTTTTTTTTTTTTTTTTTTTTTTTTTTTTGAAAATAGAGTTATGCAAATAGCTAATTAATTGAGTTTTTAAAATTATAACAAACAACCCGGGATGTGCACAGATCCGTCACGTGCATAGGATTTCTCTATCCACACGAATAGTTTTCCCTATACATGCACGGGGTCAATCACAGAATATTACATTCATCATTCATTTTACATTCAAGAAGTGATTACTCGTTCATAAGTATTAAACAAATCAGTCATACAAGTATGGCTCACACTAATGTAAACAGCAGGGTGATTGTATATCCCTTAAACGCCGCTGATACAAATCCGTCTATATCTTCACAACATATCAAATATAGCTTCTTATATCTCCGCAACCATAATACATATCTCCTCCAATCTCCGTTTCTATAAAACTCTTTTGAAATCCGCAATTGAAAAATCAAATTTATATTCACATCAGAACTGATCGTTATGCATTATAAACATCAACAATTCAACATCCAACCATGCAAGAAAATATAAAATATTTAACATCCACGATAGTAATTGCAATTTTAAGAGGTAAAAGGTTCATTAACTAATTCTAAGTGTTATTTAGCAGGGACGATAGTATGATACTATCTACCGAGATTCTCACAAAGTGCCCCATTCTCAACACCCGATGCACTTGTTAAAAATAGGGCATGAGATACAACTGAATGTATCCTAGTGAATACAATGCGCTGGCGATTAGCAAGTTGTACCAACTGGCTTACAATCTACAATAATCGACAGAAAAAAAAGAAAGTAGAGTTGATGATACTGGAATAAAAGTAAAATATCATGATGCGCATAATGTGAAGTATGATAATAATGAAACTAGAATGATAGTGAAGTAATAAGATGTTGTATCTGTAGTAAAGAAAATGCATCAGTATGCTGTCTAGTTTAATAGTACTAATTCTGCCACTCTTGGTCACAAGTACCTTAGTATTATGCAATAGCAAGTCACCTAGCAGGGCTGATATATAACCTTATAACCAAAGGTATAGCGGGGGTTTCACGGATCGATCATACCACTCTACCGATAAAACTCTACCGATAAAGAACACTACAACGGGGGCCAATTAGCTGTTGTACGTGACATGCACACCTGCATGGCGGTTACAATGCATAATGCTCAAGTATTTCACGGTCCAACGATCGAAAATCGGCCCCCGTTGTAGTGTTCTTTATCGGTAGAGTTTTATCGGTAGAGTAGTATGATCGATCCGTGAAACCCCCGCTATACCTTTGGTTATAAGGTTATATATCAGCCCTGCTAGGTGACTTGCTATGGCATAAGACTAAGGTCCTTGTGACCAAGAGTGGCAGAATTAATCCTATTAAACTAGACAGCATATTGATGCATTTTCTTTACTACAGATACAACATCTTATTACTTCACTATCATTCTAGTTTCATTATTATCATACTTCACATTATGCGCATCATTATATTTTACTTTTATTCCAGTATCATCAACTCTACTTTCTTTTCTTCTGTCGATTATTGTAGATTGTAAGCCAGTTGGTACAACTTGCTAATCGCCAGCGCATTGTATTCACTAGGATACATTCAGTTGTATCTCATGCCCTATTTTTAACAAGTGCATCGGGTGTTGAGAATGGGGCACTTTGTGAGAATCTCGGTAAATAGTATCATACTATCGTCCCTGCTAAATAACACTTAGAATTAGTTAATGAACCTTTTACCTCTTAAAATTGCAATTACTATCGTGGATGTTAAATATTTTATATTTTCTTGCATGGTTGGATGTTGAATTGTTGATGTTTATAATGCATAACGATCAGTTCTGATGTGAATATAAATTTGATTTTTCAATGCGGATTTCAAAAGAGTTTTATAGAAACGGAGATTGGAGGAGATATGTATTATGGTTGCGGAGATATAAGAAGCTATATTTGATATGTTGTGAAGATATAGACGGATTTGTATCAGCGGCGTTTAAGGGATATACAATCACCCTGCTGTTTACATTAGTGTGAGCCATACTTGTATGACTGATTTGTTTAATACTTATGAACGAATAAATCACTTCTTGAATGTAAAATGAATGATGAATGTAATATTCTGTGATTGACCCCGTGCATGTATAGGGAAAACTATTCGTGTGGATAGAGAAATCCTATGCACGTGACGGATCTGTGCACATCCCGGGTTGTTTGTTATAATTTTAAAAACTCAATTAATTAGCTATTTGCATAACTCCATTTTCAAAAAAAAAAAAAAAAAAAAAAAAATAGCCACTCTTTTTAAAACTGAAACCTTTTCAAATTGAAATGTTGGGTCCAGTGGTGATTCAAGTAAAACCCAGGCTAGGGACTAGATCAAGACCTAGTAAAAATGTCCAAGTAGCAAGTCCAGATTTATTTAATATATATATATACATATATATATATATAGAGAGAGAGAGAGAGAGAGAAAGAGAGAGAAAGTCCGGCTACTATGCTATCGATAGCACCAAGCACTTGGTGCCACCAAGTTTTCCACCATTAGATCAATTCTTTTGATCATTTCCAACCCTTAGATTATACTATTCAACCAACCACCTACTAAACCCTAAGGGCCCACTATCATCCTAACCACACATTCTTTCATCCAAGGATTAAAAACCTAATAGCACCAATGACTTGGTGTTATTAATAGTATAGTAGCCTAGGTCTACATATATATGAGTCCGGCTCTTATACTATCAATAGTATTAAGCACTTTGTACTATTAACTTTTTAACCCTTGGATGAAGGGATGTGCGGTTATAATTATAGTGGTCCCCTAGGGTTTATACTATTTCACCAACAACCCACTAAACCCTAGGGGACCACTATAATCCTAACCGCACATCTCTTCATCCAAAGGTTAAAAAGTCAATACCAAGTGCTTAATACTATTGATAGTACAGTAGGCTATATATATATATATATATATATATATATATATATATATATATATATATATATATGTCCGGCTACTATACTCTTATGAGTAAAACCTCTTCGTACTCATAAGTTTTCGTCCCTTGGATTAAAAAATGTACGGTTAAAATTATAGTAGTCCCTAAGATTTATACTATTTCACCAACAACCCACTAAACCCTAGAGGGATCAACTATCATCCTAATCACACATCCCTTCATCCAAGGACGAAAATGTTATGAGTACAAATGAGTTTATACTCATAAGACATATATATATATATATTTCACCAACTCTGAGACGCTTATTTTGCTGCAGAGGTGAGAACAGAGAGCTGCGCATTGGAATAAGGCGTCTTGCAGAGGTGAGAACAGGTGAGAACAGAGAGCTGCGCGTTGGAATAAGGCGTCTTGCACGCCAACAAAGTACTATCCCGGCATCGGTGATATCGAGCCAGACCATGCATCTTGGAGTTCTTGCAACTGCGTCGCATGCTGTTGCGACGCACACACGCTTCACGGTCTTCTACAAGCCGAGGTTGGGAAAATAATTAAATCAACTCAATTGTCAATTATATCATTGTGAAGGATGAGGAAGTAAAGTGTTTCCTTTACCCTTCCATTGTTACACGTTATTATTTGTGCGCGGGGCCGCACGTTGTGGTCCCGCGCGTCGGCGAGAGGGTCTTCTACTTCCCCCAGGGCCACATGGAGCAGGTGATATCCACCTGTATCAAACGAGGCACCTAACTCCCAAGGTGCTCCTGACTATTGATCAGGCCTATGAAAGATCCACAGAGTCAAGAATTGAACCCTACGTAACCCAAAGTCACTAATCATACAATCCCAAACCATCAGAAAATCAATTCCTTTAACCGAGTTTCGAAACTCGTCATTTTTTTTGAAAACTCACCAGAACACTGGTAAGTTTTGAAAGTGTTCTGGTGAGTTTTCAAAAAAAATGACGAATTTCGAAACTCGGTTAAAGGAATTGATTTTCTGATGGTTTGGGATTGTATGATTAGTGACTTTGGGTTACGTAGGGTTCAATTCTTGACTCTGTGGATCTTTCATAGGCCTGATCAATAGTCAGGAGCACCTTGGGAGTTAGGTGCCTCGTTTGATACAGGTGGATATCACCTGCTCCATGTGGCCCTGGGGGAAGTAGAAGACCCTCTCGCCGACGCGCGGGACCTCAACGAGCGGCCCCGCGCACAAATAATAACGTGTAACAATGGAAGGGTAAAGGAAACACTTTACTTCCTCATCCTTCACAATGATATAATTGACAATTGAGTTGATTTAATTATTTTCCCAACCTCGGCTTGTAGAAGACCGTGAAGCGTGTGTGCGTCGCAACAGCATGCGACGCAGTTGCAAGAACTCCAAGATGCATGGTCTGGCTCGATATCACCGATGCCGGGATAGTACTTTGTTGGCGTGCAAGACGCCTTATTCCAACGCGCAGCTCTCTGTTCTCACCTCTGCAGCAAAATAAGCGTCTCAGAGTTGGTGAAATATATATATATATATATGTCTTATGAGTATAAACTCATTTGTACTCATAACTTTTTCGTCCTTGGATGAAGGGATGTGTGATTAGGATGATAGTTGATCCCCCTAGGGTTTAGTGGGTTGTTGGTGAAATAGTATAAATCGATAGTTGATCCCCCTAGGGTTTAGTGGGTTGTTGGTGAAATAGTATAAATCTTAGGGACTACTATAATTTTAACCGTACATTTCTTAATCCAAGGGACGAAAACTTATGAGTACGAAGAGGTTTTACTCATAAGAGTATAGTAGCCGGACATATATATATATATATATATATATATATATATATATATATATATATATATATATAGCCTACTGTACTATCAATAGTATTAAGCACTTGGTATTGACTTTTTAACCTTTGGATGAAGAGATGTGCGGTTAGGATTATAGTGGTCCCCTAGGGTTTAGTGGGTTGTTGGTGAAATAGTATAAATCCTATGGGACCACTATAATTATAACCGCACATCCCTTCATCCAAGGGTTAAAAAGTCAATAGTACAAAGTGCTTAATACTACTGATAGTATAGTAGCCGGACTCATATATATGTAGACCTAGGCTACTATACTATTAATAACACCAAGTCATTGGTGCTATTAGGTTTTTAATCCTTGGATGAAAGAATGTGTGGTTAGGATGATAGTGGGCCCTTAGGGTTTAGTAGGTGGTTGGTTGAATAGTATAATCTAAGGGTTGAAAATGATCAAAAGAATTGATCTAATGGTGGAAAACTTGGTGGCACCAAGTGCTTGGTGCTATCGATAGCATAGTAGCCGGACTTTCTCTCTCTCTCTCTCTCTCTCTCTCTCTCTCTCTCTCTATATATATATATATATATATATTAAATAAATCTGGACTTGCTACTTGGACATTTTTACTAGGTCTTGATCTAGTCCCTAACCTGGGTTTTACCTGAATCACCACTGGACCCAACATTTCAATTTGAAAAGGTTTCAGTTTTAAAAAGAGTGGCTATTTTTTTTTTTTTTTTTTTTTTGAAAATGGAGTTGTGCAAATAGCTAATTAATTGAGTTTTTAAAATTATAACAAACAACCCGGGATGTGCACAGATCCGTCACGTGCATAGGATTTCTCTATCCACACGAATAGTTTTCCCTATACATGCACGGGGTCAATCACAGAATATTACATTCATCATTCATTTTACATTCAAGAAGTGATTTATTCGTTCATAAGTATTAAACAAATCAGTCATACAAGTATGGCTCACACTAATGTAAACAGCAGGGTGATTGTATATCCCTTAAACGCCGCTGATACAAATCCGTCTATATCTTCACAACATATCAAATATAGCTTCTTATATCTCCGCAACCATAATACATATCTCCTCCAATCTCCGTTTCTATAAAACTCTTTTGAAATCCGCAATTGAAAAATCAAATTTATATTCACATCAGAACTGATCGTTATGCATTATAAACATCAACAATTCAACATCCAACCATGCAAGAAAATATAAAATATTTAACATCCACGATAGTAATTGCAATTTTAAGAGGTAAAAGGTTCATTAACTAATTCTAAGTGTTATTTAGCAGGGACGATAGTATGATACTATCTACCGAGATTCTCACAAAGTGCCCCATTCTCAACACCCGATGCACTTGTTAAAAATAGGGCATGAGATACAACTGAATGTATCCTAGTGAATACAATGCGCTGGCGATTAGCAAGTTGTACCAACTGGCTTACAATCTACAATAATCGACAGAAAAAAAGAAAGTAGAGTTGATGATACTGGAATAAAAGTAAAATATCATGATGCGCATAATGTGAAGTATGATAATAATGAAACTAGAATGATAGTGAAGTAATAAGATGTTGTATCTGTAGTAAAGAAAATGCATCAGTATGCTGTCTAGTTTAATAGTACTAATTCTGCCACTCTTGGTCACAAGTACCTTAGTATTATGCCATAGCAAGTCACCTAGCAGGGCTGATATATAACCTTATAACCAAAGGTATAGCGGGGGTTTCACGGATCGATCATACCACTCTACCGATAAAACTCTACCGATAAAGAACACTACAACGGGGGCCAATTAGCTGTTGTACGAACCCATTATTTGTGACCTCTGGACCGATCGTTCAAGATTCGATGGCCTTTGCGTAGTATAAATAGGATTCCGGTGAGTTAATCAGCAAAATAATTGATTTACCGTTTTTTCGGCTCAGGTTTCATGTTTTATCAACGTGAATGCCCCGTAATTGTCGTCGAGCCTTGTTGTCTGGTTGCCCTCGCTGTCTCATGTGTCCGGAGACAGCGGGTGGGCGGCAGAGGTTTCCCGAGCCAAAAATTAGTATTTTCGAATACCCATTACGGCTAACTTCTGTTTATACGCATTTTTTTAGCGTTATCCTTTTGTGTTCCTGCCCGAACACCTAAATCGGTGCATTTCAGGATAGTGGATGATTTTCAGTAGAGATTGGTACCTTTCGGAGCACTGGTAAGTTTTGAAAGTGTTCTGGTGAGTTTTCAAAAAAAATGACGAGTTTCGAAACTCGGTTAAAGGAATTGATTTTCTGATGGTTTGGGATTGTATGATTAGTGACTTTGGGTTACGTAGGGTTCAATTCTTGACTCTGTGGATCTTTTATAGGCCTGATCAATAGTCAGGAGCACCTTGGGAGTTAGGTGCCTCGTTTGATACAGGTGGATGCTTCGATCCAGATATTGGTATAGTAAAACCTGACTGTTTACATAATCGACATTGATACTATTTATGCTGGTATCGATTTATTCCATACTTGTATCACATCATACTTATATCATTATACCTACTTATGAGTTAGTTTACTATTTATTACTTACTCTGGACTCTTTGTTTTCAGTTATTGCATGACTTGTTGAGTAGGTGATCATAGTTGCTCAGACATTATAGATGTGATTAGCCTCAGTGGATGTGTTGCTATCCCGGTTGGGAGTTTCTTGACTTATTGCCGATTTTCGATCGTTGGACCGTGAAATACTTGAGCATTATGCATTGTAACCGCCATGCAGGTGTGCATGTCACGTACAACAGCTAATTGGCCCCCGTTGTAGTGTTCTTTATCGGTAGAGTTTTATCGGTAGAGTGGTATGATCGATCCGTGAAACCCCCGCTATACCTTTGGTTATAAGGTTATATATCAGCCCTGCTAGGTGACTTGCTATGGCATAAGACTAAGGTCCTTGTGACCAAGAGTGGCAGAATTAGTACTATTAAACTAGACAGCATATTGATGCATTTTCTTTACTACAGATACAACATCTTATTACTTCACTATCATTCTAGTTTCATTATTATAATACTTCACATTATGCGCATCATGATATTTTACTTTTATTCCAGTATCATCAACTCTACTTTCTTTTTTTCTGTCGATTATTGTAGATTGTAAGCCAGTTGGTACAACTTGCTAATCGCCAGCGCATTGTATTCACTAGGATACATTCAGTTGTATCTCATGCCCTATTTTTAACAAGTGCATCGGGAGTTGAGAATGGGGCACTTTGTGAGAATCTCGGTAGATAGTATCATACTATCGTCCCTGCTAAATAACGCTTAGAATTAGTTAATGAACCTTTTACCTCTTAAAATTGCAATTACTATCGTGGATGTTAAATATTTTATATTTTCTTGCATGGTTGGATGTTGAATTGTTGATGTTTATAATGCATAACGATCAGTTTTGATGTGAATATAAATTTGATTTTTCAATTGCGGATTTCAAAAGAATTTTATAGAAACGGAGATTGGAGGAGATATGTATTATGGTTGCGGAGATATAAGAAGCTATATTTGATATGTTGTGAAGATATAGACGGATTTGTATCAGCGGCGTTTAAGGGATATACAATCACCCTGCTGTTTACATTAGTGTGAGCCATACTTGTATGACTGATTTGTTTAATACTTATGAACGAATAAATCACTTCTTGAATGTAAAATGAATGATGAATGTAATATTCTGTGATTGACCCCGTGCATGTATAGGGAAAACTATTCGTGTGGATAGAGAAATCCTATGCACGTGACGGATCTGTGCACATCCCGGGTTGTTTGTTATAATTTTAAAAACTCAATTAATTAGCTATTTGCATAACTCCATTTTCAAAAAAAAAAAAAAAAAAAAAAAAAAAATAGCCACTCTTTTTAAAACTGAAACCTTTTCAAATTGAAATGTTGGGTCCAGTGGTGATTCAGGTAAAACCCAGGTTAGGGACTAGATCAAGACCTAGTAAAAATGTCCAAGTAGCAAGTCCAGATTTATTTAATATATATATATATATATATATATATATATATATATATAGAGAGAGAGAGAGAGAGAGAGAGAGAGAGAGAGAGAGAAAGTCCGGCTACTATGCTATCGATAGCACCAAGCACTTGGTGCCACCAAGTTTTCCACCATTAGATCAATTCTTTTGATCATTTCCAACCCTTAGATTATACTATTCAACCAACCACCTACTAAACCCTAAGGGCCCACTATCATCCTAACCACACATTCTTTCATCCAAGGATTAAAAACCTAATAGCACCAATGACTTGGTGTTATTAATAGTATAGTAGCCTAGGTCTACATATATATGAGTCCGGCTACTATACTATCAATAGTATTAAGCACTTTGTACTATTGACTTTTTAACCCTTGGATGAAGGGATGTGCGGTTATAATTATAGTGGTCCCCTAGGGTTTATACTATTTCACCAACAACCCACTAAACCCTAGGGGACCACTATAATCCTAACCGCACATCTCTTCATCCAAAGGTTAAAAAGTCAATACCAAGTGCTTAATACTATTGATAGTACAGTAGGCTATATATATATATATATATGTCCGGCTACTATACTCTTATGAGTAAAACCTCTTCGTACTCATAAGTTTTCGTCCCTTGGATTAAAAAATGTACGGCTAAAATTATAGTAGTCCCTAAGATTTATACTATTTCACCAACAACCCACTAAACCCTAGGGGGATCAACTATCATCCTAATCACACATCCCTTCATCCAAGGACGAAAAAGTTATGAGTACAAATGAGTTTATACTCATAAGACATATATATATATATATATATATATATATATATATATATATATATATATATATATATATACATATCTGTGTGTAGAGCTAGGCTCCTATAAAATCTATAGTACCGGTGCTCCGATACTATAGTCACATTTTCAATCTTAAAATGTTCAAATCAACGATCCACACCGTTAAAACTGATATAGACTATTTGAAGTTTATAAGAATAAAATTTTATATTTTTTCGACATAGTTTACTTTATGATCAAATCATTTCAAAATTGTCAATTTTCAATGACTACTATGACGAGCTTGTAATTTAACGGTATAAAAAAATCTAAATTTATTCAAATTTTCATAAAAAATACTTTAAAGGTCAGCATCCTTGATTTTGAATTCAAAAGTCCTATCCTCAAATTTTAAAAAAAAATTGAACCTTTTCGATCACGACATAAATGATATCAAAAAATCACAAAATTTGTTTCCTAAATATTTTAAATACTCTAGATCAAGTCTAGCGTAACCGATCATCGATTCGGAAGCCTCATCACCAAAAACAACTTGAAAGTATGGAGGCCTCCATGCTTCTAAAAGCAATTAATGATAGTAGATGAAAAGTGTCTACTATCAACTTTTCATTAATGCATTTTTAATGATAAAATAACTATTCAAGTTTCTTCTCTTTCTTGAATTATAACGATATCAAATTAGCAAGGTACATCAGATGCCTATGAATGCAGTTTTCATCCTTTGACCCCAAAAAAAATAAATAAATAAACAATTAATGTGTTATGCTGACAATTATTCTTTATAGCTGGTCATGCTGTTACATTGCATGATTGACCATAGAATTTAGAAATCCATAAAATATAGTGTATCTTCAACAACATAAAAATAAATTCTTTCTTCTTCTATTAATTGCTAAAAATTCTTCATGGTTTTGATCCCTCCCTTTACAACAAGATATTTTACATTAACATGATAGCCCATTTACATTGTTCGCCTAATAGTATTGCACACGATAAAACCATTTACCATGTTCGCCTAATAGTATTAAAGGTAAATCATTAACCATGTTCACCTAATAGTATTTGAACACGATAAACCAATTACAGTGTTCATGTAAGACATTCTACCCGACAAAGTTCAGAAGAACATGGCAAACCATTTATTGTGTTTACGTAAAATATTCTGTTGACCCTCAGTGGTGCAAACATGGCATCCACGTGGAAAGCAAATTAAGGATCATTTCTGCCCTTGAAATTTATTTGGTGTCAATTATAAAATAAATTATTTTAGAGTAGCCAAAATGCCAAAAACTCTACAACCTAGCTCAAGTTGCGCACTAACTAATCTTAACCTAGATTTCAAATAGCAATATTCAGAAATGAATGACAAATTATCTATATTCTAAAATCAAAAATTCAATACTGCAAAACACAAAAGTTCAAACCACGTAATAAGCGAAGCATCAACTCAATGAAGTGATGAATTAAAGAACTTACCTCTCTCAAAATCTCTATTTCTCCATTGCTAAAAGTGCTACAAAAATCTCAAAGTTAATCCATAATGAGACTCTAAAAGGAATCCTCTCACGGCATTTCACACCAACAAACTAATTACAACCACAAAAACCTCAAAAAAATGTCCTAACATCTTCTTCTTCCCAGCTCCCAAACTAATAAATCCTCAAAATAAAACCCCAAAAAATTTCCAAAGAGATTCACAAGCACGAGAAATGCTCCAGCCCATAGACAGCATCAAGACGCTAGAAAATGGAGGGGGAAAATACGAAACGATCAAAGAAGCCTCACCTCACGAAAGAAGCGTGTCGCTATCGAGAGAGAAGATGCGAAGAGAGAGACGGGGAGAGAGAGAGAGAGAGAGAGAGAGTGTGTGTGTGTGTGTGTGCTTTGTTGTTCTTTTTGCTTTTTAGCTTTGGGAGGTTGAGGAACCGGACACGAGGTGGGTGGGGGAAAGCTGGATTGGAATCCGGAGGCCACGTCCGGTTGGAGGGGGAACTTGGGAGAAATGTGGACGGCTGTCGCTTTCTTGGGCCCCGCGCCATGGACGGTTCTGATGCGGTGGGGGCGACGAGCGTACGCCGCTTGAGATGTGACGTGGATGGTGATGGGTGGATAGCGGCGGAGGTGGCTTCCCAGCTTTTTCAATTTTCTTCCATTTTGCTTGTAATAATCCGTGCTTACTAAGAATAATTTATATAAATATTTTTTTATATTAAATATATAGTTAAGTACATTGTAGTTATTTTATTTAAATATTTTTATAAAAATTTAAATAGAATGTAGTATAAATTTTAGCAATTTTAAAATTAAATAATTTTATTTAATAATTTTTACATTCACTTCAATATTAAAAATAGTTTAATTTATGAAAAAAAAGTTTTAAAATTTTTGAAATCTTAAATTTGGTAGAAAAAACTGCAGATAAAAAAAACAAAAAATTTCTACAAAATTTGAAGTATTCAAGAAAGGAAGGGGACAGTATGAAAATCAAATAAATAAAATACTTATTGCAAAATAGCAAGAAAAATTGATAGCATAAAATATATTTACAAGATAATCAATTTTATATAAAAAAGAGAAGTAAACAAAAAATTTTTTAACTATAAATAAGTTTTGGCTTTTTTTTTTTTAAGTACAAAATATAATAGTTTTATTAATAAAAGTATATTATTTGGTACATTTTATTGTAAGTAAGTTATACAATTTATTGTGAGCAAGTAAAAGGAGAACTCTAGTCTCCATCATTTTTTTTTTTTTTTTTGCTCATTTCTTCCTCTCGAAGCAACAGGAGTGACTAGGCTTCAACCTCGATTTCAGCGTCGGCAGCGGCGGACACGGGGAGGCGGAGGCTTAGGGCGATGACAGCGGTGAACGTGGCAGCAGTTGCGGACACGGCGGGATCGACAGCTTGGGCAGTGGGATCGGCGGCTTGGGCGGCTTCAGAGGCGGACGCGAGCGATGGCAGCGATAATGATGGACACGATAGTGACGGGTAGCTTAGGCGTCAACCGCAGCGGACAGAAAAGAAAGAAAGATCATAGCTCCTCTTATTTATTTACTTATTTATAAGTGCTTCAGCAGCTCTTGCGGTCGGCATTTTCCATCGCAAGGAGAAAACAATATAAAATTCACTTATGTTTTTATCCACAAGTGTTTCTTAGCAGTCCCTGCAATCCAGATTTTTGTTTTACAATCCTAAGTGAGTTTAGCCATCACCCATTTAGCAGATTTAAGGGCATGTTTGAAGCATGGATATCTTCTTTAGCAATCAGCATATCTCTTATATTTACTCAAGAGCCATGTGATGAAAAATATGTATAAATTGCATATTGCATAAATTACCTTGTATAGCTAGGTGGAATGCACTATTCTAATTAAATATGATAATTATGAGTTTGCAATGCACTAATACATGGGTTTTGTTGGGCATACTTATACACTATAAACTAAGTGTTGAAAAATTCAATACTCATCCCGGTACCAGATTCAGTGAATCCGCAATCCGTTCCGGTACCGCAATCCGCTCCGGTACCGCCTAGAGTTGGGATTCTGCAGCGGAAACGCCAAATCAAGTTTTTTTTACCAAAAATTCGTCCTCTCAACAAAACTAGAACCAATACAACCACAAAGAGAAGAAAAATTAAAACAGAAAATATACGGATGAAATAAGATTCATTAACCAAGAAAAGAATTACACCGACTGCTCTTTTCTTCTGCAATAGAGTAGCTTCAACCCGAGCCCTCCTCTTGAATCTCTCTCACCCTTCTCTCATCTTCTATAAATCTAGAAGACTTCTCTCTTTTCTCTTTTTTTGTATCGTACAATCATCCTCAAGATCATACGTACTTATATATATATACTCTCTATATTAGAGATATATATAAACTCCGTCCAAGATAAACCCAAATCTATTTGAATTAGGATTATACTCCAATTAATATTTAAATCTAAATTAATTTATCTCTAAAAAATTTAAATATTAATCATAATCCAATTAAGATTTAATTACAAAACTAACCAAATCCTAACAATCTCCACCTTGGTTTGATTTGTAATCTTTAACTGCTACGTCGAGCTCACCACGCAAGCTCCACCTTGAGCTTGTCTCCGCCGCTCGATGTTGCCGCATCCTTCGCTCTATCTTGAGCAATTGCGCATCCGCGAACTTTTGGAACCCAAATTGCTTTTGCTTCGGTTCTGATTGTTCTTCTGTTCAGAACATACAAGTTCCTGCGCTTGTTCGTCACGCACACGATCCGATCTCGTTTTTGCACCCTCATAGCTCCACCTGAAGCTGAAATTTTGCAACCTTTCGAGTCCAACTCACCTAACGAGATCAAATTCCGCTTCAAACCAGGAACGTGTCGTACACCTGTCAGCGTCCTCATGATCCTATTGTGCATCCGGATCTTCACCGTACTGACTCCTAAAACTTTGCACGTAGTCCCGTTCCCCATAAGAGCTTTTTCGCCTTTTGTCGCCTTATAGGTAGCAAAAGACTCTTTTTTCGGGCAGACGTGAAAGGAACATGCCGAATCGAGCACCCATATATCATCCAAAATTTTAGTATCATCGGTCACCGCATATAGCACGTCAGAATCGATCATCTCCGATTCTGGCGCCTGCGCCATCGCTAACGTCTGATTATCCTGATCCGCGACAGTTTTTCCATTCTGCCGCTTTAACTCATTCAAGTCATTCTTAAGCTTATGACAGTTGCGCTTAATGTGACCTTTTTTGTGACAATAGAAGCACTCCACCTCGAATAACGGCTTCTTTTGTTTACTTTTGATCGCCAATGTTTTTACATCCTTCTTCGCTTTTACTATCAAAGCTGAATCATGACTCTGCATGCCGGACTCCTGAGTCATCTTTCGCATCTCATTCGAGAGAAGCGCCGCCATGACTGCCTCCGCCCTTATGGTCTCTTTACCATAAAGCAACGTGGTCACAAGATTTTTCATATGTCACCGGTAACGAAGAAAGTAAAATAAGCGCCTTATCTTTATCATCCAAATTAACTCCGATACTGGTCAACTGGGTCACCATCTTGTTGAACTCGTTCAGATGCTCATGTAGGCTAGCCGGTTCTTGCATCTGCAACGTGAACAATCGCTGCTTCAGATACAATCTATTCGTCAAGGACTTGGTAATGTACAGATCTTCTAATTTCTTCCACAATTTCGCCGGTGTCGACTCGTTGGTTATGTTGTAAAGAACATCATCTGCTAATAATAGATGAAGCGTACTCAACGATTTTCGCTCCATCTTCTCCCATGCCGCATTCGTAATCTCCGCCGGCTTTGCCTCTTTCCCGTTCAGCGTTTGGTCCAAAACCTGTTGTACTAAAACGGCTCGAACTTTAATTTGTCACAAGCCGAAATTGTTCTTGTCGTCTAAGATTTCGAACTTCGTGGCCATCTCCGTCAATCTTTTCCGAAGATCGATAACATTTAGCTCCGATATCAATTATTGGAAAATCCGGTACTCGCCCCGGTATCAGATTCTGTGAATCCGCAATCCGTTCCGGTACCGTAATCTGATCCGGTACCGCCTAGAGTTGGGATTCTGCAGCGAAAACGTCAAATCAGATTTTTTTACCAAAAATTCGTCCCCTCAACAAAACTGGAACCAATACAACCACAAAAAGAAAAAAAACCAAAATAAAAAATATGCGAATGAAAAAAGATTCATTAACCAAGAAAAGAATTACACCGACTCCTCTTTTCTTCTGTAATAGAGTAGCTTCAACCCGAGCCCACCTCTTGAATCTCTCTCACCCTTCTCCCGTCTTCTATAAACCTAGAAGACTTTTCTCTTTTCTCTCTTTTTGTATCGTACAATCATCCTCAAGATCATACGTATATATATATATATATATATATATATATATATATATATATATATATATATATATATATTCTCTACATTAGAGATATATATAAACTCCGTCTAAGATAAACCCAAATCTACTTAAATTAGGATTATACTCTAATTAATATTTAAATCTAAATTAATTTATCTCTAACAGATTTAAATATTAATTCTAATCCAATTAAGATTTAATTACAAAACTAACCAAATCCTAACACTAAGAAAGATGATTAGACAATGCCCTTTCCAAAGAGATGCGGACCTTTCCAATTTCTTCTCTCCTTGCTTCCTCTTTTACACAATCACAAAAGATTTATTCTGGCATCCATATAGTGATAGAACTCATGGGTCCGTAATCTCATGGTTGTAGTTACAAGAAAATCATTTGAACTGATAATGGTCTTTGTGATAAAAATTCATGTTTTGCCACGTGCCAACGCTCATATAATTATTCTTAAAAAAATACTTTTGTAACTTTGATCAGACTCGGATAATAATCTGCCAACTACTCCGTAGTGTAGAGAATTGCCTTTCATCAATTTATATTGCACGACTTGGGTCAAAACTAAGTGTTATTAGCTTTGTGTGATCTCTCATGTGCCCCATAAAGAGGACACGCCAAATAATTCAGTTAGGTCATGTAGCTTAAACTTTGACTCTAAAGTAGTGTTTGATTTTTTGCATCTAGATTATAATCTTCGTTCCCTTTTTTCTTTCATATAAATTTATTATACTGATACAATCTGTCAAAAGAAAAAAAGAAAGAAGAAAGCATCACGCTGACTTCCACCCTGATGATCCAAGTTCCAATTCTATCCGTGAAAGAGCATCTTCTACGGGAAGGTATTGAGGTGAGGATGTAAATCATACATGGAGAAAAAATCCGTACTCTTCGAAACAATCACTAACAGGATTCTCGCAATGCTATTATTCATCTAATAAGGCAATGTTGTGGTCTTTTTAGTTGTTTGGCCATTTGTTTGTTGGTGGACTCTTCTTAGTCATCTTAAAGTTGTCAAATGACTGCGATAGTACTATTGTTGTTTGGTTATTTATTTGTAGACGGGCTTAACGTTTTTGTTCATCTTAATCTAGAAGTTGTTTGTAACAATACCTTTTAATTTGTGTGTGTGGATGATCAGTTAATATTTTTTCTAGAAAAATTTAAAAAACTTAGTAATGAGGTCTTTTTAACCAAACATGGAGAAGTACATTATGATTCATTTTCATTGCAAAATAAATATATAACAATAATATCAGTAAGTATCAACAAAAAGAGAAACAAAATTATATCAAATCAAATCAACTCCCCCTGTCTCTTCTTTATCTTGTCAAGAAGAGCCCCTCGCCCGGGAAAAGAATTATTACGCAACAAATTCCCATCACCCTTCCCTAATACACACTCTCTCTTCTTCTCCTTCACAAAACCATTATCACTATTCTTACTACTACTACTACTACTACTGTTGCTGCTGCTGCTGCTGCTGCTAATACCCCCTATCTTCTTCTTCTTCTTCTTCTTCTTCTTCTACTACTACTACTACTCCTGCCTCTCTCCTCACCGCCATCTCCATTTGCTTCTCCAAGCGCGACTTTTCCGCTCAAGATTTCTCCAAATGTGGCGCCGTTGCCCCATCACCGTTTCTCCATTCATTATAGACAATGAAGATAATATGCATAAAAACTTTCAATGAACCTGGTGTATACTAAGTCATAATATTTGTATTCTATGTATTTTAAAATATTTAATTTAAAAAATGTGACATATGCAATCAAAATAAAATATTTCTAAATTATATATTTTTTTTCAAAATTATTTACAAAATTAAATTTTAATTTAAAATATTGAGTATCAAATTTAAACATATGTTATACATATAATGGTACACCATGTGCATGCTTTAACTATAGTTTTTAATAAGGTTATATAAATTTTAAATTCAAAATATGAGTTTATTTAGGTTAAATTCAAAATATGAGTTTATAATTTATTTATTTTTTATTTTTTAAATTCAGATTCAAATTTATATTGTAAAATAAAACTCTATATTAAAATTGTGTACTTAAATTTAAGTTATTTTTGAATTCAGATTCTAATTTTATTGAATAAACTTCTAAAAATACAAACACAAAATTTTTTTAAATCACTTTATAAAATGTCGCTCTAAACAAAATTTATACTTAGTAAATTTCTGAAAACTAAGAAAGTTTTTTATAAATTTATTATTATAAATTATAAAATTAAGAATATCATTAAAAAATTGACTAATATATCTTTTACATCAGTATTCATTATTCAATATATTCAAAATATGAGTTTATTTAGGTTAAATTCAAAATATAAGTTTATAATTTATTTTTTTTACTATTTAAATTCAAATTCAAATTTATATTATAAAATAAAATTCTATATTCAAATTGTGTACTTAAATTTAAATTATTTTTGAATTCAGATTTTTGTTTCATTGAATAAACATCTAAAAATACTAACACAATTTTTTTTAAAATCACTTTATATAATGTTGCTCTAAACAAAATTTATATTTAGTATATTTCTGAAAACTAAGAAAGTTTTTTATAAATTTGTTATTATAAATTATCAATGTAATAACAATACTTTGAATTTCGGAATTTACTTTTGAATTCGGCATTTTGAATTAAATTGGCATTTTTCGAAATTTAAAGAGAGCGTTATTTTCAGCTTTTTGAGGATTAAATCCTCGGGCTCTCTTTCACCAGGTTACTGGTTGCTGAAGGGAGTAGTCAAGTGTGACGCCCCATTTCCCAGGGGGTCACCCATCCTAGAACTACTCTAGCTCTAGCACGCTTAACTCCCATAACCTCTTGGATCTAGCTACCATCCAAAATGCTATAGCCGGGTTAAGAGATTTTAGTCTTATTATATCATTTATATATAGGACTAATCCAAATTCTAGGGGTGTCATATTCTTCCCCCCTTTAAGCCCTAACGTCCACGTCAGGCTCAAGCACACTCACAAGCACCAGGCAATGTGAGACTCGTCTCCCTAGCCTTAACCGACCTTGTGAGGAGCTGCACTCCATTCACAACGGTCATTAGCCGGGGAGCCTCGCTCTGCCCGCTATATAACCTAATCTGTCACGCCCCGGGTGTAAACCAGAACCTGGGCCCGTCTACAGATCCGCCGTGTATACGGTATTTCCCGCGTACATGAAACGCCGATAACTTGCTCAGATAAAAGAGATAACAAAAAGAGTATAAAACAGAGCTGAACTAAAAACTAATACATCTCAGACTGAAGCTGGAAATAAAATATAGTACATCTGTAAAAAATAATACATCTGTCTCTCCCAGCTCACCAAAATAAATACAACCTGCTGGCAAAAGCCAGTTTCAAAAGTAAAAATACAACCGTCTGAGGAAACATGGGTACACCAACAGTCCAGCTAACTCGCTCATCCTGCCTCGAGATCTATCTACTCAGTCGTCCTTTCTCCTCGACCCGCCGCTGAAAGCCCAGCAGCACCCGCAGAAGACTGTAATAATCCAAAATATTTTATTTTTAATAAATAGATTAAAAGTAGAATTACGGTTGATTTTGAATTCAAAAGACCCTAGTTGATTTATTTAGTCAATTGCCAGTGGGCAAGTTGCACGATTTACGAGGCAAAAAGGCTATTTACCAATCCGGACATGATTTTGGAAATCCGAGTTGATCGTTGCGATCGTCTCGTCGAACTGAGCGAGATTCATATTCAGCACTTTTCGATCTGACGGTCGGATCTTCCAGAATTCAGTGAAGAAGTGGACGAAGCTCGCGACCAATGTAAAAGTGCCCTCTGCGCACAGTGTCACTTAAGTTGGCACTCTAGATAAACAGTAGCCTTAAGTTTTTTACCCCGTCGATTGCAACAAGCACTATTTCACTGTTCGGAGTCCGAACGTGACGATCCAAGTAGTCGATTTCATCCGTTTCGACGTCCTGAACGCAATGGCACTGACGGAATTTTCGTTTGACGGCCTTAGAGCCTCGAAAAGCGTGATAAACTGTATTTTGGCACAGTTTTTATGGACCGAAGATTTATTCGGGCAGTTTCACGAAAAACAAAAATTACTACTTTACAGATTTTGATGCGCCGGACGTCCTGGAGGTGTCAGATTTTCAGTTTGACAGTCCGGTTGTCTCGAAAAGCGGGAAATATGAGAAAAATCGTAGTATTTCGCGTATTGATGCTATATTTTATGTATCGATTTGCACCAAACTTGTAGAGGAAGGTCCTTATAGCAAATGTGTTCTACAGCAATGGGCTCATAGCAAAATATTAAGTGATAAAGGACTATATTGCAATTTTGCATATATACACTATATATTATGCATTCGGGTTAGGGTTCCTCTAAATCCCTAAGCTCCCAGCCGCTGCCCAAGCCGCCTGCTTCAACCACTTCTACACCTCCTCTGCCGCACTCCACGGGAGCCCCGCACCGGCCGCCGCTTCATCGCCGGAGGAGGAAGAAGATCAAGAACATTTCTTGATCTCGGGTTCTCGTTGAGGAGGGTGATCGAGTGGGTGCTAATCCATCCAGTCCCTGTCTGAGGACTCCCTCGTGGAGCCGCAACCGGGCTGAGGTGACCCCGGCCCCAGCCGCCGCCGTGCGCCGCCGCGGGAGGCACTCCTCTTCTTGCATTTTCCGACGAACTCGGTTTCCGATTTTTCCGACCGTTAAAACTGAGATCGGAACCGTTGATCCTCTTCGTCTTGATGACTGCTAGCTACCCCCAAAGTCTCGGGATGATCAGTTGAACGGCTGAGCCGCGCGAAGAAGCCCTAACTTCGGGTTTTGTTGTGCTTTCACCCGAGCTCCGCCGCCGCGCGTCGCCGACGCTTCTCGTCGCCGGGAAACCACCCAGGTGAGCTAATATGATCCGTAGGAAGCTTTCCAACATTTTGCATGCGAGTTCTAACGGCAGGATTTCTTTCCCCGTAGTTGCACCCGTTTGCAACCAAGCAACGCCGGCCATCGTCGCCGTCGCTTCCTCCGGCGCCGGCCATCTTGGGTAAGCCTCCTGACATAATGAGAATTCCTTTGGACCAAGTGCATGCAACCCATGCGGGTTCTTTTCCAAGTTGCCATTAATGAACCCTTGAAGCTTTATCTTCTTCTTCCTCGGGTTGGGATTGCACAGGAGCTTCCAAGCTTTCACGGCTAAGGTCCTTTGCACTTCTGAAGGTTCAAGAAGGGTGGTGCTCACCTTTGTTGGAAGCTTGGCCGAGGGACAAGTGGGCTCGGCCAACTCGAGCTCTACCAATGGAAGGTTGAGATCACCTTGCTCCCGAAGCTGAACCAACAGTGCTTCTACCTCCCACAGGTGAGCCCCCAAGTTTTTGTGATGCCCTCTAAATGATGCTCACCTTTATTGCTGCCAGAAATCCTGAATGTATAAAATGTCCAAAGTCAAGTCCTTGTTGGATCATGTCATTACTTCACTTGTGTTTGGTGGATTTGCTGAGGCTCAGAGGTGAGCCTCTACACATTTGAGGACCCCTGAGCATGATGCTCACATTAAAAGTGGAAAAGAATTAACTGAAGAACAATTATTGCAACATTAAGCTTTAATATACAATAATTATGGGCCAGCTTGGGTTTTGCTGCCCAAATTGAGTCCAGACTGTGAGCACGAGGCCCAGCACATCGAAACATAATTACTGATAAAATATTGTGATTTAAAATGCTCCGGATTGAAAGTTATGAATTAATTAGTGAGAAATTACCTGTTTATTTCGCAACTTTGAAAAGTATGGGGGACTAATTGTAAATGTAACATGGTGGAAGGTTATAAACAGTAGATGTATGATTTATGGATCTTTCGTTGAATTCCAAGTTGGTCAAGCATAAGTTAATTTGAGTTGTTAAGTTAGTTTGGCATTGCAGCTTAAAGTGAACATACTTTTTTTGGGCCAACTTTGCCCTCGGAGTTCGTGCTGACCCAAGTATGTGAGCACGGGTTCCGTCTCGTCAAACTGGACACGCTGAAACTTACGGCGTCGTCGTTGGATTCCCGGATTGGGAGAATGAGTCAAAACAAGCCATTAACTTAGTGATTTTATGCAATTTTAAAAGATTTTATGGACCCGATTGTGTTTTCGGGCGTCGTGTCAACTCCAAACAGCGAGCACGGCTTTAGTTAGGTCGAGAACTATCTACTGGTACCTTCAGTTCATGTTAAAACCCTTCGAATATTTTTAACGAGCTGAAATGTGTAATTTTTGAGAATAATTATGTGATTTTAGAAAACCCTGGGGACTTAGATGCAAAAGTAACTTCATGGGCTGTCTCGGGCAGCGTTTACATGATCTCTAAACTTTTCGTTGGAGGTCCGTTAGTCTTCGTTGAGCGGGAATCGGGTAACGAACCGTAAATCGGCGAAATCGTCGGTTTAACGGCTTTCGGCGCATGTTCACGTACTTTGATGAAATAAAATGACAAATGGACTTTATTATCTGCCTCTGGTCATTCCCGACATTGTCTGTGGTGACCCGGACCGTTGCAGGGCTTCTACAGTGTGACCGGCAGCTTCGGGAGGCCTACGGGGCATGTCAGCGGTGTTCGCGCGCCAATTTGGACTCAAGTGATGGATTCGGGGCTTAAATAGATCACGTGGATAACCGGAAGACCCCGTTGGATGTTTAGAAGTGTTTTCGCGCAAATCGGATACCAGATTTGGACTCGGCGCGAAATTCGGAGTGAAAATACCTTTCCGGGAGCCTCCGGCAAATTTTAGGATTGGAATTTGGCAAAACGGACGCCGTATTTGGATTCAGCGCGCGAAAACGGTCAAGATGGGCTATTTACTTGGATTTTTCGGAGCTTGCTACAGTAATTTACTGTTCACCGGCCGGAACAGTGTTTTCCGGCGATCGCCGGCGCCGGCGGCGGCGGCGGGCAGCACCGGCGGGCGGCGGCGCGGCCTCGGGCAGGCGGAGCAGCGGCGGCGCGCGGCGCGGGCAGCGCGCGGGCGCGCGGGCAGGCGCGCGGTCCACGGCGGCGGCCGTGCACTTGGGCGGTGCCACGTGGCGGCTGGTGAGTGGAGGGCTCACAGTGCGCGGTCTATGGAGTAGTCGCGAGGGCTCATGGTCCAGGATGCACCGAGTTTGACACGTGGCATCGTTTTACTGGATGGTTCACGGAGCGCGGTTCACGGAACATTTTTGGTGCACGGTGGACCGACGGTGGGACACGTGGCGGCTTGTGATTGGCTCGGTGTTGTGCTCCCGGTCTACGCAACGGGTGGAGCAGTTGCCGTACGCGACGTGCGGGCGGGATCAGGGTGCGCGGTTCACGGGCGGTGCACGTTGTTGGGGCCACGTGGCGCGCCGTCGTTGGGTGGCTCACGTGCACCGGGCGCAGCGAAGGATTTTTCCTGGATTTTTCCCTTAAGTGCATCCGAGAGCTCTTCCAATGGGGATTTCGACCCCTTCGAGGCCTCAGCTCGAAGGGGACATTAGAGGATGAATTCTTCCCCTTGAAGTGAGGATCAATCCTACCAAGTTTCAGATTTTCGAGTGGCACGGATTTCGAGATCTCGATTTTACGGCGCGGCGCGACGTTGCGTTTTCTGTGTTCTTCTTCGGCGCAGCAGCGGTGTTTTAGCTCCCCCGGCCTACCCCGAGCTCCTTTTTCTGTGATTTTTGCGCCGTTGGCTTCACGACAGGTAGGGCTTCATCTTTCATTTTGATCGCGCATTCTGATTTTGCTTCTTTGGCTCGGATCCCGAGGTAACAATGGACCCCCTTTTTCTGTGAGGAATGTGAGGACAGCATCGGAGTGTTTTGGCCATATCTTCGCGCACGAGCGTCATACGGAGACGAGCTTATACAACTTTTTCATCTACAGATCGCAAGGAACGCGCTCGTATTTTTATTGGATTTTCGTGAATTTATTTCGAGGTGAAAATCACTGTTTTCTCAGTGTACAGTGCGCAGTCTTTTTCCACAGTTTGTTGTTTGGATCACCACCTTGCCGATTTTTATCTTGATGTACAGAACTCGGATTTGGGCGTGCAAGGTACCGTTTCGAAGCTATCGACGCGAGGATCGCCGTGATATTTTTATTGGAATTTTCTGGGCAATTTCTGCAGGTGATAATTTAACAGTACAGAATTCGGGATTGTATGTGTTAATTAGTGCTATAATTGGGAGCCTAAGTGTAATTAGTGAGCTTTGTACTGTACCAGGATATTTCGGGTGTGCTGAAATTGTGGAAGCAAGGAATTGGAGTTTTGGTATTTTCTAGCTGTACGGACTTGGACAGTTGCACTTCAGGTGGGTGGTTGTTGTACTCCTCTCCTTTGTTATGCCCACTAGGAATATCAGAGTACCCCTGATTTGATGATGCTAAATGTGTTAATTGGTAGACTTGCATGCTTTAGGAGCAAATTATTGGTTATCTGATCCGCGAAAATTATTGTTAGATTGATCATTTGTTTAAATCGCCTAAGTTCTGGACCGTATGCATAGAGACAATGTGATAATATTAGAGGACTGCAAAACTGATGATTAATCATATGTGACTGTCACTTTAGCCTTTAATCTCTAAATTGATTATTCTTGGAAACTGGACAAATATTGGAACACTGCATGATTAAATTGGTCACATAATTATTGCCATCTTTTACTGCTACACTATTTTGGGACTTGACTTAGGAGAAACCATGCTTTTTCTCTTTTCTTCTTTCATTGTTGGCACTAGCGGCTTAATCGCTCAGGTTCGAGCGTATGTTGGACAGTGTAGGCAGGTATTGGGGATTTGGGACAGGTTGAGTTTGTCAGGGTGTTGCGGCGACCACGGATCTTGGGTGGTTGACCGGATTGTTTCTATTGCATCAGATTGGGTGTTCGGGGATCGGGCTTACTTTAGTGGAGGGTTGTTCCCACTTCTTTGAGTCTCGATCCAGTCCTGCTATTATGAGACAGTGGTTACAGAGATGTTGATACAGTGATATACTTTACTCGTGTGGGTCGCTCCCCTCGAGTGCCACTCCGGAGTAGGCTTTCCACGGTGTGAGCGCCGGGCACCATGCTGGTTTCTTGAGTTCCACGGTGTGAGCGCCGGGCACCATGCTGGTTTCTTGAGTTCGACAGCAGAGCAGGCAGTGCCAGTGTTCACTGGCTGTCAGATTGGGTCATTATGACAGGCTTCTTGATTCTGATGCATCATTTTCTCCATCCTTATTGGTTGGTCATGTAGAGGCATATTAGGGATAGCATTTTATCAGTTGCTTCATTTATCTGCATCCCCTTTCTTCTTCTTTCCCCTTTTTGCCTCTGAGCACCTGGTGGGCATATCTGAGCTGAGGCTTTACCCACTAGGGGAGGCTACTGTTTATAGTAGTACTCACCCCCATTTTTTCCTCTTTTTCTTCTCCCTTGTTTTGCAGAGTCCTCTGTGGGAGTTGCTGGGCCGTCAGCAACTGATCGAGGAGAGGACGGCGGACTAGATAGATCTCGAGGCAGGATGAGCGTGTAGCTGGAGATTTTTGTGTACCAGGTTTTCTCAGACGGTTGTACTTTCACTTTTGGGACTGGCTTTTGCCAGCTGTTGTATTTATAGTTGTGAGCTGGGAGAGACTGATGTATCATTTATACAGATGTATTGTACTTTATTTCCAGCTTCAGTCTGAGATGTATTAGTTTTAGTTCAGCTCTGTTTTTATGCTCTTTTATTATATCTTTTTATCTGAGCAGGTTACCGACGCTTCGTGTACACGGGAAATACCGTGTGCACGGCGGATCTGTAGACGGGCCCGGGTTCTGGTTTACACCCGGGGCGTGACAGATTAAGTTGGTATCAGAGCTTAGGGATAGGTCAGTTGGGACTTAGGAAACCCTAGGCTTTTGGCGGGCCCTAGGATGTTAGGGCGTGAGAGACGCGACATTTTGCGAAAGTCGGTGATTTGGTTTTGACTCTTCCTGTGAGTGAAGAGGGATCGACATACCCTATTTTTGTGGGACAGTTATGTTGGCTGCAGACAACATAAAGTTACAAAAATAGGGGGATGTCTTTGACTTTCGCTAGATTGGGTCGAGTGTTTGGGTGTGCTGATTTGCTGTTTGTCGTGGCGAGCGGTGTCTCCCCGACTTTGGGCCCTGACCCGGGTGCACTTGGGTGCAGCAGTTGGGTCTGAGCTAGTTGTTTCGGGCCGGATACCAGATTGGAGTCAGAGAGCTCCGGACCCAGGAGACAGGATTGTCAGAGGCTTTTCAGCGGCAGAGTGGGCGAGCATCTGGTTTTGTGACACAGTCGTCGGAGCGGCGGGCAGCTCGACAGTGCTTCCTTCTGAGACCACCCGATTGCAGTATCCTCAAGGGCGAGGATTTCTGTGGTATTGATGGAGTGAGTAGCCCCAGTGTGCCAATGTTTAGTGCCGAGGCGCCGAGGCAGGGTGGATAGTTGACAGCTGATGAGCTATGGGACACCAATGATCAGTTGAGCCAGTTTCGGCAGATAAACCACCCCGATTCTTAGGATTAGGTTGGAGCCTCTTGGTTAGAATCGTGGTTGGTGATGATGGAGAGACTCTTTGGCAGCCTTCTGGTGTCTAAAGGGTGTACGCAGTTGTCGAATTGCGCGTTCTATGATTTGAGGAACGAGGCGCATAGGATATGCGTGGCTGAGAGTTGATTGCGCCAGGATACCCTTCCGTTTGCTCGGACCATCTTTTGCAGGTTTTGGACTTTGGGGTGCTTCGATAGTGGAGGCAGTGTTTATGGAACTGGCGCTGCATTTCTTTTGGATGGGTGTCTGCTGTCAGAGGTAAGTTCTGGATAGAGGCGCTTGATGCCAGATGATGGAGGATAGATCGGCCGGCAGAGACATTTTTGTTTTCCTTTCCTGGTTGGTGGATATCCGTGTGGATAGAGTATGTGAGTTTATCTCTGGGGGATGTTACCCTGTGTGTTTGATAATTGGCATGTTGGGGTGCAATAGACGTGATTGAGGGGTGAGCTCCGTAAGGATAATTGTATAAGGAATTGCATGAATCGATTGTGCTTGGTCGTTTGACGATGATATCCAGGTAGATTTTTGAGACATCAGGGGTTGGGTGGACCCGATGACAGCAACAGCCCTTTTATCAGAGTGGCGCAGCGGTAGCGTGGATTGGCTGTCTGCGAGAGACCGCATTCGGCACCTCAGTGTGAGCATGGACAGAGGTCGTGCTCCCTTTGTGATTGTTCTAGATATTTTGGCAGGCTGAGCGACGACCACTTGCATCGAGCGGATGAATTTGTGCCGCCCGGTCGGAGGGCGCCACGGTAGTGGATTGAGTTGTCGCAGGTATGATTTCATCACAGTAGTCAGAGTTAGAGCATGTTGCATCCCTACATGGACTAGAGGTAGAGTCGTTACCACATGAACTTGAGGTACAGGTTACTGTTGGCATGGTGCAAGTGGGGGAGGCTTGTGGATCGTGTCCAGTGTAGCAGAGGCTGTGAGTTTTGCCGGCAGACATATTGGTGTTTGTGGCAGCTTAGTGTTTGACCCAGTGCATGGGATCGGTTGGCGTAGTGCCACAGGATGTTTGACTGTCGAGAGAAAGGGCTTTGATTTTCTGCAAGGCAGATAATGGAAGGCAATTTGTTTGTTGAGACTGTCAGAGCACACCGTTTACAGCGACTGTGTGAGAGGTGCCTACGGTGACAGCGGGACTTAAGGATATCCCTATTGCTCGTGAGATCCCGGGTGTGAGACCACCTGAGCCGATGATTATGCCGCCAGAAAGGGAGATTAAGATTGTAGTTGACGTGGTTCTGGAAACCGCGCCAACTTCATAGCACCTCGTTGGATATCGCTTTTAGAGCTGTGGGAGTTGATGGCATAGGTGCGGGGATCTGATGGATCGAGGGTCTGTTGGACCTAGTGCTATGTCGTTGATATACGACGGTGAGAGCCCTTTGTGATTGGAGCCCAGTCAGGTCCAGGTATTATTTAGGGCCTTTTGATGGAGTTCTGCCCCTGCCCCGGCAGTTGATCGATTATGATGCCTGCACCAGTTTAGATTCACAGCTGAGTATTTCGTCAAGATGGCGTACAGGAGACGCTAGGGGCATTATGAGTACAGAGAAGCCAATGGAATGACTAATGCCTGTTGCCTTTAGATTGAGGAAAAAGCTTTATGCAAAGTCGTTGTGGTGCAAGTTTTAGCTTCGAGAGCATGTCTTCCTGGATTGCCTATTCAAGCCATAGGGGCGACTGTGGAAATCCGGCCAAAATGGATGGTAATTAAGACTGTCCGAGATCGACGGTTATTCTTGGGGTGAGGAGCTTTTGGACCGGATGGTGCTAGCAGAGCCTGATGATCAGATGACGAGTTTGGTACCAGCGCCGACTTTAACCTAGTCAGTAGTGGGAGATGGATTTGTGAGTCATAGTGATACCTCCCATAGTGGCTGTAGAGCTATCCTTGGATTTTGTTGAGCATCCTGTATCACCCCGACAGGGCCACTTTGGTGGCGGATACCTGGAGCAGAAGAGCTTTGGGTTGTGCTTGTTGATTCTATAATTGACGCTGTGTGGGGCCATCTTGTGTGTACAGGGTTTGTGTTTGTGTCTAGAGGATCTCTTTGGATTAGAGGCTGCGGCTGAGCAATCCATTAGGTGGTTGAGTTCTGAGGGCGACCGAGTGTGAACCCCTGCTTGTTTGGGCCCCTTTTCTGAGCAGGTTGTTTGACGCTCGTGTACACGGGAAATACCGTGTGCACGGCGGATCTGTAGACGGGCCCGGGTTCTGGTTTTACACCCGGCGGCGGGACATTGTCCTGGCAGCTCCAGTGACTCCAGTGTTCTCGGTGGCTTCCGGAGCCAAAATGGGCCCTGCCAGAAGTGATAAAGTGATTATAGTCTGAGCGGCATCGATTCTAGTGGTTAACTAACTAGTGAGTCATTCCTGATTAGCATTTATATGATTCAGGTCCTTGCAGTCTGACTCCGGCCCACGAGCCTTCGTTGGAGTCGTTGGATCGGCCTACATACAGGTGGGTTATCTTCGGTCCGGGCTTTAGCTTTTCGGCCCTCTGTTTGCTTTAGTCCAGTCGGACACCTGTTATTGACTAGCCTGTTGATTTTATCACATGATCCTTCTGATTGATATTGATTTCTTTATTATACCGTCATATATCCCTGTGCTTGATGGCGACCTGTTCTTCTTTTTAAACTCAGATTATGTTTATGAGCGTGATTCTATGATCTAGTATCCCTGCTTATACCTGGACCATTACATAAATCTGCTTGATAAGTCATTAGTTAGATGCCAGTTCATTAGCTCATACTTGGTCATCTACATACTGTTTTAGATTCGGATTTGCAATGATATGACTGCATGATTGATTCGCAGACATGTGCACCCTATCGGGATTTTGATTAGAT
>CM054934.1:23040740-23091755 GCA_029168755.2 Tillandsia fasciculata | reverse complement strand
CGGGCTTAACGTTTTTGTTCATCTTAATCTAGAAGTTGTTTGTAAACAATACCTTTTAATTTGTGTGTGTGGATGATCAGTTAATATTTTTTCTAGAAAAATTTTAAAAAACTTAGTAATGAGGTCTTTTTAACCAAACATGGAGAAGTACATTATGATTCATTTTCATTGCAAAATAAATATATAACAATAATATCAGTAAGTATCAACAAAAAGAGAAACAAAATTATATCAAATCAAATCAACTCCCCCTGTCTTTCTTTATCTTGTCAAGAAGAGCCCCTCGCCCGGGAAAAGAATTATTACGCAACAAATTCCCATCACCCTTCCCTAATACACACTCTCTCTTCTTCTCCTTCACAAAACCATTATCACTATTCTTACTACTACTACTACTACTACTGTTGCTGCTGCTGCTGCTGCTGCTAATACCCCCTATCTTCTTCTTCTTCTTCTTCTTCTTCTTCTACTACTACTACTACTCCTGCCTCTCTCCTCACCGCCATCTCCATTTGCTTCTCCAAGCGCGACTTTTCCGCTCAAGATTTCTCCAAATGTGGCGCCGTTGCCCCATCACCGTTTCTCCATTCATTATAGACAATGAAGATAATATGCATAAAAACTTTCAATGAACCTGGTGTATACTAAGTCATAATATTTGTATTCTATGTATTTTAAAATATTTAATTTAAAAAATGTGACATATGCAATCAAAAAAAATATTTCTAAATTATATATTTTTTTTCAAAATTATTTACAAAATTAAATTTTAATTTAAAATATTGAGTATCAAATTTAAACATATGTTATACATATAATGGTACACCATGTGCATGCTTTAACTATAGTTTTTAATAAGGTTATATAAATTTTAAATTCAAATATGAGTTTATTTAGGTTAAATTCAAAATATGAGTTTATAATTTATTTATTTTTTATTTTTTAAATTCAGATTCAAATTTATATTGTAAAATAAAACTCTATATTAAAATTGTGTACTTAAATTTAAGTTATTTTTGAATTCAGATTCTAATTTTATTGAATAAACTTCTAAAAATACAAACACAAAATTTTTTTAAATCACTTTATAAAATGTCGCTCTAAACAAAATTTATACTTAGTAAATTTCTGAAAACTAAGAAAGTTTTTTATAAATTATTATTATAAATTATAAAATTAAGAATATCATTAAAAAATTGACTAATATATCTTTTACATCAGTATTCATTATTCAATATATTCAAATATGAGTTTATTTAGGTTAAATTCAAAATATAAGTTTATAATTATTTTTTTTACTATTTAAATTCAAATTCAATTTTATATTATAAAATAAAATTCTATATTCAAATTGTGTACTTAAATTTAAATTATTTTTGAATTCAGATTTTTGTTTCATTGAAAAAACATCTAAAAATACTAACACAATTTTTTTTAAAATCACTTTATATAATGTTGCTCTAAACAAAATTTATATTTAGTATATTTCTGAAAACTAAGAAAGTTTTTTATAAATTTGTTATTATAAATTATCAATGTAATAACAATACTTTGAATTTCGGAATTTACTTTTGAATTCGGCATTTTGAATTAAATTGGCATTTTTCGAAATTTAAAGAGAGCGTTATTTTCAGCTTTTTGAGGATTAAATCCTCGGGCTCTCTTTCACCAGGTTACTGGTTGCTGAAGGGAGTAGTCAAGTGTGACGCCCCATTTCCCAGGGGGTCACCCATCCTAGAACTACTCTAGCTCTAGCACGCTTAACTCCCATAACCTCTTGGATCTAGCTACCATCCAAAATGCTATAGCCGGGTTAAGAGATTTTAGTCTTATTATATCATTTATATATAGGACTAATCCAAATTCTAGGGGTGTCATATTCTTCCCCCTTTAAGCCCTAACGTCCACGTCAGGCTCAAGCACACTCACAAGCACCAGGCAATGTGAGACTCGTCTCCCTAGCCTTAACCGACCTTGTGAGGAGCTGCACTCCATTCACAACGGTCATTAGCCGGGGAGCCTCGCTCTGCCCGCTATATAACCTAATCTGTCACGCCCCGGGTGTAAACCAGAACCTGGCCCGTCTACAGATCCGCCGTGTATACGGTATTTCCGCTTACATGAAACGCCGATAACTTGCTCAGATAAAAGAGATAACAAAAAGAGTATAAAACAGAGCTGAACTAAAAACTAATATATCTCAGACTGAAGCTGGAAATAAAATATAGTACATCTGTAAAAAATAATACATCTGTCTCTCCCAGCTCACCAAAATAAATACAACCTGCTGGCAAAAGCCAGTTTCAAAAGTAAAAATACAACCGTCTGAGGAAACATGGGTACACCAACAGTCCAGCTAACTCGCTCATCCTGCCTCGAGAGTCTATCTACTCAGTCGTCCTTTCTCCTCGACCCGCCGCTGAAAAGCCCAGCAGCACCCGCAGAAGACTGTAATAATCCAAAATATTTTATTTTTAATAAATAGATTAAAAGTAGAATTACGGTTGATTTTGAATTCAAAAGACCCTAGTTGATTTATTTAGTCAATTGCCAGTGGGCAAGTTGCACGATTTCGAGGCAAAAAGGCTATTTACCAATCCGGACATGATTTTGGAAATCCGAGTTGATCGTTGCGATCGTCGCGTCGAACTGAGCGAGATTCATATTCAGCACTTTTCGATCTGACGGTCGGATCTTCCAGAATTCAGTGAAGAAGTGGACGAAGCTCGCGACCAATGTAAAAGTGCCCTCTGCGCACAGTGTCACTTAAGTTGGCACTCTAGATAAACAGTAGCCTTAAGTTTTTTACCCCGTCGATTGCAACAAGCACTATTTCACTGTTCGGAGTCCGAACGTGACGATCCAAGTAGTCGATTTCATCCGTTTCGACGTCCTGAACGCAATGGCACTGACGGAATTTTCGTTTGACGGCCTTAGAGCCTCGAAAAGCGTGATAAACTGTATTTTGGCACAGTTTTATATGACCGAAGATTTATTCGGGCAGTTTCACGAAAAACAAAAATTACTACTTTACAGATTTTGATGCGCCGGACGTCCTGGAGGTGTCAGATTTTCAGTTTGACAGTCCGGTTGTCTCGAAAAGCGGGAAATATGAGAAAAATCGTAGTATTTCGCGTATTGATGCTATATTTTATGTATCGATTTGCACCAAACTTGTAGAGGAAGGTCCTTATAGCAAATGTGTTCTACAGCAATGGGCTCATAGCAAAATATTAAGTGATAAAGGACTATATTGCAATTTTGCATATATACACTATATATTATGCATTCGGGTTAGGGTTCCTCTAAATCCCTAAGCTCCCAGCCGCTGCCCAAGCCGCCTGCTTCAACCACTTCTACACCTCCTCTGCCGCACTCCACGGGAGCCCCGCACCGGCCGCCGCTTCATCGCCGGAGGAGGAAGAAGATCAAGAACATTTCTTGATCTCGGGTTCTCGTTGAGGAGGGTGATCGAGTGGGTGCTAATCCATCCAGTCCCTGTCTGAGGACTCCCTCGTGGAGCCGCAACCGGGCTGAGGTGACCCGGCCCCAGCCGCCGCCGTGCGCCGCCGCGGGAGGCACTCCTCTTCTTGCATTTTCCGACGAACTCGGTTTCCGATTTTTCCGACCGTTAAAACTGAGATCGGAACCGTTGATCCTCTTCGTCTTGATGACTGCTAGCTACCCCCAAAGTCTCGGGATGATCAGTTGAACGGCTGAGCCGCGCGAAGAAGCCCTAACTTCGGGTTTTGTTGTGCTTTCACCCGAGCTCCGCCGCCGCGCGTCGCCGACGCTTCTCGTCGCCGGGAAACCACCCAGGTGAGCTAATATGATCCGTAGGAAGCTTTCCAACATTTTGCATGCGAGTTCTAACGGCAGGATTTCTTTCCCCGTAGTTGCACCCGTTTGCAACCAAGCAACGCCGGCCATCGTCGCCGTCGCTTCCTCCGGCGCCGGCCATCTTGGGTAAGCCTCCTGACATAATGAGAATTCCTTTGGACCAAGTGCATGCAACCCATGCGGGTTCTTTTCCAAGTTGCCATTAATGAACCCTTGAAGCTTTATCTTCTTCTTCCTCGGGTTGGGATTGCACAGGAGCTTCCAAGCTTTCACGGCTAAGGTCCTTTGCACTTCTGAAGGTTCAAGAAGGGTGGTGCTCACCTTTGTTGGAAGCTTGGCCGAGGGACAAGTGGGCTCGGCCAACTCGAGCTCTACCAATGGAAGGTTGAGATCACCTTGCTCCCGAAGCTGAACCAACAGTGCTTCTACCTCCCACAGGTGAGCCCCCAAGTTTTTGTGATGCCCTCTAAATGATGCTCACCTTTATTGCTGCCAGAAATCCTGAATGTATAAAATGTCCAAAGTCAAGTCCTTGTTGGATCATGTCATTACTTCACTTGTGTTTGGTGGATTTGCTGAGGCTCAGAGGTGAGCCTCTACACATTTGAGGACCCCTGAGCATGATGCTCACATTAAAAGTGGAAAAGAATTAACTGAAGAACAATTATTGCAACATTAAGCTTTAATATACAATAATTATGGGCCAGCTTGGGTTTTGCTGCCCAAATTGAGTCCAGACTGTGAGCACGAGGCCCAGCACATCGAAACATAATTACTGATAAAATATTGTGATTTAAAATGCTCCGGATTGAAAGTTATGAATTAATTAGTGAGAAATTACCTGTTTATTTCGCAACTTTGAAAAGTATGGGGGACTAATTGTAAATGTAACATGGTGGAAGGTTATAAACAGTAGATGTATGATTTATGGATCTTTCGTTGAATTCCAAGTTGGTCAAGCATAAGTTAATTTGAGTTGTTAAGTTAGTTTGGCATTGTAGCTTAAAGTGAACATACTTTTTTTGGGCCAACTTTGCCCTCGGAGTTCGTGCTGACCCAAGTATGTGAGCACGGGTTCCGTCTCGTCAAACTGGACACGCTGAACTTACGGCGTCGTCGTTGGATTCCCGGATTGGGAGAATGAGTCAAAACAAGCCATTAACTTAGTGATTTTATGCAATTTTAAAAGATTTTATGGACCCGATTGTGTTTTCGGGCGTCGTGTCAACTCCAAACAGCGAGCACGGCTTTAGTTAGGTCGAGAACTATCTACTGGTACCTTCAGTTCATGTTAGAACCCTTCGAATATTTTTAACGAGCTGAAATGTGTAATTTTTTAGAATAATTATGTGATTTTAGAAAACCCTGGGGACTTAGATGCAAAAGTAACTTCATGGGCTGTCTCGGGCAGCGTTTACATGATCTCTAAACTTTTCGTTGGAGGTCCGTTAGTCTTCGTTGAGCGGAAATCGGGTAACGAACCGTAAATCGGCGAAATCGTCGGTTTAACGGCTTTCGGCGCATGTTCACGTACTTTGATGAAATAAAATGACAAATGGACTTTATTATCTGCCTCTGGTCATTCCCGACATTGTCCTGGCAGCTCCAGTGACTCCAGTGTTCTGTCGGTGGCTTCCGGAGCCAAATTGGCCCTGCCAGAAGTGATAAAGTGATTATAGTCTGAGCGAGCATCGATTCTAGTGGTTTAACTAGTGAGTCATTCCTGATTAGCACTTTATGATTCAGGTCCTTGCAGTCTGACTCCGGCCCACGAGCCTTCTGTTGGAGTCGTTGGATCGGCCTACATACAGGTGGGTTATCTTCGGTCCGGGCTTTAGCTTTTCGGCCCTCTGTTTGCTTTAGTCCAGTCGGACACCTGTTATTGACTAGCCTGTTGATTTTATCTACATGATCCGTCTGATTGATATTGATTTCTTTATACCTGTCATATATCCCTGTGCTTGATGCTACCTGTTCTTCTTTTTAACTCAGATTAGGTTATGAGCTTGATTCTATTGATCTAGTATCCCTTGCTTATACCTGGACATATATCTGCTTGATAAGTCATTAGTTAGATGACAGTTCATTAGCTCATACTTGGTCATCTACATACTTTTGGATTCTGGATTTGCATGATATGACTTATGATTGATTCACAGACATGTGCACCCCTATCGGGATTTTGATTAGATATACATATTTCTTATATTCCAGACTGCATTTATATCCTGATGATTTTATCGATATGCCATATGACCTTCCTTGATAGACACTAATTTCCTTAGGCTAGACATATTATGCACATTTGCTCGTCAGCTTTTATATCTCGGTACATAGACATTATGATCTGATGACACCGGTTGATTGCCTTCATATCTGATGATTTGCATACTGCATTATATCCAGAAATAATTGCTTCATCTTCCAGTTATGCATGATAGACTCTGATTGATAGACAGACATATGCATCCTACGATTGATATATAGACATCTGCATCCCTGTGGGGGATTTCCGGCATATTGCCGTTACCCGGTCTGCGGACCGAGAGTTTTAGCATTCGCATTACGATGATTGTGCACCTACTGTTCGCTTGCGTACGCGGTAGGATTGATCACCCATATCGCGTTCTTTACCGGTAAAGGGACTGGCTGACCCGTGAGCTTATCCCCTCTTACTGTATCACTGGGTACGGGGAGCCCCTTGGCTGTACCGATACGAGGAAACTCTCGGCTGTACCTTTAGGTACGAGGATCCTCTCGGCTGTATCAATGGTACGGGGTTGCTGTTCAGCTCGGCTAGGTGGAAACCAGTATGATTGTGATTGTCTTGGCATGGATATCTTCACCTGAGGTCCCCGCGACCAATAGTGGCATCGGTTAGTATTTTCTGTTCTTTTGTTGATGCATAGCTGATGTTTCGATATTTTAGCATGTTCTACTGTCTATTCCTATACTCATATCTGCACAGTCATAGCATTGATTATCTGCCTGTTCAGTCTTATCAGTGGATTATATTGACTATCTCATGACTTACTGATTATTCAGCTTTACCTATTTCAGTTGTATATGTGGATTATTGTTGATTATCAGTAGATCTTATTGTTATTCCAGCTTTTCCTATTGATTTATTACTATCCGCAGATTATTGTATCCAGTAGGTACGATTAGCTATTTCTCGGCTCGTCGTGCCCACTGGGATACATGTACAGTGTATCTCACACCCCCTGGGTGACCATTTTTCAGGTTGCTTGGGTGATGGGAGGTTGGGACACGTTGGTGAGACGATTGCGATAGTATCGACCCCTATGTAGTCAGTATATTTCATTTTCCGCATTTCAGTTTTAAATATTATAAATTGTCTAGTTTTGCATGCGTAGTTAGACTACTCTGATATTGACTGACTGTTGTTAGCCGTGCATGTATAGCAAAGGCCCTGTCTAAGTGGGCAGGGAATTTACTATACATGTGGCGGTCTGTTACGCCCGGTTTGTGAACTCCGATTTATAAAAAAAAAAAAAAAATTAGCCTGCTTTTTAAAACTCGGGGCGTGGCAAAGACACTGCAAAACAAAGGAGAAGAAAAAAAGGAAAGAAGAATGTGGGTGAGAACTACTAGTAAATCAGTAGTCTCCCCTAGTGGGTAAATCCTCACGCCCTGACGCACCCACTAGGTCTACCAAAGGCAAAAAGGAGAAGAAGAGTGGTAAGCAATAAAACTACTGTAAAAGGGAAACTACCACTATTATGCCTCTAAATGCACCTGCCATGCCTCTAAGTACAGTCCCAGACTGAAATAGCCGTAAGTATGCATCAGCTACCAAAACCATCCCAATAAACCCAATCTATGCCGCCCTCATCATCGGGCAAGTAAACCGCGCCGATGTGATAGCAAAACTCCTGCTGCCGCCCTCATCATCGGGCAAGTAAGCCGCGCCGATGTGATAGCAAATCTCAATGCCTGTCCGGCACCTAGCTGGTGCCCCGCGCGCTTCGGAGTGGCACTCGAGGGGAGCTACCCACATGAGGAAAATAGCCATGTCACAAGTATCATAAAAGCAGGATTGGATCACTATAAAGCCCCAGTGGAACACACCCCTCCACTAAAAGAAAACTGATCCCCAATCTGATGCACAAGTGAACATCCGGTCAATCGCCTAAAATCCGCGATCGCCGCAATATCCCCCAATCTATAGCCAAGCCCAATAATCGACACCTGGCCAACCGCCTACTTTCCGCGGTTGCCATGATACCCTGCCATCCACAATTATATCCCACAACCGACATCCAGTCAACCGCCTAATATCCGCGGTCACCGCTATACCCCAGAAGCTAAAATTCAGGCCCCGGCTACATTATCCCAACCCTTGCTCAAACCCGAGCAACAAAATCCCCCTGACTAAAGAATGAGGAGAAAGAAAGCAAACATGGTTTCTCCTAAGTCAAGTTCTAATAAGATAGTGTAGCAATAAATAGTGGCCTATCTAGATGTCCATGCAAGCATGCCATTGTTCTCATGCAAATTGAAAGAAGCATAACAACTAATAGTCCCACATGTGTATTAGGTAATAGTTCCGCATAGATATAACCATAATGCTAAAGTCATTAAACATTTACACATGCCTAAAATCCACTGACTACCCTCACATAAACCATCCGCCTATACATGTCCAAAAGAGCCTCAAGTAGTACCTACCAACAAGATATTTCACATTGTCCAAACATGACACTAACTACCACATGCAAGATTAAGTACAAATATTATGTCCATGCCAGCATGTATAAGTTCCAAATACAATCATAATTCCAACTTAGTAATTTCCTAATAACATTCCCAACATGATATGCCTCACATGATAGGCTCATAAGAATAGCTAATACCGATCATAAATGTCCCAAAAAGATCTCTGTAATATTCCTAGTGGGTATGTCAGAAAAGAGGGATATAGCAACCACCCACCTAGACACGCGCAATCCACCGCTGTAAAAAACCCCCCTCGCTGTCCAATAACCGTAGTCCATGCAAAACACCCAACTGTAACAATAACCAAACGGCGAACAATCAATCTCAAATAACATACAACATGCTGCTGTCCACACAACCAGCCCTGAAGATGGCTAAATCTCACCTGCGAGATGAACTCGGAAAAATCTAGAAAAATAACTGCTGCGTTCATCGCGTCGAGCCGATCGAAACGAGTACCTGCACGTCCCAATCTGAGCTTCGTACATCAAGATAAAAATCCGACAAGGCGACCCTCTCAAAAGAATCATGTACAAAAATCTGTAGCACTTAGCTATGGAAAAAGGGATTTTTCACCTTCGGAGAAAACTCAGAAAAATCCAGGAAAATTCGAGGACGTTCCTTGCGCTGCGTAGATGCAAAATGACTACAGGCACGCCTCCATCCGATGCCTGAGCGCAAAGTTATCGCCGAAAAATCGATGTGCTGTCCACAACTCCGCAGTGAAAAATAGGTCAAAAAATGGCTCAGGAAACTCCAAGAAAAACTTGAAAAGAGGACAAGCTCAAATCATGAGAGCCGTAGCCCTACCTGTCGTGAAGCCAATGGCGCAAGAATCGCCGAAAAAGATGGTCGGAGTAGGCCGGGGGAGCTCGTGCACCGAAATGCGACGGAAGAGATCACAGAAGAGAAATCGTCGCACTGCGCCGAAAAATTGAAAACCTCAAAGTGCGTGCCACCAAAAATCCCAGGAATCCACAGGTGGAAGCGGCTCTGGAAGAGGAAGAATCTTGCTGAAGGTTGCACTGAGAGAAACCGAGCAGAGAAAAAGCTACCAACCGTTGTTCTCGGCCTATTTATAGGTTGGGAAAAACAAATCCGGAAATGACCGGGGTGTCCTCGGTTTCGGGCGCCCGAATCAATCGGGCGCCAACAGTGCCGCCGTTCCACTGCCCCGCAGAGCGCCCGAATTAATCCGGTTCCACCACGTCACCCGCCAAACAGCGGACAACCAAACCGGCCACCCACCGAACGTCGCGCGGCCCGCCGTGGTGCTGACGCGTGGCGCGCACCCGGTCAACGCGCGCCTGCCGCGCCCACGTGCGCGCTGCCAGCGCCGCCTGCGACCCTTGCCAGGTACGCGCCCCGAGGCCGCCCCTGCCTGCTCCGTGGTCCCAGTCCACTGCACCGACCAATCATACGCGGCCACGTTGTCACGCCCCGAGTCCGCCAATTTGTACGGTTCGGGCACGCCAACAGACCCGCCAATCGGGTAAGACCTTTTCCTACCCGAAAGGAACGGTAACATCCATAATAACACAACCAGTGTATGCGGAAGCTCGATATCAGAGTACTAAAAATCACTATAAATTTAAACTTTCATTTAATAATCAACAGTTTAAGCGGTAATGAAAGCATACAAGAGTGAACCATAACTTAAATTTGTTACACTTTACATTTCTGAACTTGCAAATAAATTTATTACAATTCCTTTACATAAATTCCTCACCATACAAAGTTCACTCAAGAAATATATATAAAAAGGGATACCTCTGCTAGACCCTCTAGGTCTCTATGTTGCTGGGCTCTTGCCCCTGTCGTATGCCTCGCCGTCTGCGTCTGATCCGTCTCAACCGCTGCATCCATTCCCGAACCTGTGGGGGGGGTCACCCAAGGGGTGTGAGAACTTACGAGCGAGTTCCCAGTGGGTTCAACCACCGAGAGAGAGTGTCCTACACCACTTGGTCCAATGGAAGCAATAATAATAGTGTGCTAGGAACTAAAATCCTCAACATCAATATGCAGCTATGCAATAATATATCACTACACTATCTGTGTACAACCATCGACCCAGCACTACTCTGTCTAGCCACACTAGGCTGCTAAGCACCAACTCGGCCACTATGCCGCTGTATACTGGGTTCAACTAACCCGGCCACCCTGGCCACTCTATTTTTCTTTATTCTTTAGATTCTGGTGCTTTAGTTCAAGTTAACCCTTGGAAATTCTTATCCAACGGGCCCGAGCCCGGTAGTCTTGCTACCATAAGATAAGATTTCTAAGGTTGCCGATAACACTCGCAAGTGTTACCCCGTCCTGCCGGGGGGACTTGTCATACGGGACACTGCCCGATAGGGTCACTGCCCAACTCTGACAAGAGTACTCTATCTACCAGTCATACGGGTCGCTGCCCGGGAGAGGGACCCTGTCCAACTCCTGACCGTTGTACGTTCACCCCCGGAGGTACGCCCGTTTTATCTTTAATTTTCTTTCTTTTCTTTTCTTTTTCTTTCTCTTTTTATTTTAGTTCTTAGCCTCTTTGCTTTTGAACACTTGCTTTCCTTTCTTATTCGAGCTTATAGCTCCCATTTTACCACTGGCAATTTACTTTCTCTTTTCTTTGAGCATTTAGCTCCTTGCTTTCACTTTTAGCCCTTCGAAAGTACCTCGTCCGACGGGTCACTGCCCAGGGAGTCCTGCTCCACTTGACGAGTCTCAAATTCGAAGGCGCCCTTTACATTTTCTTTATACTTTTAGCCACTTTTAGTTTGCTTTTAAATCTTTGCCTTTTTGCAACAATTATTCCTCTTATCCTAGGTCTTGCCATAAGGATAACTAGAGAGTCTCCTGGACTCTTAGACATTTCTCTTTTATTTCTTTAACTCAAATTGAAGTTAAAGTTATTATCCATTTGCCCAGACACCCTATGACTTTCTAGGATTATATTTGATTAACTCTTTAACCTTGGGAACTTGTCCCACTTTCCTGGTTCCTCATTAAATCCTAGAGTTAACTTAACTCTATTTTTCTGTCTGTGAGTTTAAACCCTTCTAGCTCAACTTAGGTTCCCTTTTACCTAAGTTTCATGTCATATACATCCTAGAGTTCTCTGACTCTATGTTGATCACTCTATCCAGTGTCCTTAGGTTATCACCTAAGACAATGCCACATTCTATCAATGTCCTTAGGTTATCTCCTAAGACAATGCCACTCGTTAAATCCTAGGATAACTCCTAAGTTTGATGTCACTCGTCAAACCCTGAATCTATGTTTTCTCCTAGTCTTACTACCAACATGTCCTTTTCCTTAATGCCACATGATTCCTAGGGTTATACCCTAACATGATCACACTCATAATCAACAAATCTTTCTCATACATGCAATTATTTCGTTTCATTCATCAAATAGTAATTACTTCTACGCATGCATATTCATCAAGTATCTTTGGCAACCAACAGTTGCAGCTTATCTCTGTGTCAATTTGCACACACACATCTATTCCTCTATCTCTGGCAACCAACAGTTGCCCTTATTCCATCTGAATCCACCTACGCAAGCAATCATAATCATGATCAACCTAACGCCTCTAACAGGCTACTATCATGCTTCGAATCGAAAAGCAAAGGAGCAAGGGGAGAGGTCACCCAATTTCGGCAGAATTCCCCACCTTGTGGTGTTACCAATTGCTTGTAGACACTTGCAATTGGTCTCCGCGCGATTCCACTTGTTTCCTCGAGCTTGCACGCAAAACGGCGCACTTCCCTCGGGTCCGCACGCGAAACGGTGCACGTCCACCAAACCTACACGCAAAACGGTGCACGTTAATTCAACCCGCACACTCATAAAATAAATGCTCATTTATCCAATTTGCACAAACCACTTACGCCCTACAAAACTCTCTCAACATACAAGCAGTATCAAATGCTCACTCAACTCAGAATGCTCACAAACCAAAATTATAAAACCCACATTCATAGCACCATCACAATTATTCAAATCCACCTACTCTCTCTCAAGTTGCAACTGCACCCACTACATACAACCATTACTACATTCGAGTCCCCAGCCCACTACAAGAAGCTCCAATGCAAACCAATAATCAATGTCCACATACACAAATTGCCTCTATACATCCACAACATCAGCACAATTAAAGCTCCAACATCACTTAATTAATTAATGTTCACATAACCACAACCCATAAAACATAACTTATATATTGCTTCATAAGGAGAAACACATAATCACCAATACCTTGTAGCCCCCACAACACACATACACCAAAAGTAAGCTTAAAAGCTCCAAATAGCACATTAATAAATTAATGTTCTCTTAACCACAATATCCCTTAAATCCATCAAAGTCTCATAACACCCCTTAATAAAATCCACAACACATACCCCTATGCTCCCAGCACAATTAAAATACATAATCACTTAAACCCAAATTACATAATCCCAAGTCCATCCATATACTCAATCTACATATCCCCTGTACACTCCACACATACCCAACAATCAACATCCCATACAACACTTCCTCCCAGCACAACCTGCTTCCAAAGAAATCACCCACATCACACAAAAACTCCATTTGCACACCAATTTAATAAATCCAAATACACAACCAACAGCATGCTTGGAAGCTCCTTTAGCACATTAATAACTTAATGTTCACTTAACCAATCTACCAAAAATCCTTAATCCACTTCTCTACAAGCTCCCAAGCACATATAATTAACCTTCAGCACACATACACACTCTCACAGCACCCATAAAAAGAAAGCTCACCTCCACAAAACATTAAATCCACCCACACTCTACAGCACAAGCTCTTGCAAACACGCCCCAACGGCTCCGCGCGGCGAAAGCAACCCAAGAAGAAATAGCCGAGCGGTGGCACACCAAACTGCACTACAAGAGCAAAGAAAAAGGGCGAAAACATCCATTAGCTCGGCCACAACGAAGAACGTCGCGACACTGGGCAAATCAGCCCTCGGCCGACGAAAACGCCGCGCGCGTCGCACGAAAAACTGCATGCGCACATCGCTACTGCACGCCGCCAAGCCGCGGCCTGCGCGGCTTCAGCAAGCATGCCGCGCGGCACGCAACGCTGCGCGCGGCACGCGGCCCGCGCGCCCCTGCGCGCGGCCGCCCCCAGGGCGCGGTGCCCTGGCGCGCCCGCACAGGCTGCGCGGCGCCCAGGGCGCGCCCTCCGCAGGCTGCGCAGCGATTTGCTGCGCGCCTGCGGCAGCATGGGGCCTGCTGCGCGCGGCGCTCATGCGCGCCCGCGCAGCGGTACGCCTCAACCGCGCGCCGCCTTTGCGCGAGCGCGGCTCACCTCGCCGCCAACACAGCTCGGACAACAGTCCGCAGCAACCCTCCAAAAATAAAATAAAAGAATACTAAAAATCTAAATCCCATCTTGTTCCACAAAAAAAAAACTGCACAAAATACCTACCTTGCCGGCGCCCGTCGCGCGCGCACGTGCTCCGCTCGGCTCCACTCGGCAACAAAGAGGCCCACACGAAAAGCACACTCCAACCCACCATCTTCAACCTCCTCCTTCAATTCCTTCATCTTTTCTTCTTCTTTCTCTCTTTCTTTCTTTTCCTCTATTTTTCTTTGGTTCCTCTGTTTGGAGGAGAAGAAGTGGTGCTGAGGTGGCCTTCTTAATTAGCTATGGCTAATTAAGGGGAGGAGGGGGGTGGTTGGGTGCATTAAATGCACCCGAAAAAAAATATCCATTTTCGAAAACCACTCCATGCATTCCCTCTCTACAACCAATTAAATTAATTAATTAAATAACCCTCAAAAGCTCCCCGTCAACTCACTTTTTGTTCCGTTTTCTGTTCGTTTTTTGTCCGTTTTCGTCCAAATTTGACAGGCAGCTTCGTTTCAGCCTAATTAACCACAGAAAATTTTAAATTTCCAGTTTGGGACATTTCTGGGTCACCAAAAGTCTCGCTGTACCCAGAATCACTGGCGGATCCCGTTCTCGCAATCCGGGTATCCTATCAACACGAAATTTTTACTGTGACCTTAAAACATAATTACACAGCTCCTGTAATTTTCTCAGAATTTTTCGACACTATTGGCGGAGCCCGTTCCCACTATCCGGCCTCTGATCAACGCGAAACTTTTTCTGTGGCCTTAAAACATATTTACGGGGCTCCCGTAATTTTCTCGGAATTTTCCGACACTGTGCATTTTCCACTAAAAATCTGGGCCCCCTTTCCCAAGTAAAATTCCAGATCTCTCCATTTTAACCCGATTTGGGTCCAACTCGTTTCGAAATGTTCTTTACTTCCCCAACTTTCATAAAAATAGTATTTCACACTATTTTTATCTACATTTATTTATGTGCCGAAAATTCGGTACTTTACACACGTGTTCCAAGACAAACCAATAGGAAGACCACACGTGGCACACCGCCCCCGTGCACCGCGCGCCTGCCCGCGCGCCGGCGCCGCCGCGCTCCGCCGCCGCCGCTGCCGGCCGGCCGCAGGAACAGTGCCAAGTGCCTCGAAATTTTTGCGCGGTGTCGGGGCTCCGAAAAATACGAATAAGTAGTCATTTTTCATCGTTTTCACGCGTTGAATCCAAATCCGCTGTCCGTTTTGCCAAATTCCATTTCTAAAATTTGCTGAAGGCATCCAGATAAGTGTTCTTAACCCAAATTTCGTGCTGAGTCCAATTTTGATATCCGTTTCACGCGAAACCACTTCTAAACATTTGACAAGGTCCTCCGATTACCCACGTGATCCATTTTAAGCCCGAAGTCCATCACTTATGTCCAAATTGTGCACAAACACCACCGACACACCACGTAGGCCTCCGTAAGCTGCCAATCAACCAGTAAGCTCATCGCGGGGATCCAGGTCCTCACATCAAGTCCGTTTTCAATTTCGCTGTGCTGGTTGTACCGAAAGGCGTAAAAAACGGAGTTTAAGGGAAGAACGGGTTTTCTCCGTAAAAAGTTGTGACTGCTAATCTGGTGAGATCTTCAGAAAAGAAGATCGTAGCTCTGCTGGCATCGTCAAACGGAGAACGGCGGTGCGATCAGATCTCAAATACAATATCCAAATCTCTCGGAAATGCACTTTTTCGGATAAAACAGATCTAAAAACCAGTTATTGGTATTTTAGGTACCCGTTAGGGTGTTTGGTGCATCGAGATCCGTGAAACAGGTTTTATGAAATATTTTGGCTTTTGGCATGTTTTTTCGAGAAAAGCGGAGCGAGACTCGCTAGATAGTGGGTTCGGGTTTGGCAACCGGGCTCCGCAAAGTGGGCGGAATCCCTTTTAAATAGCTCGTGGGGATTCAGGATTCTCTTAACATAAGAGAAAACCCTAATTTTTTTTGTCTTCCAAGATTCGTCTTCTTCCTCGTCCATGCGCTGTAAAAGATCAGTATCGAACCGTCGCCGTTGGAGCCGAAGAAGTCGATCGGAGGTTTTGGCCGTTGCAAGATCTAGGCGCCCGATCTCCACCGCTGTCACACACCTCGACCTCCGTAAGCCACCGTCGTCGCGTGTGTTGCGCCCGCGCGCCGCCACTGCCACATGTGCATGTAACCCGCGCGCACAACGTCGCCGCTGCTAGTGATTGCGCCCGCGCATACCACGTCGAGCGCATGTGGCCCGTGCGCACCGCGCCGAGCGCCTGTGGCCCGCGCACACCCGCTCTGCTTAATCAGCCGCTCGCTGCGCGCCTGTGGCTTGTGCGCCCGCATGTTTACCACTGCACGTGCCCGTGCGGTTGCAACCGCGTGCCCGCGCCACCTGGTCGCCCGCGCGCCTGCACCATGTCAGCCGCATGCCGCGCCGCCGTCAGCCAAGTTGTCAAGCCCTAGCTTGACGGATTTTGGTTTTCGTCATCGTCGGTGGCTCCGGGTGTTTTTACTCAGCCATTTTCATCGCGATCTTTGTCAATGCAACGGTGAGAGCTTGGATCGTCGTCCGTCGCTCCGCTGGTTGTCGGATCGCCGTCAGGATCGAACGAATCGTAGCGAAAGCTGGTTTTGTCGACGGGGAGACTTTTCGACTTAGTAGCTGTCCGGATTGGATCTTTTGGACAGTTGTACGTCATTTTTTGTCCCTCAAATTTCCTCAGCCACCAGTGCATTTTTTGTCACTCACGGTACACCTATAAAACTCTTTTTCGCATAGTTGTATGTTTTTGGATGATTTCTTGTATCGAGAGATTTTAGGGGTGCTAAATTGCACATGTAAATTTTCAGATGATGCGAACGTCGATATAAAGACCTGGGGGACTGTTTGTCCTCATCCAAACAACGATAGAGTCGTTTGGGGTATATTTTTTATCAACAAATCAATCGGTGCGACGGTTCCGGAATCGATAGATTGTTCCGGCAATTTGGAACAAAAGAAAATTTTGGCATAGTGGTCGGGACCACTAAATCACCGGTCAATGTAATTTTAGTTTTTAATTATTGGTAGACTTTGGATAGGTCCAGATGATTCACGAGAGTCCATAGAAGAGTCACGTGCTCAGGTTGACTACTGGTAGAGGTAGGTACTTCGATCCGAAGTCGAGAACGTCATCGAATCGGTTAACTCGACCCTTCTCTTCTTCTTTATTGTTATTGTTATTATTATTATTCGTCAAGTAGGATGTTTATATCTTTCACGGACATTGTGATAGTGTAGTAAACTTTTTATGGAACTTCTTGCCGAGAGGTGTTCACTAAACACAGTTATTGTGTTGCTTAGCTTACCCTTGGGTGGTATAAGCGGTAAAGTGAAATTTCTGGTGGTTGGACATTACTTGACAGATAATGATAGGGACATTGATGTTTAGTTTTCCTTTTGTTATCTTGTTTGACCTTCGGGTCAGTTCCTTTTACATGTCATTTGGCGACTGTTGGTCGCGGGAGACTTTGGTTGAATTATGAGATCGTCATGCTCTTGGCTTTCTTCACGCACACCAGCAGTTTGGCCACCGCAATGATATACTTTTTCGAAGAGGTGGTCTAATTGACCCGTGATCCCTATGCGGTGATTTTTGCGTGGAGGGACCCCCTGCGGATATTGTAGTGCCGCGATTAGTGCGGATGGGGTTAGTTTGTACCGGCATATCGAGCAGATTTGTGATAGTGCCTGAGGTCTGTAAACCAACATGACGGCTATGATTGGGTATTAGCGGCATCTTTCTTTTTGCACTGGATGTTATAGTAGCAGCTTAGTATGCTCGTTTACTATTTTTATTATCTTTTGCTACAACAGTTTATTCGCGTTGAGTATATCATTTTTGCTTTTACCTTCTTATCTCTTTATAGATCGTGTTACTGATCAGTGAGTATGACTTGTCCCCATCGACGTGTTATACCCACTGAGAAATGTGATTCAGTTGCGTGTTTCTCATCCCACTAGTTTTACAGGACTGAGTGGGGGTGGCGGACAGGACGGTGGTGAGGACGCTGTTTAGCAAGTTCTAGCATTTCTCCGTCTGGTTATTTCTTTCCCCTATGTTTAGTCTAGTTATTCACTTTTGTGGTCAAATGATGTGCATGTGGATGATGTGTGGATGATGTGGATGTTAGGACGGTTCCCTTTCTCTATTGGTACGATCATATATCATGGATTTTTAGTTACAGTGTATGTGGTTTTATGTTTGCGCCGTGTGGACGCGGGTTTTCATATAAAAATGATTTGCGAAAATGGTTTTCAAAATTATGTGTCGTGTTTCCAAATCCCTGTGGATTTATCCTTTCAAAATTTGGATGTGCCGGGCGTGCGTTGTTTTCATGTATAGAATAGTTATATCTTTATTTTCCGCACTCTAGCCACTACAAGAGAAAGATGTTTCGGTAGCGACTTTTTTGTGGCGACAATGATTGTCGCCACTAATGTAAAGATATAGTGGCAACATATAATTGTCGCTACCAATAAAGAAGCAATAGTGGCGACATGAAGATGTCGCCACCAATACTTCGTAAGTAGCGGCGGTAATATTTGTCGCTGCGAAAACAGATGAAAGATATAGTGGCGACTATTGTCGCCACGAAATTTTTTAGTTCCCACCATAACTTCCCTCTTTTTTTTTTCACCAACCAAAACTTTTTTTTTTTTTTTTGGGATGCCCACAACATACCTTGTTTGAGGCTCATCGCGCGCACTCCGCTCGGCTTCCAATAGTAGGTCCACCATCACAACTCCCATTCATAATCCCCTCTTTTTCCATCTTTTTCTCCTTCTCTTTCTTCATCTTCCTCTCATTCTTTCACTCTTTCTTACTTACTCTGTTTCTTACCCATTCCTCTGTTTGCAGGGAAGAGGAGATAGTGACGTGGCAACCCCTTAATTAAGGGAGGACTTAATTAGGGATGGGTGAAAAACAGCTAATGAGGGAAAAAAATATCCAAGATTCCTCAACCCAAATAAAATCCAAACCCAATCCTCTTCTCTTCTCTTTTTCTTTCTTTTCTCCACAGCCCACATACAACAATTAAATTAAATTAATTAAATAATCCATCAAATGCCCACTCCAATTCACTTTTTACCTTCGGGGCCTCCGCACTAGTCCGAAACCTCCCGAACTCCGCTGTAATTTGAAAATACACATGTCCAAAACTTTTCCCCCCTCAAAAAGCTCAACTGTGGAGTCGGTGTGCTCAATCCAAAAACCGGCCCCAATAATTGCCAACTCCAACTCACTTTTTGTCTTCGGGGCCTCTGCATCAATCCGAAACCTCCCGAACTCCACTGTAATCTGAAAATACACATGTTCCAAACATTTTCCAATTTTTCTGCGCACAACTGTGGAGTCGGGGCTCAACAAAACCAGTTCTCTAACGGCGCACAATGCCCGGAAAACTCCGATTCAAGCTGGGGCTTCCGCGTCGATCCGACTCAACCCGAACTCATCTGTAAACATATAAGGAACACGCTCGAGGTGATTTCTCCGCACCACGCCATCTTGCGAGGTCCGCGCGCTAAACGAAGTTCCGGTACTCTACATGTAGTGCTTGGAGATGGTGATCCCTTTCGACTCCAAGTGACTATTGTGTTTGGCGATATCAATTACCCTCGACACCAAGGGCTCACCGAATGGAAAAGGTGTGCGACCAATTGACTCAAATATAGACCAAATTTGTATTTGAATAATAATATAAACTAATATGTACATGGCTAGAATTAGCATAAATAAGATACAATATAATTAAAATTTTATGCTTGTGTTCAAATCTTACCTGTGTAAATTTTATTTGATAAAATTTAAAGACATGTTTAACTCAAAACGGGGATAGAAATTAAAACAAGTTCAAAATGAAAGATGAAGTGATGAAATCTCCTAATTTGGTTGGCTACCAAATGGAAGGAATGTTGTTTGCTTAAGAAAAATTCAATCAGCTAAAATAGAATTCACAATTCAAAGTTAAATAACGCACTCAAAATATAAAATTTAAAGAATTTTGAATTTGAAACCGAATTCATTAGTTTGTACTCAAATCTCTTATACAAAATTTCGACTCACAATATATTTATTCAGATGCATATAAGGTTGTTCAGATGCATATAAGGTTGAACACGGATGCGGATATAATTGGATAATATCTGATCCGTTTCATACAGACATCTATTAGGTTTCGTGATTTTTAACGCAATCCTATTCTCTTGTTTCCACCTATCTATCTATCTATACATTCGACCACATAGAAAAAAAAAAAAAAAGAAAAAAGGAAACAATAATAATAATAATAATATAGAAGAAGACCCCCAGCCTCTTCTCTCGATCTAGGGTTTGTGTCTTTTCTCTTCTCTCCTCCTCCTCCTCCTCAAAAGTACAAATAGGCCAAACAAACCTAACTGTCTCAAAGTACAAATATAAAATAAACAAATCCATTTTGAAATAAACTTATTGAGCAAATTAGTGTTAGAGTTTAATCAAATTCAGATCTCTTCTCAAAACTCACCCAAAAATCAGTGATTAAGAATTGAATTAATTTATAAAAGGAAGAAAAAAAAACTTCTCAAATCCCTCGAGTATCATCAGTGCAACAAACCACAAACTAAGTAATAACCCACAAAAAAAAAAAATTTAAACCCAAAATTCTTAATTTCTAGCACTCAAGTTTTGTTGCTGCTTGTTTTGCTTTTTCCTCTTCCTAGCAATTTCTTTACGTTTTTTTCTTAATACACACGTAATTACCCTCTTAATTGAGTAAGATCGGATCAAAGCTAGTACATTCAGATAAATAGTTGTAGATCAAAATATCCATTATAATATCTTTTATTTGGTTATTTATAATTCACCATTTTGAGTTTTACTGGGTACAAATTTTGCTAATTGATGCAATTAAATTCAGTTTCAAATTTGCAGCTACAGTTTTTGTTTTATGCTTTTTCGGCAAATAAATTATGCTTTTGAGTTTTCAAAACCAAATAGTTATAAATTTAGTTTCAGATTTCGTGTTTGGTTGGCAAGATCACATTAGTTTTTCAAAAACCAAACCAAACCAAACACTCACCTGCATAGAAGAACTCAATTTAGCTACTTGACAAGTCCAAAATCATAACTAGCACAATCTGAGTTAGTGTCACTCAGGGGACAACTAATAAATTAGGGGGAGTTCATTTCAAAATGACTTAATGACCTATATAATTAGGGTGGACCGACCAAATTTTCACTTCAGACATAATAAAACAGTTAGGAGATTCAGACATCTGCAAGGCAAGGAATTACTTGTCAAAGATTTATTTTATTTGGAGTTGCACAAAATGATTAGTAACCAACATTATAACCCCGCTAATTCTCCATCGGTTAATCTCGCCTCCCGAGATCTTAGCATTTTCACCAGAATTCTACTCGAACAGTACAGGTTGGGTTAAAAAATAACAAAACAGAATATATACAAGGCAAGAAAGCAAACCATCTCTAACAATCAGACTCGGCACCCACTTGGCAGCCATGCCGCGCCACGTCAAGCTTGGACTGTTTCATCTTGCATCAACTCCGTAGCCGCGAGACCTCGGATCTTGACATCATAGTAGACCTCTTCAACTCTTCTCAGATCATACTTCATTCCTGATTAGGAAAAGGAGAAGCTAAGTTTCTTAGAAAGAGAACATCTACAAGAAGCCAACAAAGAATGAGGATGAGGATGTGAATTACTGCAAGAAAATAAATTCCTGGGTTCTGGTTAAAGAAGAAGTGAAAGAAAATATGTGTAGTAGAATGTACCATCAAATTTCTTTCGCAGAAAGTCATTTCGTAGGTTGAGCATCCTAAAGGCAGCATGAAGATCAGTTAAGAACTTGAGAACCTTTCTTGGGCAATCGTAATCACCGGCTGTGACTTGATTTACTACATATCTAGGCTGAGAAGGCAATATAGCTGTATTAGTAACTAATACCTGGGCTCTTGCAGATGAGAACTTCAAAAGAAAACTAAACAGCATTTTATTCATCAATCCATTCAAACTGCAAAAGCCAGATATACTGCAAGCTGTGTTATTAACTACTCCTTTCTGTCGGATGAACATTTGGTGGACAAAGATAGTTGGTAAGAAGAGTGTACCATCACAGGGTATTATTCGGATTAGATGGGCAATGGGCTCTTGCAGATGAGAACTTCAAAAGAAAACTAAACAGCATTTTATTCATCAATCCATTCAAACTGCAAAAGCCAGATATACTGCAAGCTGTGTTATTAACTACTCCTTTCTGTCGGATGAACATTTGGTGGACAAAGATAGTTGGTAAGAAGAGTGTACCGTCACAGGGTATTCTTCGGATTAGATGGGCAATGGGCGTTCAAAAGAGAAACTTGTATTTGCTCAATAAAAACGACGAGGAATGGTATATCATCATAGCATTCTTTCTCAAACAATTTCTATCGTAAAAATTTCAACTTATAGGATTTACGAAACAGAATCTCAATAATTCACATATAAGTGTTCAAGTGTGGAAAAGAATTCTAACAAACAACACAAGACACTGTTTTACCTATCTGTAATTTGCACTCTTTCACCCTTTCTTCACAAACCATCTTAAGTTGTGTGGTTATCTGGTCTCCCCTCTCTTATATATGTATCACTATCCACAAGCGAGAAAAGGCATAATTTACCATTTCACTTCTATTTAATGCTTGGGTTCAATCATATACCTTTAACTGGTCCGACACCCTAAATTACTTGTACTAATTATCAAAAAAAAAATTAACATAATGCAACCGAAAGCGAGAAAGATGAGCAAGATTCAAAGAACTCTACTTTTAAAGTGTCATTGCCTCCACCATGCTTTCAATTTCTTAGTCTATTCAGTTGGGATACCCACAGTAATACAAAGCACTTCAGGACGACCAAATCGGTTTAACTAAATCCTCTGTATGTACTTCAGCTAATATGAAGCCAAATCAATTATGCTCCTAACATAAATAAATTTCTCGTCCTTGAACTACGAGGACCAGGAATTCCAGTTCAATAATATTCCAATTTATAGGCCTTTCGAGAGAAGACAGCTACTAAGGTAACAAAAACTTACCAGCTCATTAGACATGAAACACAATCCTGCAACAGAAACATGATTTGTGTCAGTACTTCGTAAAAGAACAAAGCTTGCAAATGAACACAGTTGTACACATGTTTAGGTCAGGAGCAATGCAACTAGTACCCTCCAAAGTGGGGTGTATATCTTACACCCTCTTCATCCAAAGGTCATCATTCCCTATTTGTCACATCAATTTTTTTTTGCCTTTTTTTACTAAAATTCATTTGGGTTTTTGCGAACCCTAGGATGCCTAGGTGTAAGATGTACAACCCTATAAGGGGTGTATAGGTAGCATTTTCCTCAAGTTCATTTGATCTAAAGAATAAATTATAGACTGTTGGCAACAACACATGGTGCATGCTCTTATCATAAATAAATTATTCCACCAAAATCTAAGCGAAAGCATATTCAAGAGTTATCAACTATCAACTTTGTTTTAAATATTTTTCTTGAGACATTAAGGTGATATGACATTTAGGGCGTGTTTGGTTCGCGTTATGTAACATTACAGATTATTTCGACATAACCAGATATCTAAAATTTCTGAATTATATTACTACTGATCCTGTATTTCCGCATTTAGTTTAATGCAGTAATATAATGTTGGATTACAGTGTATATAAAAAAACTATGTTTGGTTCATTTTATAAAATCTAGTAATCCTAACAATAAAATATAATCTATTCCAAAATTGTCCTTGTGGCCAAATTTAATATTATTTTTTACCAAACTATAACTTAATATAATTTATACTTGAATTTGAAATTTTAATTTAAATTTTAAATTTTAAATTTGAAAAAAAATATAAAATTCAATATTTTAATTTAAAATATAGATTAAAAATTTAAAATTTAAAAATTAAATTTTAAAATTTAAAATTTTAATTTATATTTTAAATTTAAATTTAAATTTGAAATTTGAAAATTTAAAATTCAAAATTTTGAATTAAAATTTTAAAAATGACGTATTGAAAGAGTTTGGAGGGTTGAAAAAGATAAACTTATAATTTTAGATAACATGCAAAATAACCCACCATCAGTAATGCGAGATACTCACCCCCCGCTCGATGATATTTTTTGAGTAATCCTACACCATTTGTAATATTGCATTACTGACCAGATTACAGACTGGATGAACCAAATATAATAATCCTGACAGAAATGCCTGTAATCTTGGCAAGATAACCCGAACCAAACATGCCCTTAATAACTCAATACACATGCAAGGAAAACTCTACAATGGATCGAAAAACTACAATGGCTGCAGATGACTTGTAGTAGTATGTATAGCTGTAATCCTACTAAACTTGCACGACTAATGCATGACTTGGTGATCCCAAGTTGTTTGGACCATTTTTCATGAAAGCATCTATAAATTATAGAAACAAAAGGGCAAACCCTCATTTTCAAATGCTATTTGTGTAAGCATTGCACATGCGCCGAATGTTCAGAAAAAATTCCTACTAATTAAACTCACACATGAATGTTTAAAGAAAAATCAAGGGAAAAAAATAATCACTCATTCACGATTAAATGCATTTCATAAGTTCATCAGCAATTCTGAAAGGAAGGGTATTATGGTGCTGATTATGCTCTTGAGAACACATTTGTGCATCAAACCTATTATATTTCTAATGAGTTCGGATCTATCAAGTAAAGCTAGAATAGTTCTAGAAGTGGGACCGTTTACTTCTGCATCATTTCTAGTGATAGGGCATCCGAATTGATTATTGGGCTATTGGCACCATTAAACTTGATCTAAGCTATTTGATCTTCATAGCAACCAAATTTCCTGATTTTATGACATCATTTACCTACTAATCAAATGGTCTTAAATTCACCTTATATTAACAATTAACCATTGCCAAATTCGGATCCGCTTGAAAGCTAGGGAAATAATGGCAAAAAATTACAAAACTTGTTCCTCGAAAGTTCAAATGCCCTAGATTATAAATAATGGTGCCAATCATTAATTCAAATGCCCCGTCACTAGAAATGACACGAAAGTTATTGCTTCTATTTTCTTTTGGAAGTAATAGTATTCTAGTTTGACAACAGATTTATTTATGTAATGACAACTTCAAGAATATATCCCTCTCTAACCAGATTTATTTAAGGACAACTTTAGAGAATATATCCCTCTCAACAGTTTAATCACTTACTTTACATGTAAAATAAGTTAGTTTTCAGCTATGTATCACGAACACTTCTATAAGCCTCGCGTGTCCGTGTTGGACTCGTGTCCGATGTTGACACTTTTTGGACACGCGTTCAATATTGATTCATAGCGTATACAATTAAAAAAGTGTATATATTTTTTTTATTTTATTTTTTTTATGTATATATAATGTAAGATGATAAATATTTTAGCTCTTTGATGAATACATACAATTTTTTTTTGAACAATATAAATAAATTATGTATGGTGGAAATTTTTTAAAAAATATATATATATATGAACTATTAATGAAAAATTTTATTAACTTTCATTCGAATAAGAAATATAACAATATTTTTATCAAAATTTATATTTTATATATAATAAAGATATATTATCATATTAATAATATTATATTTTATTACTGTGTTCATATCGTGTCCGTGTCCTAATTTTTTGGATGTTGCCAAGTCGCCGAGTTAGAGTCGTGTCGTACCCCGTATTCCGTGTCAGTGTCCATGACGCTTAGGTTTTCAGTGAGAATGTTGCAACATTCAAAGAGGAAAAAGGTTATTTATTGCTAATCATGTGGTTGACATTACTAACAAGTGACAAGACTTTGCCTGATGTTTAGTGTCACTTGAAATAATTGATAAGACTTGATGAGACAAATAATGATAAAACCTTTTTTTTCCCCGCAATTTACAAAAGTGTGAACATCTTCCATGACCCGCACGACTCTCATTATAGATACTGTAAATGAAAGTTCGAATAATTCATAAACTTCTTATTCATTCATAACTGTAATTTGGCTGCAAGACAGAAAATAGAATGAATTGTGGTTAAACTGCTTCCTCCCACTGACCAAAATTGTTGCAATACATAGCTGAGTTTACAAACAATATTCTAACTAGCATTTAGGAAAAGTGCATCAAATGAAGCAACAATAAAGTTTATATGCCAAATGAACTCAATATTTTGGAAAATTGAACAGGCACTTTTCCTGATCGTAATGGTTATGCAACAATAAACTTTACATGCCAAATGAACTCAATATTTTGGAAAATTGAACGGGCATTTTTCCTGATCATAATGGTTTTCAAAATGAATAATCATGCACGCCTACTGTAACATTAATCAACCATACCAACTAACCATTTTAGACACTCCAATTAAACTATACACAAAAGAGTATCTTCCTTCAGCTAATTGGAAATTAGGAGACAAAATTCATAACTACTTCCATGACATTTAACAAAAAATAGTGAATGACAGAAACTAACCAATGAGATAATCTTCAATGTCTAGACCAAAATCTGAAGAATCCACTGCACAGAAAAGGAGAATATATGTAAATTTTACCATCTCCTATTTGCACAAAGAAACCATAATCTCACTTTCAACAGTTTAAAATTTATGGTATAATAAAACGATCTAATATAAGAAAACAATAAACTGAAAAAAATGCTTTCATAGATATAAAATAACATGCAACATAAACAATAAAAATATATCCAATGAATTCTAGCTACCACAACATCTGTGTATACTACAAGACAAAATTCCTTCTGCTAGTGCAAGTGGTGGCTGCATTTGCTCTGCATAAGTTTTTTTATTTTGTTTTGTTCCATTTTATTTTATTTTTGTGTGCTGGAACTTGGAAGGAGGGTTGTGTAGAGACCCAACCCACTAGCACTAATAACTCATTGGGCCTAAACCGCTGGCCCAAAATGCTTAAGGTCAGTTATTAGTAGTAGGATCCCTAGTCCTCATATTCCCATTAATAATCTCAATCTCATTAGATGTGAGACTATTGGGGAGTCATAGACTTCTCCTCTTTAGACCTTGACATTTTCATTAAGTTCAAGATCACCAGGCGATGTGAGACCCATCTCACACTTTTGGCCGGCAAACCGGCTCTGATACAAAATATAGGGACCCAACTCACTAGCACTAACAATTCGTTGGGCATAAACTACCGGCTCAAAATGCTTAAGCCCAATTATTAGTATAATCTCTTATCATTATATTTCCATTTACAATCCCCTTCTCATCCGATGTGGGACTACTGGGGCATCACAAATTGCTTCATGAGGGTTGCTTCAAGGGCGTAGATGTGTAGGGGGTGCAAATAGCATGGTGGCTGAAATATCTATAATCAGTTATCAAATTTTTTTATCCTGAATGGTACAATTTCTAAAATACAACATTGCAGAGCATCTTTTACACAATTGATGCTTTCTCCTATCTGAAGAGAGAAATAGACAAGAGAAACAAGAAAGAGGAGAAAAAGGAAAGAAAGGAGAAATAAGGCCTAAGGCCAAAAAAGAGAATCGATTTTCACTAAGCACTTCCATGAAAAGTACCCTAATTCCAAATTTCAATTTGAATGTACAGAAAAGATAGCCCATTAATAATGAAATTAAAGCATTCATAATTCTCCTAACTTCATCTACCATCAAGATAAGGTTCTTTCGACCCCATATAACAAATTTAGAGTAATTTATTCCTTCGTGATCTTATTTAAATCATATTGACAAATAATGGGATTTCTACTGTTAACTAAAAGTAATTGGATGAAAATTCATCCAATTACTAATGAAATTAAAGCCATCAATTTTCAATTACTAATGAAAAGTACCCTAATTCCAATTTTCAATTTGAATTTACAGAAAAGATAACCTATTAATAATGAAATTAAAGCATTCATAATTCTCCTAACTTCATCTACCATCAAGATAAGGTTCTTTCGACCCCATATAGCAAATCTAGAGTAATTTGTTCCTTCATGATCTTATTTAAATCATATTGACAAATAATGGGATTTCTACTGTCTCACTAAAAGAAATTGGATGAAAATTCATCCAGGAATCTTAAAAAGAAAGTAAAGCATGGTTTACTAAAAACTAAATTAGAGATTTAGAGAAATTACAGACTTATTTTTTGACCAAACCAACTAATTGTCTCAAATAAAATAATAAAATTAAATACAGGCCAAATAGACTCAGGATTATGTAATTCAACCTAAGTTATCATTGGGAAAGTTTGATTCCTTAAGCTAAAACAAAAAATTATGTATTCAGAGTTCGGACCACAAAACCCAAAAACAATGTCTGATAATCCGAAACTACTATGAGCAGGAAAAGATATCTACTTCATTGTCTGTCCCTTTCTCTATGCAATCCAGTACTATAACTATAAGAGAAGCATTCAGTACTACCACATAATGAAGATAGGCAACTAAAAAAAAAAACTTCCCACAAAATTCCAAGAATTATGTTTTGGACCCTGCAATCTCTGAAGTCTGAACTGCAAAGCATGACTGCCAATAGCGGAGCAAACTTCTAATTATGCAGTAATTCCTGATTGACTTCGTTTATACATAAGTATCAATAAACATAAGGAGCATTAATGAACTGGAATTGTGACAATCTAGTATGTGCAAAAACCTACAACGAAAGCAACAGGAAACATAAAGGAAAAAAATAAAACACATAATAACTGTTTATAAGAATTGCCACAAGGCAATGAAACCTCACATCCAAGTTTCTTCTCGGCCTCAGTATGCATTAGAAGGCTCCCTGTCTCCAGCCAATGCAGAAACGCAAGCAGCGAAACTACAGTTTGAGTCTCACTTCTCCAATCCCCATGGTACCTAATACTCCAAAAGTACTTCCATTAAAGCCCTAAAAAAAAAAAAAAAAAAAAAAAAAAAAAAAAAAAAAAAAAAAAAAGGCCCTTTTCATCTACCCCCAAAATCCCATCTACCTGTAATATTGGCCTGGGCACTCTCTAAGGATCCCGGCGAGCCGATCGAAGAGGCCCTTGATCACCTCAATCTGAAGCTTTGCCTTCTCCAAAACCTCTAAAACCACAATCAACCAGCCATAACCAATGAAATCAGCTCACAAGTAGCAAAAAAACCGTGAACCCAAGCGAAACCCTAGCATGAAGAGAAAAAGGCCCTTTTCATTGCAAGATCTCGCTTTTGGAGCTCGTCGGACCTGGGACGGGGAGGGACTGGTGGACGAGGAGGAGGCTGGAGTGCATGAGTCGAGCGGCAGCCTCCATCTCCATCAGCACCGACCGGATCCGCTCGCGGACGCTCCCGGACTCATCGAGCTGGTGGCGGAAGTCCTCGAACTGCTTCTCCATGAAAGGAAGAGAATAGTTTGAGGAAGAGGAGGAGGTCACGGTGTCCCACGGAGGGGGCCAAGAGAAGCGGCGGAGGGAGAAGGGAGGGGTTCGGAGGAGGAAGAGGAGAGGTTTAGGGTTAGGGTTAGGGCAGGGGAGAGGAGGGAGGCGAGAAGAGGCGGAGAAGAGGGCGGGAAGGGAGGCGGTTCGAAATGCAGCTCTCATCTTCCCGGATGAACCTGCCGACCATCCATAGCCATTCTCCGCTGCATACGTGTAGAGAAAGATCTGGAGAGGGTTAGCGTCGCCTTAGGGATTTTTTTTAAACTAACCTTAAAAATTTTTAATATTTACAAACTGACACTTCAAATTTTTTCAAGTTGGAGCTGGGTGCACGAGAGGAAAGGAAGGAACTGGTGCGGTAAACTAATGTCCTTGTTCTCTGATCTCTTGATCAAGTTGGAGCTAATTGACGTGCCGATGGATAACCAATGCTACACGTGGTCCAACATGCAAAGTACGCCAACTTTAGCCAAACTGGATCGATTCCTCATCTCTACCGAGTGAGATCAAGCCTTCCCCCTTTGGAAGGTTGTTGCACTTCCCCGGGTTACTTCCGATTACTCCTCGATTATGCTGTCAGTGTAGACTGAGATGCTTCCACGTAGGTTCATATTCGAGGATGCATGGCTTTTGCGGGAGGACTTCAACGCTAGGATGGCCAGTTGGTGGGCTGAAGTGCATAGGCCCCAGTCGAGTATTCTTGTCTTTACCGCCAAACTGAGCCACTACAGGAGAAGGATCAAAAAATGGTGCTCAACTAACTTCCATGACATCTCCAAGGCTAAAAGGGATATTTCAGCTGAGATTCAGGCGCTGGATCTACTCGAAGAAACCGGTAACTTATCAACCTCGCAGCAGGAGAGGTGGGCCTTGTTGAAACAACAGTTGTCGTCGACTGTGAAGGAGGAGGATGTGTTGTGGAGAACTAGAGCAAAGCAACACTAGCTCAAAGATGGAGATGGTAATACCAATTTCTTCCACGCGGTTGCCAACGGGAGAAGACGGAGGAATTCAATCGAGGTGATCGAGGATCAGGGGTTCCGAATTTGTAGGGAAATAGAGAAAAGAGAGTACTTCTTACAGAAGTTCCAATAGTTGTTTATCGGAGAGAGGCGAGGAAGGAGGCGTTCGGTGATTGGGCCGAAGTTTATGGTGGGAACCGGCTGTTAAACGATGAACAGCTTACGACCCCTTTTAGTAAGGAGGAGATAAAAAGAGCCGCGTTTCAACTCGGAGGGGACAAGGCACCGGGGTCGGACGGCTTCAATCTTAGGTTTTATCAGAAGTTCTGGGGAATAATGCAGAACGATATTTTTTGTATCTTCGAGGACTTATACTACGAAAAACTGAATACTGGGCCGATCAACTATTCTTTCATTACTTTACTGCCCAAGAGAAAAGGGGCTAAAGCAGTAAGCGACTTCAGGCCAATTAGTCTGCTTAACGGAATCCAGAAGATTATATCAAAAGTCCTAGCTAATAGGCTAACCAAAGTTTTGGACGAGGTCATTTCTCAGTCTCAGGCCGCGTTCATCAGGGGGCGATCGATCTTAGATATTTTTGTCACGGCTAGTGAAATTGTTAATTGGGAGACGAGAACTAGGGAGGAGTGCGTCGGCATCAAGGTCGACTTTGAGAAAGCATACGATACGGTCAACTGGGGGTTTTTTGCGTAAGATTTTGACTTAGCTTGGGGCGAACCAAAGGTGGAGCGGCTGGATTGATCAATGTATAGCCAATGCCAAGATTGTTGTTCTTGTAAACGGGACCCCCACCAAGTGGATCAAAACGCAAAGAGGCTTGAGGCAGGGTGATCCGTTATCCCCTCTTCTGTTCCTTCTTGTAGCGGAAGGCCTCACGCGTATGACGGCATTGGCAGTTTGAAATAATTTGGTGAGTGCCGTAGGGACGTCGGAGGGGTGCAATGTTCCCATCCTACAATATGCGGACGACACCATCTTCTTCTGCAATGCCAAGGCAAGGGAAGTGCTGTCACGCCCCGGGGGTTCTAACGCGCGGAAGATGGAGCCACCTATGCCCCTAAATTAGCATACTTATTTTTTTTTTTTGAAAACAAGTCCGCCCCGACGCGTGCACAGACCCGCCGCATATACAAATTCACTCTGCGAACGGGCAGAGTCTCCTTTGTATATGCACGGCGTCCTGATCACATAATACCTTCACACAAGCTTTAACCACACTAGACCGATTGCCAATCATATACAACAATTTCCAACGATATGCAATCAGTTTCCACAAGCAGCAAAGAGGCCGGCTATTTTCGAAAGGATAAAACCACAGGGTTTTGAAAGCGATGCCCACTCGACATCAGGTTTTATTAAAACTATTTTCGAAATCACATAAGTCCATAGAATTTGTAGTTTAAAAGCGGCCAAGCCAAGAATTAAGAACAAAACACATATCCAAAGGAGCTATCGAATAGCCCATCATCCACATCGATCCCACGGGGGTATCGCGATCCACAACTAGCTACAATGCGTAATGAAATGGACAAAGAATGTAAGGTAAACCGTATCTGTAGCCCCAAATGGGCCAGAAGATCGCTTACGCGGCCTCACCAACGACCTAGCGCTCGACTCTGGGCGGACTGGGCGAACCTGTCACGGAGTGGGGAGTCAGTGACCAGAAATGATAATAAAAGCAATAAGGGCTAGAGTAAGGCAAACCACGATAAGAACCAGAGCAATCAACAATGAAGCACCCTGTGCAAACCATGCAACGCAGAACCCCGTGCGAACAATACAATGCAGAACCTTGCGCAAACAAAACCGGGCACCTCCCCCGGCAACCACACTGAGCACCTGCCTCGGAACCCCTGCCGAGTACCTGCCTCGGCCGCCGAGCACCCGCCTCGGCATCACCGCTCACACCCCCCACCCACGGGGGCCCCCATTCCTAACGCCACCATCGTGTGGGGTACACGGGTCACCATTACCACTTTTTCGGAAAAGCACACCCTCGCGGTGGCCAAACCGCCGGTGTGCGTGTAGCAAAACAAGAGCCTTGACCGAGCACCAACCTCGGTTAACCAAACCGAGCACCAACCTCGGTAACCCAGACCGAGCACCTGCCTCGGCCGTCTCCCAGAACATGGTGTGTCGTCGAGCACAGCGACCCTTAGTCGCCATAAACATGGTGATAATAAAAATGTAAGCATAAACGGGGGTTAGCAACATTTTAACGTGTCAAACCTTTGCTCTTACCAATTGTCCTCGTTTTCCGACTCAATAACTGTCGGAAAAGGAACTCACCTTTCAACGTCCGACTGGTCACACTGTTCGTCGTCCTCATCGCTAGCATGCTCCAAACAATCCTACTGTTGTTCGGAGGGGCAATCTGCCCATCTAGTCTTCTACCACGACGTTCATTAAACCCGGAGGTCCACGTCACCCCTTACAAGATATAAATAACAATAACGGAAACATGCACAAAGATATCCTAAGGGGTACCCACCTGGAACGCGAAGAAGAAGGTGTGCGGAAAATTCCAGTTAAAACCCTCCCACCTTGCGCCCGAAAAACTAGAGTAAAAAAATAATGTTAAAAACATCGTCGCGGTCAAAAACACTCAAAAACGGGGCGAAACGGGCCAAAAACGGACCAAAACGGAGCTCCCGGGCTTCCGGGCTGACGGATGGTGCACGGATCCAGGCGTGGACCGGGTCCACGGCAGCAGGCGACCGCGGCGCAGACCGGGTGCACCGCCCAGCAGGGTGAGCCGGTGCGGCTTGGGCCGGGCCGCGCACGGGGTAGGGCGCGGACCGGGTCCATGCCGCGCGGCTGCCGCGGCGAGCGCCGGGTGCACGCCTAGGGCGTGCACCGCGCATGCGGGCCGGGCCGGCGCACGCGCCTGTGCGCCGGGTCCGCGGCTCTGGCTGCAGATGCGTGCGCCGGGTGCACGCCCGGAGCGTGCACCGCGCACAGTGTGCAGCCCGGCGCATGGTTCCGTGCGCCGGGTCTGCGCCTCCGGGGCTGCGGGGCATGCACCGGGTGCACGCCCGGGGTCTGTGGACCGCGGCTGAAGGATCCGTACACGATGAACAGTAAACCCTATTTTCGGCCCCCATGGCTCCGGTTTCGTGATTTTAACTCCGTTTTCACTCCCGTGCGACTCCGGCGACGTCCCCGTGGGCATGATAACGGCGGCGGCGGCCTCCCGTTCAACGACGGCGGCGGCGGCCTCCCGTTCAACACCATGTATTGCCCATGACAACCACAAAAGGAAAACCTCATATCGAAAAATAACCGGGGAGACCAGAACCGCTCACCATGTTTTCGCCGGTGGGGGAGAAGGAGGAAAGAGGGTCGCCCGTTCCTCGCTCGATCAATCTCGCAGAAAGGCATCTCCCCATCTCTCGTCTCGTTTCCTGCGCCGCTTCTTGAAAAGAGAGGAAATATCGATTCGGGTTCCTCTTTTTCTTTCTTAAAAGCGCCGCCTTAAATCCTAGTCGTCAAGAGAGAAAACCAAGAGGGAAAAACCCTACGGCCCCCGATTTTAAGGAAACCCTAAAAACAACCGGCGGCTAAGATTGTCTCGAAAAGCGTGTCATCCGCTCGCACGGATCCCGGAGCGCCTAAAGGGGTCCAAACTTCAAAATTAAATTCAGGGAGATCCCGGGGTCGGAATTCAAATCCGATCGCGCCACCGGTCTCCGATTCGCGAGCTCTAACACCTAAAAATACCCGCGCGTCCCGACGGTCTGCCCAGAAGTTCTCGAATTTCAACCCCTCCTTAATCAACTGACAAAAAGTATTCAATTGGACATAAAACAGGAAACCGAAAGGTCGAGGTACCACCCAAAAGGTAAAATAACCCACTGACATAAAGAGATGAAAAGTCCGATCACAGCAGGATCCCGTCCGATCGCCTCGAAAAGCGTGCCAGCCACTTAGCACGGATTCCGATGCACCACTCAAAGCAAACGCTTTGACCCCCATTCCGGGAGATCCGTAAATCGAAATCCGAATCCGTTCGCTTTGTCGTCCTCCGTTTTTCGGGCTCAATCGCAGAAAAATACTCGCGGTCCAGGCCAGCCCATTGCAGAAAACGCAGCGAAAAGTTTTCCTAACAATCCCATCAGAATAAAAGGGGGGGTATGCAAGGGCAAGGGAATGCCAGGACTCTACAAGTGCGGAATCTTAAGTTTATTTGGAAATTATTTGAGTGGGCCTCAGGCCTGAAGATTAATAGAAGTAAGACAGAGCTTCTGTACCTGGGGGATAGGGAAACCAGGGGCGTGAGGCTTGCAAGGTTGATCGAGTGCAGGTTGGGTAAATTTTCGATCAGATACTTGGGCCTACCGCTATCTAATGGAAGGGTTAGAAAGGAAGACTGGAGATATATCATCAACAAGTTCGAGAATAGGATTGAAGGGTAGCAGACGAAGCTGTTTTCTCAGGGGGGCTGATTAATTTTGGTTAACTCGGTTCTGACCAACGTGCCACTTTATTTCTTCTCGGTCTTTAGGGCGCCGAAATGGGTCATTAGTCGTCTAGAAGCTCTCAGGCGGGCTTTCTTTTGGAAAGGGAGGACGACGGTTAAGGGTGGGCACTGCTTGGTTCAGTGGAAACAGGTGTGTCAAAGTAGGAAAGATGGTGGGCTGGGGGTACGCGACCTGGGCGATATGAATACGGCCTTACTGTCGAAATGGTGGTGGAAATTGTTGAATGGGGGAACTTTTTGTGGGACAAGCTAATCCTCGAGCTTCATTATACTAGAAGGAGACCGCTTCAGGAAGGGGCTTCGTTTGCTCCCTACTCGCAGTGGTGGAAAAGTATTCTGGGGACTAATGAGGTGTTCAAGTGCGGGACGGAATATGTGCTGGGTGATGGGGGGAGAGTGGAGTTGTGGCGGGACAAATGGAGAGGAATGACCCCCCTCTGCTCTCAATTCCCAAGTATTTTCTCGGAGGTGGTTAACAAAAATTGCAAGGTGTTCGAGTGCTATGGAAGTGGGGGTTGGAGGTGGAGGAAGATCCTGAAAGGGTTACCTTTGAGGAACGAAAGGGAGTGTCCAGCAGTGCGGGATTTTAAAGCGTTGCTGTCGAGCTTAAGCCCTGGTATCGGGTGTGATGTAGTTTCGTGGAGGTGGTCCAAATCGAGAAGATTTTCTGTGAAGTCTGTGTTTAACTTTCTACAGGATGGGGCGTTAATGTAGTTTTTTTCGATCGGTTGTGGAGCACCAAAGCACCACTCAAAGTTAAAATTTCCGTTTGGGCGGTCGTAAAGCACAGAATTTTGACGGTTAACAATTTGATTAAGAGGGGGTGGAGCGGGGAGGCCCATTGTGTTTTTTGCAGGGAGGCGTTGGAGAGTGTCGACCACCTTCTAATAGGGTGTGAAGGGGCTAAAGTGTTGCTAGGAGCTTTGTTGTTGAATAAACAGTTTATTCGTCAGTATAATTTAGTATCATTACTGTGGGAGCACGTTAGTAGTATAGGGGGTGCAGAGGAAGATTGGAATGCACGCTTGTAGTTGCTTCTTGGTGGACGATCTAGTTGGAAAGAAATAGGAGAATCTTCGAAAATAGAAGAGCCAACTTGAGACAACCGCGGGAGAGGGTGCGGGTCCTTCACTGTTCTTGGGTCGAGTGGTGTGTCTAGTTTTTTTTTTTTTTTTTTTTTTTTTTTTTTTTTTTTTTTTTTTTTTAGGCCCGGTTGTCTCCCACTGTTGCTTAGTTCAAGGTCCTTTGAATGAAACGATAGCATACTATCTTTTCTCGAAAAAAGGATTTGTATTGGAATTTGTGCAATTGTACTTTCTCTTTCTCTCTTTTCTTAATTGCCTCTACAATTGCACAAATCTCAATACAAATCATATGGTAAAAAATTTATAGGTATGAATAAGTTTGTACTGTTGAAAGTATATAAACTCTACTATATATATATATATATATATATATATATATATATATATATATATATATATATTGAAATTAGCATTTTTCTGTATTACAAAACTCTATATATGTTTATATTAAGATAATATAGTAAATTAAAATGGTTAAATTTAGATTTTCATAAAAATTAAGTGGTTGAGAATACTCCTTCAATTTCGCAAAATAGAAAAATATCCTTAAATGATTATACAAGAACTATTATTTTAAATAGCAAAAAATAAACTAATATTTTTCTGAATGAAAAATATCCACTCGAGGAATGCTTTATTTCTGTTGAATTAATATATATAGTGAAGTATACAATTACATAAAAATTGAATTGTTTATTTGTTTCTGTTAAGAATATATAGTTACTTAAAATGACTAGTCTATATTTTTATAAAAATTAAGTTACTGAGAATCTATACAAATATCTATTTGCCGGTCATTCCGTGCATACGTGGCGTTCTCTCACGCATTTTGCTGATGTGGCATTCTATCGCAGTTCGTGCGCTCCGAGCCTAGCGCCGAACCTCTCATCCGCGCTCCGAGCCTAGCGCCGAACCTCTCATCCTAATCCTAACGTCGCACCTCTTTCTCTCTCTTGCTAAACCTAGCGCCCCTCTTTCTCTCTTGGTCACTGTAGCGTTGCACCTCTTTCTCTTTCCGCGGATATTCCTCTTCCTCCTCTGGTGCTCCAGCCGCGGGAGCTCTTCAAGCCCACTGCAGCCCCGACCCCCGCCCCGGCACCCGCAGCAGCGGCGCCCAAGAAGCCGAAGCACGGGGGGGGGAAGCACGAGTCGCCGCCCGCGGCCGTGCCAGCCGGGCCCGACCACTACAACAAAATTAGGCTATAGCAACACTTTTAAATATTTCTAAAATCTAAAAAAAGTGTCGCTGACAAAAATACCGACACTTATTATAAGTGTTGCTATATGTGCCGTCGCTAGGGTGTATAGCGATATATTTTTGTAATGTGTCCCAAAAATGTGTCCCTATAACCTAATTTTGGATATAGATGGAATATAGATAGGACACTTATACAAAAGTGTCACAAACATGTGTCCCTATAACCTAATTTTGTTGTAGTGGACGCGGCGCCGGCGGACCAGAAGGTCGCCGACCATAATGCCGCGCGCGGCATGGCATCCCGAGCCAACTGTGGCTGGTTGATCTAGCTGGAAGCGAACGTGTTGCGAAGATTGAGGTGGAGGGAGAGAGGCTCAGGGAGTCGCAGTTCATTAATAAGTCTCTATCTGCTCTTGGAGATGTTATATCGGCCTTCGCCTCGAAAAATCCTCATATATCATATAGGTATCACTCTCTTTTGCATATCTTTGTTGTATTGTTTAAGAAAGGCAATCTTCATCCCCTAACTGCTAATCATGTTGTTCAAAAAAAAAAAAAAAAATTGCAGGAATTCAAAGCTTACCCATCTGCTCCAGAGTTCTCTAGGTTAGTTCTTAATCGTTCTTCAAGTTGTTCTCTGTAGATAATTAGTGATAGCATACCAGTAATTATATTGTTCTTAATCGTACATAATAAATTAAGTTTTCTTTATTAATTATATTACTAATTAGGATTAAAACTCACTAGTAGTGATTTTACTATTAATATGGCTATTTTAAATTATTATGTTTTTCCCGCGCGAGCGGCAGCAACCGCGCGGCACGCGGGCAGGGCGCGTGCAGCTGCAGGGCCGCGCTGCGCGGGGCACAGTCGGGTGCTGGCTGGGTGCAAGACTGAGCGCGGCCAAGGTAGGGGTGGCCACGGCAAGATACAAATGCAAGTATAATAACACGTTAATTAGCAAGGTATAATTAATGAAGCTGATTTCAATTTTCCAATTTAAAATACCAATTCCTTAAAATTTAAATTCAAAATTAATATATTAAAATTTAAGTTTTTCAGATATGGTTAAATTTCAAAAAAAAATACTAGATTATATATAGTTATTTATTTATTTATTTTACATTACATATAACCTGATATTTTTAGATATGGTTAATTTTTAAAAATTTTCAACATATTATGGTTTTCTTTCTCTGTCTGTAAGATTTAGAAGTAAAAATATTATATATAAGAAATATAATATACCAATATTTTAAAATTTAAATTTTAAATTTTATGAATTATATAAGTTAATATTTGAATTTGATGTTGAACTTGTATTTTAATTTGAATTCGAAGTTGCGTTTAAGTTTGAAATTAGTTTTTAAAATTTTTCATTAATTATAAATATATTTTGGCATAAAAATATTAAAAAAATTATTTACTATTAATTCATTAAATAGATTAGGATCACAATTTTTTAATTAAAATTGAAATTTATACTTTATTTTATTAAATATGATTTTATTTCAAATATATAATTAAAAGTCCACTTTGAGTTTAAATTTTGAATTAAAAGTCTAAATTAGTTTGTTATGTATAAATTTGATGTGATGTTATTTAATTTTAAATATCAAATTTCTAATTTAAAATACCAATGTGTGAAAATTTTTAATTTAATATATTCAAGTTTAAGATTTTTTTTATATATATAATATATTTTGTAAAATGATGGTATATATTTTGAGATATCATTAATTTTCCAAATTGTATATATATATTATATATAAGATTTTGCAAGATTAAATTAATATATTAGAATTTGTAAGATTGTATGAGATTTTGATTATTAAGTTCAAATTTATAAGTACTTTTCTTTTTTTTTTTATTAAAATATATAAATTAATCTTATATATATATATATATATATATATATATATATATATATATATATATATATATATATATATATATATATATATATGATAGGAAATATGTGATAGCAAATCGAGGGACAAAGATCTCCTAGATTTGCTATCATATCTATTACTATATATATATATATATATATATATATATATATATATATATATATATATATATATATATATATATATCACATCTTTCCTATCATATATATATATATATATCACATCTTTCCTATCATATATATATATATATATATATATATATATATATATATATATATATGATAGCAAATCTATGGACAAAGATCTTCTAGATTTGCTATCATACCTAATGTCTTTTTTAGTAAAGAATGAGATGGAATGACTTAGCAATATACAACATGATAGCAAATCTTATGGATATCCTAAAAAGATATACTCTCAAATGATAACAAATCTTATTAGTAGATTTACATCATAATATACCCTCAAATGATAGCAAATCTACTAATATCACATCACCCTCAAATGACAACATGATAGCAAATCTTATGGATATCCTAAAAAGATATACGCTCAAATGATAGCAAATCTTATTAGTAGATTTACATCATAATATACTCTCAAATGATAGCAAAAATCTATTAATATCACATCACCCTCAAATGATAGCAAATCTGACACATGATAGCAACATGATAGTTAATTATTACAATCACCCTCATGTGATATTAGGAGATTTGTCATAGGTGATATTGGAATTAGTAAACACCACATCAAAAAAGATATGATAAAAATCTAAGAGAATCTGACACATTTTTTTATGTAAAATATTTAGGGATTAGTAAATATGAGATGAAATTACTTAACAATATTATTTATATATTATATATACATACATCACTTTATTACATCACTTTCTCTTTAGTCATATATAATATTCTTTTATGCAAAATATTTGAGAATTAATAAATATGAGATAAAATTACTTAGTAATATTATTTATATATTACATATACACATCACTTTCAAATTTAATAACTATGATTGCAAATCTCCTAATATCACATCACTTTCTCTTTAGCCACATATATTAAATATATAGTATGATTAAATATATAGTATGTATGTAGGAATTAGTATTAAGTAATTTCATTTCATATTTATTAATTTCCAAATATTTTACATATAAGAATATTATATATGAGTAAAGAGAAGTGATGTGATATTAGGAGATTTGCTATCATAAGTGATGTGGGAATTAGTGAACACCACATCAAGAAAGATATGATATAAAATGAGAATTTAAAAAATGTATACACTTTTCATATTTAGATATTAGGAGATTTGTTATCATAGGTGATGTGGGAATTAGTGAACACCACATTAAGAAAAATATGATAAAAATTAATCCCCAAATATTTTGCATAAAATATTATATATGAGTAAAGAGAAGGTGATGTGATATTAGGAGATTTGCTATCGTAGTTGCATCAAGAAAGATATGATAAAAATCTAAGAGATTTGCTCCATCATTTAGCGATAAAAATCTAAGAGAATCTGACACATCTTTCTATGCAAAATATTTAGGGATTAGTAAATATGAGATGAAATCACTTAACAATATTATTTATATATTATATATACACATATCACTTTATTACATCATTTTTTCTTTAGTCATATATAATATTCTTTTATGCAAAATATTTGAGAATTAATAAGTATGAGATAAAATCACTTAATAATATTATTTATACATTACATATACACATCACTTTCAAATTTAATAACTATAATTGCAAATCTCCTAATATCACATCACCTCCTCTTTAGCCACATATATTAAATATATAGTATGTATGTGAGAATTAGTGAGCATCACATCAAGAATAAAGAGTGGTTATAATTCCCACATATATACTATATATATTACCAAATTTGCTATCATTAGGAGATTTGCTATCAAATCTCCTAATATCACATCACTATCAATCTTTTGATATAATTTAAAAAAAAATATATGAGAATTAAAATGACTTTACACATAACATAAAAAAAAAATAAAAAATGAAGAAGCACTTATATATATATATATATATATATATATATATATATATATATTGGCAGATTTTTTATATTGCTAATTTTCAAAACTATATTGACATATTTTGTAACATTGTATGAGATTTTGGTATAAAATAATTGCTCCTTTCTTTCACATAAAATTGTTGCTCATTTCATTTGCTATCATAATATATTAACATATTTTGTAAGATTGTCTAGGTTATTACTTGACTTGATTTGATGTTTAATAATCCTATATATTTCCTGCTTTTAAATATGTATATATAGCTATCTCTCTCTCTCTCTCTTTGTGACTGTCTGTCTGTGCCACTTACGTAACATATCTAATCTAAATTAGTTTTGCTACTTAATCATTTACTATTATATATATAATTATAATTTAATTATGATATCAAATTATTTATATTGAGTATCAAATTATTTACATTGATTGTAGGTTTAATGAAGCAAGCCCATCTAATAAAGAGAGGAAATGAAGAATTACCTGTTGTCCTCCATGCAGTTTACTTTTTTAATATTAGGTGTTTTCTCGATAAACTAATTTAAATTAAATGTAGTATGCCTAACTATTTCTAACATTCAAATGTAATAAATTATGTCTAATGTCTAATTATTTTTTAGTTACCGCAGCGAAGCGCGGGTATTTAACTAGTACTCTAATTTCACAAAATAGCAAAAAATTTCCAATAACTAGTAAAAACATATAAACTTAATTATCTAAATTATCAACTATTTTGAGTTGGCTATTCATTCTTTCAAAATTTTTATTTTACTATCGAACCTTTTAATTTGTTTGGTTTGTATCAGTCAACGACACTATAACTTTAAAATTCGAATACTTCATTTATTTTTATAGATTTACTTAGTATACTCCATATGATTCTGGCAACTATAATTTATTTAAGTAATTAGCTTAAATTTTAAAGTCAAAGTTGACTTACTCAAATTAAACAAATTAAAAAATTAAATAATAAAATTAAAATTTTGAAATATAAATAGCCGATTTAAAATTGTCCATAGCTCAGATAAGTTCTACAAAAATACAGACAAAATAAAAAAGAACCTGAGGAAGAGTAGAAGAGCAAAAAAAAAAAAAAAAAAAAAAAAGAAGAAGAAAAACCAAGCATATTTCGATATTTATAACAAACCGACCATCGTTCGAGTCATAGAGGAACAGGATCCGGCACACTGGCCTCCAAGCCATCTAGACCGGCGATCGTGTCTCACGACACCCTGGCGAGTTACAGGAGGACACGTCCTAGAAAAACACATCAGATCCACCAACTATACCAAGCAAAAATCGCCACCCAAAACTCGAGGATGAAGGTGCCGTACAACTGTCGTGCCAGGTCATGGCAGAGACAATGACAAGGCCATCCTCTATCCGTCCCGGCAAAATCGAAGATGAATCAGAACGACGACGATCGCGAGAAAAAGAGAAGAGAAACAAGGGAGGAGACGTGAACACCAACGCGAGAAAAAGAAAAGAGAAACAAGGGAGGAGACGTGAACACCAACAACACCTCGCATTAATTTGCGAAAAGATGCAAGAGAACAACCGCATTAAATGCCATTAGGCCCACACATATATATTATATAATATATATACGTATATATTATTATATTATTATTATTGTTTATATTTTATTTATTTATAAAATTAGATACCCTTCCGAATGCAGAGAGAACTCTCCCAGATTGCCGGTTCATACATTTTTATAATTGTCCTAAAGTTTTATTGCAAATTAATATGATTAAATATAGATTTCTAATAAAAATTAAACTGTCGAGAATGCTTTTTTTTAGTTTCACAAAATGGTACAAAATCTCCAAATTATCTTAAAATTAGCAAAATAATAATAATAATAATAATAATAATAATAATAATAATAATAATAATAATAATAAATGGAGTACTTGTAATATATATATATATATATATTTTTGCAGATTAAAATGTAAAGTTTAATAATTATTATAATAGACGAAGAGCAGAGAAAGCCGACTTCAATTTCATTCCGCCGAAGTCAATAAAAAAAAAAAAAAAAAACCATTTTCCCTAAATAATTTTTTTTACATTTATATTAAAAAAGAAAAAAATAATATAAGCTATCACTTGCAACTCCAGTCAAACTTACCTTTAAATGATGAAATCCAAAAATAAGTGTTTACTTTCTGCTCAAAAAAATATACATAAAAATATAAATTGATCTTTTCGGCGCATACTCAGAAATAAGCAATTTCCATCCAAATATCTGAATACTTTAAAAAATAACTACAATCAATTTATAATTTTAAAGTATACACATCATTTGAAAATCTCAAAACTGATTATGTACAAAGGTACAAGTATAAAAAGCAAAGCAAAAAAAAAAAAAAAAAAAAAAACAAAACAAAAAAAAAAAAGGCAAGAGCTCGAATGAAGAAGCCTTAATGATTCGTGTCAGTTTTCACTTCGTTTTAAGTTTGATCATACAAATGAATGCTATGATCCGGAAAATCAGGCCGTAGATAAAAAGAACAGCTATACAAAAGGCCCAATCATTGATGTCATATCGGCTTTTGAATAGCACGCCACACCGGGTTATAAGCCACACACCAGAGTACCTGTTGGAAAATGGCAAAATAAAGAGAATTTTAACCAAGTTGACCACATAAAAGATTTCTTCAACTAAATAACCAAGATAGTTATTAGGGCCCGTTTGGATTCGGTATAGAATCGGAAATAGAAGGGATATCCCTCTTATTTTTCCAAACACACCAGGAATCAATCGGTATAGCTTATTCCGGTACAACTAGAATAAGTGAGAATTACCGTTCTCACTCTTCCCAACCACCTTCATACTTTTTTCTTAAATACCCTCCCACCTTATTATTATATAATAAAGTTTGAGGGCAAAAAAATAATTTACCTCAATTAAAACTCTTTATTCCTCTTATTCCTCATTCTCATACCAAACACAAAATCTCTTATTCCTGGAACCATCCCAAACGCTTTTTTATACTAGTTCCGTACTTTATACTTATCCCTGGAATAGCTAGTTCCGTCTTATCCCGTTACCTAAGAGTGTTCCGGAATCTAGAGGCATGAAAACTGGAATAAGTGTTTCTACCTACTAAGCAAGTATAGTTCTACACATTTGCTGATTGCTACTGATAGTTTATTTCCTGGAAGAACTAATCTGATACTTACGATACTATTCTCTGAATTAAACTCACACAAAACTTGTGTTCCAAATCAACAGTTTGTTACGAAGATCCATTTAAACGCACAAGTTATTATTAGAATGTAAGTGAAAGTTATCCAACGATAATTAGCCCTATATGACTCTTTTGTGATTACCAACTTGGAGTTGGCGTCTAGTCCACTGCAGGTACCTAGGAGTCGTGATTTTGTAGGACAATGCATTCCACCTATAACAGATAAATCTTATTCCAAGGAAATACCTCGAAGCCAAACATAATATGCTGCTGTAAACATCTAACCACACTCATCTACTGTGAGCTGCAAGTGCTTTTGAGTAAACAAAAAATTCAGGCATCCAAAGGAGCCCTAGTTTATTTCTCGATCTTAAGGAACATCCAGTTCAAGCTATTTTTCGGTATCATTAATCTTTACAAATCCATCACTTCGTCCTTTAAAGGCTCGACGCACAACATACTAGCATTCTAAAAACACCCTTTGACATCCGCCCGAAAAGTTTTAGTTAATTTATATATTCAACTTCCAGTGAAATGACAGTTTTATTCAGTATCAAGGTTTATGTATATGTGTCTCAATTGGTATGCATTAAATCATCAATTGCATAGCTCTTTTTAGTCCTTTGTCTAGTATATCCCTCTCGCCAATTTACACAACACTAAGCAATAACGACCTAGAGACCTCATATGCAGTAGCGCGCACACATGTTTCAGCTTTTGGGAAAAATATTATGATGAATCTGCTATTTATCTACATGATGCTACTAACATCCTAGAAGTGTGCATTTGGTCAGTTTGAGTTTGGACAAAAAAAAAGAAGAAGCAAATCTGATATTTTGCAATCTATAATCTTAGAAACAAATGGTACTGACTTGAAAAAACAAAAAAGGCAGAGAATACAAGTACTTCAGTTTGGTCGCACTAATCTTTGGTCCAAATTCTACGTTGACAACTAGGTCTAAGTTGTATTAAATCTTAACCTTTAATTTAAGTGCCGGTTGGTGTGGTCTGTGCTGCACGCCTGCACGATGCTGTTTTGAGAGTGATTCATACCCTCTTAAGTATCGCAACAGGCGTAGTGCCGAAGAGTATCGAATAGCATTGCATAGCATGGCGTTAGGGGTGGCAATCCAGCTCGCTGTTCGCGAGCCAGCTCGTGTTCGGCTCGAAATGAGCTCGAGATCGAATCGCTCGTTTAGTAAACGAGCCGAACACGAGCAGAATTTTTCAGCTCGTTTAATAAATGAGCCAAACACGGGTCAGCTCGCTCGTGTTCGGCTCGATAACAGCTCGAATACATATATATATATATATATATATATATATATATATATATATATATATATAAACTTTACTATTTAGATTTTAGGCCATTAATTTTTTGTAAATTTTAATTATTAGATTAAAATTTTAATTTTTTAATTTTCTTTAAACTTTACACCTAATAGTATGAATGAAAATTAAACTTATTGTTCGCGAGCCAGCTCGTGTTCGGCTCGTTTATTAACGAGCCGAACACGAGCCGAATTTTTCAGCTCGATATTTAAACGAGCCAGCTCGTGTACACAAGCCGACCCCAGCTCGCTCGTGTTCGGCTCGTTGACACCCCTACATGGCGTCATGCCTTGCTGCACTAGCATAATGGCTTCCCCCCTTACCCTTTTATTTGCTTCTCCCCCTTCTTATAATTGGCGAGCAAGATTATGGCACAGTACCATGTCATGCCATAACATGTTGAGGCACTTAAAACCTTGCTTTAGAATTTCAATCTAGTCTAATCCTATTTGATAAAAATATATAATATGCCCCTAGTATAGAAAGAATCCAGTACAAATACAGTATTTATCAATTAATTACTCCTTTTTTTTTTCAAAATTGTATCAAAAAAGAAAAATTGTTTCCTTATTTTTCCAAGCTAATGAAACCAGAAATAATCGCCCTAGCTAAAACAAATTAGCAAAATGCATTAGTTCTATTTGAAATGTTGTGCAATCGAATTTAAATTTATGTTTGGTTATGAACCAAATTAGCAAGACATCTCGTGGTGTACTATGTAAGTGACAATTGAATTCAAACATTCTATTCCGTTTCTTTCAAAACCTAACGTGCTTGAATATTTGGAAAAATGTGATATGATGATATATATAAGTTTCCTGACCTCAGCCCACTATCTAGCCAATGAAGGCAAATGGTTTTAAACAGGGTGAGAGCTGAAACTGATATCAAGATTCAGAGATATTATCTAATTGCTTTAATTAGAATAAATTTGATATAAGGACCCAAAACTATTGCAAAGTTGATCTATATTTTAGTAATAATATGTAAGAATGTAGAGTACCGGGACTTGGTGGAGTGTACCGATCTTGCAAGATGGCGTGGTGCGGAGAAATCGCCTCGGACGTGTTCCATATTTATTTGCAGATGATTTCGGGTTAATTCGGATTGATGCGGAAGCCCCAGCCTGAATCGGAGTTTTTTCGGGCTTTGTGCGCCGTTAGAAGACTGGTTTGCTAGAGCCGCAACTCTACTGTGGTTTGCAGAAATTGGGAAAGGTTTGGAACAGGTGTATTTTCTGTTTACAGATGAGTTCGGGAGGTTTCGGACTGGTGCAGAGACTCCGAAGGCGAAAAGTGAGTTGGAATCGGCAGTTATGGGAGCCGGTTTTTGGATTGAGCACATTGACTCCACGGTAGAGCTTTTTGAGTGGGAAAAATTTTGGACATATGTATTTTCAGATTACAGCGGAGTTCGGGATGTTCCGGACTGATGCGGAGGCCCCGAGGGCAAAAAGTGAGTTGGAGTGGGCTTAATTGGATTATTAAATTGATTAATTAATTATGCTATTAGTGGCCTGTGAAGGAATTAGTGAAGAATGTATAAAGAAAGAAAAAGGGAATTAAATTAGAGTGTGTTGTGGTGTATAGATGGATTTAAGGTTGGTGTTGGAAAGGGTATGAATTCCTTTGAGCCATGCACCATGCACCATCCCTTAATTAATTAAGGTGCCACGTCATCTTCTTCTTCCCAAAATGCAAACAGAGTATTTTAAAGAGAACAGAGGAAATAGAAAAAGAAGGAGAAGGAGAAGAAGAAGAAGAATTGAAGGGAAATAAAAGAGGGTTTTGTTCGTCTCGTCGGCGCGAATCTACTGTTAGAAGCCGCGCGGAGCCGAGCGGAGTGCGCGCGAAGAACTTGAATGAGGGGTAGCAACTCTTTTTGTGAAGCTTGGTTTTTTTGGAGTTTGTTGATGGATTTTGGAGTTGTATGGATTTTTGGAGGGTGTCAGTGTGGTTTGTGGGAGTGTGGGAGAAGGCTGCTGTCCTTTTTTTTTGGTGGTGCCACACTGCAGGAGGCGCGCGCGGCTAAGGCGCGCGCAGCTGTGGCGCGCGCAGCGGGCGCCGCGGGCCAGGGCGCCGCGCGGCGGGCGCTTGGGCGCCGTGCTTGCGTGTTTGGGGCGTTTTCGTGCGGTTTGGCTTGGTGTTCCGGAACCCGAATGGGGATTCCGGAACGAGGTGTTGGGTACCGGTACCCCATCATGCGGGCGCTTGGGCGCCGCGTGGCGGGCATTTGGGCGCCGTGCTTGCGTGTTTGGGGCGTTTTCGTGCGGTTTGGCTTGGTGTTCCGGAACCCGAATGGGGATTCCGGAACGAGGTGTTGGGTACCGGTACACCATGGAGGGTACCGGTACCCCATCATGCTGAGTACTTTTTTTGATGGATTTAGCAAGGGCTTTTTAGTCTTTTCCCTCCCCAAGCACATCCTCCTCTATAAAGAGCCCCCAACTTGCCTCTCTCCAGGATGGAAAAAAAAAAAAAAAAGAAAAGGGGAATGGAAGGAAAAGAAAAGAGAAGAAGTTAAAGAGAGTGAGAGAGAGGTTGAGAGGGAGTTGTTTGTGCAGCTTGGTGTTCTTGAGGCTTGGAGTCGAGCGAAGCCGCGCGCGCATCGGCCACACCTACGAGGTGAGTTGGCAGATTTTGTATTTTTGGATTTGGTCTTCTTAGATGTATTTGATGATGGTTTTGGATGGAGCTTTGAGCTAATTGGATTATTCCTTCCATCTTGGCATTGTGCTGTGATCATGCGGACCTTGCGCTGCGTGGAGCCGAGGGTGTGCGCGCGCGTGCTGTGAGTTGATAGCGAGGAGCCGGAGCACGTCGGATTTTTATTAGCGGACTCGAGGGTTGTTCGAACTGCCGGGGATTGTTCCGTGGTTTGCGACAGAGTGCGCGCGCGCGCGGCGCGGTTTTTGGGATTTTTCCGGCAAATTTCGACAGAGTGCAAGTTGGCGCTTCACCGACTTCAGCGTTTGCCTGCGGAAAGCTTTTCAGGTGGGTTGGAACTTCTCCAAAATATATGGAATGCCTTTTAAAGCTATTGTATGCATGTTGATCATGATTAGCTCATCGTTTATATAGCTGGTAAATCTGATAACTGCCTAGAAAACAATAGGAAGACAATTATGAGCCCCAGGCATTTTTAGCATGATCTAGGGATGATGCGACACTAGACTGCATATTTAGTTGGCATTAGATTGGCATCTGAACCGTGTTAAAAATCGGCGGATCAGTTTTAATGAAAATTTGAGAATTTAAAATGATTTTAATTTATTGTGTGCCTCTAGAGAGATGGGTTAGGTTCAGGATGCATTGTTCTCGTGCCGAGGGGCCGAGAGGATTTTTAGAGCTCTGTGGGACGAGTTTCAAGTGTCATGTGAGTTGAGATCCCTGGTGGGATTATTCTAGATCATGGGTTTGCAGCTCTGATTTTGGTAGTGGAGATGGTTCTCCGACTCGGCTTAGAGAGCTTGGGCTTTGGCAGATCGGGTCGTGGAGGGTTCCCGACTTAGCCATGGATGTGCATTATCAGATTGGGTCGTTGAGGGTTCTCCGACATAGCTATGAGAGGGTTTGGCATTCCCTGATCCAGTCGTGGAGGGTTCCTGACTGTGATGCGTTATCTAGTATTGGGTATTCGATCTGTTTGATCGAGGATCATAGCCTGCATGTGCCATTTATGAGATAGTTGAGACTGACTAGATACTAGAGCTCGGTGGGGTCGCTCCCCTCGGGTACGCTCCGGATGCGTGATGATGATTGAGATAGACCGACTAGGACGCCCCACACGCAGTGGGCAGGTGCGTTCGTAGTAGTCGACAGGACGCCCCACAGAGAGTGGGCAGGTGCGTCCATAGTAGTCAGCAGTACGCCCCACGCGGAGTGGATAGGTGCGTAGTATGCCCCACAGAGAGTGGGCAGGTGCGTAGTACGCCCCACACGCAGTGGATAGGTGCGTAGGACGCCCCACGGGGAGTGGGCAGGTGCGTCCATAGTGATCTATAGGACGCCCCACGCGGAGTGGGTAGGTGCGTTCCTAGGCGACAGGCGCGGGCTTGACTGTGCCAGTATTGGACAGTCATTGAGATTTGGGTTTGGAGAGCACCTTGTGTGCGAGTGGTGCATAGCTTGCTCTCATATGGGTATTCCTTTGAGCATGATACTTGAGGTATTTAGTAGTGAGGAAGTATGCATAGCAAGATCATAGTAGAGATTTCCTTGAGCATGTGGTTGTGGCATATTAGTGTAGCTCATTTCCTGCTTTCAATTATATATCTATCTGCATACCTATCTTTTGTGCCTCCAGTAGACTTAGTGGGCATACCGTGGATATTGGTGACGGTACCCACTGAGATCTACCTTCTGCAGTAGATCTCACACCCGCTGCGGTGACAGGTTCCTGAGGTAGCTGTTTCGGCTGGGTTCGCGCGGAGACAGCTGATCGAGGTGAGGACGTGGCTGTGTAGTTCCTTACCGTTTTGAGAGTCAGAGGTAGATGTACCCTGTGTTTTATGTTTCTACTTTTGTACTGGACAGTCTGGGTGATTGGTGAGGCTTTGTGTATTTTGACAGTTGAGAGTTGTTATATTGAGGATGATTTTATTATATCAGATGTTCAGTGGTTTATTCTATAGCTCTTGGTTTTAGTTATATTTCAACTCTGATACTTTTTAGCTATAAATCTGACTTGCAGGGTAGACGCTTCGTCTGTGCGGCAGTTTCCGTACAGATGGCGGATCTGTTGGCGAGCCCGGGTCGCGGTTTCGACCCCGGGGCGTGACAAAGAAAGCTTATGCCATCCCACGAACTAAATGCGGTATAAATGATTTTATTGCTACGTTGGATTAAGTACGAAACCTCCTTAGTTGATCCATCCCATGAAGCATATCTGTGCCTGGTTTAGAACAACCAATACATGTTGTGAAATAAAGTTTGAATACGAAACAGAAAAATGGATCTTTATTTGCAAAATCATATCTGAACATTTAGGGTAAAATAAAGCCATAACCATTTCAAGTAAGAAAAGCAATTTTGGCTAACACAATACTATTATCGTATTTCAGGAAAAGAAGAAAAAGGTGAAGAGAAAGATGAACCTTTGAGCAGTTACGATGATAAATCCCTCTAGCGCCCACTTTGGGTAGCATAAGTTTGTCAGAAACTTTGGGCTTCTATTTTGAGTAGATATCAAAGTTAAAACAACAGACAATAAAGCGGAGCTCTGCATAAATACACTGATATTAGCAAAAAGAAGCACAATATCTAATAGGGTAAAAATGTATGCACAATTCCTATACCATACTGGTATTAC
>CM054934.1:23015740-23035740 GCA_029168755.2 Tillandsia fasciculata | reverse complement strand
AACATCCTAAGATCGAAAACGAATCGTTGATTTGAACATCCTAAGATCGAAAACGAAACTATACTACCGGAGCACCGGTACTATCGATAGTATAGGAGCCTAGATATATATATATATATATATATATATATATATATATATATATATATATATATATATATATAATTTGGCTATTATGCTTGTACAAGCACCAAGCACTTGGTGCTTGTAAGTTTTCTACCTTAGATCTATCTCTTTGACTAATTTTATCCCTTAGATTATTCTATTCCACCAACCACTCACTTAACCCAAGGAGCCCACTATCATCCTAACCACACATCTTTTCATCCAAGGGCTAAAAATCTACAAGCACCAATAACTTGGTACTTTTAAAAGCATAGGAGCTCAATTTTATATATATATATATATATATATATATATATATATATATATATATATATATATATATATATCAAGGATTTAAGTATCCACCGTACCGTATCGTGCCAACAAGATACCGGCACGATACAGCCCCCATACCGATGGCACAGTTCAAAACCCTTTTTTCTTTAAATTACTAAGTAATTTTCTCAATAAAGTTCAAAATATTTGATAAAAATACAGAATAAGCAATTAGAAAATTTTGTTGCTAAAGAAAATAAATATTTTATGCCATTATGTGTTGGCACGCATGTATTTTTTGTGACCGACACTCATCGGCACGACTCGGCACGCACCGTGCCGTATCGTGCCGGCAAGTTTTCGGCACGACTCCGTGCCACGGCACTTAAATCCTGGTATATATATATGCCGTATCGTGCCGGCAAGTTTTCGGCACGACCCCGTGCCACGGCACTTAAATCCTTGTATATATATATATATATATATATATATATATATATATATATATATATATATATATATATATATATGTAGAACTAGCCTAGAATACTATTAAAAGCACTAATGGATGAAGGGATGTGCGGTTAGTATGATAGTAGTCCCCAACGATTTAGTGGGGTATTGGTAGAATAGTATGATCAAAGGAGTGAAAATGGTCAAAAGGGTAGATCTAACGGCAGAAAACTTGGCTGCACCAAGTGCTTAGTGCTATTGATAGCATTATAACCGGACTCTCTCTCTCTATATATATATGGTAACAATATGAAATGGGACCTTAGATTCTTAATTCAATGATAGGAGCTACACTTCCAAAATGGTTACTAGCAACAACACTTGATGCAACTATTATTTTGCTTCATTAGTTGATTGCCTAGTGGTTATTAACAATTGATAATATTTTGGTTATCGAACTGAATCATCTGTATTATATTAATTCCAAGTTCTATCCGGCAGGTCGTTGATGTGATTTTAGGCTTCTAGCTTTCGGTGTAAACCAGCTTGATTAGACTCCATAGAGATTAATACAAGCTATAAAGTAGATATCTACCATGCAGTTGAGAACAAACCTGGGTTGGTGAACCACCATGCATATATTCACGCCTTCGAGTGCCTCACGACGGAGAGCTCTAAGAAGCAGCTGAGAAGAAGCACTATCCAAGCCTGATGTGGGTTCATCAAGAATCAAAAGAGATGGTTCCATAACCATTTCTAAACCGACGTTCACGCGCTTCCTTTGTCCCCCAGAAATTCCGCGCTTCTCTACTGTCCCAACCAAGGAATTACGTATTGCTTGCAAGCCTAACGACTCAATTACTCTTTCGACAACTAGAATTTTATCAGCTTTTGGCATGCCTGCTGACAGTCTGATCAACAAAGAAAAAAAAAACAGGGTTAAATAGTGGGCATAACTCTAGCAGATGTGGGCAAAAAAAGAAGAAACATATTATGAGAAAGATGAAAAAGATTATGAAAAAGCGTGGAAAATGAAAGTAGTAGAGAACCCTAACCAAGGAATTGAAATAGAGACAAAATGACTAGAAGGAACACGAAAGAGTAAGTAGACATTCATTACGAAAAGATAAACAAAGGATAAGTGTAACACAAGGAACAGACACGGCATAAAATAAACAACTACTTCTAAAGCTACCAAAGAGATAGGGGAAGTGACACAAGTATCAATTCGGTTCCATACCTGCACCTAGCACTGAACCAAAGATTCTCCTCCACCGTCAAGTTTCCATGAACAATATCGTCTTGTGGCACAAAACCAATGATTTTTCTATATGAACGAATCTGCCCTACTTTTCCATTTATAAGAATTAGGCCGCTCATCTTGCATCCTGTTGCCTTTCCAGATAAAGCATTAAGAAAGGTGGTCTTTCCTGCCCCAGATGGGCCCATTACAGAAGCTATCCGACCTGGCATAAGTTTCCCAGTTATTGAGCGCAGAAGTTTTCTCGTTCCCAAAGTTAGAGTTAAGTCGTTGAAAGCAACCTCAAGCAAAGGCCTGGTTCTTGGTTTCAGCTCAGTGGCCATAGAAATAACTTGTGAAATTGTTAAGTTCTTATTTTTCTCCTGAACTTCTTTTTCCTCTTCAATTTTACGATACGCATCCTTGAAGATTTCAGTGTTAGTATGCCTGTGCTTACCTTTTTTAAATATTCGACCACCAGCTTCAAGATTGGAAACTTCATCAATTTCCCTATCATCTTCAACTGAGTGCATCACGACAGTAGCATTACTTGGTTCATTATTCTTTAAAATAGATGATTCTGATGATTGCTGAGAATGATCAAGAACCTTCACTTGTGATTGCTCTCTAATGGTCATCCTGGATGAGAATGTGCGAGATATTTGAGTTGAAAGCTCCATTACATGCTTTCTTGCAATATCTGCCGCCGCTTTCCATCTCTCGCGGGCCACAACAGATTCTCTGGCCAACCTTGCACCTGATTCCCTGGACTTGGCTTCCCTTCTTTCGCGGATAGTGAGAAATTGACCATAGCAATTGTATATTATCAGCAATAGCAAACTCAAGGCAGCCTGGAGAAAACAAGTATTTGCAAAATCAAATTAAACTAAGTAACCCCTCAAGATTATATGTTTCCTTTTTTTATTTACTGCATTACGAAGTAGAAAAAAGAGAGTTGCAACACTGTTTAAAATAAGTAGCCTCCTAGGCTCACAAAATGTTATCATGCTGCTCTTCAACAACGTGAAGAATAAGCATTTTCTACAATTTGCGAACCATTTAAACTACATAATGGCAACCTTATTGGTGCTTTATTCTTCTCTAGCTAAATATGAACTATTCTCATAATCCAAATGATGGTTGGAGAACTAAAAGATAGTGTAGGTCCATACACATGAACAAAAAGAATTTTTTCAATGAAAAGACAATAAAGTATAAAACTTTGTCCAATTACATAAAGCAATGAAGTAGTTCGGACAAGCAGAATTAGCACTAAATTGTCTGATGGATCATCAGAGAACTCTGTTAAAGAAGGCAAGTGCATTATGCCTCAAAAATTAGAACTTAAAGAAAAATTAACACTTCAAAGGGGGGGAAAAAAAAGCAGATCAGATGAACATAAGAGTAAATCTTTTTATTAAGACCATACATAAATACACTAAGAAAACAAATGAAAATTTGTAAAACTGCATATAGGATCCCAGGGAGTGATTTCCGTGGTCCAAAATGAAGTATATTACATATGACACACAATCATAATAAAAGAGAATTTAAAAAGGAACACTTACTATTAATAACACACCAAATAAAGCAATATTTTGATTAGCGGAGTTAGGCTTGCATGAGCTCTTTCTATAGCATGCTGCAAGTTCACAATAAGCATCAGTCAATAATTTTGGCTTCTTAAGAAAAAATTAGAAAGAAAAAAGAACATTGCCAATTCAGTTGCAAAATATTCTACTTTAAAAAGCAATTAGATGACCTCCACTTAAGGGTCTGAACAAAAGGGACATTAAATATCTTCATCTTGATTATTTGCTTCACTTGGAGATAGTTAGCATCAATTTTCGTTGCTTTTGATATTGTTAAATAAGGCATCAATTAATGTGTCTCATTTGATTTTTCTTTGATTTTTCTTAAGTTTTTTTTATTTGGTAAAGTGAAGATTCCGGCGTTAGTTTCTTATGTTAGATTTATCATAGCTGGTGAATCATTAACCAACTATAGTATCGAACATCATCAAATACATCCAATTAGTAGTCAGAGCACTGTATAAGTAGAATTTCTTTCACAATTAAAGAGATTTCTCAATTTTCTGATTGGAGGAGATAGATCCAAAATGAAGCTTCTGAAACATCTTCTGATGTGTAGGGTATCACATTCTGATCAAAGTATTTGACTTAAGGGATGAATCATGTACCATGTCTGGTTGGACTCCAGTAATCAGTTATAGATAAAGAGGAGAAGTTCCTACCAGTCAAACTTTGAAGGTTCAAATTCTGTCAATACATAATCAAATGCATTTCAAATTAGATTCTCCAAGATCCTCGGTTTTCATTTTCCCAAGTGCATAACGACGAATTGTTTATCAACTAAAAGGGCTTCCTTAAGAAGGAAAACTGTCATGGAATAGCCCACAACAAGAAGACTAGGATTCTTTGGCAGGAAATGGCATATTTAGCAGTCACATAATTGACATGGTGACACAGTTGACAGCGAATTGAAGTATAAGAGTTGTTTTTCAAAGTTTCTATCACTTTTCACTTTTCTTGACTCTGTTATGTGTTTTCTTTCTTTTTATTAAATATGCACACATTAATTCAATGGGAAATGTAATTTTTTTCTTGTATCTTACATGAACTACATATGCAACCACCTATGAGAGAGTAAGGTACAGCATCATGGCTAGATGCATAGAACCGCTACTTTTTACGACACTAATAGAATTCGTAGTAAAACAATGTCTTTAACTGCTCATCTTAAATGAAATAATTGTCGACAATTTGCTTAGGAGGCAGTTTTCAAAATCTTTTGGCATAGGGAGCACAATTTTATCTCCCGTCCGAACTTATTCTTTGATTAGCTAGACAGGACATTCAAGATGATTGTTTTCAGGTCTTGACTTCTATTGTGGACTTCTAATCTGTAATTTTCCGGTTGATTACAAAGAAAGAAACATTCTATAAGGTGAGAAAAGTACCAACTAAGCTAGTTCTGATTATAATCCCTCATTATAGAGAAACAACAATAAAACTTAAACAGACATAGAATAGATACAGAAGCATACTATTTTCATGAGTGGAACCCATCCTGCAATAGTGCCTGCGAAACGCGATAGAGACAATTAGACAAAGACATAGCAAATCCATAAAGAAGGTAGCAGCAATTATCTGGAGAATCAACCGTGTAATCTCCACTACCGTAATGCAAAACCACTGTTGCAGCAAGATAACGACCTCGGTTTCAGATTAACTAAGATACTACACTGCTTGAGTAGAAACAATACCCACTACTACAATTTATTTTCTGGACGGTGGTTGGGCAGTAATGACCAGCTGGGCAGAATATCTCAGCAGTAGTTCCCACATCAGCCCATTTATCAGCAGTTCCGCATGTATGATTTGGATTTCCGGGGGTAGCTGGTAATTGTATCTGCATATTTTTCCCAGAAATAAGTCACTAGGAATGCCCGAACAGAAAACAACAGAACCAACCGAAGAAAGCCATCTTACGGATCACAAGCCCAGTAGTTCCATTTAGCGTCCCGAGAGGACAGTAAGCACCCAAGGGACAAGCTTCGACAAGAAAATTGAAAAAATGTGAGTCAAAACTTGTTTCAGGTCTTAGACAGAAACAAAACGGATAATAGATGTCGCAACACTGATAAGTGGAAATTTATGCATAGCTTTGAGAAATGCAAGACAAAAGTATCGACGAATAATTCAAGTAGATTATACTGGAAATGGCAAGGAAGCCAAATAATTCAGCTAATTAGAAGATCTTTGTTAAGTTATACCAAAGAATCATTATTTGAATCAAAAACTTAAACTATTGGAGATAATAATCGATTATTCTATATAATTTAATACGGTATTATTGGTATCTGAGCTAATTCTCAACTCTTTTCCGGTGAGAACTACCTACCTTTTATTCTGATATCGTATTAAAATATACAAAACCAACATTATTCTCTCAATTTAAGTAATAGTTTTAAAATATCTAAATTTTTCAAAAAAAAACTTTTTCGGCCAGAAAACTAAACTATTGTTTGAAAACAAGAACATATGAGGGCAGCACGCACACGGCAGACAGCACTAAAAAAAATAGAAAAGGAAAGAGAGAGAGGAGGAGGATGTACTGACGGATCATGCAGGTGAGGCCGCGAGGGCAGAAGAAGCCCGGGCAGCAGGGGGAGCAGTTCTGGGTGCGGGCAGGGAAGTAGCCGGCGAAGTCGGCGGGGGAGGTGGGGGTCTGGTGGAGGCCGACGGAGCAGGCCCAGCCGGGCTCGCATCCCGAGACCCAGGAGGTGGAGTTGCAGTTCTTGTTGGGCTTCAGGTAGTTGACCCCCTCGCCGCCGCCGCCGCCGCCGTCGCTGTGCAGGCTGCCGAAGTAGAACCCCATCTCCGCTTCCGAGCACAGCCGGCCCGAGAAGTCGCCTGCAGACAGCCATCCGGATTTTGGCAACGGAAGCAAGAGAGAGGAGTAGGAGTAAGGAAGATCGAAAAATGCAGCGTGCAGGTGAAAATCTTAAACCCAAAATCAATCTAAAATTTTAGGTTTTTAGAATTTTTTTTTTAAAAAAAAAAAAAAATAATCCTAGTTATTATGAATACAAATAATTTAAATCGATATGTATAATATAAATTTTTATAAAAGTTATTAGTAATTATTTTATAATGGCATATGTGAAAAATATATATAAAAAACTTATTAAAATAATTTAAATAAATCAATCAAATTATAAGCAATTGGCATATATATATATATATATATATATATATATATATATATATATATATATATATATATATATATATATATATATATATATATATATATAGAGTTGTGCTGGAATGCTATTGATAGCACCAGTCCAACTTTGCCATCAATTTTGTAGCCCTTGAATCGCATTTAGATTCGTACAAGTCCTTTAATTAAAAAGAAAAGCTTTTCACTATTTACTTTTTCTTTTTACATTTTTTTTTTTCATTAAAGAGCCTGCACGAATCTCAATGCGATCCAAGAGTTACAAAATGGGTGGCAAAGTTGGACTGGTGCTATTAATAGCATTCCAGCCCAACTCTATATATATATATATATATATATATATATATATATATATATATATATATGAGTTCGGCTGGCTAATATGTTTGGACAAGTACCAAGCAATTAATGCTTGTAAGTTTTCTACAGTTAAATTTATTTCGTTGACTAATTTCATCTCTTAAATCATTTTATTTCACCAACCACTTACTTAATGCAGGGAAGAACTCATTATCATTCTAATCACACATCTTTTCATTCAAGGACTATAAAAAGCTACAAATACTAATGACTTAAACTTTTAAAAAAATAAAAGCTCAAGTCTATATATATAAGTATGGTAGCGGAGATATATATATATATATATAAACACACACGTAGGGCTACTATACTTTACTCTTATGAGTATAAATCTCTTTGTACTCATAATTTTTTCATTCTTGAATGAAGGAATGCGCGGTTAGGATGATAGTGGTCCCTCTAGAATTTACTAAGTTGTTAGGAAAATAGAAAAAATGTTAAGAACTACTATAATCCTAACCGCACATTCCTTCATCCAAGGGATGAAAACTTATGAGTATGAAAAATTTTTACTCATAAGAATATAGTAGCCGGACCATATATATATATTTTTGAGGTAAAAAAAAAATTTATTTTTTTTAAAAAAAGGGGAAAAGATTATGGTTGGTCCGTAATATTGATTTGTCTGTATAAGCCCCGTATAAGCCCAAAACTTTTAACATATTAATAATTTGGGTCCAACAAATTTTACTACAAGTTCAAACCCCCTTAATAGATCATTTGCGAATACATGCTTAGTTTATTTGTGAACACAAGCTTATAGGTCTCATCAAAGTACCGTCATTTTTTTTAGTTTACCAAACCATCCTATTTTTGTGCCCAGCGGGACTAGTTTACCAAACCATCCTATTTTTGTGCCCAGCGGAACTTACATTATAGTAAACTGTTTGTTTAAAAATTCAATTTCAAAAAAAAAATTATATTCAAATTGAATTTTGAATTTTGAATTTTCAATCAAATTTCAAAATATTTTTCAACCGACTTATCGAAATTCATATTCAAATCTCCAACCAAATTTTAAAATATCTCTCAATTCAATTTTGAACTTTCCTCGTTCGTTAATCGTTCAATTTTGAAATTTGAACATATTCAATTTTAAAATTTGAAATTTAAAATTTAAATACTACCATACTTTCTCAATTTTGAACATATTCAACTTTGGAATTTGAAATTTGAAATTTGAAATTTAAATACAACCATACTTTCTCAAATTTGAACATAACCATTTAATTTTGAAATTTGAAATTTAAAATTTAAATACAACCATACTTCCTCAAATTTGAACATAACCGTTCAATTTTGAAATTTGAACATATTCAATTTTAAAATTTAAAATTTGAAATTTAAATACAGCCATACTTCCTCAAATTTAAACATAACATATTCAATTTTGAAATTTAAATACAGTCATACTTCCTCAAATTTAAACATAACATATTCAATTTTGAAATTTAAATATAACCATACTTCCTCAAATTTGAACATAACCATTCAATTTTGAAATTTGAACACATATTGAAATTTGAACATAACATTTCAATTTTAAAATTCGAACATATTCAATTTTAAAATTTAAAATTTAAAATTTTAACATAACCATACTCCCTCAACAAATTTAAAATTTGAATATAACAATATTCTCGCAATATTGAAATTTGAACATAGCATTTTAATTTTAAATTCGAACATATTCAATTTTAAAATTTAAAATTTGAAATTTAAAATTTAAAATTTGAAATTTAAAATTTGAATATAATAATTTTCTCAACGTATTCAAATTTTGAACTTCGTCTTTTCCTCAACGAACCCACGCACGTCTTTCCCTCAACAAACTCACATTTCCTCGCCAATTCCTAACAAATCCCAACAAACTCCACGCGATATTTCTCGGCCACTCCAGGATTTTTTTCTTTTGACTTGGTCTGAAAATAACCTCCCATATTCCACCACAAAAAAATATAACCTCCCATATTCCACCACAAAAATATAACTTTCCATATTCCACACCACACAAAAAAAAAAAAAAAAAAAAAAGAGAACGTCCGATATTGTCCCATATTCTACCACAAAAAGAAAAACCCGTCCCATATTCCACCTCATCCTCAGCTCCAATCGACTTCAGCACCTCCGGTCAACTTCCTCAGCAACTCCGGTCAACTTTCCATCCCTCCGGTCAACTTCCTCATTCCCTCCGGTCAACTTTCTCATCCCCTCCCGTCAACTTCCTCATTCCCTCCCGTCAACTTTCTCATCCCCTCCCGTCAACTTCCTCATGCCTCTCCCGTCAACTTCCTCATCCCCTCCGGTCAACTTCCTCAGTACCTCCGGTCAACTTCCTCAGTACCTCCGGTCGACTTCCTCATCCCCTCAGATTGACTTCCTCAACTCCTCCAATCGACTTCCTCGGCAACTCCTCCGGTTGACTTCCTCGGCAACTCCGGTCAACTTTCTCATCCCCTCCGGTCAACTTCCTCTCCCCTCCGGTCAACTTTCTCATCCCCTCCCGTCAACTTCCTCATCCCCGGTCAACTTCCTCAGTACCTCCGGTCGACTCCTCATCCCCTCCGATCGACTTCCTCAACTCCTCCAATCGACTTCCTCAACTCCTCCGGTTGACTTCCTCGGCAACTCTGGTCAACTTCCTCGGCACCCCCGATCGACTTCCTCAAACTCCTCCAATCGACTTCCTCAACTCCTCCGGCTGACTTCCTCGACAACTCTGGTCAACTTCCTCGGCACCCCCAATCGACTTCCTCGGCTTTTTTTTTAGACGTATTTCTCAGGTAAATAAAAGAAAAAAAAAAAAAAAAAAAAAAAGAAAAAAAAAAAAAAAAAAAAAGAAAGAGATTTCTTTTAAAGCCGGTTTGGGACCTCTGCGGACGCCCCTTACTTCAGGTTGAAAAAAAAAAATAAAAGGAAAAAAAAAGGAAAAAGAAAAAAAAAAAAAAAAAGAAAAAGAGATTTCTTTAAAGCCGGTTTGGGACCTCTGCGGACGCCCCTTACTTCAGGCTGAAAAAAAAAAGAAAAAAAAAAAAAAGGGAAAAAAAAAAGAAAAAGAGATTTCTTTAAAGCGGTTTGGGACCTCTGCGGACGGCCCTTACTTCAGGCTGAAAAGAAAGAAAAAATAAAAGAAAAAAAGAAAAATAACAAAAAAAAAGAAAAAGAAAATTTCTTTTAAGCCGGTTTGGCACCTCTGCGGGCGCCCCTTACTTCAGGCGGAAAAGAAAGAAAAAAAAAAAAGAAAAAAGAAAAAGAAAAAGAGATTTCTTTAAAGCCGGTTTGGGACTCTGCGGACGCCCCTTACTTCAGGCTGAAAAGAAAGAAAAAAAAAAAAAGAAAAAAAAAAAAAAGAGATTTTTTTAAAGCCGGTCCCTTACTTCAGGCTGAAAAGAAAGAAAAAAAAGAAAAAAAAAAAGAAAAAGAGATTTTTTTAAAGCGGTTTGGGACCTCTGCGGATGCCCCTTACTTCAGGCTGAAAAAAAAAAAAGAAAAAAAAAATAAAATAAAAATAAAATAAAAAATAAAAAAATAAAAAAAATTTCTTTAAAGCCGGTCTGGGATCTCTGCGGACGCCCCTTACTTCAGGCTGAAAGGAGAAAAAACAAAAATAAAAATAAAAATAAGAAAAGAAAAAAAAGAAAAAGAAAAAAACCGGTTTGGATGATTTCTTCGGACATCCGAACCTAGGTTATTCCAAAAAGGAATCGCTTCGGATCCCAAATCAAATTACATTGAACCTCAAGATAAGTCAAAGTGGATTTCCTTCAGATCCTAAGTAAAAAAAAAAAAAAAAAAAAAGATTTTTCGGATCCAAATAATTTCTTTTTCGGATCCCAAATAATTCCAAAAAGGGAATTTCTTCGGATCCCACGTTAAAATAAAATAACGGTATTTCTCCGGATCCCAAATAAAATTAGAAAATTTTCTTCGGACGCCAAATAAAATAAAATAAAAGGGGATATTGAAATAAATAGGAATTTCTTTGAATCGAGACAAAATTCAAATGAGTCCTAATCAACTTGGATCCTAGGTCCGATTCAAAATGGACTAATAAATGAACTCAATAAGGCTCACCCCATATGAAGGCCTCAAATTTACCCATATGAAAATAAGGCCCAATCCATATACGGGTCCCAAATCCAATCCACATACGGATCTCAAATCCAATCCACATATGACATAAGGCCCAATCCATATACGGATCCCAAATCCAATCACATACGGATCTCAATCCACATATGACATAAGGCCTAATCCATATACGGGTCCCAAATCCAGTACAGTCCATTATGGGCACGGAATCAAATCCACATATGACATAGGCTCAGTCCACATACTATCCCAAATCCAGTCCATATATAATATAAGCCGAATCCACAAATAAAATCCAAAACGCATTCGATCCACAAATAAAACCCAAAGCCCAACCCAATCCAATCCATAAATAAAATCCAAAACCCATTCAATCTCATCGCCTTAACACATATAATTAAGGCAAAATCATATTCAAACTGACTAGATTCTAAATCATATCCTTAGAATTTAGTCAAATCCAATTCGATCGAGCTCTAACCCATATACTTAGAGTTCATCCAAACCAACCCAACTAACCCTAATACATATACTTAGGGTGTAGTTAACCTTTTACTCTAGCACATATATCTAGGGTAGAAACCAAATCGACTCAACTAACCCTAATACATATACTTAGGGTGTAGTCAACCTTTTACTCTAGCACATATATGTAGGGTAGAAACCAAATCAACTCAACTAATCCTAATACATATACTTAGGGTTAGCCTCTCATTCTAGCACATATAACTAGAGTGAAAAACATATCAAGCTCGGCCAATCCTAATACATATAGGACTTAGCCACCTCCTACTTTCGAGTAGCATCAAATCCGACCCACTTCAATACATATCCTTGGGGTTTGGTCTCTCCACTTTGGAACATACGCCAAATATGGAATCAAATATAATTGGACTCTAATACATATACTTAGAGCCAATCGAACCCAATTAAACTCTGACACATATAATTAGAGTTTAATATCGACTAATCCTCAACGTATATAAGCAGGATAAAGTCAATTTCAAATCCAACTAAATCCTAACACATATACTTAGGATTTGGTCAATCATTAGGATACGATTTATTCTATCCTCCCCGCAAAGGTCTCTTAATCGAAGGTGCCCCAATCATACGGGGGTAATTAACAATAGATGCTTGCGTCTATTGGAAGTCATGGATCCGCAATACCTGATACCCACATATACCCATCCACACATATAAATATATCCATCTGAATCGCGAATACCATCCCACGGGAAACTCCAAAAAGAGGCGAACCGCGCGAGATGAGTCATTCGAGGACGCAGACAATATATATATATATATATATATATATATATATATATATATATATATATATATATATATATAAAAGCAATTCCTCCTATAGAAAAATATGGAATAGTAGATAAGAAATTGTTTCATGAACCGAATATATAAATACATCTCATATATTATATTTATAAAAAATTATTATAAAAAATTTAAACTTTGTAAATTTTTATTCATAGTTTATTTTTAATCATATAGTTCATATTTATCGAATTAAATTTTAATTTAAAAAAATTAGATTTAGTACATGTGATACAATAATAGACTCCATACAAATTATAATTTTTTTTATAGTTGAGAAGAGGTGATAAGATGTTTGAGAAAAAAATATTTCATGCACTAGATACATAATTAAATACACCATATTTCTAAAATAATATTATAAAAATTTATATTTTATAATTTTTTATACATAAATTTTTTCTATGATTCCGTTTATTAAATTAGATTTTAATTTTATAATATTAATTTGTTATTATATCATGTGCACGTAATATGTTTTATAATAGTGGTAGAAAGAGAGATATAGTGAAAAAGAAATTCTTATGTGCACTATTTATATACAAAAGGAGTAAAGGCTCAGTTTGACATGAAGATTTATTTAACGAAGTTATAGAAGTAAAAAAAAGAACATATAAAAATATATTTTTGCTTTTTTCATAAAAATGTATAAAATATATTATAACATACTAGACTAATTACGTAAAATTAATAATATGTGTAACGAGATATTTAGTACGAAAATTAATAACATATATATTACATACGAAAACAAATATAATAAATTTGTTATACTTTTTTTTTATTGCAGATAAGGTAATCTCCTTATAATTTCATATGGAGATTAAGTATATTTTATAGATCTCCTCTCTAAAACCTAATTATAAAGAAAAATGCTAGATGTACATCCCAAATGGGGTATACATCTTACACTCATCCTATTCTGGGGTGGGGTGAATTTCATTCATTACATCAATGTGATGAGTAGATGAATACCCACCTTAGAATGGGATGGGTGTTTGATGTACATCCTATTTAGAGTGTACACCTAGCATTGCTCATTTTTTATATACCTCTAAAAAATTTTCTGTTTTTAGATTTATTCCTCTTAGAAGACTAATATTAAAACTACCCTTCTTACGTTCCAATTTTTTTCTAAAATATTTGGAGCTGTCGTTATCTGTGTGAAATTACCATTTTGCCCTTTCAAATATACCCTTCTACCATCATAGTTAGTTAATTCGGATTCGGCAAAAATTCGGTACGGATATAATACGGATAAAATTCGTATTATAATTTTAAAATTCGTTGAAAAATTCGGCTAAAAAACGGACTCATCAATTATTCGGATACGTGATTTATACGGAAATAATACGTTCACTAATTAAAAATTCGGGATCAAAAATTCGGCTATTAAATTTAAAAAAAATTAAAAAATTTATACTATTAGTATAAACAATTATAATTTTTTAAAATAATTTAATCAATTTATTTTAGAAATAAATAAAATATTTATTTAGAACAAAAAAAAATATAATTTTAAATTATTTCCGACATAATTTTAATTCGAATTCTCAATAATTCGCGAATAATTCGTGAATAATTCGTGAATTAACTAACTATGCTTTGAAAAAGAACGAATTTTTCACCCAAAAATTCGTAATTCGTGAATAATTCGCGAATAATATTTTTGATTCAAAAATTCGCGAATTATTCCGAATTTTTGGAAAAAGTCGGAAACGACACGTTTAATTCGGATTCTCAATAATTCGCGAATAATTCGCGAATTAACTAACTATGTCTACCATAACCAACTTTTTTTTTTTTTTTTTTTTTTTTATGTATCTTTAAAATTTTCAATAATTTTGGTAGATAGGGACAAAATAGATATATCTGATAGTTTTCAACTCCGATTATTATTTAACTCTAGTTTAACCCTAGTTAACTTAACAAAGGAAAACAGTAGGAATATTTTTAATAACGGTGGAACGTATGAAGGATATATTGGAAAGAAAAAAATAAAAAAGATAAATCAGATATTTCTTCATATTTCAGAAATACACAGATAATTATTTTTTAAATATAAAATCTACTAAAAAAAATTATAAACGAAATTACTTCAAATAGAAAAAGGGAACTTTTTCTTATTGTCTGTATAACTGAATAGATTTAAAATATATTTTAATAGTATTTTTGAAATAAAAAATTATATAATATAGTAAACAAAAACAAGCTAAATTATATTAATTGTAGCGAAATGTTATTAATTGTTAAATTATATACGCAACGACGCATAAGTTGATAGTTCAGACAATTTTCCTTGGCAATGCTCTTGTACACGAAAATTGAGTGAAAATTTTACACTTTTATCCAAGCTAGACCTGTATTTTCAAATTAGTTCTATTGTAGTTTTATATTTTTGTTATACTATAAAGTTGAAGCAATTCAATTTGTGCACCTATAAAATAGGTGTAAGTAGCGTGTCAACGAGCCAAAGAAGAGTTGGTTCAAATATCAAACTAAAAAATACAGTATATGTTCAGCTTGCTTATTAATGAGTTGTAAACGAACCGAACATTAGCCGACTCGCGAGCAATAAGTTAAAATTTCAATTTTATTATTATTAGATGAAAAGTTTTTAAAAAATTAGTATATTAATCTAATAATTAAAATTTATAAAAAATTATTTTTTTTATAGTAGGTTAATGTAAAATCTAAATAGTAAAATATATAAATATATATATATATATATATATATATATAGAGAGAGAGAGAGAGAGAGAGAGAGAGAGAGAGAGAGAGAGTGTCTGATTGAGATGTTTCTAAAAATACTAAAGTATTAGTGCTATAATATTTTTTGCCATTGAATCAATCTTAAGTTTTTATATTATACAAAATGATGGATCTCATAATTAAATAATTATTATTATTAATTTTTGATTAAATGACTAAAAAAATTAGTTTCAAGAGCTAAAATTTTCTTAGTGTTTTTCAAAATATTTTAGCTCAGTATAGATAAATGGATATTTTTTATAAATGAATCTCTTTATAACTTGAGTTGAACTTTCTATTTAAATTGGGTTAAAATTTAAATAATAAAAATTTCTATTATATAGATAATTATAATTAGGGGCAATTTCCTATGTATCCCTAAAAATTTTTCTGTTTTCAGATTTACCCCTCTTAGAAGGATAATATTAAAACTACCCTTCTTACGTTCCAACTTCTTTCCAAAATACTCCTGAAGTTAAACTCTGTTAGTGTACCGTTTGGAACTGCCGTTATCTGTGTGTAATTACTATTTTGCTCTTTCAAATATACCCAAAACCCTAAATCATAAAATCTTAAACCTCTAAACCATAAAACCCTAAATCCTAAACCCTAAAACCCTAAACCCTAAACCCTAAAACCCTAAAAAACCCTAAACCCTAAACTCTAAAACCCTAAACCCTAAACTCTAAAACCACTAAAAAACCCTAAACCCTAAACCCTTAAAACCTAAACCCTAAACCCTAAAACCCTAAAAAATCCTAAAACCTAAACCCTAAACCCTAAAACCCGGGGGCAAAATAGGTATATTGATAGTTTTCAACTCCGATATTATTTACTCTAGTTTGTTTAACCCTAATTAACTTAATAAAGGGGAAACGGTAGGGGTATTTTTAATAACGGTGGAACGTATGAAGGGTATATTGGAAAGAAAAAAATAAGAGGGGTAAATCAGATATTTCTTCAGATTTCAGGGTTACACAGGCAATTATTCCTTATAATTAATATATACATCAATATAAGAGTCCGACTACTATACTATCAATAGCATCAAGCACTTAGTCCCACTAAGTTTTTAGCCGTTACATCTACCCCTTTGATCATTTTTAGCTCTTAGATCATAATATTTTTCCAACCACCCACTAAACCCTAGAAGTCTGTTATCATCCTAACCGCATATTTTTTGATCCAAGAGTTAAAACTTAATAGCACTAATGACTTAGGTGCTGTTAATAGTATAGCCTATGCTTAAATATAATATATATATTATATAAATATAAAATATATATATCGAGTTGTTATCGAAGTGAACACCCCAATAATCTCACATGGGATAGGATTGGATTTGTGTTTGGATATATATAAGATATGGACACTAGTAATAATAATTGGGTTTAAGCATTTTTTGCTGTGGTTTGGGCCCAACGAGTTATTATTGCTAGTGGGTCGGATCGTTACATTCAGTATAAGAGCCAATAACCAGCTGAAAGTATGTGGCGAGTCTCGGCTGAGCCTGGGTCTAGATGATAGGGTTAGCGAGACAAGTCTCATATCGCCTAGTGATTTTAGGCTGCTGTGTGTGTTTGGGCTGACGAGGACGTCAAGCCTAAACAGAGGGAGTTTGTGACATTCCAATAGTCCCACATCGAATGGGAGTGTGGATGTGTTTGAGTATATATAAGACATGGACACTAGTAATAATAATTAGGTTTACGCATTTTGGGTTGTGGTTTAGACCCAATGAGTTATTATTGCTAGTGTGACAAGTCGTTACTACTGAGCTAAGTGAGTTTCATTAGATATGTCATACTTTTTTTTTAGCTCATGTGGATTTGGGCTTTGTCCAGACCCACATGACAAGACACGCAGGTTAATTTGGGCTGGGCATAAAACTTCCCTAATAAAGTACGTCCTCTCCGACCCCAAGTGTGATTTTTATGGTTAATAAACAAATTAATAATTAATATATCTTGATAATTAATCTCTTCAGTTTTGACAACAATTATTTTAAGAAAACACATAAATTCGAACTTGATAATTAAATTTCTTCATTGACGAGCAGAAGATTAAGACTTTGCACCTACTATTTTTATTATGATATTTTTGGTTCGAGGATAACTTTTTTGATAATTTATTTTTATTATTATTATTATTATTATTATTATTATTATTATTCATAAGATAAAAAGTTATTTTAGGATAAGCATGAATAAATATAAATTTTTGCTTGATTTCAAAAATTTTATATTTTTGAAGATAATTAAAATTTTGTGACATCCCAATAATAAATACCATATGGGACGGGAATTGAGTTGTAATTGGGTGACTTAAATATTTTGAGCCGGTAGTTTAAGTCCAACGAGTTATTATTACTAGTATGTAGTATCGTTATATTTGGTATCAGAGTCAATCACAAAGTGTGTGACGACTCTCAACTGGGTTTGGGTCTAGATGACAGGACTAGCGAAACAAGTTATAAGAATGGAGTTGTGATTGGATATATAATAACTGGGCTAAAATATTTTGGACTGGTGGTTTAGAACAAACAAGTTATTATTAAATATTGGCTAAATTACAGAAAATCTTTCTGTAATATTCCGCTTTTTCAATTGCACCCCTGTTTTTTAAAAGCCTACATTTTGCCCCCTCGTAATTTTTAGGGTGCAACGGCATTAACGAAGGAGATAAATTGACGAAAATGCTTTTCTCTTATACGGGAAAGAATGAATTTTAGCTTATTTCCCGCCATTTTTGAAGGGTAATTTGGGTATATCAAAAATTTTTTTTAAAAAAAATTGACGGTTCACTCAAGGAATGGTGACGGCGGGGATAAATGCATATTTCGGTAATTACGAGGGGGCAAAATGTCGGCTTTTAAGAGACAGGGGAAGTGAAAAAGCGGAATATTACATAGAGGTTTTCTGTAATTTAGCCTTAAATATTTTGGGCTGATGGTTTAGACCAAACAAGTTATTATTATTAGTGGGCCGGATCGTTACAAATTGTGTTTCGTATTTATTTTCAAATAGAAAGAATTAATAAAAAACCATATAGCTAATAAGCAAATAAATATTAACATGTGATATTTTTAATAAATGTAATTCATCTTATATAATGTTTTTTTAGTTAAAAAAGTACAAATTAAACTTAAATAAACTATAAATTATTTTGAATTGATTATTTGACTTTTTAAATTTTTAATTTTATTATACAATTTTTTAATTTATTTAATTTGAGCCAATGCTTTGACTTTGAATTTTTAGTCACTTGCTTATTTTAAAAAATTTATAATTGTGAGACTGAATTAGATATACAAACTAAATCTATAAAAATATATAAGCGATGAATTTCAATTTTAAAATTAAAATATTATTGATTGATTCGAAGTAAAAAAATTAAAAGGTTAGAAAGTAAATTAAAATTAAAAAAAAACTTAGATAGTCAATTTAAAATATTCCATAATTTCTATATCTATCTCATTTGGTAGGAAATTGTATATAATAGAATAAAATATAATATAAAATTTAAGAAATAATAAAATATAATATAATTACGGTAATAGAAATAGTAGTAGTAAGAGTGGAAATAATAGTGGCAGTAGTAGTACGTACCAGTAATTAATATTATTATTATTTTATTATTACATCTTAAAATATTTTAATATTAGATAACTACAAAGTTAAGAACGAGAAATGCTAAGTAAAAAATATAAGAATAGCTCTAATCCCAAAACGGTGGAATAAGTACATCAAGGTTATTTTAGAATTATCAGGAATAGTTTAATTTGATTTTCAACTTGATTGAATAAGTACTATTTCAAATTTTATTTTATTTTATTTTTTATTTTTTTAGAGGAATTTGTGGTATTATAAGGATATATAATGAGAACGTACGTACCTGACGAACGTGTCTCTTGCCCATAAAAATTATATTTATTTTTCCAAATAAAAATTTCTTTTAATGTGAAAATTTCTAAATTTATTGGATTAGAAGCATGAATGGAATGCAATTTTTATTATATATATATATATATATATATATATATATATATATATATAGGATATATTATATATTTATATATATATAGCTCTCTAATATATATAAGAAGCTACATTTTTAGAATTTTTCAGATAATTATACATTTTAAGAAGATACTTCATAATTTACTGCATTTTGATAAACTATTGTTTGATCTAATTCGATTAGAATAAACATCATATTTAATGTATCTGGAACGTATCCTTCGCAACGGCTAAATCAAAATTCTTTTGTTTGTAATATATATATATATATATATATATATAATATATATATATTATATATATATATATATATAATATATATATATAATATATATATATTGAATTAAGTTTTTATTTTTGAGATACTTAAAAATCTCTTTTTTAAGATGCATCAACATTATAGTAAATTTTTTTAGTGTTGCTAAAAATAGAATCATTCATACATGCATGTCGTAAATACCATGATAGCAAGACGTGGAGAACACAAGTAATAAAAATGAGAAAAAATAATGGACCTGAAGTAAAATATTCGATCTATTGGATTACTATAGCTCGATCGCACCTTTCGTTTGTTGAAGACAATTTGTCATGAAGCTCAAATC
>CM054934.1:22954833-23015640 GCA_029168755.2 Tillandsia fasciculata | reverse complement strand
GTTCGGATGCTAAGGGTAAGTGTGGAAAAGAGGAAGTGGGTAGAATCTAGCATTAAATCAAGTTGGCCTCTTGAGCTCCTTGGGGACAACACGAGGAGGCATGTTGGGACTCAACCAACTCCTGAGTACCCTGCCATCCTCAAAAACCTAGCCCCGGAGTGAAGAGAAGCCAAAAAAGAACACCTCCATTGTTCCAACCCGAGAGTGTGAGGAAGAGGAGAGGTGAAGCAAGAGGACTCCAACCCTTTCTCTTGTGTTTTGAAGGAGTTCCTGTGTATCTCTGCAACTCTCCTAGACCTAGCCACGGGTTGCTGGGGTAAGCCGAGGGACACCACCACCTTGAAATAATCCGAGAAAGAGAGAGAGTGAAGAAGGTTGAAACCAACTTCACCCAAAAGAGTTTCTGAGTGCTCTAGGTGTTCCCTCGTGACTGGAAGAGCACCTTGGTGGTGGCCGTGGCCGCGCAAAGGAGAAGGAGTGAAACCGGCTTCATCCTCTCTTCATCGACTCCGGCCAAGGTAAGCTCTCTCAAACCAAAGGTTGTTTGGACCCGGGACCCCTAGCAGTAGAATTCTTAGGTCCTTGTCATGCTCCCTGCAAAGCCAGAGCTCCCCATGCAAAGCGCATGGCCGGCGGCGGCCAACTATGGCCGAAAACCTAATAAAACTTCACCTTGAGATAACTTTGCAACTAATGAACCAACCAAGCTGAAAATTGGTATGTAGGGACTGTAGGGTATGTATAACAAATCTGCAAAATTTGAATAATTATGGCCTAGTATTTTAAAAGATAAGTGAAGCCCTAGTTTTCGAAAAATGTGCACTTCGGCCGAGCTTCTTGCTCCGGCGCCGGCAAGCCTCACCAACGCCGGCCACATGCCCAGAACTCTTCTAGGGACCGAGGGGAGTCCATCCATGCACTTGCATGGCAACCATGCAGCGCGGTTGAAGCGCGGCCAAGATGGGTTCGAAATGGGATCAAATCTCGGCCGCCGGCGTTCCGGCCAACTCCGGCCGGGGAGGGTTGGTCGGGAAGTTTTGTATGGACCAGAGGAACCTTCTATCCAAGTTGGAAGGCTTCATATAGCCTCTTTTAAAATCCGCCATTAGAGGGGTTAAGCTCGAAATGGAGCTTTGCTCCCCACCGCCGTCGCCGCACCCCGTCGACCGGGCATGAGTATGGAAAGGTTCAGGGCGTTGAGGCACACCTGTTGGTGCATTTGGATGAGGCCCAAAACCTATGGTTGAGTGATCACGAATTTCAAAGTTCGGGTCTTCATCTTCTTCCTCGAGCCCGGCCACCTTAAGGGTTTTGGCATGCTCTAACTTGATGGGAATCACTCCTGGAGCATAGAAGATCATTTTTATCCAAGAAATTCTGCTCCAGGTGCAGTATCCACAGAGAACCAAGCTTTAGTTTGGTTATGTTGTATGTTTATAAAGTGTGCATGCTAGATGTTTGTGAATATGCCTCAATGAACTTTTAAACATAATTTAACAAAGCTGTGAATATGAAAGTTGCTCAAATTCATTCCCTGAGCTTTGTGCTCACTTCAGTCCAAACAGAAACTGAGTGGATAAAGAGTTGGAGCAAGGTGAACTTGTATGTATGCAAGATGCTGGATCTTCTTGATCCAGCAGATCTGGGCTGCAACCAGGGTGAGCCCTGTGATCCTTGCAACATTTAAAGACCTTTTTATATACAAAGTTTAATCAGAAGAAGAACAGATTAAAAGTTGTAGTGAAATCCACATAAAACAGTAATGTTGGAACAAAACCTTATTATAGGGTGTTAGCGAAGCCGCGACAGTGTACCCTTAGCTAATTTGGGGTCACTGGACGCGATGCTCGCGTTAGATTTGGTGTTTGAAGTCTCGGAGAAACAAAAAATGCAAAATGGCTATGTTAGAGGAGAGTGTTATGGCCCGAAATTTGTCTCGGGTTCCGTGCTGTCACAAAATGGTGAGCACGGTGTTCAGCAAAATAAATATCACCTGCTGGAAGTGACGGTTCGATTAAATGATTTTCCAGTTGAGAGAACGAGCGAAAATAGTGCTCAAAATAGCATTAAAGGTGTAGTCGAGTTGACAAAATTTTAAGTAACCAAAACTAGATTGATTTGGAATCGGTTAAAGTTAGAATTGAACCATGATCGATATGTTTGATTCAGGTATACCCAGTTTGCATCTGGTTTGAGCGTACAGAGTTACAGATCAGTCGCCTGCAATTTGACAGGTGGGTTATCTTCGGTCCGGGCTTTATCATTTCGGCCCTCTGTGTACGGTATTGGTTGGACCCCTGTTCTTGCTTATCCTAGATGATTGATTGAGCCTGTCTTCTTTGTTTGAGATTATACTTTACATGATTAGCCTAGTTGCTCTCGGTGCTTTACTCTGGATATTTTCTGTGCATGTTGATCTGTCGATGTTGAGCCTGACTGGTCATTACCTAGTTCGCACATTCATACTTGATTATCAGTATCTATATCCTGATTCATGTTCTAGTTGTTGTTGATTATATTCCTGCCTATGAGTTGAGATTCAGTTGATTCCGATCTTGCATCCTTGATTAGATTGTTTCGGCTTGCTATTGATCAAAACGATATATTATTATTCTGGACATTGCCATGCCTGTTTGGTCATTCGATTGTGAGCTGGTACTGCTAAACACATGGTTTTTATTCAACAAAATGCTTTTACCCAAGTATCGCACGGTAGCCCGAGTCTGTTCTTGTTTGATAGGACAAAGGCACAACTCTGCGAGATTTGGACCTAAAACCTGTTTTCAATATGTTTTCTTAAAACATCATGTGTTTAGTAGTATGATTGATCTATAGTTGTTTCAATGTTAATACTTGATTCCTGAGTATCACTAAACCTGTTGTATCAGTATCTTCGATTGTATTCAGTTGCTGTTGTTCTTGCATATATTTGAGATGAGGTGCTGTTGATTATTCTTTGAGATGAGGTGCTGTTGTTGTATGGCTGTTGTATCCCAGAGGGGATAGTTCCCGGCTTGTTGCCGATTACCCGGTCAGAGGACCGTGATTTTGAGCATTCGCATTGATCGCCCGCACCGCTGTTCTTCACGAACATATCCGGGGTCGCTCCCCGTGCGCTTTGTTCTTTACCGGTAAAGTGGTCTGTTGAAAGACCCGTGACTCCCAAGGGGAGAATGTCAGCCAGGTTGGTGCTAGTTTGGGCAGGTTTCCCTGAGGTCTTGTTGACCAATATGGTGGCTTTTGATTGGGTACTTGTTTGTTCTTTCATTGATGCATGATTTGCTTGTTTAATCTGCTTTACATCATACTCTTATAATTACCCATTGCTTGTTCATTTCTGATCATAATCTATATCAGCATGCTTCTGTTTGATGCCAGGTTTGGCAAGTTTTCCCTGAGGTCCTAGTGACCAATATGGTGGCTTGTGATTGGGCTTTGTTTCAGTTTTCATCTATTGATGCATAAGTAGATGATTGTTGTGTTTACTTCATCATATTCCATTTGATACATGTTGAGACTTGATATGATGCCTTTGATTATAGTTCCATGATTTAGAGTTGTTTATCCTAATTGTGATCATATACCTGTTGGTCTCCATGTTGAATATTGGTAACCTCCATGATTATATATTTGTTGATCTTCATGTTGCCTAACTGTTATCTTAACTGTGATCATTGCTTATCCCAACTGTGATTATATATATCTGCTGTCTAACCCCTGATTATTACTATCCTCTAGTATTGTATACCAGTAGGTACGATCTGCTATTTCTCGGCTCGTCGTGCCCACTGGGATATACTCCGGTGTATCTCACACCCTCGGGTGACTGTTTTTCAGGTCGAGCGGGTGTTGAGATGTCGGGACGAGTTGGCAAGGTATCGAGATAGATGTTTGACCCTGGACAGCCGTGTACTTAGTTAAATGTTTAAGTTGTAAGATTATGTAATATTTGATGATAAGAAAAGAGTTGTAATATTTGTAAAGATATTGTAAAAGTATATTTGTTTAGAGTTGTACGTAGTTATTACTTTGATGTTGTTGCCAAGCTAGCCGTGCATATATAGAAAAGGCTCAATTCCATAGGGAATTGGGACTCTTCTATATATGTGGCGGTCTGTCATTGCCCTGGCTGTTTTTGCAACTCTGATTTATTTTATAAAAAAAAAAATTTATACACTGGTTTTTGAACTCGGGGCGTGACAACCAAACAGTCCTAGAACATACTCTATGACTTAGGACTTGGAGTCTTAAAGTGATGTAATTCCTGCAAAACAAAACTCCAAACAAAATCAAATGTTAGTCGTTAGAAATTAAAATCCTACATTTGATCCGTCTTCCTTTTGGTTCTTTTGTTTTTCGAGCTTTTTGTTTTGTGGCTCTATCAATCTTTTCTTTATCTCCCCCTATCTTGAGCATCTCCAACATGTTCTCCATGTTCTCCATGTTCTCCCCCTTTGTGATTCAATCATCAATATTTTCTGTTCTCCCTCTTTTTGTCACAAATTGTCAAACAGTCAAAAGAGACAAAAAGAAACATACTAGAAGGATAAGTTCATAGTTACATGCCCATTAGAGTTCTTGTTCATCACAAAGTGAAAAGAGACTAAAAACAAGAAGGAAAAGAAATCACTCATCCTGATCAGAATCATCATCATCCTCATGTGATGTGGGTCCATGTGATGTACTCGGTGCTGTTGCTCCAGTGACCACATCATCATGTTTACACCCAAGGATATCGAAGATCTTCTTTAAACCATCCTCGATTTTCTTGAAGCCTTGCTCCATCCTTTTCTTTAAAGATTGAAGAGTTACTTCTTCATCTGGTTCAGGAGATTCTTGGCGAAGCGGTGCGCTCGGAGTTGCTTCACTTGCATAGCCCTTTGTATGTCCAAATGTTTTCAAAGTGCTAACTGACTTGGCTAATGTGATTCCATCAATTGAGCCTAAGCCGTAGTCAAATTTGGTACAAGAAATGTCAACTCCATGATCTTCCAGAATACGAGTAATCAAGATTGGAAACGGTAGAAGATCACGTTGCCTTGATCCCTCAATAACATGTACCATTTGCTGCCAAATTAAGAATGGAATGTTGATGTTGATTCCATTTGCCCTTTCCGGGTGACCAAGGAAAAAGAGAAGTAGCAATCGATCCCATCGAATCCTTTTGGTCCCCATTGTAGGCAATAAGTTGTAGCAGACGATTAAGGACAAAATGTGATATTCTGGTTTTAGGTCCTTCGATTCAACATATGACCTATTTGTTTGCGCCCCTGACTTGCAAATTGAATCCACAACCGTGTCCCAATGGGTGTCATGCTGGAAATCACCATCTGTGTAGTAGAGACCAGAAGTATCAACAGCTAGCCCAAGGTTTGCCCCAATTACTGCTGGAGTAATGTCAAATTTGACGCCTCTAACTGTTGTTTCAATAATGAAAGCCCCTGTATCATGGTCCTTTTGCAGTATGTTAGCTCTCATATAGAATTCCCTGATGATCTCAACACAAAAACCCATCTTTGGTTGAACTCTGCCAAGTGGCTGAATATGACTTCGTTCCAAGAGCCTTGCAAAGTCTGGCACCTCACGACATAGCTCATTAAAATTCACGTGACGCTCTCCAATGCATGTGCGGTTTGCAAATCTGGCACGGCGTTTTGCACTCACATGCATTTCGCTTTCATCAACATTTGATCTCCGTTGAGAGCGCTCGCGTATTACCGGTCCACCGGTACTTCTACGCGGAGGAGAATCTGCACTCTTCTTTTTTCTTGGAGCCAAAGGTGCTTTCCCCTTTCCTTGAACTGATTCCTCTTCATATTCTGAGGAATGTTCAGATTCTGAGCTAGTTGAATCCTCATTCCGTGATCGTTTGGTAGCCTTTTTCTTTCCAGAACCGCGACCACGTCCACTTCCAGTGGCCATCAAAATCACTAGTGCAAGTAGCCATGAAAAAGCCATTTCCTACAAAGATTATAATGCACTATGATTTGATCATATAGAAAGGTTTAAACATGTCTAAGAAACATTCTAAACATGTCACAATTGATGATTCATCATTTTATAAACCATTTACATCAAAAGCCCTAATTCTCAATTTTTCTATGTTAAGAACATATGAAAATGTTAGATTCAAGCAAATAAGCATGAAAACATGAATCTAATTGCATAGAGATGTACCAAATATGTTCTAAACATAAGCTAAGGGTAATTTATGCAAGAGATTTCATTAGAAGCAAAGATCTATTCAAAAATCTCTAAAAACAACATCAAAACCTAAAAACTAGGGTTTTGAAGTTAAAGAAGGCAAGATTAATGAAGAAACTTACAAATGAGAGCAACAAATCTCTTAATCTTGAAGAGAATACCCTTAGAGATGTTTTAAAGAGAGAGAGGGAGTGTTTTGAAATGGGAGAGATGAAATAAAACTCATGAATTCCGGAATATAAAGAAATCTGGAATCGTGTACCGGTACAAGCAGTCGCGTACCGGTACGCAATGCAAAAACCGAAAATCCTTCGTTCGGGTTTCGGATTGAAAAACAGGGGGTGATCCGGATCCGCAATGTAGTTCCGGTACTAAAAAGGTAGTACCGGTACGCAAGTGAAAAACAGGGATTTTCATGATTCGGGATCCGGATTGGGTTTTCTAATCCGGATTGGATTTCCAGGTACTAAAAAGCAGGTACCGGAACAACAGAGCCAAAAAGCTAAAATTTCTTGAAACAAACCCAAATTTTGTCATCTTTTCAAATACGATTTGTATACCATCAAGAAATCCATTTAAGTGCTTTGAAAAACAATGAATTCACATAGATGTCATTCAATCCAAATTTCTTTCACTAGAATAATTTAGAAAAATAAAAACCAGAAAGAGTATGTAAGCACTTTAGCGCATCAACTTTAAACAAAAGTCATCGTTTCATGCAACAAGAAATAGATTATACCAAATCTATCAAAAATACTAAAAAATGAAACGAAAATTTATGAAAATTAAAACACTTAAAGTTGAACAACTTCAATCACATCTAACATGATCTTATGCGTAATGCCTTTATCAAATCATCAATTTTGGTAAAGAAAATGAAATACAAAGATCAATAGGTGTTTGAAATCCCAGATAAGTTAGATAATATATCTAGACAATCTGTTGAAGAGAGTGGCTCTTTGAGCATCTTTTGTTAAAAATCCCACCTTATACCAACCATGAAATTTGACAGAGTCAAGTATTTCAATATGCATTTTATTTAATCAAAAATTGAAAAACCATGCTTGGTTTACATGGGGTATCTTTTTCCTCCATGTGGTGGTAGTTTTCACACTCCTCATTGGGATGTAACTCTTTCCACATCTTTTGAGCATTTTACATTTCTTTGACTCCCCCTCAATTGGCTATCAATTATTTAATATATAAGGTATTCAACCAAAAATTGATCTCGCATTCATACTCGACTAAACAGTCAAATAAGATAATGACTATACCAAGAGATCATTGAGAGAGAAATTGACTTTGATCACTTAAAAGATGAATTAATTAACATAAATGATCATTGCAACATCGAAATATTATGATGTCAAAAGCATAATAAATTTCTAAATGCGTGAAAAGATGCAATTAAAGTCAATATGACCAATGCTCAATTAAAAAAAAAACTCCTATAATGAAGTGTCTTCAAGATTATGATTATGGAGTAAAGTTGATAATCCATGTAAAATTAATTTGGAGTGAATGAATGTGAAGCCCTTTTTTATTCAATGCACTTGTTCAATAAAAACCCTTTTGTTCAAAAACAAAGTATAAAAACAAAGAGCATTGAAAAGCATGTAATGCAAAGATTAAGAAAAATATGAAGAGAAAACCAATCAAAGCATTACATACAGTCATAAGCTATTTAGAACTTAAGACAAGGAAAGATATCACCTTTCCGAATCCAAAATCGTTGGATTTTGGGTTGTCTTGATTCGTTGTGGCCGGGGGTTGTCCGCTTTGACTGTTGATCCACCTTAGGTCTTTGCCTTGCAATAATCCACTTGTAAGATTGATGTTGTGGCTCGGACCTTTGGTGGGTTGAGTGAACTCCTTTGACTTGATGTGTCTTTTGATTCCGTTGAGTCCGCTCCGTAGATGAAGTTGCCGAAGTATTTTTCTTTCTCTTTTTCGGGCAATTCTTCACAAAGTGTCCTTCAAGTCCACATAGGTGACAAGTTCTTCCTTTCAATTTCATTGTGGAACTTGAAGCCTTCACAGTTTGGTTCTTTTTAAATCCCAAACCAACCTTGCTTGTTTGACCTAATCCGGACATACAATCAAGTTTCTTGGAACCGGTTGAAAGCCTTTGTATGTCGGATTTGAGTTCATGAACTTGCTTGGTCAAAGCTTGGTTGGTGACATGAATCTCCTCAAACTGCTTTTCAAGAAAACCAATCTTGTCCATATATGATTTTGCATTTGTCTCCGATTGGTTTAACTTTTCTTGGAGGATTTTATTGTTATCCAATAAACGCCCTCGTTCCTCCTCGAGATCATGAAGTTTGATCTTTAAAGCTTGATTCTCGTCTTGATCTTCAAGTCGTTGCTTCCTCAACTTCTTGATATGCTTGGCCATCTTCTTTGATTCCGCAAGAAGTTGTTGGTATGCCTCAACGAGTTCTTCTTCGTCCGACTCCCCCTCACTTGATGACTCTCCTCCGGATGTTGATGTTTCATGCAAAATCAAAGGAATAGAGTCAGTGACTAAAGATGATAAACACAAATTAGAAGAGGGAATTTGAGAGGCATGAAAAGCAACAAATTTTTCTTTTTCCTCTTCACTTGAGGTCGATTCATCGTAACTAGAATCGTCCCAAGTTTTTGCTTGCAAAGCCTTCTTTTTGTATGATTTCTTAGAAGGACAATCCGTTGAAATATGGCCGTAGCCTTTGCATCGATAACATCGGATTTCCCCTTCGAAATCATCTTTTTCTTTTTCTTTAGAAGGTTTTGCAACGCCTTTGAGTTTAGAGGATTTAGAACCCGATGATCCTTTAGATGATTTCGTGGATGAAGATCCATCGGTTCGATTCTTCCAAAATTTCCGACGAAATTTCTTTGTGATCCGCGCCAATTGTTCTTCAAAATCGGCAAAGAGATTTCATCGTCGGAACTCGATTCGTCATCTTCTTCCTTTGTTGATTTGAATGCAATACCTGTAAGCTTAGAAGAAGACTTGGAAGAATTTTGATTAGTAGGAAAAGTCATCTCATAAGTTTGCAAAGCACCTACTAATTCCTCTACACTCATCTCATCCGGATGACTAACGGTTTCAATGGCGGTAACCTTTGCCCTAAACCGTTCCGGAAGAGTCCGAAGAATCTTTCTTACAATTTTCGACTCCGGGATCTTTTCTCCTAAATTAGCACATGTATTAATTACATCTTGAAGTCTAGTGTAATAATCTGTAAACAATTCATGCTCTTCCATATGAATAGAGTCAAATTGACTTGTAAGCATCTGGAGCTTTTGAATTTTTACAAGATTAGTACCCTCATGTGTAATTTTGAGAATATCCCAAATTTCCTTCGCGGTTTCACACGCGGAAATTCTTGTAAACTCAGTCGAGGAAAGAGAATTATATAAAGCGTTCATACCTTTCCCATTGTAAGAAGATCTTTCGATTTCCTCTTTAGACCATCTAGAGCGAGGTTTTGGGGTAGTAGAATTTCCTACTTCCTCAACCGGATGCACCCAACCGTATTCAACGGTTTGCCAAACCCGCTCATCAATAGAGATGAGAAAAGCTCTCATCCGCACTTTCCAATATGCATAATTGGTCCCATCAAAAAGAGGAGGTCTAAAAATATTACCACTTTCACCCGACATGATAGATAAACCTAAAACCCGCTCTGATACCAATTGTAGAGTTATTTAGGATCCACAAGGATCTAAATAGGTACTATCAAACACCTAGAGGGGGGTGAATAGGTGTAATATTATAAAAACCAATCTCAGTGCAAAAATAAAAAACAATGCGGAAAATAAAAATCAACACACCGAGATTTACGTGGAAACTCCAATCCAGGAGAAAAACCACGGGACCAACACGCAATAACAATCCACTAAGAATTGAAGAATAACAAGGTGATTACCGACTCCACGGACTCGACCCCTCCTTCAAGTTCTTCGGACCTTGTGCTCCACCGATTGCACGTCCACTGCACATGTTCGAATCCACGAACGCCACTCGAATCCACGAGCACACGTTTCGAATCCACGAAACGCCTTCAACACACCGAATCCACGGTGCCACGTCGAATCCACGACGCAAACTCAGCCGATAAGAAATATAGGCTTCGATGGTGATCCTTTGCTTAGATTATCATTGAAGAACCGTAGAAAGAATTTCTAAGCAAAGATTAGATCAATTCGACAAAAGATAGATCTTGGAAGAACCGTCGAATTGACCTAAAAGAGGCTAAAAAGAAGAACGATAAAAACCTAGCCTCTAGGGTTGCTCTCGAGTGTTTTCGGTATCGGTCAATTGTGTCGAGAAACCCTAAGTATCTATTTATAACCCTTGGAAACAAATTAGAGTCGGTTTAGGAAACTTTTTCCGAGATGACATTGTGTACCGGTACCAAATATTGTGTTCCGGTACTCAATGGTGCAAAACACAGATTTTTCTATTGTGTTCCGGTACGCGAGTCTGTGTTCCGGTACGCAATACAAATTTCAGAAAATTCTGTGTCGGGTTTGAGGAACTTCAAGTGTGGTTCCGGTACTCAATGTAAAAACTGATTTTTCCAAGATAAACTTTATCCAAAACAAACCAAGTACCGGAATCCAAACTTAAAACAAGTTGTAAGTTAAAACCAAGTTCCTAAAACCAAGTCTAAACCGGTTTTCATTAATTTCCTGTTTCCAATGATTATAAATGAACTTTAATCACCATGATCAATATTTAATCATACCTGAGAGATGACTTGGGCTCATGTTGAATCTTCAATGAGTCTTCGAAGGCTGATTTGACAATTTGATCCCTTTAAGACTCCGACTCAACTTACTAACTTGACTCACGAAATATGCCAACACCAAAATGCCGTAACAGCAACCACGAGGAACGGGAAGCAACATGGGAGCTGGAGTCTAAGATGAGGGAGTGCTACCCCGACCTTTTCACTTCCACCCGGGTTTGAGTTTCGAGGACGAAACTCGTTTTTAGAGGTGAGTGGTGTAATAACCGCGGGTTTACTTCCCTTTTTGGTCTTACCTGTGATTTCATTTCGAACCGTTTTTCGGCTAAAGGGTCTGGGGTGTGCTTTTCTTTCGTTGTTTTTGGGCAGGCCGTCGGGGCCGCGGGTATTTTTAGAGAATAAAGCCCGCGAAACGAAGACCGGCGGCGCGATCGGATCTGATTTCCGACCCTGGAATCTTCCGGAATAAATTTCTGAAGTTTGTAGCAGCTCGGGTGTTCAGCACGTCTTATTAGAGGTAAACCAGACCCGGGTAATTTAATTTAATTTAATTTAATCTAAACTTATTTTATTTTTGACGTTGGGTTCAGACCCAATTGCGCCAAATCGACTAATTAAGTAAGGGTTGGGGGTTTAGGTTTGGGAACCCCATTCCTTCCTCTCTCTTTTTGGCGTGCGTTGCCTCGAGCGTGGACGAAGAACGCTCTCCCCCAAACCCTTCCCTTTGATCGGCGTGGAGCATTGCGACGAAGCAATCGAGAGGAGGGAAGAACACCGCACGCTTTCTACCGGAACCGGGCACGCAAGAACGGACGATCCTTCTCCTCTCAACCATCGTCGTCGAAACCGAGGTGAGACGGAGTTTTTCAGTTAATTGTCTTTTTGGGGTTCTTGATCGTTCCATCGGCGAGGAGGGAACGCACGCTTTCTTGTTTCGTTTCTTGGTTCGTTTCTTATGTCGTTCTTGATCCGGGCAAGGGAAGGGAAATCCTTGGAATTGTCGGGGTGGGATTTCCCTTCGTCTCGTGCCGCGAGCGAGGCAATTTTGGGGACCAAATGGGAGGCCGCCGCCGCCGTGGTTAAACGGGAGGCCGCCGCCGCCGTCACCGTGTTCACGGGGTCATCGCCGGAGCCGCCGTGATCGCGGGGTCGCAACCGGAGCCGAAATCACTGTTCACGGGGGGGAGTTCTGGCCGCGGTCTACACATGCCGTCGTGCACCCGACGCACGCCATCGAGGCCCGGGGGCGCAGACCAGGCGCACGGGGCTGTGCGCCAGGCCGCGCGGTCCATCGGGCCGGCGTGCACCCGGCGCACGCCATCGCAGCCCGGGGGCGCAGACCCGGCGCACAGGGCCGTGCGCCAGGCCGCGCGGTGCACGCCCTGGGCGTGCACCCGGTCCGCACCACCACCGCGGGAGGTCGTGGACCCGGCGCGCGCTCCTGGCCATGCGCGGCCCGGCCCAAGACGCCTGTGGTCCACCGCGCCGCGTGCTCCCGGCCCGCGCCCTTGCCGCCCGCCATCGTGGACCCGGTCCACGCCTGGACCCGTGCACCCGTTTTTAGAAAAAGGGCCCAGGAGCCCCGTTTTTAACCCGTTTCGCCCCGTTTTTGAGTGTTTTAAACCGCGACGATATTTTTAACGAATGGATTTTGTTGCAGTTGATCGGGCGCGCGGTGAGGGCATCTTTGTCGGATTTTCCACACGTCTCTTTCTTCGTGTGTGAGGTGGGTTCTATTTCTAAGTCTTGGCATTTTAGTCCATCATGTTGGACGGGGTCAATCGTATGTGTTCTTGGGTTGAGTGGGGTGGTTAGCGTCGACCCCCGACGACCGTTTACTTTAAATATTACATATTGTCGTTCCACTTTAAATGCCACCTGTCATCGTTACTTTAGATGTTACATGTTACCGCTTTACTTCGATCATACTTGTTAGTAGGGTACTTTGATTACACATGCTACTATCTTGCTCTTGTTTATACATCATGGTTATTTGGCTCGAGGCTGCAGCACGCGCACCCGCGGTTTGGCCACCGCAAGGGTGCGCTTTTCCGGAAAAGCGGTCTATGACCCGTGTATACCCACGAGGTGACGCAGTGGGGCCCCTTATTAGTTGTGGGGTTGAGGCGCCGAGGTGCGAGCGGTGCGACCCGTCGGTTTAGTTGTCCGACGAGGTCGGGTTTTGCAGGTACGGTATGGGCCGTCGGTTTAGTTGTCCGACGTGGCCGGGTATTGCAGGATACAGGAGTACAGGTTACGGTTCCCTCTTGAGAGGGTGGTTGCTCCGGTTGTCTTCACGGTTTGTTTTACTATGTATTTTTCTGCTCTACTATTATTCGTCACTGACTTTCCACTTCGTGACAGGGTCCAGACGAGGGGAGAGGTAGGCGACGGTGAGGACGGGACAGGAGCTTCTGGGTGGCTGGGGACCCTGTGTAGTAACCATGATTTTAAAATCCAGAATTCAGGTTCAAATAATTTCCAGAATTATTTAAATAGCAAAAATAGACAATTAGTGGGTCAATAGTGGCCCAGAAATGTCGACTTTTGATCGGGGTCTGATCTGGAAAATCCGAGATCACCATTGCGATCGTCTCGTCGAAACATAGAAGTTTCATATTCATATATTTTCGATCTGACGGTCGGATTTTCCAGAAATCAGAAAAGAAGCGGGCGGGCCCCACAACTTAAATGAATAGTAAACCTTGTATTTTAATTCACCTTGGATCACTAGTGGTCGAACCACTGGTTTAAAGTTTAACATAGGGGTATGGGTAATGAGTCCTAGCTAATTTCGACGTTCTGAACGCGATGGCACTGACGGATTTCGCTTTTGGCGACCCGGGTGCATCGGGATGCGTGCAATATACCGCATTTCGACAAACTTTATGGCCCGAGATTTTATCAGAGCGTCAAACACATCAAACAAATACGTTACCTGACAGGTCTCGACGAGCCGGACGTCGTGGCGAAGTCCGTTTCCCAAAATGACGAGCGGATTGCCTCGAAATGCGTGAAAAGCACCTAAAATTGGACTAATTTGTATAAAAAGTTAATATTTTATGCACCAATTGTTTAGAGACTTTAAGGTGAGGGTGTTGGGTGCAAATTGCACCCACTGTGATGTGCTCGAAGCTTAAGAACAAGTGTGAACCGGGTTTGGGTTATTTTTGCAAGGAATCTTGCATTTAATTTGAAGTGTCTGTTGGTATGCCTTGGTGGTGAGCACGGGGGGTTTTGGGGGATTTTAAGCATCACCCCTGATCCCTTGTTACTCCCAGACCCAGCCCGAAGCCCTGGACAACCGAAGAGCCACCACCATTGGAGATCAAACCGAGAGTGAGAGAAAAAAAAAAAGAGATTGGAAATAATTTCAACCAAAGTGGTCCAGGAGCTCTGGAGGCGTTCCTCTGTGACTGGAGGTGCTCCTGTTTGCTTGCCGAAGCCGCGCGAAGGAGGAAGAGTGAGATCCGGCTTCTTCCTATCTTCCCCGAGTCCGGCAAGGTAAGTCTTCCAAAACTAATGGTTGGTTGAACCCTAGACCCATAGCAGTAGCTTAAATAGGCTCTTAGGATGCTCCCTGCAAATCTCGAGCCTCCCATGCATGTCGCATGGCCGGCGGGAGAAAGAGTTGGCCGGAACCCTAGCCTAGCTCCGCCTCTAAAGAACTCGGCAACCAGTGGGCCAACAGGGTTAAGATTTTGTGTGCCTGGACTGTAGGATAGGTAGATTAAATCTGCAAAATTTTAAGGAATAAAGTAAAGTAATTAAAAAGATAATCGATGCCCTAGATCGGGCTTTTTGGTGCACTCGGCCGAGCTACTTGCTCCGGCGCCGGCAAGCCACCCCGACGCTGGCCACTTGTCCAGAAGTGATGCAGGGACCCAGGTGAATGCTCCCATGCATTTGCATGAAACCCATGCTGCACCAAAAGGGTGCAGCCATGGTTGAACCCGAAAGTTGCACCATTTGCGGCCGCCGGAGCTCCGGCCACTTCCGGCCGGGGGGAGATGGATGGGAAGCTTTCTGTGGACCCAAGGAGCATTCCCTCCAAGTTATAAAGCTCCAGGTGATCTCTGTAGAAACTTGCCATTAGAGCCCTCAAGCTCCAAACCGGAGCTTTGCTCCGCCGCGCCGCCGCCGTGCCCTGTCGCCGGGCACCGGCATGGAAAGTTTCAGTGAAGGGTTTGGCACCTGTTGGTGCAAGAAATTGGGACCCAGACCCCTTGGTTGCTTGGTCACGAAAATCAAGGCCAACCCCATCATCTTCTTCCCGAGCTCCGGCCATCCGAGGGCTCATTGCCTGCTCCAAGATGAAGGGGATTGATCAGGGAACTTAGTTGAACATAATGCTTCAAGAATTTTTGATCCAGGTGCTGTGGTTACAAAGAACCAAGCTTAAACTTTTACTATGTTATAAGTAGAATATTGTGCACACTAGGTATATGAAGAAATGCTCCAATGAAGAAATAATTGGAATTTGACAAAACTTGAAATATGAAAGTTGCTCAGACACATTCCCTGAGCTCTGTGCTCACCTCAGATCAAAGTGATTCTGTGTGGATGAAGTTCTGGTGCATTGTGAATTAGGGTGTAAGCCTAACCTTGGTTCTGCTTGAACCAGCACCCCTGGGCCTCAACCAGGGTGAGCACTGAGTTCCTGGCAGTGCCCAGACCAACTTTGATATACAAAGTTTTCTGGTTTGAAGTTTAAATTAACAAGTTGTAGTATAATCAACCTTTAAATAAAATGTTGGAATAAAACTTAGTTCCAGGCTGTTTGCGAAGCCGCGACAGTGTGCTCTAGGCTAATTTGGGGTCACTGGACGCGATGCTCGCGTTAGAAACAGTGTTTGAAGTCTCGGAGAAGCAAAAATTCATTCTGGCTAGGTTAGAGAAGGAAATTATGGCCCGAAGTTTTTCTCGGGCTCCGTGCTGCTGCAAATTGGTGAGCACGATGTTCAGCAAAACAAATGTCACCTGCTGGAAGTGACGGTTCGTCAAAATTATTTTCCAGTTGAAAGAACGAGCGAAAATAGTGCTCAAATGGCACTAAAATGTAATTTCTGGAAACTTTAAGGGTTTAAATGCAAAATAGACAATGTGTACTGGTTAGTAAACTGCTTTAATGATTCCTAAACTTTTCGTTAGGAATCCAACGGCTCCCGTTGAGCGAAAATCGGAGATCGGTCCGAGAATCGGCAAAATCGTTGATTTTCCGGCGTCCCGGTGACAATCGCACAATTCGAGGAATTTTGGCGGTTTCACCAGGTCGACTGTTGAGTCCCAGTAGAATCTGGTTGAGCCAGCGACCCAGTTAGACAGCCCGAGTCTCCCGGTAGTCCAAAAGGGAATTCCCGGGAGGGGCAATTTGGTAATTTCACCAAATAGAGAATACAGTTTGAAATGAACCTATAAATTGTCAAATTTGGATAATAGAAGGTTAAAAGGGGATAGGTCAAGTTAAGGTTAAAAGATAACCAGGTTTTAAATTGGAATTTGCAAATGTTAGATTAAGAGTTAAATAAAATTTTCTGAACAATATATATTTGATTCAGGTGTTCCAGTTATCTCTGGTCTTCGAGTAAGTTGCAGATACGGTCTAGTCGCCTGCGTTTTGACAGGTGGGTTACCTTCTGTAACGACCCGGCCCACTAGCAATAATAACTCGTTGGGCCCAAACCACAGCCCAAAATGCTTAAGCCAAGTTATTATTACTAGTGTCCAAGTCTTATATAAAGACAATCACAAATCTATCCACATCCGATGTGGGACTAATGGGGGCGTCACAGACTCCCCCCGTTTAGGCCTGACGTCCTCATCAGCCCAAACACACTCACAGCAGCCCAAGATCACCAGGCGATTGGCAATATGCCGGAAATCCCCACAGGGATGCAGATGTCTGTATGTAACGACCCGGCCCACTAGCAAGAATAACTCGTTGGGCCCAAACCACAGCCCAAAATGCTTAAGCCCAGTTATTATTACTAGTGTCCATGTCTCATATAAACCCAATCACAATTCCATCCACATCCGATGTGGGACTATTGGGGGCGTCACAGACTCCCCCCGTTTAGGCCTGACGTCCTCGTCAGCCCAACCTCGTCAGCCCAAACGGCCTGACGTCCTCGTCAGCCCAACCTCGTCAGCCCAAACACACACACAGCAGCTCAACCCAAACACACAGACTCCCCCCGTTTAGGCCTGACGTCCTCGTCAGCCCAAACACACACACAGCAGCTCAACCCAAACACACACACAGCAGCTCAAGATCACCAGGCGATGTGAGACTCGTCTCGCTAGCCCTGTCATCTAGACCCAGACTCAGCCGAAACTCGCCGCACACTTCCGGCTGGTTATTGGCTCTGATACCAAATGTAACAACCCGGCCCACTAGCAATAATAACTCGTTGGGCCCAAACCACAGCCCAAAATGCTTAAGCCCAGTTATTACTAGTGTCCATGTCTCATATATAAACCCAATCACAATTCCATCCACATTCGATGTGGGACTATTGGGGGCGTCACAGACTCCCCCCGTTTAGGCCTGACGTCCTCGTCAGCCCAAACACACACACAAGCCCAAGATCACCAGGCGATGTGAGACTCGTCTCGCTAGCCCTGTCATCTAGACCCAGGCTCAGCTGAGACTCATCACACACTTCCGGCTGGTTATTGGCTCTGATACCAAATGTAACGACCCGGCCCACTAGCAATAATAACTCGTTGGGCCCAACGAGTTATTCTTGCTAGTGGGCCGGGTCGTTACACCTTCGGTCCGGGTTTTATCAGTTCGGCCCTCTGGGGTGCGATACTGGTTGGACTCCTGTTCTTGGTAACTTAGTTTATTTTGAGCCTGTCTGCCTTTGGTTGCAATATATATTACTGTTAGTTGCGCTGACTAATTGGCCATCTCGTAGTTGCACTCCTATGCTTGATTATTATATCAGTCTATTAATGCTTGAGCCTGCCTTTCCATTGATTCAGTGATTTGCTACCTTATGCCTGCTTTATACCTGCTTCCTTGTTGTTCGCCCGTTATGTTGCTAAATACATGATCTTTTAAAATAAATGTTTTTACCAAGCCTTGTAGGGTAGCCTGAGTCTGTTCTTGTTTGATAGGACGAGGGTAACGCTCTACGAGGGTTGGGACCCAAAAACCTATTATTTTCAAAGGTTTTCTTAAAAATATGTGTTTAGTTGCATAAGGGGTTAGTCTGTCTGATTGGGTGAGATATTGAGCCATGCCTGTTATCAGTTCTATTCTGCCTTACATGATTATTCTTAGTGCCTCTGGTATTTATATCTTATCTTGGAACATTTCCATGGTTGATGAGTAAGCCTGTCTGTCCTGTCGATCAAATGATACACTGCTGAGCACATAGATTTGTTTAACTGATGTTTTTACCCAGCTTCGTAGGGTCGCCGGAGTCTGTTCTTGTTTGATAGGACAAAGGCATTGCTTTGCGAGGTTTGGAAACCCAAGCTTCGTAGCGTAGCCGGAGTCTGTTCTTGTTTGATAGGACGAGGGCAATGCTCTTCGAAGTTTGGACTTTTCAAAACAGTTTTTCTTAAAAATATGTGTTTAAGTTTTGTATCATTTGGTTGGTTGGTGTGGTTGAGTTGAGTTTATCTGTGAGTTTCTGTTGAGAGAGATTTGCCTTGATATTGCATATGAGCTGAGATTTACTGTTTCGTTGCTGAGTGTTCCTGCATGAGAGTTGAGATTCAGTTGATTTTGCCCTTGCATCCCAGTGGGGATTTCCCGGCTTGTTGCCGATTACCCGGTCAGTGGACCGTGAGCTTGAGCATTTGCATATGATTCGCCCGCACCGTTGTACTTCACGAACATCAGCGGATTTGCTACCCGTAGCGATGTTCTTTACCGGTAAAGTGGTTAGCAGTTGCAACCCGTGACCCTCAGTGGAGGGAATGTCAACCAGGTGGTGCCAGGTGGGCAGCCTTGCCTGAGGTCTTGTGGGACCAATATGGTAGCTTGTGATTGGGTCTTTGTGGTTTCATCTATTTGATGCATGTGTTGTTAAGTTGCTTTAACATGCTTCTTTGATTCTTTGATCTGGCTTCTAGTTATCTACCTTTATATGATTCTATGTGATGCCTTTGATTATAGTTTCACTGTTATCTTGCTGATTGTCCTAACTCCTTGATGCGTTGATTATCCTGATACATGTTTGTCCTGTTTTATATTCTGCTAAAATTATCTCCTATGCTTGTATCCAGATTATGAGTTTTGCTTTCTTTACAGCACCAGTTATATATCTGCTTTACCCTAACCCATGATCTATTACTATCCTCTAGTATTGTATACCAGTAGGTACGATCTGCTATTTCTCGGCTCGTCGTGCCCACTGGGATACACTCCGGTGTGTCTCACACCCTCGGGTGACTGTTTTTCAGGTCAAGCGGGTGTTGAGATGTCGGGACGAGTTGGTGAGATCACGAGATAGAGCTTGACCCTGGACAGCCGTTAGCCCAAGTGATTACTTGTTAAAGAGAAAAGAAAATGTAATGTATTTAAAATGGTTGTAAATGTGTAACTGTAAGTTAGTTGTAATATTGTAATAAGTGTACGTAGTTAGTACTCTGATTTGATTGCCAAGCTAGCCGTGCATATATAGAAAAGGCTCAATCCCCTGTGGGATTGGGACTCTTCTATATATGTGGCGGTCTGTTGCGCCCTAGCTGGTTTCAAACTCTGATTTCAAAAAAAAAAAAAAAAAAAAAATTTAGACGCTGGTTTTTAAACTCGGGGCGTGACACCCTGGACTGTATTTCTCCCTTTCGTCTTACATTTCATTTACATTGTAGTTATGCGTGAGGTTCTCGATACCCTCGTGGGGTCGGCGTGGATGTCGGTATGGGTTGCATTTTGTTATCCTCTTATGCGTTACTTCTCCTTTTATTTCTGTTGGCCATTTGAAAAGAGAAAAGCAAAACCAAGGAAAAGATTGCGAAAACCTCTTTTAAAATCTAAGTGTCGTGTGGGCACTGGTTTCAAAACCCTGTGGATTTATGGATTGCGAAATGGATTTCAAAACTTGAGTGTCGTGTGGGCACTGTTTTCAATACATTGTGGATTTATGCTGATTTCGAAACTCGTTTTCAAAACGCAAGTGCCGGGTGGGCACTCTTTTAAAACTGTGAATTTATCCCTTACAAACTGATCGGCCATGCGCTTTAATCAATTAGAATGCTGGTTGTATGTTAATGATTGTTGTGATTGAATGGTTGTGTATGTTTGAGATATGTACTGAACGCTACGCCGTGCATATACAGGGGAGACTCTATCCGTTTACAGAGAGACCCTGTATGTGCGGCGGGTCTGGGCACGCGCCGGGGGAGAGGGGTTTTCTTTGCTATCAAAAAAAAAAAAAAAAAAAAACGTACGACTTTTGCAAACCGTTTCCGCTAAACAAACCCCCGGGGCGTGACAAATGACTACCACAAAGGTGATTCCTCGAAAATCAAACGTAAATCATTTGAAGGAAAAGAGCCTTGGGAGTTCACCGCGCAAGACGATTTCATCAAGGAGCAGCAATCGCTCTAACAAGACGCTTTCACCTAGGCAAATTACTTCACGACCATTACCGACGCATTCCAAAAAGGTTTGGGTGCGCAAAGGTGAAATTTTCCCTTGTCTTATTACTAATATCTCCTTGCATGCATATGATAGTTCGTCTTGGTATCTGGATAGCGGGTGTTCCCGTCACAGGACCGGTGACAAAAATTGTTTTCAAACCTTTGACAAAATCTTCGGAGGACTTGTTGTTTTCGGAGATGGTCGGTCTTCCAAGATTGTTGGAAAAGGAACTATCGCTATTCCGGATGGCCCGGTTCTAAATAATGTGTTATTTGTTAATGGCCTTAAGACTAACCTCATTAGCATAAGCCAACTTTGTGACAATGGTTACTCAGTTAATTTTTCATCTGATGAATGTACTGTAACTGTCACGCCCCGGGGTCGAAACTGCGACCCGGGCTCGCCAACAGATCCGCCATCTATACGGAAACTGCCGTACAGACGAAGCGTCTAACCTGTAGAAAGAATCAACTACAGTAAACAGATATCAGAGCGGAAGTAAAAAATACTAAAAACTGAAACCCCAATCCTGTACAACTGAAAATAATACAATAATCATCTCCCACATACAATCGTATACAAAATCCTCTGATACAAAACTCAAAAGGGAGATATCTCCAATAAATACATCAGTGTACAGACTCTCGATACAAGAATATCCTCACTACACCAGCCTCTCAAACTGTAAAAGTAAAATACAACTCTATACCTCACACAAGGTTCTCTCAACAGAGGTAAAAGAAGTAAACTATCAGCCGAAGCTCTCCTCTGAAGGGGGTACCGCTACACTCCAACGACGGGTAGGGAACTAGCTCGCGACTCCCTCGCCTCGGTCCGAAGGATCAGCAACAGGAGCACAGGAACAGAAGAAGAAGTCCCTGGGGAAAAGACACCACGACGGGTGTGAGAACTACTTCCCACAGTAGTTCTCAGTGGGTGCCGTCAACAAGTCCAACGGTCTGCCCACCAAGTCTACCAGAGGTAAAAGATAACAGGTAAAGAAATCTAAACAAGAAAGGCTGGAACTACTCTACAGCTACCATGCCTCTATCTAGATACTCAAAAGTGGAACAGATCAAAATAAATGAGACCCCTCGCACCCAAGGTGCTCAATCGTCCCAATCGAACTGACTACCTCAAAGGTCCAGTCAAGCCCGCGCCTGTCGACTAAGAACGCTCCTGCCCACTACCACACATCCAAATGAGGACGGGATTTACGTGGGGCGTCCTGTCCGACTAACTCATCCCTCGCGCCAAACTGCCTCAACAGGCCAACCATCGCATCCACAGCGGCATCTCAGGGGGCGCGGCTCCAACTGAGGAAAAACGGCGCGGCATAGAGTAATCAAACATTGGCATATGCAGGCTAGTCAAAATCCACGCTCACTCACAGAACGGTAGGACTCAAGATCCCCAATATCTCGCGCAACAGTCGGAGCACTCTCGACGACTCAGCTGATCGGCTAACTCGAAACACGAGACACTAGCCTCTCCAACAGCTCGAAGCACAAAGCACACTGGCTGGAGACACTTCACAGCCAGGAACGACCCACAACTCAGGGAAACAGGACAGGTCGGACAACACTCAACGACCTGGGACTACCGTCAACCACAACGGTTCCCAACAACACCGACCGGAAGATACTCAACGGCCCGGGTCTGCCGTCTGCGCAACGGCTCCCTCCACGACGGCACAACAGGGAAACAAGACCTACCGGGACTACCGTTTACCCAAACGGCTCCCGGCACAGAAAAGCAACCCGCTACAACTACCAGACTCCACTCTACTCCCAAGCAAGAGTGCAGAAGCATCCCACACTAAAAGCAAGTCCCGAACTCTCGGCCCACTACCCGGGCGAGGAAACACTATGTCCAGGAATGAAAGAACAGTGTGGATGTCTAAGCATAAATAACCCTAGCCCAAGTGAGGGTTTTCTACTGGTCTGGTTACACATGCAACATATGACGGGGGTGCTAGGTCAAGTTCCAAAATAGCTATATTAACAGATACTAAAAGGAATAACATTTCCTACAATATAGCATGCTACATAATGAAATAAACTATCATGCATAGTCCTACATCAGTAGAAATACTGTACAGTCCATAAAACTTGGAGATAAGGCCACCCACCTCGATTTGCCACCAATTGCTCGTAGACACTTGCAATTGGCCTCCACGCGATCCGCACGCAAACGGGGCACGCCGCCGGAGTCCGCACGCAAAACGGAGCACGCCGCCGGAGTCCGCACGCAAAACGCATCAAAAAACGGAGTCTGCACATAAAACGGTGCACGGTGTCAGGATCCGCACGCAAAACGGGGTCTGCACGCAAAACGGTGCACAGTGCCGGAGTCCGCACGCAAAACGATGCACAGTGCCAGGATCCGCACGCAAAACGGTGCACAGTGCCAGAGTCCGCACGCAAAACGGTGCACAGTGCCAGGATCCGCACGCAAAACGGTGCACAGTGTCGGAGTCCGCACGCAAAACGATGCACGGTGCCAGGATCCGCACGCAAAACGGGGTCCGCACGCAAAACGGTGCACAGTGCCGGGGTCCGCACGCAAAACGGTGCACAGTGCCAGGATCCGCACGCAAAACGGGGTCCGCACGCAAAACGGTGCACAGTGCCGGAGTCCGCACGCAACACGGTGCACGCGGGGCAATTACAGTCTAAAAGAACGCTCTAAAAAACTGTACAAAAATACAGAAAAACCAACGCACGGGACCTACCAGTTTGCGCCGCCGTCGCCGAAACGCTCCGCCTGGCGACCTCGCACGCAAAACGAGGTCCACGACGCGCCGCCGCACAACCCACCAACTCCTCCCTCAATCTCCCTCTCGCTCGGTTGAAGAAGAAGGAAAAAGAAAAGGAAGAAAGTGGCTTGCGGGGGAGAAAGAAGAAGAAGAAGAAGAAGAAGAGGAGGAGGGAAAGGGGATGGTCCACGGTGCACCGGTCCACGGTGCACCGGCCAATCCGGACCCTCCAACCGCCCGGTCCACGGCACAAAGCGGTGCACCAGGCGCAGGCGACCGCTCGGGGCGCCACGTGGCCGCGTCCCTGCGCGCCACGCGGGCGCGCAGTCCGCGCGCCGCACGGGCGCGTGACACCGTGCCCGCGCAGGCGCGGGACACGGGCGCGTGACACCGTGCGCCCACCCGCTCCCGCGCGGGCGCCAACGGGGGGCCGCCACGTGGCGGCCCCTGCGCTGACACGCGCAGGCGCGCGTTCCCAACGCGCGCCAGCTGCGCGCCTTGAGCCGCCTCGGGATCCGCGCCGCGCCCACGCCTCGGTTTTCGTGCCACGCTTGCCTCGAAAAACGTGCAAATCATCCGGGCTCCAAAACCAGCAAATAAATAGTCCATTCTTAGCGATTTCGCGCGCTGAATCCAAAAACGATGTCCGTTTCTCCAAATTCTCACCCAAAAATTTGCCGAATGCCCACTCGATCCGATTTTCGCGCCGGGTCCATTTTTAAAGTCCGATTTGCCAAATTCCAACTCTAAAAATTCCCGAAGGCGACCGGAGAGGTAAACTTTTATCCGGACTTCACCCGGAGTCTAATTTTGACATCAGAATCGCGCGAAATCACTTCTAAACACCCGACGGGTCATCCAAATCCCACGGGGTCTCCGTTTAAGCCCGAAGTCCACCACGTGTGTCCAAATTGCGCGCAAACACCAACGACACATCCCGCAGGCCTCCAGCGATGCAACTAAATCCCAAATTGCATCACAAATCCATTTCTTGGGCCCGACACGCGCACAACACTCCCAACGGCCACTAAAAGCTGCCAAACAACCAGCAACTCCTACGCCGGGGATTCCGGGACCTCACATCGTCCCCCACTAAAAGAAAGTTTCGTCCTCGAAACTAGATCAAGCCCATCCGGAGTCAAGAATACCACGGCTAGGTATCTAAGAATACGTCTTCAGCTTCCTAAACCCCACTCGCTCCTCGTGATTACACCGCAACAACAACAAGTACGGTATGATCCGTTGTGCAAATCTCTCATCTCTCGAGCCAGAATTTGCAACGGGCGTCCCTCGTACTCCAATAATAACGGATCTCAAAGGGGCAAGTAATCACGGGCGAGGAAAAACACATCACTACTGAGCTGAGACGTGGGAAAACCAAAGGGCTCCTCAAAAAGGCTGGGGGAAATGGGAAAAACCCACTAATTCAACACGCACCAAACTACATCATGGTGCCAACCTCAACAAGGCGACCCGAAGCATACCCGCACATCCATCTAATAAGAAAGGGAAACCAATAAGTTGGGGTCTTCACTCGGTTACTTCCGAGCCGAAATTACCCGAGTGGACTACACAACTGCAGGCTAACCTCAAAAGGGATCCTCAAAAGGCCCAATCTCGTGCCACAGTTAGTCGCTCAACATGCTATCATAACCCCAACGGACCCACGGGCAGAAGTAGATCCCTCAACTAATAAAGAACACCCTGACGGGAACCAAACCGTCGGTGAACGGGACTGAAAACTGGCTCACAAGGCGATCATAAAGCTGATGCCCAAACTCGTGGTCAAAAGTCCGAAACAGCCAAAAGACTCTCACCGTTGTATACCTACAACGTGGCATCACTGCCGTGCACCCACGGCGTGGCATCACTGCCGTGCACCAACGGCGTGGCCTCACTGCCGTGCACCAACGGCGTGGCATCACTGCCGTGCACCAACGGCGTGGCATCACCACCGTGTATCAACGGTATGGCATCACCACCGTGTATCAACGGTGTGACATCACTGCCGTGTACCAACGGCGTGGCATCACCGCCGTGCACCAACGGCGTGGCATCACCGCCGTGTATCAACGGCGTGGCATCACCACCGTGTACCAACGGTGTGGCATCACCACCGTGTATCAACGGTGTGGCATCACCGCCGTGCACCAACGGCGTGGCATCACCGCCGTGCACCAACGGCGTGGCATCACCCCCGTGTATCAACGGTGTGGCATCACCACCGTGTATCAACGGTGTGGCATCACTCAAGCATCAAGGCCTCAGATCCTCACAGTCCTAAACCCTCGAAGAATTCCGGAGCTGCGGAAGGGCCAAAAGATCAACAGGCAAAAACTAGGGCCCCAACTGTACTGGGCAGTGTTGGGTTATATGTAATAACGGATCTAAATAGGGGAAAAACCACCTAGAGGGGGGGGTGAATAGGTGTAAACAATAAACACACCAAAATCGTTGCGTAAAAATAACCCAATGCGGAAAATAAATAACACGCAAGATTTTACGTGGAAAACTCCAATCCAGGAGTAAAAAACCACGGGACCGATCACACGGTGAAATCTACTAAGATTAAAACACGTACAAGGTGATATAACGCACACACACGACTCAACCTTTTCCATACGCTCCGAGTAGATCTTCGCCGCTCGCTCCTCAACGCACCTCGAATCCACGAAGGCATCCAACGCCGAATCCACGCCGTGTCACGTCGAATCCACGACGCCAGACCGAATCCACGGTCTCACCCAAGTAGCATGTCTCGAATCCACGAGCGCACCTCGTCTCGAATCCACAAAACGGTAACACCTTGAGTCCACAAGGCCACGCGAATCCACGCGCCGATTTCTTGGGAAAATCGTTGTTTTGTTGGTGATGATGTCACGCCTCGAGTCCGCCAATTTGTACGGTTCGGGCACGCCAACAGACCCGCCAATCGGGTAAGACCTTTTTCTACCCGAAAGGAACGGTAACATCCATAATAACACAACAAGTGTATGCGGAAGCTCAATATCAGAGTACTAAAAATCACTATAAATTTAAAACTTTCATTCAATAACTAATGCGGAAATGAAAGCATACAGGAGTGAACCATAAATTAAACTTATTACACTTTACAATTCTGAACTTGCAAATAAAATTATTACATTTTCTTTACATAATTCCTCACCATACAAGGTTCACTCAAGAAATATATAGAAAGGGATACCTCTGCTAGACCCTCTAGGTCACTATGCTGCTGGGCCCTTGCCCCTGTCGTATGCCACGCTGTCGTCTGCATCTGATCTGTCTCGACCGCTGCATCCATTCCCGAACCTGTGGGGGGGAGTCACCCAAGGGGTGTGAGAACTACGAGCGAGTTCCCAGTGGGTTCAACCACCGAGAGAAAGTGTCCTACACCACTTGGTCCAATGGAAGCAATAATAATAGTGTGCTAGGAAACTAAAATCCTCAACATCAATATGCAGCTATGCAATAATATATCACTACACTATCTGTGTACAACCATCGACCCAGCACTACTCTGTCTAGCCACACTAGGCTGCTAAGCACCAACTCGGCCACTATGCCGCTGTATACTGGGTTCAACTAACCCGGCCACCCTGGCCACTCTATTTTTCTTTATTCTTTAGATTCTGGTGCTTTAGTTCAAGTTAACCCTTGGAAATTCTTATCCAACGGGCCCGAGCCCGGTAGTCTTGCTACCATAAGATAAGATTTCTAAGGTTGCCGATAACACTCGCAAGTGTTACCCCGTCCTGCCGGGGGGACTTGTCATACGGGACACTGCCCGATAGGGTCACTGCCCAACTCTGACAAGAGTACTCTATCTACCAGTCATACGGGTCGCTGCCCGGGAGAGGGACCCTGTCCAACTCCTGACCGTTGTACGTTCGCCCCCGGAGGTACGCCCGTTTTATCTTTAATTTTCTTTCTTTTCTTTTTCTTTCTCTTTTTATTTTAGTTCTTAGCCTCTTTGCTTTTGAACACTTGCTTTCCTTTCTTATTCGAGCTTATAGCTCCCTTTTTGCCACTGGCAATTCACTTTCTCTTTTCTTCGAGCATTTAGCTCCTTGCTTTCACTTTTAGCCCTTCGAAAGTACCTCGTCCGACGGGTCACTGCCCAGGGAGTCCTGCTCCACTTGACGAGTCTCAAATTCGAAGGCGCCATTTACATTCTCTTTATACTTTTTAGCCACTTTTAGCTTGCTCTTTAAACTTTGCCTTTTTACAACAATTTACCTCTTATCCTAGGTCTCGCCATAAGGATAACTAGAGAGTCTCCTGGACTCTTAAACATTTCACTTTCATTTCTTTAACTCAAATTGAAGTTAAAGTTATTGTCCATTTGCCCAGACACCCTATGACTTTCTAGGGTTATATTTGTTAAACTCTTTAACCCTGGGATCTTATCCCACTTTTCTGATTCCTCATTGAATCCTAGAGTTAACTTAACTCTATTTTCCTGTTCCACTATTAACTTAGAGTTACACTGACTCTAATTGCATGTTCCACTGTTATATTAGAATTACATGACTCTACTTTCCTGTTTTCCCTTTCATATCTCCACATTTGATCCATTGTTCCATTCTCTTGATTCCTTACTGAATCCCAGAGTCAACTTGACTCTATGCTGACCTCTAATTCACCTTAGGTTCCTTTACCTAAGATCCATGTCATACTCATCTTAGAGTTCCTTGACTCTATGTTGAACACTAATTCTCCTTAGGTTCTCTTTACCTAAGTTCCATGCCATATACACCCTAGAGTTCTCTGACTCTATGTTGATCACTCTATCCAGTGTCCTTAGGTTATCACCTAAGACCATGCCACTCGTCCTCCCTAGGATAACTCCTAAGTTTGATGTCACTCGTTAAACCCTGAATCTAGGTTTTCTCCTAGTCTTACTACCAACATGTCCTTTTCCTTAATGCCACATGATTCCTAGGGTTATACCCTAACATGATCACACTCATAATCAACAAATCTTTCTCATACATGCAATTATTTCATTTCATTCATCAAATAGTAATTACTTCTACGCATGCATATTCATCAAGTATCTTTGGCAACCAACAGTTGCACTTTATCTCTGTGTCAATTTGCACACACACACCTCTATTCCTCTATCTCTGGCAACCAACAGTTGCCCTTATTCCATCTGAATCCATCTACACAAACAATCATAATCATAATCACCTAACGCCTCTAACAGGCTACTATCATGCTTCAAATCGAAAAGCAAAGGAGCAAGGGGAGAGGTCACCCAATTTCGGCAGAATTCCCCACCTTGTAGTGTACCCAATTGCTTGTAGACACTTGCAATTGGTCTCCGCGCGATTCCACTTGTCTCCTCGAGCTTGCACGCAAAACGGCGCACTTCCCTCGGGTCCGCACGCAAAACGGTGCACGTCCACCAAACCTGCACGCAAAACGGTGCGCGTCAGAAAAACCCACACGCAAAACGATGCGCGCCACTTCAATCGGCACGCAAAACAATGCGCGTCAACTCAACCTGCACGCAATACGGTGCACGTACCTCAAATCTGCACGCAAAACGGTGCACGTTCGACTGTAGGATTGCACGCAAAACGGTGCACATTTTTCTAGTCCTGCATGAAATATGATGTGTAATATTAGAGACTGCACGCAAAACGATGCGCGACAAAACGATCTGCACGCAAAACGGTGCACGTTTAACTGTAAGGCTGCACGCAAAACGGTGCATATTTTTCTATCTCTATACGAAAAACGATGTATAATATTATAAACTGCACACAAAACGGTGCGCGATAAAATGATCTGCACGCAAAACGGTGCAAGTTTAACTGTAAGGTTGCACGCAAAACGGTGCATATTTTTCTATCTCTGTACGAAAAATGATGTATAATATTATAAACTGCACACAAAATGGTGCGCGATAAAATAATCTGCACGCAAAACGGTGCAAGTTTAACTGTAAGGTTGCACGCAAAACGGTGCATATTTTTCTATCTCTGTACGAAAAATGATGTATAATATTATAAACTGCACACAAAACGGTGCGCGATAAAATGATCTGCACGCAAAACGGTGCAAGTTTAACTGTAAGGTTGCACGCAAAACGGTGCATATTTTTCTATCTCTGTACGAAAAACGATGTATAATATTATAAACTGCATGTAAAATCGTGCACAACAACTCAATCTGTGCGTAAAACGGAGCACGTACCTCGGATTGGCACGCAAAACGAGGCGCACCAAAATTGTCTCCGACAGTCTGCGCAACAAAACGGCGCAGTATAACTCGGTTCCTAACACGCAACACGATAATGGGGTCAAATCCAAACCCAAAGGAGGCATAAATATTGTGCCAAAAATATCGTAAAAATAATGTACGGGGCTTACCTCGCACAGTCACGTCGCCCACGAGGTCCACGGCGCGCCGCATCATCTCCCACGAAATCTCCCATTTTTTTTTTTTTTTCTCTCTTTCTCTCTCTCTCTCTCTCTCTCTCTCTCTCTCTCTCGTAGCTCTGTTGGAGAAGAAGAACAGAAGGGAGAAGAGGGTCTGCGGGGAAGAAGGAAGAAGAAGAAAAGAAAGAAGAAAAGAAGAAAAGAAAGAAAGGAGAAGATGGTGGACCGGGTCTACGGGATTGCCCAATAGAGAACCGCCAAGTGGCGGTCCACCACTAAGGGAGCGCGCACCGGGTCTAGAGGGCGCCTCCCACGCCACGCGGCGCGCCCATCCCGCGCATCTGCGCGCCAGCTGTGCGCATTGCGCAGCGCGCCGCACGCCTTGTAAATTCGTTTTTGTCCCGTTTTCTGTCTATTTTTCGTCCGTTTCCGTCCAAATTTGACAGGCGGGTTCGTTTCAGCTTAATTTACCACAGAAAAATTTAAATTTTCACTTTTGGCCATTTTTGGGCCACCAAAAGCCTCGCTGTATCTAGAATCATTGGCGGACCCCGTTCTCACAATCCGGGTATCCTATCAACCCGAAATTTTTACTGTGACCTTAAAACATAATTACGAAGCTCCCCAAATTTTCTCAGAATTTTTCGACACTGTTGGCGGAGCCCGTTTTCACTATCGGGTATCCGATCAACGCGAAACTTTTTCTGTGGTCTTAAAACATATTTACGGGGCTCCCGTAATTTTCTCGGAATTTTCCGACACTGTGAATTTTTCACTAAAAATCTGGGCCCCCTTTCTCAAATAAATTTTTAGATCTCTCCATTTTAACCCGATTTGGGCCCAACTCGCGTCCACATATTCTTTACTTCCCTAACTTTCATAACACTAGTATTTCATACCACCTTTATTTACATTTATTTATGTGCCGAAAATCCGGTACTTTACATTCTACCCCCCTTAAAATAAGTTTCGTCCTCGAAACTTGAATCACATCTCGACTCAAAATTGATCGAATAAGAGGGATTACGCCCCTAAACGCTGGGCTCACCAAAACTACACGAACAACTCATTCGTGGATCCCTATCTCAATCCAGGGGCAAACTCAGACCTGGTGTCCGGCCACTTTCACCAGGTAGGTGAAAGACACAGTTGAGCACTTGCTCTCTCAATTGCCACAAATGGCGAAGTCTTATCTTGCGAAATTTCCACTTTAATTCCGCCATCATTTTTCCACAATGAGGTTGCATCTGCAACTAATTACATTTATCGCATTTTCGGTCGCTCCGCTGCCTAATGTGGAGGGCAAGGCCAATCCACAAGTCCTCAACTATCACACACGCTACTAGCGCTCTAAGTCCACGGGTTATCAGCTAACCCGATATCTCGGACTACTAATAGGTTCACAGACCACAGTCCAATAGGGGCCTATAGCCCAACTAGTCCAACTCTGTGTAATGGCTCTCACTAGCACACAGACCCAATCATCATACGGGTAGATCCTCACTTAGGATTACTACACCAACACTCCCACTAGGAGCTACAATACCTCAATCACCACTAGCTCTACAGCCTGGTCACATCACTCTCAGTGTACTAACAGCCTCAATGCTCACACGTGGCATTCCACGTTCCCGGGTCATCGCTCGGACTACCGTCCCGACCAAATCTCTATCATGCCCCGCCATCAGGTCTCGGGCCGCTGTCTCTCACAGCCGACTGCGCCTGCCCACTGGGCTACAGGCCCACAGTCCACAAACATGGTCCAGGCACGGATCGTCCCTAAGCGAACCCGCTAATCGTCGCCACGCGACCACTACGCTCCACTGAGCGAAAACCAACTAACTAGTCGTCAATCCACGACCCAAACTCTGTATCAACTCTGGCCACACTGGGCAAAGGCTAACACGCCACCTAATCAGCTCTCTCTGGCTAAACGATACTTGTGCTCCATGAGCACCCAAACAGTTGGGCGTCCTACGCCCCCACGCTAACTCGCAATAATCCAGTGTTAAGCAATTTGCTTAAACACCCCAACGACTCCTGTACACCTCTCCCAACTGGGTTGAGGCACCACAATAACTGTTCACCAACTCTGGTGATTAACACGCGAATCCTGCGGTGGCAATCCTTGCCATTACGCCGATCCATCAGACCGGCGCCACAAAACTCTCGCTCTTTCGAGAGGTGTTCGCATCCTGAAGCCTACTCTAGGCCTCACCAACACTACTATGCGGCAATTTAGCCACAATCATACGCCACACGGTCACTACCGTCATCAGGGCGAACTCACGCCGCCTGGCCCGTAAATCTTTCTTGCCCTAACCCTTAGGGCACAGTAACTTGGCTCTCGCAACATAGCGATCACCATTTACCTCGCGAGTCGGTCTCTCACTGGACCTTACTAACCATACTTTGCCAGCAACCTAGCTGACACAAGCTTATAACACCCCCTGCTGAAGGTGCGGGGTGCACTGACAAAAGCTCGGCGGCCACTGCCACCCTCTCTACTGTCGCCCCAACATGCGGCGACGCTGCATACTCATGCGTCATTTATGCAGCCTCAGGCTGCTGCGCTATCAGCCACTGGAGCCTATCTATCTGCTCCAACTGTCATGCTGACGCCACTCTTAGGCGTCGGAATCTGTCTTCCTGTCGGCGAAAATTTCGCCGACGGCAAGAAATCTGACCTACTGTTGGACCACTCCAACAAGTGCGGTCACCTGCTATCGCAGCTCGTATACCTCGTTTGACCCCGAGCCCTCTCGTGACTCGAGTCAAAACAGGTGCGTTTCCCTATGTGGTGTCATCGCTAATATGCACACCACAACGAAACAACCAGCCCAAACTTAGCCATTTGAGCAACGCGCAATCTATATACCGACAAAAAGGCTCGTCGACCCAATCATGCGAAAGTATAAGAGGGTACTCCTTTTCATCTCCAACATTACGTTGTCGGCCGCCAACGTAATATCCGAAGAATGAAAGCTCGTCGCCCTCGATCAGTCCCAACATCCTTTTTGGGAACAACAATAATCAATCAAATACTTTCGCCCAAAATCCACACACTCTCTCGTGCTAATCCCTAGGGTCTCCCTAAGGTTGCTAACCACCTAGGACTATTCCTAGGCTCTGATACCACTCTAATCTGTCACGCCCCGAGTCCGCCAATTTGTACGGTTCGGGCACGCCAACAGACCCGCCAATCGGGTAAAACCTTTTTCTACCCGAAAGGAACGGTAACATCCATAATAACACAACAAGTGTATGCGGAAGCTCAATATCAGAGTACTAAAAATCACTATAAATTTAAAACTTTCATTCAATAACTAATGCGGAAATGAAAGCATACAGGAGTGAACCATAAATTAAACTTATTACACTTTACAATTCTGAACTTGCAAATAAAATTATTACATTTTCTTTACATAATTCCTCACCATACAAGGTTCACTCAAGAAATATATAGAAAGGGATACCTCTGCTAGACCCTCTAGGTCACTATGCTGCTGGGCCCTTGCCCCTGTCGTATGCCTCGCTGTCGTCTGCATCTGATCTGTCTCGACCGCTGCATCCATTCCCGAACCTGTGGGGGGGAGTCACCCAAGGGGTGTGAGAACTACGAGCGAGTTCCCAGTGGGTTCAACCACCGAGAGAAAGTGTCCTACACCACTTGGTCCAATGGAAGCAATAATAATAGTGTGCTAGGAAACTAAAATCCTCAACATCAATATGCAGCTATGCAATAATATATCACTACACTATCTGTGTACAACCATCGACCCAGCACTACTCTGTCTAGCCACACTAGGCTGCTAAGCACCAACTCGGCCACTATGCCGCTGTATACTGGGTTCAACTAACCCGGCCACCCTGGCCACTCTATTTTTCTTTATTCTTTAGATTCTGGTGCTTTAGTTCAAGTTAACCCTTGGAAATTCTTATCCAACGGGCCCGAGCCCGGTAGTCTTGCTACCATAAGATAAGATTTCTAAGGTTGCCGATAACACTCGCAAGTGTTACCCCGTCCTGCCGGGGGACTTGTCATACGGGACACTGCCCGATAGGGTCACTGCCCAACTCTGACAAGAGTACTCTATCTACCAGTCATACGGGTCGCTGCCCGGGAGAGGGACCCTGTCCAACTCCTGACCGTTGTACGTTCGCCCCCGGAGGTACGCCCGTTTTATCTTTAATTTTCTTTCTTTTCTTTTTCTTTCTCTTTTTATTTTAGTTCTTAGCCTCTTTGCTTTTGAATACTTGCTTTCCTTTCTTATTCGAGCTTATAGCTCCCTTTTTGCCACTGGCAATTCACTTTCTCTTTTCTTCGAGCATTTAGCTCCTTGCTTTCACTTTTAGCACTTCGAAAGTACCTCGTCCGACGGGTCACTGCCCAGGGAGTCCTGCTCCACTTGACGAGTCTCAAATTCGAAGGCGCCATTTACATTCTCTTTATACTTTTTAGCCACTTTTAGCTTGCTCTTTAAACTTTGCCTTTTTACAACAATTTACCTCTTATCCTAGGTCTCGCCATAAGGATAACTAGAGAGTCTCCTGGACTCTTAAACATTCCACCTTCATTTATTTAACTCAAATTGAAATTAAAGTTATTGTCCATTTGCCCATACACCCTATGACTTTCTAGGGTTATATCTGTTAAACTCTTTAACCTGGGATCTTATCCCATTTTTCTGATTCCTCATTGAATCCTAGAGTTAACTTAACTCTATTTTCCTGTTCCACTATTAACTTAGAGTTACACTGACTCTAATTGCATGTTCCACTGTTATATTAGAATTACATGACTCTACTTTCCTGTTTTCCCTTTCATATCTCCACATTTGATCCATTGTTCCATTCTCTTGATTCCTTACTGAATCCCAGAGTCAACTTGACTCTATGCTGACCTCTAATTCACCTTAGGTTCCTTTACCTAAGATCCATGTCATACTCATCTTAGAGTTCCTTGACTCTATGTTGAACACTAATTCTCCTTAGGTTCTCTTTACCTAAGTTCCATGCCATATACACCCTAGAGTTCTCTGACTCTATGTTGATCACTCTATCCAGTGTCCTTAGGTTATCACCTAAGACCATGCCACTCGTCCTCCCTAGGATAACTCCTAAGTTTGATGTCACTCGTTAAACCCTGAATCTAGGTTTTCTCCTAGTCTTACTACCAACATGTCCTTTTCCTTAATGCCACATGATTCCTAGGGTTATACCCTAACATGATCACACTCATAATCAACAAATCTTTCTCATACATGCAATTATTTCATTTCATTCATCAAATAGTAATTACTTCTACGCATGCATATTCATCAAGTATCTTTGGCAACCAACAGTTGCACTTTATCTCTGTGTCAATTTGCACACACACACCTCTATTCCTCTATCTCTGGCAACCAACAGTTGCCCTTATTCCATCTGAATCCATCTACACAAACAATCATAATCATGATCAACCTAACGCCTCTAACAGGCTACTATCATGCTTCAAATCGAAAAGCAAAGGAGCAAGGGGAGAGGTCACCCAATTTCGGCAGAATTCCCCACCTTGTAGTGTACCCAATTGCTTGTAGACACTTGCAATTGGTCTCCGCGCGATTCCACTTGTCTCCTCGAGCTTGCACGCAAAACGGCGCACTTCCCTCGGTCCGCACGCAAAACGGTGCACGTCCACCAAACCTGCACGCAAAACGGTGCGCGTCAGAAAAACCCACACGCAAAACGATGCGCGCCACTTCAATCGGCACGCAAAACAATGCGCGTCAACTCAACCTGCACGCAATACGGTGCACGTACCTCAAATCTGCACGCAAAACGGTGCACGTTCGACTGTAGGATTGCACGCAAAACGGTGCACATTTTTCTAGTCCTGCATGAAATATGATGTGTAATATTAGAGACTGCACGCAAAACGATGCGCGACAAAACGATCTGCACGCAAAACGGTGCACGTTTAACTGTAAGGCTGCACGCAAAATGGTGCATATTTTTCTATCTCTGTACGAAAAACGATGTATAATATTATAAACTGCACACAAAACGGTGCGCGATAAAATGATCTGCACGCAAAACGGTGCAAGTTTAACTGTAAGGTTGCACGCAAAACGGTGCATATTTTTCTATCTCTGTATGAAAAATGATGTATAATATTATAAACTGCACACAAAATGGTGCGCGATAAAATAATCTGCACGCAAAACGGTGCAAGTTTAACTGTAAGGTTGCACGCAAAACGGTGCATATTTTTCTATCTCTGTACGAAAAATGATGTATAATATTATAAACTGCACACAAAACGGTGCGCGATAAAATGATCTGCACGCAAAACGGTGCAAGTTTAACTGTAAGGTTGCACGCAAAACGGTGCATATTTTTCTATCTCTGTACGAAAAACGATGTATAATATTATAAACTGCATGTAAAATCGTGCACAACAACTCAATCTGTGCGTAAAACGGAGCACGTACCTCGGATTGGCACGCAAAACGAGGCGCACCAAAATTGTCTCCGACAGTCTGCGCAACAAAACGGCGCAGTATAACTCGGTTCCTAACACGCAACACGATAATGGGGTCAAATCCAAACCCAAAGGAGGCATAAATATTGTGCCAAAAATATCGTAAAAATAATGTACGGGGCTTACCTCGCACAGTCACGTCGCCCACGAGGTCCACGGCGCCCGCATCATCTCCCACGAAATCTCCCATTTTTTTTTTTTTTTCTCTCTCTCTCTCTCTCTCTCTCTCTCTCCGTAGCTCTGTTGGAGAAGAAGAACAGAAGGAGAAGAGGGTCTGAAGGGAGAAGAGGGTCTGCGGGAAGAAGGAAGAAGAAGAAAAGAAAGAAGAAAAGAAGAAAAAAAAGGAAAGGAGAAGATGGTGGACCGGGTCTACGGGATTGCCCAATAGAGAATCGCCAAGTGGCGGTCCACCACTAAGGGAGCGCGCACCGGGTCTAGAGGGCGCCTCCCACGCCACGCGGCGCGCCCATCCCGCGCATCTGCGCGCCAGCTGTGCGCATTGCGCAGCGCGCCGCACGCCTTGTAAATTCGTTTTTGTTCCGTTTTCTGTCTATTTTTCGTCCGTTTCCGTCCAAATTTGACAGGCGGGTTCGTTTCAGCTTAATTTACCACAGAAAAATTTAAATTTTCACTTTTGGCCATTTTTGGGCCACCAAAAGCCTCGCTGTATCTAGAATCATTGGCGGACCCCGTTCTCACAATCCGGGTATCCTATCAACCCGAAATTTTTACTGTGACCTTAAAACATAATTACGAAGCTCCCCAAATTTTCTCAGAATTTTTCGACACTGTTGGTGGAGCCCGTTTTCACTATCGGGTATCCGATCAACGCGAAACTTTTTCTGTGGTCTTAAAACATATTTACGGGGCTCCCGTAATTTTCTCGAAATTTTCCGACACTGTGAATTTTTCACTAAAAATCTGGGCCCCCTTTCTCAAATAAATTTTTAGATCTCTCCATTTTAACCCTTTGGGCCCAACTCGCGTCCACATATTCTTTACTTCCCTAACTTTCATAACACTAGTATTTCATACCACCTTTATTTACATTTATTTATGTGCAGAAAATCCGGTACTTTACAGGGGTTATGATGTCATATAAAGTATATGCATAAAGAAAGAAAGAAAAATATTTATGCTCATAATTCTGCTCCCAAAGGAGGTGTTGTGATGTCATATAAATTATATTTTTCTAATTTTGGTGTGGAATATTATGATGTGGTTTCTTATCAATAAAGAGATGCATTTTATTTTTCAGCTATGACTTCATCATTTGTTCCTATTGGTGATTCTGTTCCTATGCTTAATGGTTCTAATTACTCGGAGTGGAAAGAACAGATTATGCTTACATTAGGGTGTTTGGATCTCGATTGGCTCTAAGAGAGGAAAAAACCTCTCCCTCTTACAGATCAAAGTACGCCAATCCAAACAGCATTTTTGGAAAAGTGGGAGCGCTCTAATCGACTTAGTTTGATGCTGATAAAGGCGCGTGTCGGTAAAAACATTCGGAACTCTATTCCTGAATGTAAGACAGCCCGCGATTTCTTAAATGCTGTGGAGCAACAGTTTGTAAGCTCCAGTAAAGCTTTGGCAAGTACCCTAATGAATAAACTGTCTTCCATGAAGTACTCCGGAAATGGCTCAATTCGCGAGCACATTATGGAAATGCGAGATATTGCAGCGCAGCTCACTGCACTTGAAGTAACCATCTCTGATTCATTATTAGTGCACTTCATTTTGAACTCCTTACCATCTGAATATGGACCATTTCAGATCTCTTATAACACACATAAGGATAAATGGTCAATCAATGAATTGTTGACTATGTGTGTGCAAGAGGAAGGCAGATTGATACAAGAAAAATAAAATACAGTTAACTTTGTTTCTCACAAGGGACAAATAAAGCGTACTAAGAATGGTAAAGGCAAGAATGGCTCGAAAAAGAAGAACATGGAAATCATGTCTGGTTCACAAAGCCAATCAAGTAATTGGACTCCAAGTGCTTCTTTTGCAAGAAAAAGGGTCATATAAAGAAAGACTGTCTAAAGTATCAGAAATGACTCCAGAAGAAAGGTAAGTTTCTGGTTTTGATGCATGAGTTGCATTTAGTTTCTGTTCCATCTAATACTTGGTGGATTGACTCTGGTGCCACATGCCATGCGGCAAATTCCGTGCAGAGATTTCTAAACCGCAGAAAACCCAATAAAAATGAAGCCACTATCTATACTGCTGAAGGAAATCCAACTAAAGTTAAATTTGTAGGAACATTTAGATTAGTTCTTTTTGGTGGTTATGTTTTGGATCTAAGTGATACCTTTTGGCATCGTTTGGTAACGGGAATAAGGGGGAATATCCCTCTTATTCCCGTATCTATCCCCAAACGGGAACCGAAAAAGCAGGAATTGAAATTCCTGCTTTTCCGGTTTTAGGGGGATGGGGGTGGGAATTCGGATTCCCACCCCGTGCTGGAATTCGCTGGAATACGCAGAGGGGCACGAGCATCGAGGCATTCTTGCTTCTTCTCCACCGAGCTTCACCCTCTCAGTTGCTTCTTCTCCACCGAGCTTCACCCTCTCAGTTGCTTCTTCTCCACCGAGCTTCACCCTCTCCGCGCCAACCCCCTTCTCCGATCTAGCTTCACCTTCTCCGCGCCTTCTTCTTCTCCGATCTAGCTTCCCCTCGCCTTCTTCTTCTCCGATCTAGCTTCCCCTCGCCTTCTTCTTCTCCGATCTAGCTAGCTTCACCCTCGCGGCCCCCCTGCGCCCGATCTAGCATCTCCGTGGCGCCGCGGCCCCTCTCCGGCCACCGAAGAACCCCATCTCCCACCGCGGCCTCTCTGCGGCACCCCGGTCGTCGTCGCCAACCCCCTCTGCGGCTACCCCCTCTGCGGCCCCTCTGCGGCCCCTCTCAGGCCGCGCCCCTCTGCGGCTCCTCTCCTCCGCGCCGCGCCCCTCTGCGGCCCCTCTCCTCCGCGCCAACCCCCTCTGCGGCCCCTCTCCTCCGCGCCAACCCCCTCTGCGGCCCCTCTCCGCGGCGCGCCCCCTCTGCGGCCCCTCTCCGCGGCGCGACCCTCTGCGGCCCCTCTCTTCCGCGCCAACCCCCTCTGCGGCCCCTCTCCGCGTCGCGCCCCTCCGCGGCCCCTCTGCGGCCTCTCTGCGGCCCCTCTCCGGCCGCGCCCCTCTGCGGCTCCTCTCCTCCGCGCCGCGCCCCTCTGCGGCCCCTCTCCTCCGCGCCAACCCCCTCTGCGGCCCCTCTCCTGCGCCAACCCCCTCTACGGCCCCTCTCCGCGGCGCGCCCCTTTGCGGCCCCTCTCCGCGGCGCGACCCTTTGCGGCCCCTCTCCTCCGCGCCAACCCCCTCTGCGGCCCCTCTCCGCGCCGCGCCCCTTTGCGGCCCCTCTCCTCCGCGCCAACCCCCTCTGCGGCCCCTCTCCTCCGCGCCAACCCCCTCTGCGGCCCCTCTCCGCAGCGCGACCCTCTGCGGTCCCTCTCCTCCGCGCTGCGCCCCTCTGCAGCCCCTCTCCGCACCGCGCCCCTCTGCGGCCCCTCACCGCGCCGCGGCCCCTCTGCGGCCCCTCTCCGCACCGCGCCCCTCTGCGGCACCTTACCGCGCCGCGGCCCCTCTGCGGCAACCTCTCCGCTGCGTCCCCTCTCCGCGTCGCCACCCCCTCTGCGGCCCCTCTTGCTTCTTAACAGGTTCTGATTCTTTTTCACAAAGGTATGCCCCCTATGAGTGCCTTATTCAGTGCTTCGATTCATCATGTTTTAATGTTGATGGCATAATGTGTGCATGTCATTGCCATAATATGTGCTGGTTCTCATGTTATTGCCAATTTGGTAGATTTGCCTGTTAGCAGTGTGTTCCAATGTTGTTGCATTTCATTGCCATAAGCTATGTTTGGGTGTTGGTTGTCACCTTGTTAACAGCATATGTGATGTTTGTGTGTATGAGGCCTATTCCCTGTTGCCATTTTTTATGACATGTGTGAGTATGCAGCCTATCCCCTGTACCTTCAGATATGGACGATGATGACGATTGCCATAGGTATTTGATGGATTGGCATGTATTTACTGCACCCCCATACCAATTGGCAATCAATTGAGTCAAAAAATATTTTATATAAATTTTAAACAATCTGGTGATAGGCATTATACACACGAACAACACATAATTGCAACAGGGTTTCCACCAGCACAACTCAAACTGGGCATACAAATATTAGCGGAAAATTGTCTTTGTTGGACAATTGCGAACATTAATAAGGACGATGATGACGATTGCCATAAGTATCTGATGGACGGCCACTGGCTTTAAAAGCCACTGCTACCCCATACTATGTGGCAATCAATTGAGTCCAATACTTAATTACAATTTCCCTCTATTTCTACTTTATTTATTGGTATCAATGTGCCTTCAAATACATTATATAACTCTTATTCCAGATGCGTCCCGCCAAGAAACACGCTAAGCATCAAGCAAGAAAAAGTGTGGCTTTCGACCCACTTTCTAATTTCGTAGCATCTCAGGAGGGTCCTTCTGGGCAGCGTGCCCAACCTCAGACCCGAACACATAATTGGACTGATAATATGGACGCAATATTCATGTCTTTGCTCACTGAAGAGCATACACTAGGGAATTATGTGAATGGGTCGTTCACTACAGTAGCGTGGATTCGAATCAATGCGGCATTCAATGCTAGGACCAATTTACAACTCACGAAGGAGCAATTAAAAAATCGGCTAAAAGTTTTAAAACGGACATTCAGTCTTTATAACTATTTAGCCAATAAGAGTGGATGGGGTTGGGATTGTATCCACAATATCCCGACACCTGGTGATCCAACCGACTGGGATGCTGTCATAGCGGTATTGACCCTATCTTGTAAATCATAAAATTTGTTCGACACAATTGTTTCGCGTAATATATGAATAATTGACATTATACATATCTTATTCCTATTCAACAGGAAAATTCATCATATGCAAGATGTCGAGATAGGCCATTTCCGCCATATAAGGATCTCGAATTCTTGACAGAAAAAACCACGGCCACTGGCCGATATGGATTTGCATCCACTATGCCTGTAGCCCAAACAGTTGAGAGTTCATCCTCATCGTCCCCTGGTGAGGATGATACAAATCTAGGAATAAGAATGTCGGCTTTTAATATCTCACAAAATCCATTTGAAGCAGGTGCTTCTGCAGCGCCTCAATATGCAAATATAGGGGCGACACAAACCTCCGACTACCCATCTTCAACTCCTGACATCCCCAATGTCAGAGGTAGTGCAAGCGGGAGCGGGCATAGCTCAGGAAGCAAACGACCACGCTCTCCACTACCCACAAACCCTCAACCCAAACCTACCGCGTCCTCTGGGGGACGCCGCCGCAAACCAGATGCCAGTATTAGTGTAATATCTGAACTTGTTGATCTAGGCAAGCAAAAACTTGAACTGGCCCGTGAAATGTATCAGTATGAAAAGGCTAGCAAAAGTAGTATTCCAACAATTTCCCTTTGCATGAGCCGAGTCTATGCGATGCCAGGCATGACTCCAGAAAAGGCGCTGTGTGCAGGGGAAGCACTCAAAGATCTTAATAATCGTGAACTGTTTATGACAATGACCGACGAGATGGCAATAATGTGGGTTGAGCGTCAAGTGGCAATCCAATCGTCTGTATATAGGCCATTTTTTCCTGGAAACTAGTTTTTGTTTGTAATGTGTATGACTTTGTCTGAATGCTGTTAGATGTACTTTTTAATCATCATGTAATATGCTCATAAGACATTTCAATTATGTTTGAATGCTGTTAGATGTATTTTTTAATCATCATGTAATATGCTCAGAAGACATTTCAATTTGGTTTGAATGCTGTTAGATGTACTTTTTAATCATCATGTAATATGCTCAGAAGACATTTCAATTTGGTTTGAATGCTGTTAGATGTACTCTTTAATCATCGACTATATTAACAAGTATGCTTGAATTACTATTATATTACAACGTCATATGTTGCGCTTGTCAATGTTGAATATATATTGTACTTACAGCATTAATGGGTGATTCGAATCATGGTCATGTGTTTTCTTTCAAAATCAATACCATAATAAGGGAGCTTTTAGATGATGATGACGACTATTGGGATGAGGTATTAGCGATGTTGGTTCAGCAAGGTTACTTTACATCTACCCATACTGTCGACAAGCAACCGTGTCGAACCCGCCCATTCACAGGGCACCAGGTGATATGTGATATATTGAATGGCCATCCTGACCGTGGGTACGACCAGTTTCGAATGCGAACAACGACTTTCATCGCACTTCGCGATGAGCTAGTCCAAAAGGGATTGTTACAAAACACACGCCATATGACAATTGAGGAACAGTTGGGAATTTTTATGTTTTGTGTTGGACATGGGGTGGCTAATAGGGTAATCGCTGAAACATTTCAACATTCGGGTGAAACTATCAGTCGACATTTCAACAATGTGCTTCGAGCGATTGTGACGTTGAAAGAGGATTACATAACACTTCCGGCGAATAATGTGTCGGTTGCTGCCCGAATTAGAGATAATGTCAATTTTCACCCATTCAAGGTATGTATGCTTTTATATTTTTTAGTTCACTTATTTATATGTCACCAGTGTTCATTATAATAATTGCCTGCATGTTGTTTCATGTTTATTGCCAGAATGCAATTGGTGCAATTGATGGGACACATCTTCCGGTGGTTGTCAGCAAGACCAAGCAACCGAGATTCCGGAATCGCAAAGGATTTACTTCGCAAAATATGATGGCTGCAGTATCCTTTGACCACCACTTTCTATTTGTCTGCATTGGTTGGGAGGGATCTGCAGCTGACATGAGAGTACTCCGATGGGCATGCGAAACTGGAGGATTCACTGTGCCTGAAGGTATATTGTACACATCAATTTTTATTTTGCATTTCTTTAATGATGGGGAATATAGATTTTAACATTGTAAATGTTGTGTAAAATCTATAGGCAAATATTATTTGGTAGATTTTGGCTATGCAAATACAGACAGATTTCTTGCACCATATCGGGGGGAGCGTTACCATATTAGCCAATTTGAGGGAAACACACGAGGTCGCACTCATCGAAGTCCGCGCGACCTATATAATCATCGACATGCACAGTTGAGAAATGTGGTGGAGAAAACATTCGGTATTTTAAAAAAAACGGTTCAAGATCTTGACTGTTGCAACACCCTTTCCATATAAAGTCCAATGCCAGATTGCGATGGCATGTTGTGTTATACATAATTTTATTCGACGACACTCCGGTGCGGATGCCATATTTAACGATGTGATAGAGGAAGAACCAAATGTAGAATTAGATGTCGAGGAAACGGTTCATAGTGTTGGTACTACTGAGTCACACAGAGGCGACGCGTTGCGCACATTTATAACAGACGAGTTATGGAATAATCGCAGTTAGTTATATATTTGATTGCAATGTAAGAAATGTGTAATATATGTGATTGTATGATTACAATGTGATTGTAAAGTTATGTATGAACTGCATTATGTAAAGGACTTTTCTTATATGTGTATTGAACTGAATTATGATTACAATGGGATTGTATGTAAAGGACTTTTTCTTATGTGTATTGAACTGAATTATCATTACAATGGGATTATATGTAATGGACTTTTCTGATGTGTATTGAACTGAAATATGATTACAATGGGATTGTATGTAAATGACTTATTATTTTCTGAACTTTATGACCATAATGGACTGAATTGTATGTGATTGAATCTGCTAATTATTATGTTGGTCCTATAAATGGGGCAATTTTTGTTAGTGTAACGTCATTATTTCACACATTTGTTTGGATCAGTATTTACTTGATATCTGCTCATGACATTCTGTTTTGATTTTATTTAACATCCAGATAGTTTTGTATTGGTATATTGACTTGTGTATAATTGTTGCCTGAATTTTATTAACTTTTTTTATTTACTATTTGACCCTTTATGATAAATTTAAAAAATTAAAAAATTATGCTATTAATCAACCTTATAATAAATTTATATTAATATTAAAAAAGTATAAAAATATTTAAAAATATTTAAGAATGATACAAAATTTTAAAAGAAAAAAATTAAAATTTACTTATCTATTGATTAATAGTTTTAAAATGATAAACAATCAAACATTTTAAATATTTTAATATATAATTTTCTATAATTTTTAAGTGCTTTTATTTATTTATTATATATTTTTAAATATTTTTTACAAATTTAAATAATATTTTAAATTTATTATTAGGTTGATTAATATAATAAATTATTTTATTTATAAATTATATCATAAAGGGCAAAATAGTCAATACACAAATTTATCACTTATCAATTCTTCTTATTCCTCTATACTCAACCAAACACAATTTTTTTCTATTTATCTTATTCTCCTTATTCCTATATAATTTACCAAACACAATTTTCTTTAATCCCGGTATAACTCATAAAACCAACCAAACGCAAATTTACACTAATTCCTGCTAATACCAGAATCTATACCTATCCCCGGTATAACAAAATTTTCCTTATCCCCGAACCAAACGCTACCTTTATGTTCCAAAATTTTCAAAGAATTTAATTTCTATTTCGAGACTTGTTTGTTTGGGATATAGTTTCAATTTTGATAATAAAGTTTTTTCATTATCCTACAAATCTGAGATAGTTGGCTCTGGTATTTTGGAAAATAATATGTATAAAGTATCTTTAGATCATTCGTATAGTGAAATCCTTCTTACCATGCACGGAAATGTTGGATCAAAACGTGGCATTAATAATGAAAAGTCATCCATGTTATGGCATAGGAGGTTGGGACACATATCGAAACAGAGAATCCAAAGATTAATTAGAGAAGGAATTTTGGATGATCTTGACTTCTCTGATTTTGGAACGTGTGTGGACTGCATAAAGGGAAAGCAGACCAAAACCTCCTCTAAAGGTGCCAAAAGGTGTGATGGAATATTAGAGCTGATTCATACGGATATATGCGGACCTCTCCCTCTTACGTTTACTGGCCATAAATATTTTATCACATTTACTGATGACTACTCTCGATATGGCTATCTTTACTTGCTTAAAGAGAAATCTGAAGCATTAGATGCCTTTAAGGCATATAAGGCTGAAGTAGAGAACCAACTCGAGAGAAAGATAAAAGTGGTCAGATCAGATAGGGGTGGTGAATATTTTGGTAGACAGACAGATAAAGGCCAAGTTCCTGGGCCTTTCGCTAAGTTTCTAGAGCAGTGCGGGATTGTTCCACAGTACACCATGCCAGGCACACCTGAGCAGAATGGTGTTGCTGAAAGAAGGAATCGCACATTAATTGATATGCTCAGGAGTATGATCAGTAATTCTACCCTTCCGATATCATTGTGGGGTGAGGCGCTCAAAACTGCCATATATATTCTTATCGGGTCCCTACTAAGGCTGTCACTAAGACTCCTTTTGAGCTTTGGACAGATAGGAAACCTAGTTTAAGACATTTTCATACATGGGGTTGTCAAGCTGAGGCCAAATTGTATGACCCACAAATAAAGAAATTGGATCCTCGAACTATTTCAGGATATTTTATTGGTTATTCAGAAAGGTCCAAAGGGTATAAGTTTTACTGTCCATCACTTCCTATAAAGATTGCAGAAACTAAAACGACACGGTTTATTGAGGATGAAACAGTTAGTGGGAGCTCTGAACCTCGATTCGTTGAATTTGATGAAATTCAAGAGCATTTAGATTCTGTACAGAATATACCCATTATTGTTCCTAATAATTTGATGGTTCCAGTTCCAGTAGAACAACAAGTTATTTTAGAACCACAAAGTGAAGGTGAACCTATCATTGATAATCCACATCAAGATTTACAAGTGGATGATCAGATAGATTTAAGAAGATCCTCAAGACAGAGAAGACCGGCTATGTTTAGCGATTATATTGTCTATCTTTATGAGAATGGTCAGAACTTTGATGATCCTCTTAGTTTTTCCGAAGCCATAAATAGCAGTAATGCAACAGAATGGTACAATGCCATGAAAGACGAGATTGAATCCATGAACCACAATAAGGTATGGGATCTTATTGAGTTACCTATAGGAGTTAAACCTGTAGGATGCAAGTAGGTTTATAAAATTAAATGGGACTCCAAAGGTAACATAGAGAAATACAAAGCCCGTCTTGTGGCAAAAGGGTTTACTCAGAAGGAAGGCATTGATTATAAAGAGACTTCCTCTCCGGTATCGAGAAAGGAATCTTTCCGTGTGATTATGGCTCTGGTTGCTCATTATGATCTCGAGCTATACCAGATGGATGTAAAAACTGCTTTTTTAAATGGAGATCTTCATGAAGAGGTATATATGAGTCAACCTGAAGGATTCTCGCAAAAAGAAAAGGAGCACTTGGTATGCAAATTAAAGAAATCAATATATGGACTAAAACAGGCCTCCCGACAATGGTACTTAAAGTTTAAACAAACCGTTTTAACCTTTGGTTTTAAAGAAAACATTGTTGATCAATGTATATATCTGAAGGTTAGTGGGAGTAAAATAATTTTCTTAGTCCTTTATGTTGATGATATTTTGCTTGCCAGTAACGATCTCGGACTATTGCATGACACTAAAGAATTTCTTTTCCAAAATTTTGAAATGAAAGATTTAGGTGAGGCCTCATATGTTCTCGGTATTGAAATTAAAAGAGATAGACAGAAAGGTTTACTCGGTCTATCTCAAAAGTCCTACATAAAGAAAGTTTTGGAAAATTTTGAAATGCATAATTGTAAACCAAGTGTTGCTCCCGTTCAGAAAGGGGATAAGCTTAATGCTTTTCAGTGTCCCAAGAACCAATTAGAAATTGAACAGATGAAAACCATACCATATGCCTCTGCAGTTGGTAGTCTTATGTATGCACAGACGTGCACACGTCCGGATATTGCTTTTGCCGTTGGATTGCTTGGCAGGTATCAAAGTAATCCAGGTATGGAGCATTGGAAGGCTGCTAAGAAAGTTATGAGGTATTTGAAGGGTACTTTGGATCATATGCTGATATACAGGAGATCAGATCATTTGGAGTTGATCGGATATTCAGACTCTTATTTTGCGGGATGCCCAGATACCAGAAAGTCTACAACTGGGTATATTTTTCTGCTTGCTGGTGGAGCGATTTCATGGAAAAGCAGCAAACAAAGTATTACTGCTCCTTCGACCATGGCTGCAGAGTACATTGCATGTTATGAGACCACATCATAGGCTATTTGGATTAGGAATTTTATCACAGACTTAAAAATTGTGGACTCCATTGCTCGTCCAATAAAGATTTTCTGTGATAGTTCAGCTGCAGTTTCCTTTGCCAATAACAACAAGATTACGACGAGGTGTAAACACTTGGACACCAAGTATCTTGTTGTGAGAGAGAAGATAGATGAAGGATATGTTAGAATTGAATACATCAGTACCAAGCGTATGGTTGCAGACCCAATGACCAAGGGGCTAGCACCTGGGTCATATAAAGATCATGTTTGTAGCATGGGTCTAATGAGTTCTTTTGATGTATAAGATTCTGACATTATTTTTATCTTTTTTCAATAAAGTTACAGTTTTAATGCAGCTGTATTGGACCGTTTAATAGATATAAAGTTTTGTCTGTTAACGAATGGACATAAAGTTTTAGTTCATTCATAAAGTTGTGCCATATAAAGTGCTTGGCTAGGAGATGAAGATAATATGGTAATTATGGAAGGAAAATTTCAATATAGAGAGGTGGACCGCCATAGTTCCTATCATTGTAGTCTTTTAGTTTGAGTTAAGGATCAAGTGAGTTCTAAGGTATTTGACCATAAAGTTTCCAATAATGCGCAATAAAGTTTGGAATATAGAAATCCGTTCATGAAATATAATTAATATAAGCCAAGTGGGAGATTGTTAGGATTTCCATATATGTGGCATAATTAATTATATTTAAATTTGGATTTACTATAGATAAGGTCAATCCTAAAAGATATAGAATTATTTGATATGGTATATCTTATCCCTTCCTATCCATTTCAATTAAATAGAATCCTAACCGACTTTGATGGGAAGTCGATCTGGAATCTATATAAAGGGGTACTGGTCTTGCCACCTACTCATGTGCATTCTGGTAAGATTATCCATTAAATCCACACCATACGGAAGAACGCCTGAGAAAGGAGGAGAAACCAGATTACCTAGTTCGGTCGGTACTGTTTGGTATTACAACCGAATTTCTTGCTTCCGCTCTTTAATAAAGAATTTCTTCTCGATGGCGCTCTGTAAGTTATTTTATAATTTTATTTATGATCCTGAATATTGGTATTTATTGGTTTAATATTTTATGCCATATAAATTTGTCACGCCCCGAGTTTAAAAATCAGGTCTGAATTTTTTTTTTTTTTTTTTTTTTGATTAAATCAGAGTTTGCAAAACAGGCGTAACAGACCGCCACACATATAGGAAACTCTCTATTCCGCGAACAGAGACTCCCCTATATATGCACGGCTAGGCTAGTAATCAGCAACAGATATCTCAGTACAACTACTAATCTAGTCAGCAGGAATAATTCAAAAGCAGTTATTACATCAATATTTTAAATGTCTAAATCAAATAGAACTAGAATAAAATGCGGGAAATAAAATCTGCATAAATCAACAAGCTCAATATCTACGGTCATGGGGACAGCTTTATCGTGACAGGCTCACTGGATCGTCCCGCTATCTCCCCACCCGACGGACCTGGAAAATGGTCACCCAGGGGGTGTGAGATACACTGTACATGTATCCCAGTGGGCACGACGAGCCGAGAATCAGCTAATCGTACCTACTGGGTACTAAAATCTGCGGATAGTAAAGATCTATAGGAAAAGCTGGAAGCATAAATATCTACTGTAGATCAGGATATGTCAGTAATAGTCAATCACAAAAGCGGTAAATCATGTATGCTAGAAATCAAGGGTATCCACAACAATCATGCATCAGGGACTGCAGATGATATAAGTATGTCTACAGATAATAAAGCTGGAAATAGCTGAGCAACAGTAAAAAAGGTGATGCGTCAAAGGTAGAATCCAAGTACCCAATCATACGCCACTATTGGTCTCAGAGGACCTCAGGCAATGCCACTATTCGGCACCTTTTCGGCTGACATACCCTGTCGAGGGCTCACGGGTCTATCACCAGACCACTTTACCGGTAAAGAACAATCTCCACGGGGAGCTACCCCGGCCATGTTCGTGAAGTACAGCAGTGCATGGCAAGTCATCATGATCAATCTCACGGTCTAGTGACCGGGTAGTCGGCAACATGCCGAAGTCCCAACAGGGAATCATCTGTCTATGTCTATCAGTCGGAATCAATCAATCATGCATATCGACAATCTATCAAATAACATCTCAATGACTGGAATCCACAGGTATCATCTAATCATGCCAATCTATATACAGGATATAACAGATGACAAACAAGTATATATCACATGTCTCAAGTAAATCAGGATCTATCGGAGATAATCATAGAGCATGCATATCGAAATCAGATAATCTCAAGCACAGGTCTAGTCAGGTCAATGTCAATCAGAGGGATCATGCTATGTCAAAAGATCAATATATGTCAGGCTAAGTCACATAGGTAAATCAGCAGGGAAATCAAAAACAGGGGTCCGACAAACCAAGCAACCAGAGGGCCAAAAAGCTGAGGCCCGGTTCGAAAGTAACCCACCTGAATGACGGCAGACTCTCGAACTCCCTCGCAGCTACTGGGAGGCTGGTGCTGAACAACTGAGCCCTGTATCAGTAAATATGATCAGTAATAAACTTACACAACCCTTTCCCGACGACGTTACACTAACCGAAGGTTTAAACGGGTCAAATCGGTCAAAATCTGATTCCTGGTCAACGGGGACCATCGGAACCCTAACAAGATGTCCAGATGGTACGTAGGTGCTGTTTAAAGAGAGTTCATACATCAATTTTGCATTTTGGTCCATAATGTATTTAAAATTGCATATAATATCAAGTTCTTTACTGTTTCGGCTCGTTCTTAAAATCCGGGGGTCCAACGACGACGCCGTAAGTGCCAGCGCGTCACATTTGATGCGACGGACCCCGTGCTCACAACCCTGGGTCAGCGCGAAACCCCAGAGCAAAGTTAGCCTTTTAACTCGCGATATTGGACACACTGTTTTGCCCCGTTCTTGCAATCCGGGACTCCGACGACGACGCCGTAAATTTCAGCGGGTTCGTTACGTCGAGACGGAGCCCGTGCTCACGGGGTTTGGTCGACACGGATCCCGAGTTAAAAGTTGGCCCATAATGCTCTTTATGTCTATTATACAACTATGCTACAACTTATTATATGCATGATCAACATGAGATCTAACTTGAGCATAGTGTGCAGTAATGACAGGGGAGTGCAGTGCTTACCCTGCGCACGTCGGAGGCCGGCCGGAAAGTCGCCGGAGCAAGGTGGTGCTCCAAGCCAAGGCTCGGGTTGGCTGTTCTTTGAGCAACAGTGGTTCAGCTCAGTTCCAGAGGTGAGCAACAGCTAGGAGGGGTCCCCAGGATGTCTCGGGTGCAGTCAGGGTCGGCCGGCGGCGGCCGGAGGCGGCGGCGGCCGGAGGTGAGCCGAAATCTACAAATCGGGTTCATGGTTTGAGATCCAGCAACAGGGGGTCTCTCGGCCCAAAGTAAAATGATGGAGGACATAGAGGGGTTGCTAAAGCCTTACCTGGGTGGTTGCCGGAGTCCCAGAGCGCCGGGGATCGCCGGAGCTCGAGCCGTAGTCCTCCTCGGGTGCAACCTTGGAGCATGGAAACCTTACGTCAAGAGGGCCATGCAACTTGCTGGGAGGACTCAGGGGATCAAGATAAGCCTACCTGGAGATTCCCGGCGACTGATGAACGCCGGCGAGGCGGCGCCGGAGAAGCTCGGTCAAGCTTCAAGGCCTCTAATGGCGGATTCCGGCCGGCTGGGTTCCGGCCGGTGAGACTTGGATCAACAGAGTCCTCTTGATGCAAGGAGTCTTCTGGTGGCGGTGGCCGGCGCTGGGAGGCCGCGGCGGCGCCGGACGGCGACGGTCGGCACGATTATCAATTTTCGGGTTTCTAGGGCACGCTGGTTTGGGCTCGATCTTAATCCGATCGGGCTCAAACTTTCGGGAGGTGTTGCAGTCGCTCAGAGGACCCGGATCAACGGCTCTGATCTCGATCTTGACGGCCGGATGGAGCCCGCGCCCGTGATCGGTCCAGAACAATAATCCGGCGATAATGGTGGTCAGCCGGAGATCGGGGCGACGGCGCCGGCTGGGCCTGCGCCAGGGGGTTCCTCATGGTGTAAGTAACACCATGATCAAGTTCTTGGCCGAAAACAAAAGGAAAAGTTTCAACCTTACCTTCGCCGGAAAAGCAAAGGAAGAAGGGTCTCCCCCGCGGCGGCGCGCGGCGGCGGCGCTCGGGTTCACCTCCACTCGGTTTCTGCTACACGAGGGACCCTACAGGTGGGTTCTAGATTGATCAGAATCTCCCGAGCACCCTCCTTTTTCCCGCACCGGAGAGGGGGTGGTTTCTTGCAACCCGTCTTCTCCGGCGACTGGGGAGGCGGCGGCCGGTGCGGCTGGGTCCGAGGGGAGCGGCAGAGGCAAGGTTTCTGTTATTGATGGCGGCTAGGTCTAAGATATAGAGGAGGTAGGGTTTAGGGCTATAGTATCTAGCATGTATATATATATATATAGGTTAATGCCAACTTGCAATTTAGTCCTTCTAGCTTAGGTGTTTCAACCTTGGTCCCTCACGGTACACTTCTTTCACACTCTAGTCCTTCCCCAAAGGATGGCACGCATTACGAGGCAAGAAATGTAGGGTTTCATGTGCAAAAACTGCATTTTTCGATGCATTTCACGCTTTTCGAGGAGATCCGATCGTCAGATCGAAAAACGGACTTCGCCGGGACGTCCGGCTCGACGAATCCTATCAGGTAGCGATCTCTGTTTTTCGAAACTGTGTCCGGATAAATTTCGATCCATAAAAACTGTGTAAAAATACAGTTTTCGCGCTTTTCGAGATTCCAGAGTCGTCAAACAGAATTTTCGACTACACCATTGCGTTCAGAACATCGAAAATAGCTAGAATTGACTACTCGAATCACTATATTAGGAGTCCAGATAGTAAATTGGCCAACGTTGGCGCGAAGGGGACTCGAAAATAGGGTTTACTGTTCACTTGTACCCGCGACTTAAGTCGCGGGTCCCGCCGGCTTCAACGCCGATTTCTGGAAGATCCGACCGTCAGATCAGAACAAGTTTAATATGGTTTTCACTCAGTTCGTCATGACGGTCGCACTCGTGGTCTCGGATCTTCGAGATCAGCTTGGATTGAAAAGTGATATTTCTGGCCCTAATTCTGTGCAAATTACACTGCAGAAAAGGGGCACTTAGACTACTGGTGCTTTTCATGATCAAATTTCAACTTGACTCAAATCAATTTCATTTCTTTATTAAATTACAAAATTTGAAATTCTTACATCTCTCCCACCAAAAAGGAAGTTTCGTCCCTGAAACTTAATACAACTAAGAACCAAATAAATGGGGGTAACGCTCCATCATGGTTGACTCGCGTTCCCACGTGGCTTCACGCTCCTCATGGTTCTCCCATTGTACTTTGACGTAGGGGATCGATCTGTTCCTCAGCTTCTTTTCATCTCGAGCCAGGATTTTCAGTGGTGTCTCAGTAAGGATGTCCTTAATTTGCCGTTATCTGGAACACACCAGCGGCCCCTGAATCGGATAGAGCCATCGGCGTGCAGCTAGTAATTCGTCAGTCTGTCCCAGTGATATCAGTTCACGAATCTTATGGGAGGAAGGGTCCGACTGCTGTCCCTCCTTTATGCGATCAAGCATGGTAGACTGTACTACCATCGCTAAAAGTCGAGCGGTAGACCCCAAAGGAACGATCTCCAAGTCCAGACGCTGGAACTCGGAAATCAAGCGATCCTGATCAGTGATCATTAGCAGCTCTGGGGTATCGTCACTGAAACTTTAACATCGTTGTCCAGAGGGTAACCCTGGAGACTATAACTAGCGAACAAGTAGACCCAATCACGACATTACCCCTTACGGGGTAGAGTACTTCAAACCACTCTTTCGACAGTACCTTGTCTGCAGCCAACATACTTATCAAAAGAAGGGTGAAATACCCGAGATCTGTCGCCAACATCAAGTTGGGGACACGACTCCCACCGGAGTCAACAGAAGGTATAGGTAACGTGGCTAAGGCAATCAATGTCTACGGAGATCAATGTCCAATTTTATCTTTAATCTATTTATTAAAACAAGATAATTCAGATTATTACATCACCTCCACTTCAAAGGAGTTTTGTTCCCGAAGCTTACAACTTAAGGTCATACTTTGAGTTTCTAGCCCTTAAACTCGACATACCCAACGCTCTCACGTGACAAGTCATCCTAGGGTTCATCCTAACCAGTTCCTAATCAATTTTCCCTAGGTACCGTGTACCTATTCTCTGATACCATCTAATCTGTCACGCCCCGAGTTTAAAAATCAGGTCTGAATTTTTTTTTTTTTTTTTTTTTTGATTAAATCAGAGTTTGCAAAACAGGCGTAACAGACCGCCACACATATAGGAAACTCTCTATTCCGCGAACAGAGACTCCCCTATATATGCACGGCTAGGCTAGTAATCAGCAACAGATATCTCAGTACAACTACTAATCTAGTCAGCAGGAATAATTCAAAATCAGTTATTACATCAATATTTTAAATGTCTAAATCAAATAGAACTAGAATAAAATGCGGGAAATAAAATCTGCATAAATCAACAAGCTCAATATCTACGGTCATGGGGACAGCTTTATCGTGACAGGCTCACTGGATCGTCCGGCTATCTCCCCACCCGACGGACCTGGAAAATGGTCACCCAGGGGGTGTGAGATACACTGTACATGTATCCCAGTGGGCACGACGAGCCGAGAATCAGCTAATCGTACCTACTGGGTACTAAAATCTGCGGATAGTAAAGATCTATAGGAAAAGCTGGAAGCATAAATATCTACTGTAGATTAGGATATGTCAGTAATAGTCAATCACAAAAGCGGTAAATCATGTATGCTAGAAATCAAGGGTATCCACAACAATCATGCATCAGGGACTGCAGATGATATAAGTATGTCTACAGATAATAAAGCTGGAAATAGCTGAGCAACAGTAAAAATAAGGTGATGCGTCAAAGGTAGAATCCAAGTACCCAATCATACGCCACTATTGGTCTCAGAGGACCTCAGGCAATGCCACTGTTCGGCACCTTTTCGGCTGACATACCCTGTCGAGGGCTCACGGGTCTATCACCAGACCACTTTACCGGTAAAGAACAATCTCCACGGGGAGCTACCCCGGCCATGTTCGTGAAGTACAGCAGTGCATGGCAAGTCATCATGATCAATCTCACGGTCTAGTGACCGGGTAGTCGGCAACATGCCGAAGTCCCAACAGGGAATCATCTGTCTATGTCTATCAGTCGGAATCAATCAATCATGCATATCGACAATCTATCAAATAACATCTCAATGACTGGAATCCACAGGTATCATCTAATCATGCCAATCTATATACAGGGATATAACAGATGACAAACAAGTATATATCACATGTCTCAAGTAAATCAGGATCTATCGGAGATAATCATAGAGCATGCATATCGAAATCAGATAATCTCAAGCACAGGTCTAGTCAGGTCAATGTCAATCAGAGGGATCATGCTATGTCAAAAGAGATCAATATATGTTAGGCTAAGTCACATAGGTAAAATCAGCAGGGAAATCAAAAACAGGGGTCCGACAAACCAAGCAACCAGAGGGCCAAAAAGCTGAGGCCCGGTTCGAAAGTAACCCACCTGAATGACGGCAGACTCTCGAACTCCCTCGCAGCTACTGGGAGGCTGGTGCTGAACAACTGAGCCCTGTTTCAGTAAATATGATCAGTAATAAACTCACACAACCCTTTCCCGACGACGTTACACTAACCGAAGGTTTAAACGGGTCAAATCGGTCAAAATCTGATTCCTGGTCAACGGGGACCATCAGAACCCTAACAAGATGTCCAGATGGTACGTAGGTGCTGTTTAAAGAGAGTTCATACATCAATTTTGCATTTTGGTCCATAATGTATTTAAAATTGCATATAATATCAAGTTCTTTACTGTTTCGGCTCGTTCTTAAAATCCGGGGGTCCAACGACGACGCCGTAAGTGCCAGCGCGTCACATTTGATGCGACGGACCCCGTGCTCACAACCCTGGGTCAGCGCGAAACCCCAGAGCAAAGTTAGCCTTTTAACTCGCGATATTGGACACACTGTTTTGCCCCGTTCTTGCAATCCGGGACTCCGACGACGACGCCGTAAATTTCAGCGGGTTCGTTACGTCGAGACGGAGCCCGTGCTCACGGGGTTTGGTCGACACGGATCCCGAGTTAAAAGTTGGCCCATAATGCTCTTTATGTCTATTATACAACTATGCTACAACTTATTATATGCATGATCAACATGAGATCTAACTTGAGCATAGTGTGCAGTAATGACAGGGGAGTGCAGTGCTTACCCTGCGCACGTCGGAGGCCGGCCGGAAAGTCGCCGGAGCAAGGTGGTGCTCCAAGCCAAGGCTCGGGTTGGCTGTTCTTTGAGCAACAGTGGTTCAGCTCAGTTCCAGAGGTGAGCAACAGCTAGGAGGGGTCCCCAGGATGTCTCGGGTGCAGTCAGGGTCGGCCGGCGGCGGCCGGAGGCGGCGGCGGCCGGAGGTGAGCCGAAATCTACAAATCGGGTTCATGGTTTGAGATCCAGCAACAGGGGGTCTCTCGGCCCAAAGTAAAATGATGGAGGACATAGAGGGGTTGCTAAAGCCTTACCTGGGTGGTTGCCGGAGTCCCAGAGCGCCGGGGATCGCCGGAGCTCGAGCCGTAGTCCTCCTCGGGTGCAACCTTGGAGCATGGAAACCTTACGTCAAGAGGGCCATGCAACTTGCTGGGAGGACTCAGGGGATCAAGATAAGCCTACCTGGAGGTTCCCGGCGACTGATGAACGCCGGCGAGGCGGCGCCGGAGAAGCTCGGTCAAGCTTCAAGGCCTCTAATGGCGGATTCCGGCCGGCTGGGTTCCGGCCGGTGAGACTTGGATCAACAGAGTCCTCTTGATGCAAGGAGTCTTCTGGTGGCGGTGGCCGGCGCTGGGAGGCCGCGGCGGCGCCGGACGGCGACGGTCGGCACGATTATCAATTTTCGGGTTTCTAGGGCACGCTGGTTTGGGCTCGATCTTAATCCGATCGGGCTCAAACTTTCGGGAGGTGTTGCAGTCGCTCAGAGGACCCGGATCAACGGCTCTGATCTCGATCTTGACGGCCGGATGGAGCCCGCGCCCGTGATCGGTCCAGAACAATAATCCGGCGATAATGGTGGTCAGCCGGAGATCGGGGCGACGGCGCCGGCTGGGCCTGCACCAGGGGGTTCCTCATGGTGTAAGTAACACCATGATCAAGTTCTTGGCCGAAAACAAAAGGAAAAGTTTCAACCTTACCTTCGCCGGAAAAGCAAAGGAAGAAGGGTCTCCCCCGCGGCGGCGCGCGGCGGCGGCGCTCGGGTTCACCTCCACTCGGTTTCTACTACACGAGGGACCCTACAGGTGGGTTCTAGATTGATCAGAATCTCCCGAGCACCCTCCTTTTTCCCGCACCCGAGAGGGGGTGGTTTCTTGCAACCCGTCTTCTCCGGCGACTGGGGAGGCGGCGGCCGGTGCGGCTGGGTCCGAGGGGAGCGGCAGAGGCAAGGTTTCTGTTATTGATGGCGGCTAGGTCTAAGATATAGAGGAGGTAGGGTTTAGGGCTATAGTATCTAGCATGTATATATATATATAGGTTAATGCCAACTTGCAATTTAGTCCTTCTAGCTTAGGTGTTTCAACCTTGGTCCCTCACGGTACACTTCTTTCACACTCTAGTCCTTCCCCAAAGGATGGCACGCATTACGAGGCAAGAAATGTAGGGTTTCATGTGCAAAAACTGCATTTTTCGATGCATTTCACACTTTTCGAGGAGATCCGATCGTCAGATCGAAAAACGGACTTCGCCGGGACGTCCGGCTCGACGAATCCTATCAGGTAGCGATCTCTGCTTTTCGAAACTGTGTCCGGATAAATTTCGATCCATAAAAACTGTGTAAAAATACAGTTTTCGCGCTTTTCGAGATTCCAGAGTCGTCAAACAGAATTTTCGACTACACCATTGCGTTCAGAACATCGAAAATAGCTAGAATTGACTACTCGAATCACTATATTAGGAGTCCAGATAGTAAATTGGCCAACGTTGGCGCGAAGGGGACTCGAAAATAGGGTTTACTGTTCACTTGTACCCGCGACTTAAGTCGCGGGTCCCGCCGGCTTCAACGCCGATTTCTGGAAGATCCGACCGTCAGATCAGAACAAGTTTAATATGGTTTTCACTCAGTTCGTCATGACGGTCGCACTCGTGGTCTCGGATCTTCGAGATCAGCTTGGATTGAAAAGTGATATTTCTGGCCCTAATTCTGTGCAAATTACACTGCAGAAAAGGGGCACTTAGACTACTGGTGCTTTTCATGATCAAATTTCAACTTGACTCAAATCAATTTCATTTCTTTATTAAATTACAAAATTTCAAATTCTTACAAAATTCCATCAAGAATGACATATATTCCTTGGACCTCCTCAATACTAGTGCTCACCTCGGTGTTGCCTCGGTCGCTGCAATGAACGTAGTTAGATCGTGCACTATCGTGGATTTTCGTCTTGATGAAGAGGTTGGTCTAACTCCTGTCATCGGTTGTCGCTGGTGATCGAGATCACAAGCACGGTGTTCAGAGTATTGTGGCCCACCTTCGGGTGCTTTCGATCTACCTCGAAGGTCACTGGAATGTCGGTAAAGATTCTAAACTACCTATTTCAGCATATAATTATTTTGAGCGCATTAGGGTCCGAGAAATCAGGAGCCTCCGCAAGAGCTGAGTAGCGGGTTCCTGGATCGCTTGCACTAAGGTGGGTACTTCGATCCGGGTATTAATATAGTGTAACCTAACTGGGTACCGTAGTCGATCGTACCCTTGGTGATCTTGCTAGCTCTGGTCTTTTCTATTGATTACCACTGTTATTGATTTCCGTACCACCTAGCTGATACTATATTGACATGATTCACGATGTGATTGGTCATTACTTAGCTGATATATATAGACCTGATGTTTTGATATAATATATGTTAGATGTATGCCCTAAAAACCAACCTGACCGACACATATATTCTTTCTAGGATATAAATTTATATTTAATATTTTACATTATGAATGTTATTGGATTTTTATTTTCATTCTTGTTGTGTATGTGTCTATAAATTATCCAAGAAATTAATAAGATGATGATACAGATTCTCAAGAGTTAAGAATTTGAGACATGTATCATTAGTGATTAATTCCTAAATGCTCTCGATCAATGGATCATTACGGGGACAGTAATCGATCCGGTGAGATTGGTACACAAGTCGCTTCCCTTTTAGGGTGGACAAGTCTCGAGTCAACAGTGTAGGGACATTGGACCGAATGTGCAGGTGGTTGTTGGAGAACAAGGATACCGAGCGTGACCATCACGAGAAGTCACTTGGATATCTACTCACTTGTCAGTGACTTACTCGATGTTGCAGTAGTGTGGTCCTTTGACCTGCGATGCCTCGATTATTCACAATGGGGTTACTGTAGTTTGACTGTACATACACTTGGTCCCTAGCCATTTGGGTCCTTGCAGTGCATGTTGGCTGCAATAGGTTCGTTGTAGGAATAGGGTGTACACCTATATAAAATCTATCGCCCTTAGTAGATAAGGGAGTTAGTCCTATGTGTTTTATGAGATCGAGTTTAGAAGACTTTGGCCAAGACAAAGTAAATAACGGAAAGGGTTTTCGATATTAGAAACTCGAGTCGAATAAATTTGACGTATAACAGATGATGGGGTTTGACGAGCAATTCCATGACCTCCGTCTAGTCGGGACTCATGATAGAAGGATTGTATCACACGTTAACTGCACCTACAGATTCAGTATGGCATTCTACTGGAATGCCACTATATGCTGCTAGGCGTCACTAGTGGATTGTGAGACTCACGAGAATTATCTGGATGATCAATAATTCTTATTGGGTTGAGTTGGAATTGTTCCGACCCACTAAAAAGAGTTTCAGTAATATTGTTGATGGTGATCACAATATATTTCACTACCAGATGGGGTCACATATATAAGAGGTTATGACTGATCGGATAGTTGGATTGCGATTTTTGAATCGCCTGAGGACTTAATTATCAATATGTTGATAATTGGACTAATTTGTAATTGTTACAAATTAAGGATATTAAAGTGCAAATATTGCTAGAGAGGACTTACTAATAGTTAGTGAGTTGTGAGAGTACTTAAGTGCAAATGTTGCATTAATGATTTGATTTGATCAAATTAGGATTAAATTCAAGTCGAATTAAATTAGGATTTAATCGATTGAATCGATTAGGGATAATAAGATAAATTTAAATCTAATTTTAATTTTATCTTAATGTTTATCTCAATGATTATAAAAGGGATTATAAATATCCCTCTTTATATGTACAATAGTTTATGAGAAAGAGAAAAAAGAAAAAGACAAAAAAAAAAAAAAAAATTCTAGTCGTCATCTTTTTCTCCTCTCTCTTTTCTAAATATCCATGATTGAAAAAAGAGATTCTCTGTAAGGGAGCTAGCATCCCGATGAGAATTTCGATCAGATTGACAACACTGATCAACCTCGTGTGGATACCTGTAGAGGCCGGACGCGTGTGCGCTTCAAGAGAACCAAATTCCACGATCATCAAATTGTGGTGTAGATCTTCCTGCGCAAAGGTAAAGATTAGATCTTCGTTCTTCGTTTAATCTTAAATATATGAGTGATCTTATTTTGCGTAGTTTTTGAGATCGGATCTCAAGATTTTCAAATATTTGTTTATTTGATTTTTTTTTTCCGCTGTGTTTATTTTACGCAAAATTCTAACAATGTAGTCATCTCCTAATTCTTATATTGTATGATAGAATAGGAGATCAATTCTTATATATTGCATGAGATGATGACACTGTTGTTTATGATCCCGTTTAGGAGTTCCCGGCTTATTGCTGTCTTTCTGGTCTCTAAACTGCTAGCTTGAGCACCAGCATTATGATCGCTTTAGCACTAACTGTTCATTTCACGTACACCAACAAGCTGGCCCCTGTAGTGGTGTTCTTTACCGATAGAGTGGTCTTTTTAACCCATGAACTCTAGATAGCACCGAGTGGGTGCAGAGTTATATGCCAGCCCGATAGGTGCCGATCGTGGCATTAGCGTGAGGTCCTCGTTGGGTACTTGATTTTTCAGTATTAATGCATTGCCTTCATTATGGTTCATACTCTTTATTCTTTACCAGATTATTCTTTACAACATTTATAGCTTTTCATTGCGATTATTAGCACCCTGTTA
>CM054934.1:22894833-22949833 GCA_029168755.2 Tillandsia fasciculata | reverse complement strand
GCACGAACCAAGCCGAGAGTATACTGTATCAACCAAACCAAAAGCATAAGGTAGTGAGGGAAAGAGCAAATTGTAATATACAGGGAAGCGAAAGGTTGCCTACAAAATAGGCCGTCCAAAATTCGCTAACCATAAGCCTACAATTTACAACTCACAACTTATCCATCAAGGATTTAGTATGGAAGGCCATGTGATAGACGTCCAATATTCGCTAACCGTAAGCTTAAAATTTACAGCTCACAACTTATCCATAAAGGATTTAGTATCGAAGGGCATGTCATCATAGCATTTTTACGAAAATTTCGTATGCAATTTAGTAATTTCATCAAAATACCACACGAAAATTATTATCTCAATAGAACCAAACAACCTCAGATCTGTTAACTTGCATTCCTAAGGTTTATGTTCAGTACCAAAAAAAAAAAAGATGGTGAAATCTGCTGCATGGGTAGCCGCCAGTACATGTTTAAGAAGGCAAGTTCAAGATACATGGGCTTTCTCTAAAGAATTACTGCATAGTCTAAGGACAAAAGAGATTGCCCACATGATTTCATCCAATTCTGCTGCAATCATCAATGATGATGACATGCAGATTTTAGATGTTGTTAAACTGCGCCAACGGTCTTAAAACACTCCAAGAAGTGTCCATTTCAAATCCAAGAACTGCAAACTCTGCTGACAACTTTTGTATAGGACAAAAAATATAACACTTCTATTAAGACTACCTTATAAATCGAAGGAAACCATCTAAGATAATTAGTTTTTTATCCATATACCAATACTGTCCAACCAGGAATTTACCAAGTAAAGCCATCAAATATAGCTGCCCTTTGATGCACCAATAATGTCAACTCAGAAATTAATTGTCTAACGCTATCCAACAATACTGCATTTTTTATGTATCATCGTCGCCTCCCACAAAAACCAAAGCAAATGAAAGCAGGTTTAGATTGTTTAGCTGAAGAAGTCTCACAATTGTAGGAGAGTAGGAGAGTCAGAAGTCAAAAAGCTATGTAAATCAATTAGAAAGAGAACATGAAGATCCGAGGAGAACATAAGTTAACAGAAAATACCAGATTTTTAAATTAGCTAACATTAAACTCAAGGTCACAAATTTCTTAAATGCGCAAGGCATGAAAAGGCATGAAAAACAGCACTTAAACACCAAGTTTCTATATAGAAACTTAAGTTACCAGGAAATGAGAGATCTCTTACATTACTTCACATTAACCTCAGGTCCACAGATTTCTTCAATTACGCAACATTAAACTGAAGTTCCAAATATTAGAGAACATGAAGGGCGGTCAAAAGTGTTGAATAGAGAGTAAGAAGCATTTCTCTTGTTTATGCATCATATCTGTGCAAGTACGATTGGGTGGTTAAAGCCATCAGAAATTATTGGTGTCTTTATTCTTTATAAAGATGGCTGGTCATGTAAGATTATTGCTCACCAAACTCGATCAAACCAAAGAAATGAGAATATGTTGTACTGGGCATTCTTTTGTAAAAAGTATATGAAAATAGAAAGGAAGTAAGCAAACCGTCCGCAGATCAAAGCAGCTCAAATGTTTGGAAAATGGAACCAGTTCAAGTTTCCAAAGTCTGTAATAATGAGCAAACAATAGCAAAGTTAATTGTTAGGATAGAATACAAAAAGGGAAACGAACATAACTCGGTATTCAAAGCAATGAATGTTGTAGCATACAAAAAACAATTGCAAATAAAATGAGGGACTTAATAGTATTTAAAAATATAGAATTGTAGAGAGAATGAAAATGCGGAATTAATTTTAAGTATATATTTTGCTCAGACTGCCCATTAATTAAATATCGACATCATTTTATTGAGCGAGAACACTATTTTCTTTCCGTACCCAGCCGCACGAACCAAGCCGAGAGCATACTGTATCAACCAAACCAAAAGCATAAGGTAGTGAGGGAAAGAGCAAATTGTAATATATAGGGAAGCGAAAGGTTGCCTACAAAATAGGCCGTCCAATATTCGCCAACCATAAGCCTACAATTTACTACTCACAACTTATCCATCAAGGATTTAGTATCCAAGGGCATGTGATACACGTCCAATATTCGCTAACCGTAAGCTTAAAATTTACAGCTCACAACTTATCCATAAAGGATTTAGTATCGAAGGGCATGTCATCATAGCATTTTTATGAAAATTTCGTATGCAATTTAGTAATTTCATCAAAATACTACACGAAAAATATTATTTCAATAGAACCGAACAACCTCAAGTGAGTTTGGAAGTAAAGGTGGGTCAAACAACATGTTAGAGCACCACAGTATTTAGCAGAATCTTAAAAAAGAGCCAAAAGGAGAATTTATCATAGCAAACACATAAACGTACCCCAAAAAAGCTAAAATACAATAGTAGAAAAGTAACAGGTTGTGACTAAATTGGACTCCCTGCTGCTTGGATCCGAGGAGAACATAAGTTAGTAGAAAATACCAGATTTTGAAATTAGTTAAGATTAAACTCAAGGTCAGAAATTTCTTAAATGCGTAAGGCATGGAAAAGGCATGGAAAACAACACCTGGACACCAAGTTTCTATATAGGAAACTTAAGTTACCAAGAAATGAGAGATCTCTTACATTACCTCACATTAACCTCAGGTCCACAGATTTCTACAAAGCAATTTCTTGGGTTGGGAAGCAACAATGAAAAAAGTATAGTAAGCATTAAAAAATGTACAGTAAAATAGGGATGCAGAAAAGGGAAAAGGAAGGTACACTCCCTCGTGATTGCATGGTCCTCTAGATTTTCAAATTATACCTTGTAAAATATCCTTCACCAGATTGGGCTGATTACAAACCTGGAAGAAAATAAAAGCATAATGGTAGAAAATATTGACTAAAGTTTTCTCTTTTTTTAGAATAATCATGGAAACTGCATGTGCATCCTTCTAACCTCAGCGCAAATCCTGGGATGTTGGACACAAACCTCTGGAGTAAAAGCAAAGAAATCAAGTAAGCTAACAATGAGAGATTTCCAAGGTGGTACAAAAGAACGGAATCAACATTTGTTTGCATGCATGTAAAATAAAAAATGCGGATCAAAATTTGCATACCAAATCGGAGGTGTGAAAAGAAACAAACAAAGGCAACAAACAAAAAAACATAAGTAGGAACAAACAAAGGGTGGGTGTTCCTCCTGATCTTCAAATTATACCTTCTAAAATATGCTTCTCCAGATTGGTTTAATTAGAAACCTGAAAGTGAATAAAACAACAACATTAGGAATCATATAGGAAAGAAAAAAAAATTTCAGAATACTCATGAAGAAAACGCATGTGTAGGTATGTAAGGCAAGTACAAACCTTTGGATGTAGTACAGGAACCTTGGGAATAAGAGAGAATAAATCAAGTTTGTTAAGAGAGAGATTTCAAAGGTAGCAAAAAGAAAAATGATGTAAAACAATATGTGAATTAAAAGTTTCATACCAAATCAGAGCTGTGAAAAGAAACAAATGAAGGCAGGAAATGAAGAAAGCTAAATATGAACCATTTTTAAAGCACGGCAAGTATTAAAGATACATTTAAAATGTGAGGCTCAGATAATATGGCAACTCAATCGAAAGAAAGAGTAGAGAATGGAAGTAGTTTTTTTTTTTTTCATGGAGGATCATTGTATAAACAGCAGCTGGTTACCGAAGGCCGCCGAGAAATACTCATATTTTTACATCATGGCAACACAAATATACTTAGGTTGAAGCGAGGGAAGGGGAAAGGAACAACACCTTTACATACTTTGTTGATATAAGCAGTAAGCATTGGGAATGGGTTGCAGAATCAACATTTGGTTGTTCACAGCCATCCAACACTACCAGTTTTTTTGCATGCACACCATCACTACCCAAGTAGCAATCCAACACCCAAAGCCGGCGAAGAATTGTTGTTATTCTTTATGTATCATCATAGCCCGAAAAAAAAAATTGAACACCGAAAATAGAATTTAAATTAATAAAAAAAAAACGTAAAAATTATGGAAGAGTTCAAACCAATCAAGAGTAGCAGATTTGGGGAGCGAAGAAATCAAGTTAGCTAACAATGAGAGATTTCCAAGGCAGTACAAAAGAAGGGAATCAACATTTGTTTGCATGTATGTAGAAATAAAAATGTGAATAAAAATTTCCATACCAAACCAGAGGCGTGAAAAGAAACAAAGAAAGGCAACAAACAAAAGAAGATAAGTATCAACCATTGCAAAAGTACCGCAAGTATTAAAGGGTCTGTAGTAAAGTGCATATGTGAGAAGGAGCAAGCATTCAAGGTTCTCTAGTAAAATAGGGATGCCGGAAAGGAAATCCTACACTTCCTCATAACCATATGTGTCTCTTCACGGCATTGCTTCTTCATTTATTTAAATGAATAAGGGGAACAAAGCAACTTCACCAATTGGTTTAATTAGAGACCTAAAAGATAATAAAACAACAACATTAGGAAACATGGAGCAAAGGGAAATTTTTTTTCAAAATACTCATGAAGAACACGTGTAGGTATCTAAGGCGAGTACGAACCTTTGGATGCAGAGTAGGAACCTTCGGGATAAGAGGGAAGAAATCAAGTTAGTTAAGAGTGAGGGAATTCGAAGGTAGCAAAAAGAAAAGGAACAAACATTTGTCTGCATGTATGTAAAAACAATATGCCAAATAAAATTTCATTCACTACCCAACATTAGGAAACGATATAAGTAGTGAGTATTGGCAATGGGTTTGGCAAAAATAAGTTCAGCTATCGTGCATGAATTGGAACTGGCACAAATCTAAGTAACAAAGTAAGTGGAACAACTTTATTCTGGGTTGCTAGAGTATAATACTGAATTGTTCTTCAGTTAATCCACCGCAGTTAAGAGAAAATATATTTTGCAAGTCTCTGAACTCTTTTTTTCTCTGGGATTCAGTCGAACCTCCACTGTGGTTATCTTTGGACAATGAAGTACTCGACACGGCGTCACTCTCGGAGCCATTCAATGAAAAAACATCTGCAAAGCTTTCACAGCGTTTAACATAGTTTCGATGAAACAGAAAGTTGCTATAAACCCCAAAAGGCTATTCTAAGCTTCCAAAGACAAGGTACTAAAAGCAAGATTCACCACATACCATCCTGGACACTGTGGAAATCATCATCGCAGTCTGATTCAGTAATCGCAAGCGAATCGAACCATGCTTCCTCGATGCTCCCTGATAGGGCTGTAAAGGTTTCCAAACTTAGATCATGTCAAACTTTGCAAATAATAGTACTGCTACAGACATTCTCGAAGGTCCCCTCAAATGTCGTTGATCTGCCGAAATGCATACAGGGCAGTGTGCAGTACATTAAAAGAGACACCCAAACCATAACTTCTTCGCAAATTGACAGAGAAATCATAAATAATGCAGGCACAAAATTTTTTTTAAAAAAAAACTAAAAAAAAACCAGCAAAATTTATGATGAATGATGCAAAATTTGCATGATTGGGGAAGTACAACCCCAATTTATATATTTCATGTTAATGTGCTTGGAGGAAAATACCAAAAACTAAACCCAGGTAAATACTAAAACTGAAAAAACAGGTAGGACACACAACTACAACAACAAAATCCGATCCTACAAAAAAAGATAAACAGATAAAGACTAAGATCATCAACTCGATCTCTTCATTCAAAACGGCAGCTTCGATTAGATCGATTCAAGCTCAACATTTTTGGTTCAAATTTCCAAATTTGCCTAGTAAATTCAATGATCCCATGCAAAATGAAGAAAGAGTCGAAAAGATCGCGACGTTGTGAGCAAAAAGATCACAATGCAGCAGAAACCAAAAACCCAAAAAAAAAAAAAAAAAAAAAAAAAAAAAAAACAACTTCCATCTCAACATCAAAATTTGTCCCCTTCTGATTCCACAAACTAACTAGTCAAAAAAAAACCAACACGTGATGAAGCGAAGCAAGAAGAAAACGAAGAAGAAGAGAGGGAATCGATCGATGCGACCTCGGAACGAAGGATTGCTACGGGAGCAATGATCGGCGCCTCCTCCCTGGGCCTCGGCCTCGTCGATCATCTCCATCGAGCTCCGCCCCTCCGCCCCCCCGCCCCCGCCCCCCGCCCCCGCCCCTGCCGCCGATGCCGACGACGACACCCTCTTCCTGATCCCCCTCCGCCGCCTCCACCGCACGCCGCCGCGGGGCTTTCGCCCACTCCGACGCACGCGTCGGTCCTCGACACGCACCCCCCATCGACAGCTTCCTCCCCCGCTCCGCTTCAGTAGAGAGAGAGAGAGAGAGAGAGAGAGAGGAGAGAGAGAGAGAGAGAGAGAGGAAACTCTACAGACAACCCCATGTGCAAACACATGAATAGAAGGTAGTAGAAGTAGTGGAAGGAAGGCACACGTGTGCAAATGCAAAGAGAGAAAAGAGAGAAAATTGAAAGAAGACGCACGAAGCAAGGAAAGCACGCCACGTCGGCTCGGGACGCCTGGGAAGGCTCCACGTGGGCTCGGAAGAACTGAGAATTTATAATCTTTATTGATACTTTTGTTACGATGTTGAGGGAATGAATAAAAATGCGTGACTCACCCCGTATTCTCAAGTCAAAGGAATGTGATAATCATATTCAAATAAAAATAAAATATATTTGATTGTTAAGAGCTTATATTTGATTGTTAAGAGCCGAAGACAGTGACAAGTAATTATTTTTGAGCTATGCTATTTATACATTTCAAATAAGATGTATTGTAAGAATTTGCGCATAAATAAATACAGTGAAAAAAAAATTAAATAAATAAATATTTGAAAAATTTGAGATTCAATCTAAAAAATCACGCAAAATAAGATCTCTCATATATTTAAAATTAAAAAAGAAGAGGAAGATCTAATCTTCACCTTGTACCGAGAGATCTACACCGCAATTTGATGATCGTGGTATTTGGTTCTCTTGAAGCCGCACATGCGTCCGGCTTCTACGGGTATCCACACGAGATTGTCGATATATGGGTATCCACACGAGATTGTCGATTTGGATCAGATCGAAATTCTCATCGGATTGTCGATTTGGATCAGATCGAAATTCTCACCGGGGTGTTACCTTATTTACAGAGAAGGGTTTTCTTTGAATGTGAATATTTAGAAAAGAGGAAGACGAGGAAAGAGATGACGGATAGGGTTTTCTCTTTTCTTTTCTTTCTCTTAAAGAAAACTCATACGAGAGATATAATCCCTTTTATAATCATTGAGATAGTCATTAAGATAAACATTGGGATAAACTTAAAATTAGATTTAGGTTTATCTTATCCGTAATCGGTTCAATCGAATAAATTCTAATTTAATTCGACTTGAACTCAATCAAATCAAATTATTAATACAACATTTGCACTAAAGTTCTCTCACAACTCACTAACTATTAGTATGTCCCATCTTGTAACATTTTGTAACGACCAGGCCCCACTAGCAATAATAACTCGTTGGGCCCAAAACACAGCCCAAAATGCTTAAGCCCAGTTATTATTACTAGTGTCCATGTCTCATATAAACCCAATCACAATTCCATCCACATCCGATGTGGGACTATTGGCCAGACTCCCCCCTTTTAGGCCCGACGTCCTCGTCAGCCCAAACACACACACAGCAGCCCAAGATCACCAGGCGATGTGAGACTCGTCTCGCTAGTCCTGTTATCTAGACCCAGACTCAGCCGAGACTCGCCACACACTTCTGGCTGGTCATTAGCTCTGATACCAAATGTAACGACCAGGCCCCACTAGCAATAATAACTCGTTGGGCCCAAAACACAGCCCAATAAGCCCAGTTATTATTACTAGTGTCCATGTCTCATATAAACCCAATCACAATTCCATCCACATCCGATGTGGGACTATTGGGGGCGTCACACATTTGCACTTTAATATTCTTAATTTGTAATAATTACAAATTAGTCCAATTATCAATATATTGATAATTAAGTTCTTAGACGATTCAAAAATCATGATCCAGCTATCCGATCAGTCATAACCTCTTATGTGTGTGACCCTATAGGTTCTATTCTATCTGATAGTGAGGTATATTGTGATCACCATCGACAATATCGCTGAAACTCTTTTCAGTGGGTTAGAACAATTCAAACTCAGCTCAATAAGAATTATTGATCATCCGGATAATTCTCGTGAGTCTCAAAATCCACTAGTGACACCTAGCAGTATGTAATGGTATTCCAGTAGAATGGAATACTGAACCTCTAGGTGTAGTTAACGTATGATACAATTCTTCTATCAGGAGTCCCAACTAGTTGAAGGTCATAGAATTGCCCGTCAAGCTCTACCGTCTGTCATATGCCAAATTTATTCGACTCAAGTTTCTTAATATCGAAAACCCTTTCCGTTATTTACTACACCTTGGCCAAGATCTTCTAAACTCGGTCTCATAAATCACATAGGACTAACTCCCTTATCTACTAAGGGCGATAGATTTCATATAGGTGTACACCTTATTCCTACAATGAACCTACTGCAGCCAACATGCACTGCAAGGACCCAAATGGCTAGAGACCAAGTGTATGTACAGTCAAACTACAGTAACCCATTGTGAATAGCCGAGACACCACAGGTCAAAGGACCAGTCACACTACTGCAACATCGAGTAAGTCACTGACGAGTGAGTAGACATCCCAATGACTTCTCGTGATGGTCATGCTCGGTACCCTTGTTCTTCAGCAACCACCTGCACATTCGCTCCAGTGTCCCCACACTGTTGACTTGAGACTCGTCTACCCTAATAGGGAAGCGACCTGTGCACCAATCTCACCGGATCAATCACTGTCCCCGTGATGATCTATCGATCGAGAACATTTAGTAATTCATCTTTAATGATACATGTCTCAAATTCTCAACTCTTGAGAATACGTATCATCATCTTATTAATTTCTTGAACAATTTATGGACACATACACAACATGAATGAAAATAAAAACCCAATAACATTCATAATGTAAAATGTCAAATACAAATTTATATCATAAAAAGAAAACATGTGTCGGTCAGATTGGCTTCTAGGGCATACATCTAACATGTACATCATACACTTCATCTATTCAAGGATGGAGACATAATCATCCGTCACTTTGAAATGACTTGTAAAATTCGCACTACCTTTGAATGGATAAAGTGTATACACCCCATTTGAAATGTACATTTAGCATTTTTCATTATTTTTTAAGTACTGAAAGTTGATCATATCACAATAGTCATATCACAATCGTTGAAATGTTCTTTTCTGAATTAGAAAAAAAAAATAAAAAATGAACACAATGAATGTTGAAAAATTCCAAAAACCTTGCAGGAAGTGACTAATTCTAAATATAATTAGGACTAAGTACTTCTTTAGAAAATAAGGTAAAATAAAGCTTTCAAAAAATAAAAGTACATAACCATGAATCTTTTACTTAATTAAGATGTAACACTCCATCAGCTAGATCACATCAAATGAAAAAGAAAGTATGACCCGGTATACAATGATAATATTTTTTATTAATAATAATTATATATATTTAAATATTTTAGGTCAACTGTTTGGATTCAATAAATTATTAGTGATAGTGAACTGAGTTACTATATTTGGCAAAATCTAATACCAACCGAAAGTGTGAGAGTTAATTGCTACGCTGAACAAAATACTACATCATGAACCTACAACGGTCACCTTTACAATCTTATATAATTCTGATCTATATTTGATAGGATTTGAACATAACGAGTGTATATCAGGATCTCAGCGGAGAGAGTCTCTAACGTCTCAATAATTTTACATGGGATAAAAAAAAAATTATAATTAGTGTATAATTTGATTGCATTTCTAATTTACTATATATTACTAAAAGAAATCTCATATCAAATAAAAAAGAGATTATACTTGGTGTATTGTAGTGATTTGAATTTCCATAAGGTGTTAACTAGTTTGAAGGATTCTCTCTGTAGTTCAGGAGAAGTTTCAAACTTATTTAAACATTTTCGGCATGGACTTGACGAGAAAACGAAGTTGGAGAATGTTGGACTTTGGCCGATTGAGTAGAGAACAATTAAGAGGCGACTGCGAGAATATCCGGAAAGAGTTTCGAGGGCTTCAAAACAATCAAAAAAAAAATTGAAGCTCTATGGAGTGAAATTAATTTTCTTTCGATAAAGCAATTTTGGGTCATGGAGAGTTTAGGAACATAACCTTGGCGGGAGAGACTGGACCATGTCTTGTGGAGACAGGAGCCTGGGAAGAAGATCGGATTGTGCGACGTTTCGCCGACAACAGAGACCATGTAACGACCTGACTCACTAGCAATAATAACTCGTTGGACTCAAACCACATCCCCAAATGCTTAAACCATGTTATTATTACTAGTGTCCATGTCTCTTATATACCCAATCATAATCCCATTTCCATCTGTTGTGGGACTATTGGGGTGTCACAAACTTTCCCCGTTTAGACCGGACGTTTTCGTCAGCCCAAAAACGCACAACCCAATATCACGAGGCGTGCGAGACTTGTCTCGCCAACTCTGTCATCTAGATCTAGGCTCAGCTGAGACTCGTCACACACTTTCAGCCGGTGATTGGCTCTGATACGAAATGTAACGACCCGACCTACTAGTAATAATAACTCGTTGGGCCAAACCACATTCCAAAATACTTAAGCCTAGTTATTATTACTAGTGTTCATGTCTCTTACATAATTTCATTTCCATCCGATATGGGACTATTGGGATGTCATAGGCCAATAAAGCCAGACATGTGCGATGTTTCGCCATCAATTGTGGTGCGTGTGACGTTTGGCCGTCCCATGGTTAAATCAGAAGAAATGGTTATCACGAACCATAAGTATGAATTGACTAAAAACCGAATCGGATAATAAGACTAAGAGGAATCTTAGGTTGGTCTGAATAGAAATGAATAGTAAAATAGAAGTATACGTGTGGTATTTATTTGCATTGATTTCATTATCGTATTAGTTGAGACATAGTATATGATTCATATTGTATATACTATAGATTTATATTTAAGTAGATTATCGTTTACTATATACTCGTTTTGTCTCTTTTGGATCTGGTGAATCGAGCTTCTCTCTTGAATGACCATACCGGCTAGAAATTATTATATAATTCCCACATCCATATTTTACAGGTTCTTCCATGAGCGGCAGCGGTGGCGCGAGATAAGAACGTAACTCAGTAGATAGCATTCTACCATTTTAGACTTAGCCAGAGACACTCTTCGTCAGCGTGTAATTTAAAAAAAAATAAAAATAAAAATATAATAATATTTTAAATTGTAAAAGAAAAAAAAAAGAATGTAAATGTAAATATGTATAAGATGAATGTTAGCAATAACTAGTCATTTTGTAAAGTTTAAGACGAATAGAAAAAATTTTATCCGATTGAGTAGATTGAGTAGGTATGGACAAAGATATTACTATTTGTAAGGCCGAAGGAACGTGACATGCATAATTTAATAGTATTTTTAATTTACTATATATTAATAATAATAAAAAAAGGGATTACGACCACAACGTATGCGTAACAAGTTAAAATTAAACAAAAATGTCCTCGCGGGGAAAGCGAGATGAGAGTTCTATTTCTCCCCATTTTAATTATTGACGTACAAACATGTTTCATTTAAGTGTAATTTTATATAAAACTTTACTATAGTTTAAGCAATGTAAAGAGACATTGAGTTATTTGAATTATCTTTAACTCGACCAATTAAGCTTGCATAAATCTTTCTATAAAAAAAAAAAAAAATTAAATACAAAATTTTAAAACAATTAACTTTGTAATTAAAGTTTAAATATTTATTTGGAAATGAGCAATTGTCGAGGGCGTGACGCCATGTGAAAGTTCTCTTCTCATATGTGCATATTTTTAGGACATAAATTAAAGCTAATTATTTTTTAAGGAAGGACAATTAATTGAAGTGGATAAAAGTCCACTTTGCAATCCCAATTAATGAATGAAATTAAGGTCACACATCAACACTAATCTTTGTGAACCAATTAAGTCACCTGCATTATGTTATATCGTGTTATGATAATTAATTAATGTTTCGAGAACTGGTATGATTATCAAATCGATGATTACCGTAAGAGATTTAAGAATGGTCGAACTGAAATCAAGTAATAATTATTTCTTTTACTTCAAATAAGACAAATTTTGCATAATTAGGATTCACTTGAAAAAACCGACTATAAGAAATTAGAGCTATAACGATTAATTTTTAACAACGGATGCAATAAGTGATTAACAACAAATAGGTCATTATTGTTACATTATATGGTCATTACTGAATAGTGATTAATGATTAGAGATTTCTCCATCTTTAACATATATAACGATCGATTTTTCTAAATCGTCGTTAATTCTTTTAGTGTGGAAAGCTATAACGACGGGTGACGATGAAAAGTTGAGGAGTAACGAAACCGTCGTTAATTCTTTTAGTGTGGAAAGCTATAACGACGGATGACGACAGAGTAACGAAACCGTCGTTAATTCTTTGAGTGTGGAAAGCTATAACGACGGATGACGACGGAGTAATGAAACCGTCGTTAATTCTTTTAGTGTGGAAAGCTATAACGACGGATGACGACGAAAAGCTGAAAAGTAACGACGCGTTTCAAACAGCGATAGGTTTTTTTTTTTTTTTTTTTTTTTTTTTTTTAATCAGAATGGCGTGATTAACGACCGGAGATTTCTTCATCATTAATATATATAACGATCGATTTTTCTAAACCGTCGTTAATTCTTTTAGTGTGGAAAGATATAACGACGGGTGACGACGAAAAGTTGAGGAGTAACGAAACCGTCGTTAATTCTTTTAGTGTGGAAAGCTATAACGACGGATGACGACGGAGTAACGAAACCGTCGTTAATTCTTTGAGTGTGGAAAGCTATTACGACGGATGACGACGGAGTAACGAAACCGTAGTTAATTCTTTTAGTGTGGAAAGCTATAACGACGGGTGACGACGAAATGCTGAGAAGTAACGACGCGTTTCAAAACAGCGATAGGTTTTTTTTTTTTTTTTTTTTTTTTTTTTTTTTTTTTTTTTTTAATCAGAGTGGCGTGATTAACGACCGGAGATTTCTCCATCTTTAACATATATAATGATCGATTTTTCTAAACCCGATTTTTCTAAACCGTCGTTAATTCTTTTAGTGTGGAAAGCTATAACGATGAGTGACGACGAAAAGCTGAGGGGTGACGACTAAAAGCTGAGAAGTAACGACGCGTTTCAAAACAGCGATAGTTTTTTTTTTTTTTTTTTTTTTTTTTTAATTCTTAACCGTCGTTAATTCTTTTAGTGTGGAAAGCTATAACGATGAGTGACGACGAAAAGCTGAGGGGTGACGACTAAAGCTGAGAAGTAACGACGTGTGGAAAGCTATAACGACGTGTGGAAAGCTATGACGACGATTTAGTGTGGAAAGCTATAACGACGGGTGACGACGATTTAGTGTGGAAAGCTATAACGACGGGTGATGACGACGATTTAGTGTGGAAAGCTATAACGACGGGTGACGGACGATTTAGTGTGGAAAGCTATAACGACGGGTGACGGAGTTTTTTTTTTAGGATCAAAACTTTGGGTCCTGGCTCTAATACCAAATATAACGACCCAGCCTACTAACAATAATAACTCGTTAGGCCCAAACCGCAGCCTAAAATACTTAAGCTTAATTATTATTACTAGTGTCCATGTCTCATATAAACCCAATCACAATTCTATCTACATCCGATGTGGGACTATTGGGGGCTTCACATGTAGTAACCCCAAGTACTTTATTTTTTTTTTATATTTTTTTTTATTTTATTAGTTAATCAACTAGAATTATTCAATAACATAAAAATATTACTGTACAATATGAGCCTTTTAGAATAATTTTAAAATAAATAAATAAAAATTATTGGACTGGTTCTCTGTCCTCATCGACTCTCCATCTGCTCTCCACTCCCGGCGACCCTCCATTTCATATAATATTTTCAAATATATTTTCTTCTCTCCTCCTCCTCCTCCTCCTTTTTTTATACATGTGTTATATTTTATCTTACAATTTTTTTTTTATATTCTAATTTTATATTCAAGATAAAAAAATAAAAAAATGTATAGAAAAAATATGAATCGATAAGACATGTCTCAAAATGAGAAGTGAACGCAATCTCTCGTTCGAAGAAGAGAAAGGTTAGGAACACTATGGCTCCGTTTGGTTCGGGGATAAGAAAAATTTTGTTATACCGGGAATAGATATAAGTTATTATATTAGCAGAAATTAGTGTAAATTTGTGTTTGATTGGGTTTAAAGAAAATTGTGTTTGGTAAATTATATAGGAATAAGAAGAATAAGATGAATAAGAAAAAATTGTGTTTGGTTGGGTATAGAGGAATAAGAAGAATTGAGAGGGAATAAATATATGTATTGAAAATTTATATTTTTAAGTTGGAGTAAAAATTTTAATTTTTAAATCATATAAATTTTTAAAAATACATAATAAAAATTAAAGTTTAAGTGAGAGTAAAAATTTTAAGTGGGAGTAAATAAAAATTAATTTTTAAATTTTAAGTGGGAGTAAAAATATTAATTTTTAAATTTATATAAATTTTTAAAAATTTATAAAATAATTATATAAATTTTAAAAATTTAAAATTAATATTTTTTTTACAAAAATGAAATAAAATAAAATTAGGAGATTTATTAAAAAATAAAGTTAAAAAAATTAAAATTTATAAAATAAAAAATTTAAATTTTAAAATTTATAAATTTAAATATCTTTTAAAATTTAAAAATTCTAATTTAAAAAAATAAAATAACTAATTTTTATTTAGGTGTATGCAAAAAAAAAGGAAAAAAAGAAAAAAAAAAAAGACACCCTCGATTCCCGTGGAGAGAGAGAGAGAGAAGAGATAGAGAGAGAGAGAGGTGCCCACGTGCCCATGCCCCATCGATTCCCGTGCAAAATTCTAAAACCCACCTTATTCCAGCTCCATCCGGAAATTGCTGTCGGGTTTAGATGGGAACAACAGTTTTCTTTTTTCTTTTTTTTTTTTTTTTGTTTGGATATTAAAACGGAAATAAGGGGGGATAACTCCCTTATCCCTGTTACCAAACGCAGGCTACAAGATTAAACAAAGTAGAGGCAATAAGATTGCTTATTCTTATAATTTTTTTTTTTTTATCTCATTATTTTGTATAAAAGATTAAAAAAAAATAAAAGGATGACTGTGTGTGCTCTTAACATCTATAGCTGTAAAAATATAACATTTAATTCAAAAATAAAAAGACAAAACAAAATATTACAAAGTATTAAAAATTTCATACTAATCTATTATAATAAACAATAAAATTTTATTTTTAATTTCTGTATTTGCCAAATGGGTTCTTACTTGACCAACCTCACATTCAATTGTTTTGTTTTATTTTTTTTTTAGCTTTTACGCCGAACTAAACTGCTGCGTTATCCCAATCTTGATTATCATTCTAACATATCTCAATCTTATTTTTTTAATAATTTTTTAAAATAATTCTAACATATCTTGAATTTAATTTTCATATCCGTCATTTTAATAATGCAGCGTGCATATAAATAAAAATATTAAAATTATTTCTCAACCGTTCCTAATTATACATTGCTATAAGAAAATGAGAAAGTATGAGGAAAGAGATCAAATGAGATAACCAAAATTTCTCTTTTCTATCTTGTAATATATATATATATATATATATATATATTAATTAGGGATTAGGCAAAGACGAAGCCATATTAAGACCCAAGGTGGTCATGGCACTCCTCAACTTTTTAATATTCTCAATATTCCTTGATACTAATTTATCTCTTTCTCTCTTTTTAGATAATAATGTTCTCTCAACTTTTTAACATTTATTTAATAATTTTTTATGCCAACATAATTTTTTTATTTTTTATTTATATACATTTTAAATAGGTAAAAATATATTAAGAGTCTCGTACTTAAAGTTATTTGAAATATATATTTTAATTCCAAATTTTTTATTTCATATTTTTAAAATTTCTAACTATTTTTTATGAGCTATTTTATTTAACTAAATAAAATATTATATTAAATTGAATATATCTTTTAGCTAAATTCATTTATCTAATTGAATTAGAGTTATATTTAGTAAAATTTTTAGTTATTTGAATAATAATATAAATAAAATAATTAAAAATTAAACATCTTTAAATTAAAAAAAAAATTAATATTTTTATATTAATTATTTAATTAATAATTTTTTTTTTTAAAAAAAATTGATGATGTACTAAAATTTTTATTTGAATATATTTTGATCCTCTTAGAATTAAATTCTGATTTCGTCCTTAGAACTCTTCTTTATATATGAAACAATGTTTTTTTTTTTTTGTTTTGTTTTTTTTTTGGCATATAAAGGTCTCTTACACGATTTTAAATGCATGCAGGCGGATATATATATGCACAGAAAAAAAAAAAAAAACCATTTCTTTATAAAATTAACTGCATAAACTTCAATTTATCCTCTCTATGGTGTTTTAACATGGTTTTATTTTATCAGCATGTAATTTAAAGTTATGCTCTGCTAATTAATGATTTTATTTTTATTTCACAGTTAACTAATGATCTTCATATTATCGTTAAACGTGATAATACTTTAAAATCTTTTAGAATAAATTTCATGTTTGATCCTTAAATTATGAGACGGGTGACACATTTGGTGCTCAAATTTTAATATATTATAATTTTTTATTTGAATTTTTAAAATTATTACAATAAAGTTCTTTAGTCTAGTTTAATTGATTAAATATTTATGTACTCTTAATATAAAAGTGATATAGTAATACTGGAATTAATGATGGGTCAATAATTAAAATATTACATTATTTTTATATCAGCTAATTAATTAATTAAATTAAATTATAAAATTTGATTATAATAATTTAAAAAATTTAAATAAAATATTATAATAAATTAAAGTTAAAAAATCAAAGTGGTCACGAGATGGAAACGTGTGCAATTTATCCAATCTTTTTAATCTACAAGGTGCATGGTGAGGTAGAAATTATAGTATAATAAATGTTATATTTTAACCTCTTATAATATTAATTTATAAAATATATAATTTTGTCACTCTATATATATGAATATAAAATTATTTACAGTGAAATAACGTTTTTTTTTTGAGTTGTAGACTAAAAATATAAAAACATGCTAAATTATACAGAAATAAATTAAATTTTATCATAAAAAAATATTTTGTTAATAAACAAAATTTATAATAATAGTTTACAAACTATACAACTGGATGGTTGAATTTTAATCATAACATTATAAATTATACTTATTTTATCGTAATTTGCATTTTTTTACTAATAAAATATACTAATTTATAAAGTGTTATAAAATTTATTTATAAATTTAACAGTACTTTTACCGTAACAATTAATTGGTTGTACCATGACAATTTAAATAAAGTAATAAAGAAAAAGAGTAATGTACGGATTAATTAATGGCCGTACAATTCGAATTTTCTTTCTCTCTCATCATTTGGCACTCTCACCTTTTTCATGCAGTAAAAACTAGGACAAGTGAATCAATAATTTTTTAGGTCATCTTAAATAAACAAAAAATCGATCAAGTAAAAAAAATATTTAAATTATATTTTATTTACTGAAAATGATAGATATAGTTCGAGATAAATGGAACGTGTAAATACGTAGTCAAAACAACCGAGGAAACGTACAAATTTTCTTTGTTTTTTTTTATTTGCATGATTTTGTGTAAATTAATGCTTAAACGAAGGGTACTAACACTGAATAGACTACATAATTGGGGGTGGTCCGGGAATACCAACTGCATTTTCTGCTCGTGCTTTTTAGAAACCGCTGATCACCTTTTCGCTTCTTGCGAGGTCGTACGCCTTCTGCTGGACTACCTGCTCCCCAACAACGCAACTGCCCGACGCTGCCTCTCAGTTAACCTGCTGTGGGATGCGTGCGCGATCAGCGGAAACTCCCGAGAGCAGGGGGACCTCATCGCCATCGCGGCAGCTTGGTGGACCGTCTGGTTGGAACGGAACAGCAGATGGTTTATGTCGGTTTCTTGCTTTCCGGGCCAACTCTGCTCCTTTGCGCGTGACTTGTCTTTGTCCTGGGCTTCGTCTTGCCTCTAGGTTTTTTTTTTTTTTTTCGAGACCTGGCTGTCTCGATCCTTGTAGCTAAATTATTTTTCCAATGAATGAAGCGACAGCATGCTGCCTTTCCCTTAAAAAAAAAAACTACATATTTATTGACGAAGTCAAAAAATTAACTGAATCAAAGGTCTAACTTAATGTACAATTCACATTCACATTCACATTCACATTCACATTCACACTAGAGAGAGATTTAGTAAAATCTAAAATAATCCAACCAAATTGCCTTGTGGACCAATTCTATTGTATAAAAAAATAGAGGCAATTTCGGAGGGACCTCTCAAAAATTATAAAATATTATAAATATGTTTTCAAATTTAATAATATTATTTTTGTCACGGTAAATTAATGAATTATATTGAAATTATCCTTGACTAAGTATACCTAATTAAGTATACCTAATTATAAATAATTATATAGTATTATGTAGGGCTATTTGTTGGGGTCGAAATGCGTCGCTAACCGTTGACTTGATTCAGTCCGCGATCGGCCTCCGAATTGATTCTCTTATGTGATGCGCTGCATGTCAAATGATTAGGCTGAGAAGGGATCTACTTGGCTGGATTTTTCCTAATCGAACTCTTAATAAAGTTCGGTCTAGAGGAGCCGAACTAGGACAAATGGGTATTGATCAACACGACTGAATCAACTGATTCACTTTGTATTGCTTGAAAGAAAGGGTTACAAAGGAACGATTACAAGTATGACTACTCCTAGGAGAACTGTAAAGGAAAGCAGTAAATATTGATATGAAAATTTATCTAGGAAAGCTGTAGATGCAGATATTGAAGGTATTGAATAGCAGGGGTGGTCGCTGGCTTACGAGGATGCAGAATCCCTTTTTCTTCGATGGTTCACTTATTTATACTTATCCAAATCATATAGACAGCTGTGCATATCGTAATTTAAGGAGAATCATCGCATATCTCTAAATTACTTCCTTCTGAGTTGATTCTTCTTGGTTGGATAGTAGCTCTTTTCCATCCATATTCATCCCCAAGATTGGCGCGCCGAGGCGTGATCCTCGGTGCTCATTATTGTAGGGCGCTGCTTGCCAATTTCGCGTTAGTTGCGTGATCCATCTTAAATGAATCATTCTGGGCCAGCGTGTGAAGTTTTGTCACGTTAGAAAACTTGTAGACACTATTCGGGCCATAGTTGGTCGTTTGGCGAGTTTTCAAAAATTTCGGTAAATCTCCAGACTTGAGGAAAGTCCACTGTTTAGTTGTTCTAGTGATGTAGTGTCGATGGGATGGGTATGAGTAAGTCTGTTACCGATCAGAGTTTGTTGTCCAGGCCCCAGCAGCCAGGAGCAAGCACACGAGTAGTCCGGCAGGCTTCGGGATGGCCTACATTGAGATGAGTTTACTTCGGTCCGGGCTTTATCATCTCGGCCCTATAGGGTACCATATTTGGTCGGACCCCTGTGTTTCATGTTAGTCTTGATCCTATTTTGAGCGATTCTTCCATTACTTTTATTATCATGAGTTAGATATCAGTATATCGGTTTATACTTGGACAAATATCATGCTTGCTTGGTCATTAGTTAGATATCAATATATAAGTTTATATGTCACGCCCCGGGGATTTATTGAAGTGAAAAAATAGCGCAATAATAATTTTTTTTTTGAAAAGGAAACATCCGCTGGTCACGTGCACAGACCCGCCACATACGCTAGCGTTCTTGGTTTTGCTGACCAGATCCCTCTAACGTATGTACGGCATACAAAATCACAACTGTACTTTAACCACGCAAGCCAAGTGCGAAGAATAAAAGAGAACCCTTAAATAAACACATTGACCAGACAGCAATGTAAGTTTGAAAGGATAAATTCACGGGTTTGGAAAACGGTGTCCACACGACACCGGGTTTTTAAAACGTTTTCGTAATCTCTTTTCTTTTCTTTATTTAAAAACGGCTATCCAAAACGCATAACTGGAATCATAAAGAAAACTGGTCAAAACATAGAGTCATAAGTCTATCTCAACATCCACAATATCCACGATAAATAAAATCACATGCATAGAGTCTAACCAACCGAAATAATCAACTAAGTAAGAGGATGATACGTCATCAGCCAGAAAATGCTAAATCCCTCTAGTCGTAGCCTCACCGCCGTCCCAGATCCCACCCCGGATCGAACCTGTCACAGTGTGGGAAGTCAGTGACTAGAAGAGTAAAAGAATAACACAACTACAAGTATGATGCAAAAAGGGTACATATAATAAATCAAACCGTAGAACCAGAGCATCCACCATCCCATCCTGTGATCGACCGTACCCCTCCTTGAGAAACTGATCTAAGCACTTGCCGTGATGGTCCGGGGACCTCAGGCAAAAGAAACACCGTCCCGCTCTTACCTTGGTGCATGTTAACCCCCCACTGCACGAGTGCAGCACCGCAAATAGCCGCAAGGGGCCCCCACTAACATCACCTTGTGGGTTCACGGGTCATCAGACCACTTCTCCGGAAAAGAACACCGACACGGTGGCGAAAGCGCTAGTGTGCGTGCAAGCGCCATGAGCATAATAATAAAACATGGATCGAAGACACCGGCGACATCAGTTGCTCCAAAAAGATGAAGTGCATATCATGGGGTTAGTCACCAACTCATATTATTATACTGATCGAAACTACTGTACCCATAAGTAATGTATCTATGAACCAAAACGTCTATAACGGAGAAAGGGAAAGCTCGGAATGATTCATCCGACGATCCTCCCTTTTGGATAAGGGTACCCACCTCGAAACGCGTCGACTGAACCGCCAGCAACCGCCCTACGTCCTTGCACAACTTCCGGACCTAAGAAAGAGACCCTAAGAAAACCACAACAGTAAGACTTAAGCTTTGCCTGCGAAAACAGTGGATTCGACCGCTGTCCGACGATAGCCCGATAGCACAACGAATAATGTACCGTAAAATCCTAATCACCCGGGTAGAATACGTGACCTGAAAAACATAAAAACGAAAACGGAAACCGAGCGGCAGCGGCAGCAGCATACCGCAAGGTGCGGCGCAAAAGCGGTGCGGCTTGGCAGCCTCGCGCGGCCGCAAGCGGCATGGCAGCCCCGCGCGGGTCCTGCCCCCGCACGGCTGTAAGCGGCGCGGCGCAGCCGCGGCCCCGCGCGGGCACCTTCCCCGCGCGGCGTGTGCGGTGCAGCAGCGGCCCCGCGCGGGCACCACCCCCGCGCAGGTGCGCATGCGGCGCGGCGCATCCCCGCGCCAGCACCACCCTGGCGCGGGCGCGCATGTGGCGCGGCGCAGTGCAGCAGCCCCGCGCAGGCATTCTCCCCGCGCTAGCGTGCGGCGCAAGCGGCAGCCCCCCGCGCGGGCACTTTCCCAGCACGGGCGCGCGGCAGCCCCAACGCGGGCACCACCTCGCCGCAGGCGCGCGGTGCAAGCAGCAGCCCTTGCGTGGCATGGTCCTTCGGCGGCGTGCGGGTAGCGCGCGCCCTATCTGCGCGGCGGCAGCTAGGGCAACCGGCGGTGCGGTGGCGGCGCCGGTAAAACCTTCAGCCAAGAGCTCGAGACATAAAACGACGCGCAAAACGAAAAGCACAACTAAAACCCTAAATTAACGGGGTAAACTAACCTGGTAAGATCAGAACCGACGATACAATCCTGTTTTCCGGTGACGATGATGCTCCTGGGTCCGTCCCCCGGCGTTAGTGTCGTTTTCGTCTTTTGGTTCCCGGCACCACGAGAAGGAACGAGAAGGAAGTAAAGAGATGGGATGCGGTAAAAAGATAAATTATTTCTTGTGTACGTACTATCCCAAAACTCAGGTATAAAAATAAGGGAAAAATCCCTACCGACTTCTCGATAAGCGTGCCACCTACGCACCATTTCAGAAATTGTCGGCACAGATTTTAAAGCACCAACAACAGATTGAGCTCGACTTACCCGATCGTACCCGTTAACCCTAAACGGCCCATTTCGGGAGATCCGTGCGTCCGATTCACTCCCTGATCGCACTGTTGTTCCCGGTTAAGCGAGCTCTACTGCGAAATAATATTCACACCCGAAAACACACAAAGGATAGAATACCTAAAAACTAATTTTATTTGTAAGTCAAAGGTAAAGATTAAGAGTGTCATTATATTATACTTGGACACATATCATGCTTGCTTGGTCATTAGTTAGATATCAGTATATCAGCTTATTTTTGTACACATATCATGCTTGCTTGATCATTAGCTGGACATTAGCATACTTAGATTCACTCTTGCTCAGATATATCAATTTACTTATATTCTTTACTGCATGAGATGACCTATGGTTGATATACAACTATTGCACCCCAGTTGGGATTCCGGCTTATTGCCGATTACCCGGTCTTTAGACTGTGAGCTTGAGCATCAGCATTATGATTGCCACGCACCGTTGTACTTCATGTACACTAATAGTTTGGCCACCGTCTTGGTATTTTTTACCGGTAAAGTGGTCTATTGGATGACCTTTGAGCCCCTGGGAGCACTTGTTGGGTGCGGGGTTATTTCAGCCATATTGGTGCCCTGTAGCGACCAAAAGTGGCATCAGCCTGAGGTCCCTGTAACCGATAGTGGCTTTAGCCTGAGGTCCTCGTGACCAAAAATGGCACTAATTGGGTACTTGGTTTCTTTATTTGATGCATAGTTATTCTATCATGCTTTATTCCTGTATTTCAGTACCCATTTCTACTCAGTATTATGATTATACTTTCTGCTAGTATTTGCTTATTTATATCAGCCTTTATCTACTGATTTATTACCATCCGCTGATTATAGTATGCCAGTATGTACAATTTGCTATTTCTTGGCTTGTCGTGCCCACCGGGATACATTTATATTGTATCTCACATCCTTGGGTGGCCATTTTTCAGGTCCGTCAGGTGGTGGGATGTTGGAATGGTCATGCGAGGCGATTACGATAAAGCTGTCCCCATGATGCTTACTGATCATTTCAGATCACCTAGACTATGATATTATTTATTATTTGATATTTAGTAATTTGGTTAAAGACTTATTATGATGTTTAGGATTGATGTTGATATGATTGTCATTTATGCTTAGTTATGTCATGCGTTATATAATCCTCTGATTGTGCTTATTTGTACTTGCCCAGTCGTGCATGTATAGGGGAGACTCTATCCGAGTCAACAGAGAATTTTTTTTATACATGTAGCGATCTGTTCATGCCTTAGTTAAGTTTAAACTATGATTACAAAAAAGAATAGACCGATTTTTAAAACTCGAGGCGTGATAGATTTTATGGTATCAGAGAATTGGTACACGGTACCTAGGAATTGATTAGGATCTGGTTAGGATTGAGTCCTAAGATGACTTGTGATCTACGTGAGAGCGCAGGGTATTTTATTTCGGGGTTAGGAACTCAAGTGTAATTTCACTGTTGAGATTATCCTGATCGACCTGATTTTATGTTACAGATATGATCCGTCCTAGACGCGGAGATAGTGGTAGGCATGTTGTTGGCTCTGGCCGAGGTGTCGGCCGACCTCGTAGAGCTCAGAAGGAGCCTGAGGGTCCTGATAGACTACGCAGGTTGAGGATCAGCTCGCTGCTCTGACTAGTCTTATCCAGCAGTTGATTCAGAAGCAGGCTGCTGCTCCCGCCGCACCAGCCCCACCAGATTCACCGCCTATTGCCGAGCCAGAGGGACTGGCTGATCCACCTATTAACCCTGTGCCACCGGCTGTGGGGTTAGCTCCGGATACCGCCGCCACCTCTACAGCCGTACCGGGGGCCACTATTGGTAGCGACCCCTCTGCTGCTGTTGTTGGGACGACATCCTTGCCCTCCCAACCTGCGTCACCCGCCACTGTTGTTGATGTTGATCAGGTGGAGAAGGCCCAGGTGAAGGCCGTGCTTATCGAGTTCAAAACATTCAAGCCGCGAATCTTTCTCGGTAAGAACGACGATCACTGGGCAATGGAGCAGTGGATAGATCACATGGAGAAGCTTTTCCATGGCCTCTATTTGGAAGAGCGTGACAAGGTCCATATTGCCATGCATTGTCTTGAGGAAGGAGCGAGCAAATGGTGGGATCGATATTTGTAGAACCACTATGAGGGTTTGCCCGAGCCTTCTTGGCGCGAGTTCAAGGCGACAATATATCATCGCTACCTGAAGGAGACGACGAAGGAGGGCCTCGAGCGCGACCTGGAGAATATCAGATAGGACGATCGATCTGTGCACGAGTATGAGCAGAAGTTCTCGCGCATCGCTGATCTGGTTCCTCAGGCGGTGTGCGAGGAGAGGCGCAAGGTTCGACTCTTCTCACAGGGGCTGCGACATGAGATTTGTCGCTAGCTTTCCTTACACCAGATAGTCGACTTCGATGATTGTGTGGAGCGATGCCTCTCCATCGAGGTTGACGTCATGATTTTCCGCACTGAGCAGAATGCTATTGAGAAGGACAAGGGGAAGAAGTGACCATTCTCTGAAGGAGGGGGTGGATCCTCGAACAACAGGAAGCCGTCTAAACACCCCCGACTCTGGAGATGGCCCAGGAGATCTCCCGCTGGCAGTGAGCAGCGGGGTTTAGGTTCTGTGAGCACCCAGCAGTGGGGACCTCGGCCCTGCATTTTCTGTGGTAGGACTCATCGTCCGAATGTCTGCGACCAGCGCCTCGATCGATGTTATAGATGTGGGCAGGCCGGGCATGTCTCGGCTAATTGCCCGCAGGGAGCTGCACCTGCGCAGTCTACAATTTCAGCACCAGCTGTTCCACCTCGTCTTCAGGCACCGTCCCGTAGCACTGTTTTCTCTGGGCGTCCGCCTCTTCCTCGACCGTCTGGAGGTGCGCGCTAGACATCTGGAGGACGAGTCTATGCTCTGACTCATCACGAGCCCACTCCTGAGGAGAACCTAGCAGGTATAACTGTTATTTATGGTAGACAGGCTAGAACTCTATTTAACATAGGAGCCTCGCATTCTTTCATTTCTACCTATTTTGTTACCACCCCCGGCTTCACCGTTCAGCCGACTAGACACAGATTTTGGGTATCGCCACAAAACATCAGTCTCTCAAAAAGAAAAAAAAAAAACTAATTTACCGACTGTACTGGAGATCTCTTCTGAAAGGGGTACCGCTACTCTCCAAAGATAGGTAGGGATCTAGCTCGCGACTCTCTCGCCTCGAACAGCAACCGTAGAATCAGCAACACACGCTAAGACTCTGCAAAACAAAGAAAAGAAGGGACAAAAAAGGGGGGAACCCCCAACGGGTGTGAGAACTACACCAAAAAGGAAGTTCTCAGTGGGTATCGCCACTAGGCCCGACGATCTGCCCACCTAGTCCACTAGAGGCAAAAGATAACCAATGCAGTAAAACTGAAAGAAGAAGCTGGAGACGCTCTACAGCTACCATGCCTCTATCTAAATGCTCAAATGGGAAAACTCTGATAAAGATATGCAACACTTGCACACGAGGTGTGAGGACCCGAATCCCCACTTAAGGGTTTATTGATGGATTAGTGGCTTCTGGGAGTGTTTGTGCGCGTGTCGGGCCCAAGAAATGGATTCCTGGTATAATTGGAGCAAGATTGCTTATCAGGAGACCCATATTGGGGTGATTGAGGTTTTTGCGCGCGTATTGGAAGCAAGAAATTGACCCGACAAGAAAAATGGATCAAGTTTACTTTTTCGGGAATTGTCGAGAAATTTTAGAAGTGGAATTTGGCCAAACGGACGTCGGATTTGGATTCAGCGCGCGAAAACGGTCAAGATGGACTATTTACCTGTATTTTTTGGAGCCCGGACGCGAAAACACGAATTTCGAGGTGTTTGGGTACTGTTCCGGCGGCCGGAGAGGCGGCGGCGGCGGCGGCTGGCGGCGGAGCGCGGCGGCTGGCGGCGGCGGAGGCGCGCGGTCCACCGCGGAGGCGTGTACCCGGGTGCTGGCCACGTGGCGGCTCCTGGTTGGCGGGCGCAGCAGGCGCGGTCCACGGGATTTGTCGCGGGTGCACGGTGGACCAGGGAGGACATGTGGCAGCTCTTGGTTGGACAGGTATGGTGCGCGCGGTCCATGCAGCGTGGGGAGCAGGCGGGAGCAGGCGAGGGCAGTTGGCCCGTACCGCGGGCAGGTGGGCAGCTCCACGTGGCGCCCGCTGATTCGCGGGCGCCACCCACCGTGTTGACCGCGGGCGAGGACGCGTGGCGGCTTCTGGCGGGGCTTGCACGGCTGTCCCGTGTTCGGGGGACACGTGTCAAGCTCCGAGGCGGGTCGGACGGCGGCGAGCGGGGTGGACGGATCCCGTGCGCGAGCGGGCTGGGCCGGGCCGCACTGTGCGCGCCCGAAACTTGGCGGGCCGGGCTGCACTGTGCGTGCCCTAAAACCCGGCGGGCCGGGCCGGGCGCCCGAAATTGGGGACAAATCCGGAATTTCTGGATTTGTTCCCCACAGCCTTTATAAGGCAACCCGAGCTGCCTTCTTTGAATTTTTTCACCCCTTTTCCAGGCCTCCTCTGCACGAGCTCCCTTCTAGACTTTTGTTCTTCTTCGAGTGCTGCTTCCACCTGCAGAGTTTTGGGTTTTTTAGGGGCACGCATCCCGAGGTTTCGCATTTTACGGCGCGGTGCGACGTTTCATTTTCGGTGTTCTTCTTCGTCGCAGTACAGTGTGAAAATTCCCCTGGGCTACCCCGACCTTTGTTTTCGACGATTCTTGTGCCGACATACTCCTGAGAGGTAGGACTTCATCTTTCGTGTTGATCGCGCTCTCCCGTTTTGAGTCTTTGGCACGGATCCCGAGGTGCCTTTGTGACCCTTTTTCTGTGTGGATTTTTGGGACAGCATTGGAGTGTTCTGGCGATATCTTCGCGCACGAGCGTCAGACGGAAATGTGCTTGTACAAGTTTTTCATCTATAGATCACAAGGAACGCGCTCGTATTTTTCTTAGATTTTTCCGAGATTTTATTGGAGGTGAAAATCCCTGTTTCCCTGTGTACAGTGCTACAGTTTTTGATGTAGAAATTGTTTGAGTAGACCACCTTGCCGAATTTGTATATTGACCTACCGAACTCGGATTTGGACGTGCAAGTATCCGTTTCGAAGGTATCGACGTGAGGATCGCTATGATATTTTTCTTGGGATTTTCTGGACACTTTCAGCAGGTGAAAATTTTGCAGAAAGGGGACTGTTCATCGCAGATTTTGTATGTTTGGAATTTTGTGGAATTAAGTGTGATTTTTGGAATGTATTTTGTACCCAAGATGTATTGAGCACTGCTTTGGTACTGTTGGCTTGGTGGATGTACTGATATAGCTGTATCTGGGTTTTCTCAGCTGTACGACCCTGGACAGTTGGCACGTTCAGGTGGGTGGCCCTGTCTCCAAGATTGATGGACTGTACGTTAAGCCTGCTATTGTAGGATTATGCATGATAGCTAATTCTTGTTTAGCATGCTAGAATGTAGGAATTGTTATTCCTTATGTTACCTGATGATCCTGTCATCTCCATGCTTTCTTCTATCTGTAAATTATTGTTATTTTGGAACTTGACCTAGCACCCCTGTCATATGCAGCATGTTTAGCCAGACTGTAGAAAACTCCAACTTGAGCTAGGTTATTTTACTTTAGACATCCACACTTCATTTCTCCCTGGACATAGTGTTTTACTCGCCCGGGTAGTGGGTCGAGTGGTCGGATTTCTCTTAGTGTGGGATGTATTTTACACTCGTGCTTGGGAGCAGAGTGGAGTCTGGTAGATGTAGTGGGTCGTTCATCTGAGGCGGGAGCCGTTTGGATAAACGGCGGTCCCGAGATGTTTTATTTGTCGCCACTGGGTTAGTGGCAGTCGTTTACCAGTGTCAGCAGGACCTAGGACCCAGACTGTTTTTAGACACATGATTTCTGTAAATTAAGGTTTTCTTCCAAATCTCGAGGGGTCGCCGGAGCCTGTTCTTGTTTGATTTGGGTGATGACAATAGCCCTTCGGGGTTTGGAAAAATCAAATTTATTTTAACCAATTTTCTTAAAAGAACTAAAATATACTAAATTTGGGTTTCTCAGATTAAAATAATTTTCAGTAATAACTGTCATCTATTTATTACAACTTCCTCACCCGAGAGAGAGATTTGGTGATCTGGGTTCTAGGGGCCGTTCATATTTTCAGGACGAAAGCCACGGGGGCCGAGCCTAGGGCCGAGCCTAGGGCCTGTTTTTGTTTGATAGGGTTGTAGGTGTTGGTCTTCCGGGACTTCCGGGCCATGGTTGGTGTCCTCCGTTTGTTGTACAGAGGTTGTTGTGTTCCCGAACTGTAAGGGGGTCGGGGACCTCGATAGGCGGAGCCTGGAGTCTGTTCTTGTTTGATAGGGTTCTAGGCACCGACCTATCGGGATTTTCGAACCCTTATAGTGTCGGTTCTTCCGAGTTTGGTGTTCTGCTGTGGGAGCCGTCGGGTAGACGGTAGTCCCAGCTGTGAGTATTTCTAGCCATTGAGTGAGACAGTGATTGTTGGTTATAGCCGATCTTGTTGATCGAGGATTTGGATCATAGCTTGCATGAGCCACATTTGTGCTCGACAGAGATGCGCGGATACTTTACTCGTGTGGGTCGCGCCTCTCGAGTGCCACTCCGGAGTAGGCGAGACCGGGTTGTTGTACCGGCGTTGAGATTGAGCTCTTCTATCGCGACTTGTCGACGCTTGTGTCCCTCTGGCTGAGCCAGTTTTGGCAGCTACGGACATACCTACGGTAGACCCGTCCTGCTGAGGATGTGCGGCTGTAGGTAGGCGCAGGTTTGACTGGACCCTATGATGCAGTCAGTATAGATTGGGTGACTATACTTGAGAGTTAGCAGTTGCATCATGTTTTTCATCTGTGCCACTTTTTGAGCATCTAGATAGGGGCATGGTAGCAGCAGGGTTATTCATTTCCAGCTTTTTACTTCTGTATTTTATTTGTTACTTCATGCCTCTAGTAGACTTAGTGGGCACACCGTTGGGCTTGTTGACGGCACCCACTGAGAACTACTGTGGGATGTAGTTCTCACACCCGTCGTGGTGTCTTTTTCCCCAGGGACTTCTACTCCTATTCCTGCTGTTCCAGCTGCTGTTTCTTCTGATCGAGGTAAGGGAGTCGCGAGCTAGTTCCCTACCAGTCGTCGTCGTCCAGAGAGTAGATGTACCCACTTGTTACATTTTGAAAGTTACTTGTTTGAGAGACCTTGTAGTGAGGTATAGAGTTGTACCTTCTGTTTTTTTTTCTGAGTGACTTATGTACTTTTGGTGAGGACTTTGTGTTGTATTATATTTTATTTCTAGCAGTTTACTCTCAGCTCTGATATCTGTTTAGTATAGCATATTTCTTGCAGGTTTGACGCTTCGTCTATACGGGGTTCACCGTATGGGCGGCGGATCTGGTAGCGAGCCCGGGTCGCAGTTTCGACCCCGGGGCATGACACGAGGTGCTCAATCGACCCAATCGAGCTGACTGCCACATCGGGTCCAGTCAAACCTGCGCCCACCTACAACCACCTCCCGCTGACGGGCAGGAATTACGTAGGGCGTCCAAACGGACTAACTCGCTATCGAGTAGTGGCTCAAAATTCACGCTCTCTCAGAACGGATAGACTCAAGATCACCAAACCTCTCGTACAACGGTCCAAGTACTCACAACGATACGGGACCACCGTCAAACCAAACGGCTCCCAACAACACTAGCACTGGTCTAAACACAGCTACTAGACTCCATTCAGTCCCCCTGACACGAGTGCAACAATAAAGTAACTGTCTGTAATAACCCAATCTAGTATCACCAGTAAAACTGGTATTGCCTGCTGTGCCTGCCGCATCGGGTATGCCAGCCTACGCATAACACCGATGCAAAAGAGTTGCAAGGACTCAAGTATGTATATCGCACACTCCGGAGGGGCACTCAACGGGAGCGACCCACACGAGTAAAGTATCTCAGTAACAAGTATCATAAATCAGCAGGACTTGATCATGACTCTGATCAAAGTGGAAAAGCTCAACCACTAAAGAAAGCCTCGATCCTCAATCAGATGCAAAAGTACTCAAATAGTGGGAAACTCTGTCCACTAGAGAAATTTGATACCCAATATGATGTATAAATAAATATCCGGTCAACCGCCCAATATTCGCGGTTGCCGCAATACCCTGCCGTCTATAATCAAGTCCTATAACCGACCTCCGGTCAACCGCCCAAAGTCCGCGGTCACCGCAAAACCCTGCCAACCTCAATCCAGCACAACCCATCCCTGACACCAATGTCCCGGCTACACTACCCCATACTCCTGCTCGCACCTGAGCAACACAGACCGCCTGACTAACAAAGAAGGAGAAAAGGATAACATGGTTTCTCCTAAGTCAAATTCCGGTATGTAGTGTAGCAGTAAAAGATGGTCTAGCTATATGTCCATACAAGCATGCATTTGTCCTCAAAGAAGAATAAAGAGAATAAACCTCATGCCAAAATTATCAATGACTATACCTGTCCATAATTCTCGATCCATAATCGCTCCTCAGAGTAGAACCTGCACATAACTACACCATCCTATCCCATTGCATAAACCAGCCTCATAAAAGGTTATGTGCTAACATGGCATGATAATTAATCATATAGGGTAACCTTGCCTTAGGTAAGCTTCCACTAATCATCAACATGAATATTCGATTAATACCATTGTCATAATATGAATAATTAACTTGCAATTCCCATAAAATTAGCATTGTTAAGCTTACCGATCAATCCCAGGTATTGTACCCTTCACCTGCATGCAATTCTAACATATAGAATTAGAGAACCGTCCACCGATTCTCGGAACAAAGCACCCACCTGAAACACCTTCCGCAGGCAAAGCCGAAGTCGGTAAAGTGCATAGTCACACGCTATCCAAAATCTGCCAGAACCGCACCCTCGGTAATCAGTCGCACAAACCTCTGTTCCAATCAACAACATCACCAACAATTAATAACCAATCACTACATATCCCCAAAACAGCATACGCTGTTTTTACCAACCAGCAGAGAGGAGGGGGATTTTCACCTACATACAGTCCTCTAAAAATCCCAAAAAAATCACGGTTGCGATCCTCGCGACGAGTAGCCTCAAAACAAGTATTTATATACCTCATTCCGACACCTGTAGGCCAAGAAACAATTAGAACAACATTGGAAGCCACTTCCTCAAGAACACAATCCTGCTGGAAAAATAGCAGCAAAGAAGCTTAATTCTCACCCTCGAAATGACCTCATAAAAATCCAATAAAAATACGGGTACGTTTCTCTCGAAGAGTAGATATCAATTGAGTCTTTAAACGCCTCATTCCGATGCACGAGCGCATAGATAAAAATCCGACAAGCTTTCGCTGTCCAAAAATCTACCAGCAAAACAGTGGCTCAGAGATGCCTCAGGAACTGTGCCAAAAACTCAAAATGCGGAGAAGTGATCAACACGGAAAACGAAGCCTTACCTCTCATGAACGCACTGCCGTAAAAATCAGCTCAAAATATTGTCGGGGTGATCCAGGGTGGCTCACGGACCGAAATGTGACGATGGAAGCCAAAATCCAAGAAACGTCGCAGTGCGTCGCGTCGCAGAAACCATGGATGTCGAGGCTTCCGAAAAATCTGGAAATCCCTCAGTAGATGGAGAACAGGATGATGATCAATTTCTCTTCAAGCCTCAGCTGAAGATGGGCTCGGGAAAGGGCTCAAATCCGCAGCCCAAGAGGAGCTATATATAGCCCAAACCAAACAATTGCCAAAATACCATTTGTGTCCCCTCTTTCGGGCGCCCGGAAATTTCGGTTTGCTACAGGGACCCCAAATGCACCCCAAACCATCAAGCCCGAATCAATCCTGGAATGCCATGTGTCCCAAAACAGCAAACACCAAAACGGGCCAATCCCTGAGCGCCATGTGGCACACCGCACAGTGCACAGCGGCACCAGCCGCTACGGTCGCGCCACGTGGCCCAATCCCGTGCTGACGCGTGGCGCGCCCAATCGTCAACGCTACCACGCCGTATGGTCACCTGCCCGCCGTACGGCGACCTGCCCCGGTCACCTGTGTGCACCCGGCGTACGAAGACCCGCCAACCACAAGATGCCATGTGTCCTCCTCTTCCCGCTGCACCGCGCGTGCCTGCCCGCTGCACCGCGCGCCTGCCCGCGCCTGCTCTGCCGCCTGCCCGCGCTTGCTCCGCCGCGCTCCGCCGCTGCCCACCGCCGCCGGCGATGCCCGGCCGGCCGGAACAGTACCCAGCTGCCTCGAAAATCATGCCAAGTCATCCGGGCTCCGAAAAATACAAGTAAATTGCCCATTTTCACCGTTTTCGCGCGCTGAATCCAAATCCGCTGTCCGTTTTGCCAAATTCCAATTCCAAAATTTGTCGAAGGCATCCGGAAGGGCGTTTTTAATTCAAATTCCGCACTGAGTCCAATTTTGATGCCCGATTCGCGCGAAACCACTTCTAAACAATCGACGGGGTCCCCCGATTACCCACGTGATCCATTTTACACCCAAAATCCATCACTTGTGTCCAAATGGATGCAGAAACACCACTAACACGCCACATAGGCCTCCAAAAACTGCTTGTCACACTGTAGGAGCCCTGCAGATATCCGGGTCACCACACCATCAGTTGCGTATTAAGGCGGAGGATGTTCCAAAGACCGCCTTCCAGACTCGATACGGCCACTATGAGTTCACCGTGACGCCGTTCGGGCTCACTAATGCCCGAGCAGCTTTCATGGATATGACGAATAGGGTTTTCAAATCCTTATTCGATCGCTTCGTCGTGGTCTTCATCGACGATATTCTTATTTATTCGCGAAGTGACGAGGAGCATCGGGATCACTTGCGACAGGTTCTCCAAGTATTGAGGGAGAACAAATTATATGCCAAGCTCAAGAAGTGCGACTTTTGGCTCCAAGAGGTTGCTTTTCTGGGACATATTATTTCGGAGGCAGGAGTCGCGGTGGACCCAAAGAAGATTGAGTCAGTTGTGGATTAGCCACAACCGACTAACGTGACCGAGGTTCGCAGTTTTCTTGGTCTGGCTGGCTATTATAGGCGATTCATCAAGGGGTTTTCCAAAATTGCCACCCCGATGAACCGTCTTACGAGAAAAGAGGAAAAATTCAAATGGACTCCTGAGTGCCAGGTCAGCTTCGATGAGCTGAAATGACGACTGACAGAGGCGCCGATCCTGATCCTGCCGATCTCGGGTGAGAATTATGTTGTATACTGCGATGCCTCTCAAATCGGTTTGGGTTGTGTCCTGATGCAGAAGGACAAAGTGATAGCATATGCGTCGTGACAGTTGAAGCCCTACGAGCAAAACTATCTCACACATGGCTTGGAGCTCGCAGCAGTGGTATTTGCCCTTAAGTTGTGGAGGCACTATCTCTATGGCGTCCACTACGAGATGTACACTGATCACCAGAGCCTTAAGTATCTCTTTACCTAGAAAGAGTTGAACTTGAGGCAACAGTGATGGCTCGACTTTTGAAGGATTATGACCTGACTATACAGTATCATCCTGGTCGGGCGAATATAGTGGTTGACGCTTTGAGCCGAAAGCATGTATCAGCTGAGCTTATGATGATCACCTAGCAGGATCGCTCGGTGAAGGAGTTTCGGAGATTGGATTTGGAGGTTGTTCCACCTGGATCGACTGCTTGATTTTTGGCGATGGTGGTACAACCTACCTTGCTTGATCGCATAAAGGAGGGACGGCAGTCGGATCCTTCTTTCCAGAAGGTACGAGAGCTAATTACTCTAGGATAGACATATGCCTTTTAGTTGCATTCTGATGGCTCTATCCGATACAGAGGCCTTTGGTGCGTTCCGAAGGATGACGACATAAGGAACGAAATTCTTACTGAGGCACACAGATCTTTGTATATAGTACATCCTGGTGGAACCAAAATGTATAGGGACCTGAAATAGTATTATTGGTGGTCTGGAATGAAGGCTGATGTGGAGAAGCATGTAGCTCGGTGCCTGGTGTGTCAACGGTGAAAGCTGAGCATCAACAACCGGAGGAAAAACTGCAACCACTTTTTGTGCCAGTGTGGAAGTGGGAGCAGATCACGATAGACTTTGTCACTGGTCTGCCCTGATCCCAGCAAGGTCATGACGCCATATGGGTTATAGTGGATTGACTCACCAAGTTGGCCAACTTTTTGCCGATCCACACGACTTGGTCCAGAGATCGACTTGCACAACTTTACATTGATGAGATAGTCCGACTGCATGGTGTGCTAATGTCGATCGTCTCAGACTAGGACACTTATTTTGTGTCTCACTTTTGGAGGAACTTGCAGCAGTCTACGGGCACTAAACTGAATTTCAGCACTGCTTTCCACCCGCAGAGTGATGGGAAGTCTGTGCGAGTTATTCAGACTCAGGAGGATATGCTACGTGCATGTGTACTGGATTATGGAGACGATTGGTACCGATATCTTCCTTTGATGGAGTTCGCCTATAACAACAGTTATTATGCGAGTATAACAAGGCACTATATGGGCGTCGGTGTCGGTCCCCGATATGTTGGGATGACATCGGTGAACGCCGAATCATCGTGCCAGATTTAGTTGAGGATGCTGAAGCCAAGGTGCGAATGGCAAGATAACGATTGTTGACCGCAAAAAGCAGACATAAAAGCTATGTGGACCAGCGTCGTCGTGACTTAGAGTTCCAAGTTGGTGACCATGTCCTGCTGAAGGTATCACTAGCTAGGGGAATCAAGCGATTTGGGATTCGGAAAAAGCTAAGTCCCCGATTTGTGGGACCTTTTGAGATACTTGAGCGCATTGGTTCAGTGGCTTATCAGCTAGCTCTTCCTCCTAGTCTCGTCTACGTGCATAATGTGTTCCACGTCGCTTTGCTCCGGAAGTACATCAGAGATCCTTCCCACATTATGTCACGCCCTGGGTGGAAACCAGAACCCGGGCTCACTAACAGATCCGCCGTGCACATGGAATTTCCCATGTACACGAAGCATAGGTAACCTGCTCAGATATAAGATGTACAATAAAAGAGCATAATACAGAGCTGAACTAAAAAGAACTACATAATGTCTCAGTCTGGAAATAAAATAAATCTGTAATAAATACAATAATCTCCTAGCTCACCAAAATAGTACAACCAGCTGGCTAAAGCCAGACCCAAAATAAAAGAAAAATACAACAGTCTGAGTGGAGGGTACAACCTCTGTCTAATAGCAACTCTCAGCCTCACAGGAGATCTATCTACTCAGTGATCCCCTTACCTCGATCAGCTGCCGATGGTCCAGCAGCTCTCGCAGAAGACTCTGCAAAACAAAGGGAAGAAGAAGAGGAAACAACAATGGGGGTGAGAACCACTAGTAAACCAGTAGCCTCCCCATGTGGGTAAAGTCTCAACTCCGACGTACCCACTAAGTCTACCAGAGGCAAGGGAAAAGATATAGTGGTAAGCAATAAGACTGCTGAAAAAGGAATCTACCACTACTATGCCTCTAAATGCAGTCCCAGAATGGAATAGCCGTAAGTATGCATCAGTAACCAAAACCGTCCAAATATACCCAATCTATCCACCAGTAAAAACTGGTACTGCCTGCTGTCGCCCTCATCATCAGGCAAGTATAGCCGCCCCGATGTGATAGCAAAAAACTCAATAACTATCTGACCCCCACGCTCCGGAGGGGAACTCGAGAGGAGCTACCCACACGAGTAAAGTAACCATGTCACAGGTATCATAATATAGTAGGATTGAATCACGACTATGCTCAAGTGGAACAAATCCTTCCACTAATGAAACCCCGATCTCCCAATTTGATGCAAAGATAAACATCCGGTCGACCGCCCAATGTCCGCGGTCGCCGCAATACCCTACAAGTCCACAATCTGATAAAATAGACAATATCCGATCAACCGCCTACTGTCTGCGGTTGCCGCAATCCCCCCACCAATCTACAACCAAGTACCACCTGTCTCAGACTCCAAGGTCCCGACTACACTATCCCAAACCCTTGCTCAAACCCGAGCAACATGAATCAAAAGTCTAAATGAAAAGGAGAAAAGGAACAATCATGGTTTCTCCTAAGTCAAGTCCCAATATGATAGTGTAGCAATAAATAGTGGCCTATCTAGATGTCCATACAAGCATGCAAATGTCCTCATGAAAGATAAAAGAAAGTGTATCAAATAGTAGCTCCACATGTGTATCAAATAATAGCTCCGCATAGATATAACCATCATGACAAAATCACTAACCGATTACACATGTCTATAATCCCTGATCCATAATAAATTGCCAAAGTGGTACCCGCACATAGGGTAGATCCTTTTATCCCATCACATAATCAATTTTCATGAAAGACTAATTACTAATCATGGAATGCAAATATACCCTCACAATAATATTCTTGCAATCATGCCCTCACAATAATATTTTTCCAATAATATTCCCGCATGATATGTCCACAAGAATAGTCTCACATGGTAGGCTCACATTTATTTTAATTAAGCATGACTGTCAATGGAGTGATCAATCAATATGTCCAATATAGGGCTTCTCTAATAAACTTAGTAAGCAAGTCGAAAAGTGAGGTATACAACAACCACCCACCTGAAATGCGCAACTCCCCAAACTGTAAAAGATCTCCTAGCAGTCTAGAAACTGTCCCCGGAACTCTAGAATCTGCGAATAACTGCAAAATAACCGAACCTGACGTTATTGGGCCTTCCTCAGAAAACATTGTTTGCTGTTTGCAAAATAGCAAAGAAAAAGTGCAATTTTCACCTATTTGCAGCCCTAAAAAAAATCCAAAAAAATTACGGCTGCGATCCTCGCGATGAGTAGATTCAAAATGAGTAATTATATGCCCTGATCTGATGCTCGTAGCCCAAGATAGAAAATAAACAAGCCCATGCTGTCTAGAAAATCCATCACATAAAATAGGGTCAAATGATGCCTTAGGAACCATGCCAAAAGTTCGAAACGGAGCAAAGTGGTCAACACTAAAATCGAAGCCTTACCTCTTAGGAACACGCTGCCACAAAAATCGTCCAAAAATTCCTCCTGGTTGGCGCAGGGAATTTTTCCGACTGAACTGCGACGGTAACGGGCTGAAAATGGAAATCGTCGAAGCGCGCCGTGTCGCAGAGAACTCGCTGTTGGCAACTCCAAAAATTCCAAAACTTCCTGGAGAGATGGAGGACAGAGAGAGGAAGAAGTCTTCTTCAGGCTACACCCTCTAATTCTCTCTCTAAAACTTAGAAAAAGGCAGAAGAAAAAAAAGGTGGTGGGCTATTTATAGCCCACCAGAATTCGGGCCCATTGCCCGAATTCGGGCGCCCGAAAGCGCAACGGCCCGGCCCACAGTCAGCGCCCGGATTCACCCGGGCGCGACACGTGTCCCCCGAACAGCGGACAGCGGCGCTCACGAATCCGGCGCTGCCATGTGGCCCGCACAGAACAGTGCGCCAGTGGCGTGACGCCATGTGGCGCACGTGGGCGGCGCCCCGCCTGCCAACCGCCGCTCGACACGCCGCGTGTCCCCCGCCACGCGTACGCACGGCGTCAGCGCTGCGGCCTCGCGTGCTCCGCGCGCTCGTGGGCCAGCGAATCTGGAGCCGCCACGTGGCGCGCCCCGGTCCGTGGACCGCACAGCATAAACCCGCCAATAGGAAGCTGCCACGTGTCACCCGCCCGGTCCATTGCGCCAGCGCCAATTCCCCGTGGACCGCGCAGCGTGAGCCGGCCAATAACAGGCCACCACGTGCCCTCCGCTGGTCCACTGCACCAGCGCCCAGGTTCCCTGGACAGGAAGCGTGCGCCGGCCAATCCTGGGCTGCCACATGGCACTCCCGCCGGTCCACAGCCTCCCCACCCCCCCGTGCACCGAAAACACTATAAACTTCCGGGGGTCCGTTTTTGGGCGTCCGGACTCCGAAAAACACAAGTAAATAGTCATTTTCAAGCATTTTTCCGCGCTCAATCCAAATACGGCCTCCGATCAGCCTGAAACCACTCCCAAAATTCGGCAAAACCCGCCGAAAGACAGGCTTGATCCAAAACTTCACTGAGTCATCTAACACGTCCATTTGACGTGTTACGAGCCCGACACACCAATAATAGGTGTCTCACACCACGGATCCCAGGGGAAAAGCCACACCAAAGTTTGGGTCACTACACATTATTAGCCCCACAGCTGTCTAGCTTCGTGAGGATATGAGCTATGATGAAGCTCCCCTGAGGATCCTAGCACGAGAAGATAAGAAGCTGAGAAGTAGGACGATCCCCTACGTGAAGGTACAATAGGAGAATCACGAGGAATGCGTAGCCACTTGAGAGCGCGAGTCGGACATGCTTGAGCGCCTTCCTCATTTATTTGATTCTTAGTTATATTTAAGTTTCGGGGACGAAACTTCTTATAAGGTGTGAGTGATGTAATACTTGAGAAATTTAAAGTTTGAAATTCAATAAGAGTTCGAATTTATATATATACATGTGTGTAATAAGTCATGTATACATGTATAAGTGAATAGTACTCTGACTTAAGTCGTGAATAGTAACCTCTGAAATTCTGGATTCTTGATTGAAGTTGGCCAACTCTACCATTCTGAGTCCGAATTTGATGATTCAAATATTCAATTTGTATGGTTTTGTCAATCCGAGCGCAATGGCGCAACCTAAATTTACGTTTGACGACCCTAAAGCCTAAAAAAGCATGCCAAACTTTAAACGCCACTGTATAAGATGGATTTAAAACTTATTTGGACTTAAATACAACGAACCAAAATCGCTACTCAATAGATCTCGTCGAGTCGGATGTCATGGCAAAGTCCGTTTTTCCATTTGACAGCCTTAATGCCTCAAAAAATGCAAAAAAGAGTAAAAAAATACAACATTTTACACTAGAGACCCTATAAATTATGCACCAAAATGCGTGCAAATTCTTGGTGAGGGACCTAAATGCGAAAATCATTCCCTATGAAGGACCTAAGTCCAAATATGGAGCATAGAGGGATCTATTGGCATATTGTCCAAACTATATAGGATTTCATCAAGGGTTTCTTTTGGTGAAACCCTAGCCACATTTCTTGCACCCAACCACCTCCACGAGACTTCTCCCCTCCCTCAGACTCTTCCCAAGCCGTTGCACCACCGGCCACCACCTCCCCTTGCCGGAAAAGGAGAATGATCGAAGTATTGCCTTGATCTCGGGTTTGTGTAGTGTCCACGATTTTTTCCTCGGTATCACTTTCGATATGTGTGGCATTTTTCTCGTTTTATTGGTGTGTCTTTCTCTTTGGCTTTTGTTTTTATATTGTAGAGCTCGTTAAACGGAGAACGGCGGTGCGATTGGCTCAAAAATATGGTAACGGGAGCTTCCGGTGTGATTTTTCTAAGTAATGTGTGTAAAAGAGTTTCTAAATACCCATTATTGGCTTTTGGTGTTTTAATATCCTTACCAATGTATAATGAGATCTCTGATAGATTTAGTACGTAAATCGAGGAATAAACGATTAAATCAAAAGATAAAATTATTATAAAAAGATGGAATTGGTTGCAAAAAGATAAGATTTGTTACAAAAAAATAAAAGCGGTTATTATTGTTTCAAAATCTCTTATAAATAGTGGAAACCAGGGATTGGTTTTACTTTACACGTTAAAGAGAGTGAAATAAGAAAACTCTCATTTTTTCGATTTTTATTAGCAAAAGAGAACTTCGCTTTCTTCCTCGAAGGGTGCGTCGAAGATCGGATTCAGAATCGTCATCCTCATTGGAGGTCGGAGGAGGGAGCGCCATCATCGCGGGAGACTGGAGAACGGAGATCGGAGCCGAGTATCGTACGAGGGATTGGTTTTCAAAATCTCTTATAAATAGTGGAAACCAGGGATTGGTTTTACTTTACACGTTAAAGAGAGTGAAATAAGAAAACTCTCATTTTTTCGATTTTTATTAGCAAAAGAGAACTTCGCTTTCTTCCTTGAAGGGTGCGTCGAAGATCGGATTCAGAATCGTCATCCTCATTGGAGGTCGGAGGAGGGAGCGCCATCATCGCGGGAGACTGGAGAACGGAGATCGGAGCCGAGTATCGTACGAGGTTAGTTCTTGGCTTTTCGTTATTATCCTTGTTTTTCATGAGTTTTTTCATACTTTCGTTTGGGGTTTCTTGGGATTTACGTCGGAGCATGGGATTTTACACGGGAGGCCGCCGCCGCCATCGGATGTAACGGGAGGCCGCCCCCGCCATTGTGTTAAACGAGAGGCCGCCACCGTCGTTACCATGTTTGTGAGGCCGTCGCCGCAGTTGCCGTTGTCGCAGGGTCACCGCCGGAGCCGGGGAAGGCGAAGAGGAAAGGAAAAAAAAAGAAGAGGGAAGAAGGAGGCTTGTTACTGTGCGGCCGGCACCGCCCAGCCGTGCGGTCCACGCCCCTGGCGTGGACCCAGTCCACGCGTTCCCCTGCTTTGGGTGTGAACCCGGCGCACACCCTTCTTCCTGCACCCGACCCGCACGCGCGGCCCAGCTCCTCCGCGCGGCACAACCTGGCCCAGCTCCGCGTGGTCCACGCGCAGGCGAGCGCTCGGTCCACACCGCTGCCCCTCTTGGTGTGAACCCGGTCCACGCGCCTGGTTCGTGCACTAGTGCGCAGCCCAGCCCAGCCCAGCCCAGCCCAAGGCCCAGTAGTCCGTTCCAACGCGGGTTTCGACCCGCTTTGCTTCGTTTTCGAATTTTTTGGAGCTGTTTGGCCTCCGCCGTCGTTGAGTTTGGTTGGGTTTTCGCCGTCAGAAGTCCGGGTTGACATACGATCTATGGGATTATTATTCGATTGTGTTTTTAATATTGGTTTTGATGTAGCTTTCATCCAGTCAAAGTTGAGGAGATTTTGAGGGGTTTTTGGAACATCGTTTTCTTCGCCACTCGAGGTGGGTCACTAAACCAAGGTTGAGGGTATGGTTGAACGTTGGTGTTCAACCCTCATTTTTCCTGTTATTGTTGTTTTTGGTATTGCTATTTTATGATGACAGGAAGGACATCGTCATGGTTATTGCAACGAAACGATACATACGTGAGGGACAAGGACGGATACTTGACTTATCAGTTTATTTCACGAGTATGGGATCGTGAGGTGAACCGTGACTTATTCCATGAGCATGGGATCGTGAGGGTTACCGCATCTTATTCCACAAGTATCGGATTGTGAAAAGCATCACAATGTTGTACGCAACTAAAGGATCGAGAAGCTCATGGCGTAGTCACATGCACCAGCGGTTTGGCCACCACAAGGTGTATTTTTTTGGGGAAGTGGTCTAAGGACCCATGATCTCTACGTGGTGACTTCGTAGGGGCCCTCTGTGGCATAGCGGCGAGGGTTAAAGGGGCACCAAAGAATTGAGCAGGTTTGATGTTTCCTTAGGTCTACGGACTAAGGGGCTAGTACGAATGGCTCAGATATTCCGGATTACGACTTGATGTCCTGTTTACTTTATTGTACCTATCATGGCATATGATATTTGTTATATCGGTTTTCCTTCCTATATTTTTGATCACTGAGTCCCACCATGCGACAGGCTCGGGCGGGGGCGGGGGCGGGGGAGAGGCATCGATGCGAGAGTGACTCGCATTTCATTATTTCGGTGACACTTTTACTCCTCTTTTGATCGTTACATTTAGTAGATATTGGTGCATGATATTTGGACATATTGTGATGTGGATGTGTTGTGGCATGGATGTAGGAACATATGAACACCGTGAATGCCTTGGGATAATGGACTTTTAGAACTTCATTTTATCTTGTGATGGTTGTATGTGGAATGTGAAGATTTTTTTAAAAGATAAAACGTTTGCGAAAACTATTTTCAAACTAAGTGTCGGATAGGCACTGTTTTAAACCTTGTGATTTTATTCTTTCAACTTGGAGTATGTCGAGTGGGCGATCTTCTCTTGTATGATGTAAAGTTTAGTTAATCCCTTATCCGCTTTGTGTGTATGTTAAACTGGTGATGGTTGGTGATTGTTTGTTGTGCGACGCCGTGCATATACAGGAGAGACTTTGTCCATTTGTTTAGAGTGATCTTGTGTATGTGGCAGGTCTGGGCACGTGCCGGGGTGAAGGCTTTTGAAAAAGAAATTGGACCGTTTTTCGCTTTTAAACTACTCCCGGGGCATGACAGTTTGTGAGGGGAGGTGTAATGTACCATATTTTCGGTATATAAGCAAATATAAATAAAAATGGTATGAGATACTATTTTTATTGAACTTAGAAAAGTAAAGAGTAATTTAGAAGTGAATTGGGCTGAAATCGGAATAAAAAGGAGAAATTTAAAATTTTATATGAGAAAGAGGGCTCAGATTTTGGCAGAAAATTCAGTGTCAGAAAATTTTGAGAAAAATTAGGAAGGTCCGTATTTATGTTTTAAGGTCATAATAAAAGTTTCGCATCGATCGGATACCTGAGCAAAGAGAAAGGGGTCTGCCAGAGATTTTGAATACAACGGGACTTTTGGTGACCCATAAAGGGTCCAAACTGAGAACTTAAGATAGCCCACGGTAAATTAAGTTAAGTTGAGTCTGCTTGTCAAATTTGAGCTCAAACGGGACGAAAACGGCCTAAAAACGGGCGAAAACGGGCGAAACGGGAGAAATCCGAATTTGGGCCGTACTCTCAGGCGCCCGATTTTTACTGTAGCTGGCGCCCGAGTAATTATAGCTGTGAGGACCCGGATCTCTGCATGGCTTTTGTAGTGTGAACCACAACTTCTGGGTGCCTATGATGGGTGTTAGAGGTGATTGTGCGCGAATCGGACCCAAGAATTGGATTTAAAGCGAAATTCGGATTAAGATCGGGCATTTGGTTGCCTTCGATAAATTTTAGAAGTGGAATTTGGTAAATCGAACACCGGATTTGGACTCAGCGCGCGAAAACAGTGAAAATGGACTATTTATTTGTATTTTTCGGAGCCCGGATGCGAAAACATGATTTTCGAGGCATTGTGCACTGTTCCGGCGGCCGGTGGGCAGCGGCGGCGGCGGCGCAGGCTCGGGCAGGCGGCGGAGCGGCCGCGGGCGCGCGGGCAGGCGCGCGGTCCACGGGGCTGGCGTGCACCGGAGGGTAGGACACGTGGCGGCTCCCGGTTGGCCGGTTCGCGAGGCGCGGTTCACGGAGTGGCGCGGGGTACACGGTGGACCGGGGGAGGACACGTGGCAGTTTGTGGTTCGGCGGGTGCACGGAGAGTGTGCACCGGGCGCAGCGGACACGGGGGCCTGACACATGGCGCGCGGGGATTGGGGATTGGGCGCGTCACTGTGCGCGTGCGGGTGTCAGGCGGCGGCGGCAGGTGGCGGTGGGTGGGCGCCGGCTGGCATGGCGGCCACGGTACGACCTAGAGCACGCGGGTGCCACGTGGCAGCCCGCCATTGGTGGCCGCCACCCACCCCGCTGACCGGCGCGGGCCACGTGGCTCGAGGGGAGTGGCGGGTTTCGGTGTTTGTTGTTATGTGACACGTGGCGCGATCTCAGGGTTTCGGGCGCTGGTCGAACGGCTGCGATTAACGGGTTTTGGGCGCAATGTTTGCGCCTGAAACGTTCCGGGCGCCTGAAAATGGGGATAGCCCGGGTATTTTCTCAATTGTTGAGTTGGGCCTATATAAGGCCGAATTCAAGGATGGTTTCGGGCTTCTTCTGGGCTTCATCTCTCCGAGAGTTGTATACGAAAGTTCTTCCTCTTGGGCTGCTACATCTCGTGGAGAAGTTTGAGAATTTTTGGTGGCACGGACTTCGAGGTTTCTGATTTTACGGCGCAGCGAGACGTTCTTGCATTGGTGTTCTTCTCCGTCGCATTTCGGTGCGTGGATACTCTCGGGCTACTCCGACAGTATTTTCCAGCGATTCTTGCGCCATCGTCTTCATGACAGGTAGGACTACGTTTCCCGTGTTTACTGTTTCATCCCATTCTGAGCTTTTCATGGGTTTTATGGATCATTTTGTGACCTCATTTTCTGGGATGGAGTTTTGGACAGCAATGGAGTTTTTTTGAGTTTTCTCCGCGCTCAAGCGACGGAATAAGGTGTGCAAGTACTCGATTCGTATCTACACGACGCAAGGAACATCACCGTGATTTTTCTGGAATTTTTGGAGGTTGGCACGAAGATGAAAATCCCACTTTTTCTGGGCGGAGTTGTACAGATTTTGTTCTTGGGAATTTTGAGGTGGTCATCTTGTTGATTTTGTAACTTGACCTACAAAACTCGGATTGAGACGTGCAGATACTCGTTTCGATCGGCTCGACGCGAAGAACGCAGCGGTTATTTTTCTAGATTTTTCTGAGTTCATCTTGTAGGTGAGATTTAGCCATCTTCGGGGCTGATTGTATGGACAGCGGTGTTGTACACATAATTTGGTTTAATTGTGCACCGTTTGGTTTATATTTTTAGTTTTGGGCGTTTGGCGTGGGAAAAAGGGATATTAGACAGCGAGGAGGTTTTACAGCTGTGGATTGCGCATTTTCAGGTGGGTGATTGTTATATCCCTCTTTTCTGACATACCCACTAGGAATATTATAGAGATCTTTTTGGGATATTTATGATCGGTATTTGTTATTCTTATGAGCCTATCATGTGAGACATATCATGTTGGGAATGTTATTAGAAAATTACTAAGTTGGAATTATGATTGTATTTGGAACTTATACATGCTGGCATGGACATAATATGAGTACTTAATCTTGCACGTGGTAGTTAGTGTCATGTTTGGACAATGTGAAATATCTTGTTGGTAGGTACTACTTGAGGCTCTTTTGGACATGTATAGGTGGATGGTTTATGTGAAGGTAGTCAGTGGATTTTAGACATGTGTAAATATTTAATGACTTTAGCATGATGGTTATATCTATGCGGAACTATTAGCTAATACACATGTGGGACTATTAGTTGTTATACTTCTTTCAATTTGCATGAGGACAATTGCATGCTTGTATGGACATTTAGATAGGCCACTATTTATTGCTACTCTATCTTATTAGAACTTGACTTAGGAGAAACCATGTTTGCTTTCTTTCTCCTCATTCTTTAGTCAGGGGGATATTGTTGCTCGGGTTTGAGTAAGGGTTGGGATAGTGTAGCCGGGGCCTGGGTTTTACCTTCTGGGGTATAGCGGTGACCGCGGATATTAGGCGGTTGACTGGATGTCGGTTGTGGGATATGATTGTGGATGGCAGGGTATCATGGCAACCGCGGATAGTAGGCGGTTGGCCATGTGTCGATTATTGGGCTTGGCTATAGATTGTGGGATATTGCGGCGATCGCAGATTTTGGGCGATTGACCGGATGTTCATTTGTGCATCAGATTGGGGATCGGTTTTCCTTTAGTGGAGGGGTGTGTTCCACTGGGGCTTTATAGTGATCCAGTCCTGCTTTTATGACACTTGTGACATGGCTATTTTCCTCGTGTGGGTAGCTACCCTCGAGTGCCACTCCGGAGCGCGCGGGGCACCAACTAGGTGCCGGACAGTTATTGGATTTTGCTATCACATCGGCGCGGCTTTATTTGCCCGATGATGAGGGCGGCAGCAGGCAGTACCAGTGTTACTGGTGGTTAGATTGGGTTACTGGGATGGTTTTGGCAACTAATGCATACTTACGGCTGTTTCAGTCTGGGACTGTACTTAGAGGCATGGCAGGTGCATTTAGAGGCATAGTAGTGGTAGTTTTCCTTTACAGTAGTTTTATTGCTTACCATTCTTCTTCCCCTTTTTGCCTCTGGTAGACCTAGTGGGTGCGTCAGGGCGTGAGGCTTTACCCATTAGGGGAGGCTACTGGTTTACTAGTAGTTCTCACCCCCATTCTTCTTTTTTTTTTTCTTTTTCTTTATTTTGCAGAGTCTTCTGCGGATGCTGCTGGGCGTACAGCGGCGGGTCGAGGAGAGAGGACGGCGGAGTAGATAGACAGTGGGCCTAACAGTGAGTTAGCTAGACTTGTACCTCTTATGTATTCTATCTCAGACGGTTGTACTTTTACTTTTGGGGTCTGGCTTTAGCCAGCTGGTTGTATCTTTTTGTGGTGAGCTGGGAGAGATACTTGTACCTTTAGTTTACAGATGTATTGTATTTTTACTTCCAGTTCAGTCTGAGATGTAGTAGTTTTAGTTCAGCTCTGTTTTTATTGCTCTTTTATTATATCTGATATATTTGAGCAGGTTACCGGCGCTTCGTGTACGCGAAAAATTTCGTGTACACGGCAGATCTGTAGACGAGCCCGAGTTCTGGTTTACACTCGGGGCGTGACAGTAGCAGTGGCGGGCATAGATCCCGAGATGGCGCGGATCCTGAGGTGGTGCGGATCCTGAGATGGGTACGAATCCCCAGACAGACACGAATCCTGAGGCGGTCACGATTCTCGAGATGATAGCACGGATCCCAAGGCAATGGTGAGAATCCTGAGGCAATAGTGCGAATCCCGAGGCACAGCTGCTCGGGGAGGCGTGCGGCGTGAGGCGCAGTGGGCATATGGGGGCGCCACGTGGCGGTGCCCCATTGGTCGCAGCAACCGAGGTGGCAGGCGCACGCGGGGAAGCGCGCGGGTTCTGGCGCGGGTCAACGGGGGAGGGGTGCGCCACGTGGCGGGCCCCCATTGGTAGCGCCGTGCGACGCGACGCGCGACGCGACGCGCGACGCGACGCGTCGCTGGCACCCCGTTGACGTGGGCGCACGGGTGGCACCACGTGGCCGCCCTCGTTGGCCGCCGCGGGTGACGTGGACGCTCGGGCGTCCACTATAGCAGCCTGAAGTGATTTCGAAATGTGGGGTTTTTTTGGCTATAAAAGCCCGAAATCCCCTCATTTCTAATTTTTTTTCTTTTTTCTCCCAACCGTGGGTCCGGGGGGGGGGGGGGAGGGATCTCGTGGGAAAGGAAATGGGGTGCCGCAAGCGCACAGGTGGCCCCGTGGAGCGTGCGCGAGGTGTTCCAATGAGCCAGAAGGACGCATATGCGCGAGTTTAACGGTGTGTCAACATTAAGGTAGGTTCTGTTTGTTATTTTGCGATGTTTTCGGCACAGTTTTGGGATTTACCCATTGGAGTCTTTGGATTTGAACTCCGTGCTTTTACGCCTGTTAGGAACCATTGTTGTCTGTGCCATTTTGATGTGCGATGTACCGCTGGGTTTTTCAGGTGGTGCCGTTCGCACGTGGTGGGCACCGTTTTGTGTGCAACTCGAAAAGACAAGGAAATTGCGGGAGACCAATTGCAAGTGTCTACGAGCAATTGGAGGGCAAAACCAAGGTGGAGGATTCTTCCGAAAAAGGGTGGCCTCTCCATTTCTTCCGTTGCTTTTGATTTTAGAAGCACTGTAGTAGCATGTTAGTGTAGGATAATAAGTAATGTGGATAAAATTGGGTATAGTCCAAAAAGAGAGTTGTGATAAGCTCAGCACAGATTAAATTTGCGTGTGTAAATGAACTTAGAGGAAAATACAATTTTTGATTTACCTAAAATAGGTGATATATTTGCATGTGTAAATGAACCTAGAGAAAAATATAATTTTATGATTTACCTAAAATAGGTGATATATTTGCATATGTAAATGAACTTAGAGGAAAATGCAATATTATGATTTACCTAAAATAGGTAATATATTTGCATATGTAAATAAACTTAGAGTAAAATGCAATTTTTGATTTACCTAAAATAAGTGATATATTTGCATGTGTAAAGGAACCTAGAGGAAAATACAATTTTATGATTTATCTAAAATAGGTGATATATTTGCATATGTAAATGAACCTAGAGGAAAATACAATTTTATGACTTGCCAAATATAGGTGATATATTTGCATGTATAAATGAGCCTAGAGAATAATGCAAGTTTATGATAAACCTAATGTAGGTTATTTATTGCATGTGTAAACAACAACGGTTTGAATTATGTTGTGATCATGTTAGGACAAGATCCTAGTAATTGTGTAAATGAACTTAGAGAAAAATGTAAGAATGATGTATGACTTAGGAGAAAACTATGTCGAATTGCATGGATGTGAAAACTAGGAGAAAACCTAGAGTAAGGGTGCATAATGTGTGGCATTAACCCTAGAAAGATGACGTGTGGTATATGTTACAAATTAAGTAAGGTTGTGTGTTAGAATATTAACTTAGAGTCAACTCTAAGGAAAAGTCTATGTGATCAAGGTTAAAGAGTTAAACAAATATAACCCTAGAGTTGGTCTTAGGGTGTCTGGGCAAATGGACAACCACTTTAACTTCAACTTGAGTTAAATATATGAAAAAGAAATATTTAAGAGTCCAAGACACTCTCTAGTTACCCTTGTCGCAAGAACTAAGATAAGGGATAAATTAATGAAAGAGGTAAAATTTAAAAGAAAGCCAAAAGTGGCTAAGGAACAAAGAAAAATAAAAGAGAATGCAAATGACACTTTCGAATTTGAGACTCGTCATTTGGGAGCATGACTCCTTGGGTAGAGATCCGTAGGACGAGATAATTTCGAAAGGCTAAAGGTGAAAAGGAAAAAGGGAAATGTGAATGAACCTTCGGATTTGAGACTCGTCATTTGGGAGCATAACTCCTTGGGTAGAGACCCGTCGGGCGTGGTACTTCCGAATGATTCCAAGATAAAATATATTGCAAGAGGTTTCAAAAGAGAAAGGTAAAAGTGAAAGTAAAGAGCTAAATGCTTAAGTGAAAGAGAAAGAGATTTGCTGAATGACAATATATGCTAAATGGTTGAAAAGAAAAAGAGAATACATAAAATGTAAAAGAGGTTGAGTGCTAAAGTAAAAGAAAAGAAAAGAAAAGAAAAGAAAAGACGATCGTACCTTCGGGAGTAAAACGTAGATCTTGTGTCGAAGAATAATGGCAAGGACATTTTCCCGGGCCGGGCCCGTATGACAAAGTTTCCCGTTGGGCGGGATAGACTTGAGGTGCTATCAGCAATCTTAGAAAATCTTGTCTTGTGGTAGCATGACTACCGGGTTGGGGTCCGTTGGGCAAAAATTTTCGAGGGTTTAGCAACTTGAACTAAAGCACAAGAATGTGAAAGAGTGAAGAAAAATAGAGTGGCCTAGGTGGCCGGGTTAGCTTAACCCCTTTTTACAACGACATAGTGGCCGAGTTTATGGATAATAGCCTGGTATGGCTGGACATGGTAGTATTGGGTCGATGAGTATACACAGATAGTGTAGTGACATTTTATATACATATCAGCATGTTAACATCAAGATTTATAGTTTTCCTAGCGTATATACTACTATTATTGCTTCCATTGGACTAAGCGGTGTAGAACATTCTTTCTCGGTGGTTGAACCCACTGGGAACTTTAAGTAGTTCTCACACCCTCGGGCGATCATTTTTTCAGGTCCAGATACAACCGTTGAGACAGACGACAGGGGCAAGGGCCCAGCAGCATAGAGACCTAGAGGGTCTAGCAGATATTACCTTTTTGCATTTTGAGTGAACTATATATTGTGAGGAAATAATGTAAAAATTGTAATATTATTTAATTACAAGTTGAGAGATGAAAAATATAATAAAGTTTATTTTATGGTTCACTCTTACCATACTTTCATTTACAGTTTAAACTTGTTGTTTATTGAATGGAAGTTTTAGTTAGTAGTGGTTTTACTCTGATGTTTATTCTTCCGCATACACTAAATTGTGTTCATATGGATATTGACCGTTCCTTTCGGGTATCGTGAGGTCATGCCTGATTGGCGGGTCTGTTGGCGTGCCCGAACTGTCCAAATTGGCGGTCTCGGGACGTGATAGGAGGAAGCACCCAGAACTCCTGGGGTAGATCAAGATCTCTCTTGAGACTTTCCCTACTATCTGGAGACTCTTCCCAAGGAGCTCGGTCGTCGGGCTCAGCCGCACGCCGCCAGGGAACCACCCTCTTCCTTCTTTCCTTATTCTTGAACCGAGGTTGGTTGGGACCCCTCTTCTTTGAGTTTTCTTGCACTAGAACCTTCCCCATTCCTCTTCTGACATCCTAAGCACCTCGCATGCATAGCCCTAAGGTCTGAAGAGTCGCAATTGGCCGGTGGGAGCAACAAGACCACCGGAACCCTAGAGTTGGCCGGATCTCGACGTGGCCTGCATCTAACCGTTGGGATCAAGATCGGGCTCGTTGGAAAGCCTCTGCTAATCTCCAGGAAGACCTCCACAAAGTTTAAGGAGTATCGGTTGAGTATCAAGACTGTACGGGAAAGCCCTAGCTTGGGTTATCTTCTTCTTGGCCGAGCTCCTCCGCCCGGCGCTGCCGCCACGTTCCGCCGCCGTTTGACCACCCAACTAGCTTCCTTTCACCAAGACAGACCATCTGGTGCCTTTCCTTGAACCAAAAAGCCTTTGTGTGGACTTTCACCATTGTTGCCCTTAAAGCTTGGTTGCAAGCTTGTGTCCGGCCTTTCGTCGCCACCAGCCATCGGTACCGGAGCTGGAGGCACTCCTGCCACCCTCAGGGACCTTCCCCAACTACTGCTTGCCTCTGGAGGTGACCTGAACCCGAGTTCTAGCTAGGGTGGTTTTTAGCCACCTTGCTCCGACTACTTCCTGGCAGTCCCGCGACACTCCGAAGGTGAGCCTATGAACCTCCTCGATCTTACGAGCATGATGCTCACTCTAGTTATCAAGTTGGTTGGGTAGTTAGGTCAAAATAATAATCTAAGCTTTAATAGATTGGTAATTATTGACCTAATGCTGTTCTTGGACTTCGTGCCACCTCCAAACAGCGAGCATGAGTTTTGTTACGTCGAGGCTCATCTACTGGTGCCTTCGGTTCAACCTGAAACCCCTCGGATATTGTAATCGAGTCAAAACATGTTAAATTAGAAGTAATTATGCATTTTTAGGAAACTCTAGGGGCCTAAATGCAAATGTGACCTCATGGGCTGCTTGGGTAGCGTGTATGCGATCTATAAACTTTTTGTTAGAGATCCGATGATTTTCATTGAGCAGAAATTGATTCCCGAACTGTAAATTGGCAAAATTGCTGGTTTATCGGTGTTTCTGCGCAAATCGCGCATTTCAAGGATATTAGATGATTGGTAGTCACTCCCAGGTGTTCCTGGCTGTTTCCGGCACTGTCCTGGCTGATCTGGTGGCCTTCGTTTCGTGCCGGTGACTTTCGGAGCCAAAATCGGCTTTTCTGTGACGTTGGTAATTATGGCCGAGATCAAGCACAGATATTCACGAAATGATTTTTGGCTATTCGGACATCTTAAATGAATCATTCTGGGGCAGCGTGTGAAGTTTCGTCACGTTTGGAAACTTGTATACACTATTCGGGCCACAGTTGGTCATCTGGCGAGTTTTCAAAAATTTTGTTAAATCTCGAGACTTGAGAAAGTCCACTGTTTAGTTGTTCTAGTTATGTACTGTCGATGGGATGGGTATGACTGAGTCTGTTACTAATCAGAGTTTGTTGTCCAGGCCCCAGCAGTCAAAAGCCACCACATAAGTAGTCCGGCAGGCTTCGGGATCGCCTACACTGAGGTGGGTTTACTTTGGTCCGGGCTTTATCTTCTCGGCCCTATGGGGTACCATATTTGGTCGGACCCCTGTGTTTCATGCTAGCCTTAATCCTATTTTGAGCTATTCTTACATTGCTTTTATTATCATGAGTTAGATATCAGTATATCGGTTTATACTTGGACACATATCATGCTTACTTGGTCATAAGTTACATATCAATATATCAGTTTATACTTGGTGTAATAACCGTGATTTTTAAAATCCAAAATCTAAGCTTTAATAAATTCCTGGATTATTTAAATGGCAAAAATGGAGAATTTATAGGCAATAGTGGCCCTAAAAATACCGACTTTTGATCGGGGCCTGATCTCGAAAATCCGAGATCACCATTGCGATCGTCTCGTCAAAACATGAAAATTTCATATTCACTTGTCGACGATCTGACGGTCGGATCTTCCAGAAATCAGCGATGAAAAAATGGAACCCACAACTTAAGTTGTGAATAGTAACCCCTATTTTAAATCCCCTCGTGACCACTAATGGCCAATTCACCATCTAGAAACCCAATATAGGGGCATGAGTAGTCAAACCTAACTATTTTCGACGTTCTGAGCGCGATGGCACTGACGGTTTTCACGTTTGGCGACCCGGGTGCATCGAAGTGCGTGCAATGTACCACTTTTCGTCGAATTAAATGGCCCGAAAGTTTATCCGAGCGTCGAACAAAACCAACAAATATGCTACTTGACAGGTCTCGACGAGCCGGACGTCATGGCGAAGTCCGTTTCGCGAATTGGCAAACAAATTTTCTCGAAATGCGTGCAAAGTGCCGAAAAACCAATATTTTCTAATAAAACCTAAGTATTTTATGTACCAGACCTTACAATCTTAATTCCTTAAGGTGTTGGGTGCGATTTGTGTCTGCTGTGAAGATCCCAGGGGCTGAGGTCGCCGGAAACCTAATAATGCTCCGCCGCGTCTGTTCTCTGCAACCGAGGGACCATATTGAAAAATAAAATGATGGTAATGGACTGTAGGATTCATAGATAAACTCTGAAAAATTTGAGGGAAGATGGTCGAGTATTTTGGAAGAAAATCGATGCCCTAGTTTTCGGATTTTATGCATGTTGGCCGAACTTTCAACTCCGGCGCCGGCGAGCTTTTCCGACGCCGGCCACCTACCCAGAAATGTTTCTGGGACCAAGAGGATCCCAACCATGCTGTTGCATGGCATCCATGCAGCTTGAAACCCAAGGCGCCATGGGTGACCCGAAAATGAGCTCCAACGCGGCCGCCGGCGTTCCGGCCATCTCCGGCCGGGGAGGGTTGGTCGGGAATATTCGTGTGGACCAGAGAAAACTTTTTATCCAAGTTGGAAGGCTTCATATAGCCTCTTTTAAAATCCGCCATTAGAGGGGTGAAGCTCGAAATGGAGCTATGCTCCCCGCCGCCGCCGCCGCACCCCGTCGACCGGGCATGGGTATAGGCAGGTTCAGGGTGAGGAGGAGCACCTGTTGGTGCGTTTGGATGAGGCCCAAAGGCTTTGCTTGAATGGTCACAATTTTCAAGGTGATGAACTTCATCTTCTTCCTCCAAACCGCGGCTAACTATGGAGTTTGGTTGCTCCAGATTGTGGGGAAAGACACTAGGAACTTAGTAGAGTAAGTTGCTCCATGTTATTTTGCTCCAGGTGTTGTGTAGGCAGAGAATCATTTACTTGTTTGGCTTATGTATCAATTATATATAATGTGCCCACCATATGTTTGATTAAATGCCACAGAGAGAATTTTGTTGGAATTAGACTTTGTGTAGAATATGAAAAATGCTTCAATTCAACCCCTGAGCTTGATGCTCACTTCAGATCAAACAGATTCTGTGTGGAACTAAGTTTGGAGCATTGTACACATTGTTAGAGAGTAAGGCTTTGGATCTCTTTGATCCAGCAAGTTCTGGGCTGCCCAAAGGTGAGCCCTAGTGTCCTGGCACTGTCCAGAGGTATTTTGATATACAAAGTTTTAACAGATGATGAATGGATTGAAAGTTAAAGTATAAACAAGCTTTAGGTTAAATTTTTGGCCCAAACACTGTTCTAGGCTGTTTGCAAAGTCGCAATAGTGAGTTCTTGGCTAATTTGGGGTCACTGGATGCGATGCTCGCGTTAGATTTAGGTTTTGAAGATCCGGAGAAATAAAATTACAAATAGGCTATGTTAGTGAAGTAAATTATGGCCCGAAGTTTGCCTCGGGTTCCGTGCTGCCACAAATTGGTGAGCACGGTGTTCAGCAAGATAAATGTCACCTGCTGGAAGTGACGGTTCATTAAAATTAATTTCCAGTTGAAAGAACGAGCGAAAACAATGCTCAAATGGCACTAAAAGTGCGATTTTCGGAAACCCTAGGGATCTAAACGCAAAAATGACAGCGTGTACTGTATGTGACAGAGTATTAATGATTCCTAAGCTTTTCGTTAGGAATCCAACGGCTCTCGTTGAGCGGAAATCGGATATCGATCCGTAAATCGGCAAAATCGTCGATTTTACGGTATCCGGGTGGCAATCGCGTAATTTGAGAAATTACGGCGGTTTCACCAAGCCGACTGTTGAGTCCCAGTAGAATCTGGTTGAGCCAGCGGCTAAGTTTTAAAGCCTGAATCTCCCGAAAATCCAAAAGGAATTCCCGGGAAGGGCATTTTGGTAATTTTACCAAAGATGGAACTGAAGAATTATGTTGGACTAGATGTTGATGTCAAATACTGATATTTAAAATCATTAAGAGGGTTTTAAGTTGATCTGGGTTAAGTTAGAGTTAGCGGGACTGAGTCGATCCCTGATTGATATTTTTTGATCCAGGTTAGTCCAATTTGCACCTGGATTTGAGCATATAGAGGATTTCAGTCTAAATCGCCTGCGCATAGACAGGTGGGTTTATCTTCGGTCCGGGCTTTATCATTTCGGCCCTCTGTGTACGGTATTGGTTGGACCCCTATTCTTGTTAACCTGGATTATACTTGAGCCTGTCTTTCTGTTGATCAGTTCAAATTTTGCTATAAACTTGATTTTAATCAACCCATGTTTTGTCTCCAAGCATCGCAGAGTCGCCTGAGTCTGTTCTTGTTTGATAGGACGAAGGCATAGCTCTTCGAGGTTTGGACATAAAACATGTTTTCAAAAATTAAAGGTTTTTGATTTTGCATGATGGGTTCTCTGTTGCTCCCAGATATTATGATTCTATTCCTGGACATTTGCCATGCCTGATTTGTCATTACCTAGTTGCACTTTTATACTTGATTATCACTATCTATATCCTGATTCATGTACTAGTCGATGATTGATTATATTCCTGCCTATGAGTTGAGA
>CM054934.1:22812044-22894733 GCA_029168755.2 Tillandsia fasciculata | reverse complement strand
ATTGATGGTGTTTGATCCACAGTGTGTCAAAGGGACGGCACAGATGGGTCCATGGTAGTAATTATAGTTAGTTTGGCCTTCGGCGGCATTTGCCGAATTTTAGAAAAGTTTCTAGGCCAAACGGAGGGCGTATTTGGATTCAGCGCGGAAAAACGCTTGAAAACGACTATTTACTTGTTGAATTCGGAGTCCGGATGCCCAAAAACGGACTCCCGGATGTTTCTGGTGGTTTCTGGTGCATGGGGAAGTCGTGGACCACCGGAGCGCCACATGGCGGGCCCTCTTTGGCCGGTCCGCAGCAGCCGGTCCATGGATCAGCGCGGCAGGGTGCATGAGCCGGCGCTAGGACAGGTGGCAGGCGCTGATTAGCGGGCCTACGGTGTGCGGTCCACGGAGTTTTGGCGGCCGGTTGCAGGGTGGTTTTTGGCTTTATATAGGTCATTTGAGGGCCGAAATCCTCTTCTCCTGTTCGGTTTCACTCCGAGGTCCCTTCTAAGAAAATTTTCCTCTCTCAATTCTACACCTCCTGTAGACTTCTCAGGATTTTAGGAGGCTCGGATCCCAAGGTTTGAGATTTTTCCGGCGCGACGCGACGATCATCCTCCGGCAACCTGATTTGTCGCATTTCGGTGTTCAAGCTCCCCCGACTCATCCCGACCTCCTATTTTCGCAATTTTTGCGCCGTTGGATTTTTAACAGGTAGGGCTTCATTTTCTCTGTTGTGAGTTTCTTCTGATTCCGAGGCTTTGTTGGAGTTTCTGTGGCCTCATTTTGACCCTTTTTCCGTCGCGGAGTTTTGGGACAGCACTGCCTTGTTTTGGCGATAACTTTGCGCACGGACGTCGGATCAGGGCGATTCAAAAAGAGATTTGCATCTACGCATCGCAAGGAGTCTCTCTGAATTTTCTTGGATTTTCTGGAATTTTTCCCGAAGGTGAGAAACCCCTTTTTACAGAACCTTGTATCACAGTTTTTGGGTGAATGTATTGTTCGGGGTGGTTCCCTTGTCGATTTTGGTTCTCAGCGTAGGAAAATCGTGTGGAAACGTGCAGGTACTTGTTTCGACCGGATCGTCGTGTAGATCGCAGTAGTATTTTTTTGGGAATTTCTTGGGCACGTTTCGCAGGTGAAATTGGCTGAACTGTTAAACAGATTTTTGGGGACAGATTTTAGATTAAACTTGGTTAATAATTATGTGTGCATCCTTTGGGACTTATGGTGCAGTATTGCGGGATTTTTGGGATCGAGCGCGGACTTCACTGTCGGGACTTGGATTTAGCGCTCGAGGTGGGTACCGTTGTTTAACCTCCTACTTGTGATGTCCCCACTAGGCCTATTTGAGTTGCTACTATGTTGCATTGTTAAAAGAACCGGTAAAATGAATCTGGCATGCTAATCAGGAAATTGGACTTATAACTAGAGTTTGTGACTTCAAAAGGACTAAGTGCTGATTAATGGTTAATTCTTGTAAATAATATGTCGCCTAAAACCATGGGAAGAGCTTTGTTAAAATGGATATGTTGCATATACATGATGGGACCTCTTATACATATACATAGACCAACTTGGGGCAACTTAGTAAAATGGAAGCTTATTTAAACGGCATACCTCTACTTTGTGAGAACTAGAATACTTGAATCATGTTTTGATAATTATAAAGGACTTTGCATGCTTGTATGGTCACCTAGATAGGCCACTTTTTTCTGCTACACTATCATGCTGGAATTGACATAGGAGAAACCTTTTTATTATTCTTTTCTCCTTTCATTTGAGGCTCAGGGTATTTGTAGCTCGTGCGCGAGCAGGGGGTTTGGGGATAGTGTAGTCAGACAGTTGTGGGTTTTGGGACAGGCAGGCTGTGAGGGCAGGGCATTGCGGCAACCGCGGATCTTTGGCGGTTGACCGGACAGTGGTTTTTGCATCAGATTGGGGTAGAGAATTTGGGCTTCTTTTAGTGGATGGGTTTTCCCACTTTGATCAGAGTCATGATCCCGTCCTGCTGATCTATGATTCTTGTTACTGAGGCATTATACTCGTGTGGGTCGCTCCCCTCGAGTGCCACTCCGGAGTGTGAGATTTACAGGCTTCGAGTCCTTGAGACTCTCATCCCCTATCGGTGTTATGCGTAGGCTGGCATACCCGATTTGGCAGGCAAGGCAGGCAGTACCAGTTCTTACTGGTGTATCGATTGGGTCCAGACAGGCAGGCATTTACATTCTGATGCATACATTTAGCTATATTCCTAGCTGGCACTTTAGAGGCATTTAGTGGTAGCTTCATACATCATCAGTTGGCATATTTACAGCGTACCACCTTGTTTTATTCTTTCGCCTCTTATAGTCCTAGTGGGCATGTCTGAGTTGAGGTCTACCCACTAGGGGGAGGCTGCTGTTTACAGTAGTTCTCACCCCCACTGCTTTCTCTTTTCTCTTCCCCCTTTGTTTTGCAGAGTTGTCTGCGGGAGTTGCAGGACCCTCCTCAGCGGACCGAGGTAAGAGGATCGCGGATTAGATAGCGGTCTACCCAGGCACCAGTTCAGTTACTAGATGTACCCCGATACTCTCAGATACCCTACTTTTCATTTCTTTTTGGGTCTGGCTTCGGCCAGCTGGTTGTATTTGATTAGTGAGCTGGGAGAGATATTTGTATTATTGAGAGTTTACTTCTGCACTTTACTTTCCTACTTTATCTGAGATGTACCAGTTGTAGTTTAGCTCTGTTTATGCTCTTTTATTATATCATCTATATTTGAGCAGGTTACCAGCGCTTCGTGTACACGAAAAATTCCGTGTATACGGCGGATCTGTAGGCGAGCCCAAATTCTGGTTTACAACCGGGCCGTGAATAGCTACTGTTCCCTTTCCAACAATTTTGGAAGACCGACCATCTCCGAAAACAACAAGTCCTCCGGAGATTTTCTCAAAATTTTGAAAGCAGTTTTTGTCACCGGTCATGTGACGGGAACATCCGCTATCGAGATACCAAGACGAATTATCATATGCATGCAAGGAAACATTAGTAACAAGACAACGGAAAATTTTACCTTTGCGCACCCAAACCTTTTTGGAATGCGTCGGTAATGGTCGTGAAGTTATCTCCTAGGTGAAAGCGTCTTGTTAGAAGATTGCTGCTCCTTGATGATGTCGTCTTGAGCGGTGAACTACCAAGGCTCTTTTCCTTTGAATAATTTGCAGTTGATTTCTGAGGAATCACCTTTTGGTAGTCATTGCAAGAAGTGCTTGAGGTGAGCGTTTGGCTCCCATCTTGCAATTTCTCCTTATGTGCCCTGAAATGCCACAACGAAAACATACCTTAGATCTTGACGATCCCGAAGAGGATGAAGTAGGCTTGTTGTCGTTGCTTGTCGTGAATTCCGGTGTCGGAGGAGGAGGTACCGACTGAGGCACAAAAACTGTTCCACTCGAACTTGGACTGTCTCCAGTTTGAGTGTATCCGAGGCCGAACTTATTTGTTTGACCAAGACCAAGAAGCCTGTCCAACTTACTCCTTCCAGAAGAGAATCGCTTTAAGTCATCCTTTAGTTGGAGAATGGTCTTTGTCATTTCCAATTTTTCCTGTCGAGCCTCGTTGTAGAGCTTCAAGAAATAATTTGCTTTATCCACCATTTTTGTATGTTCTTTCTCGAGAAGCTCATTTTCCTCTTGAAGGGAAACATTTGCTTTTAACAGATTATCCCTTTCCACTTCAAGAGCGTTTGAGAGAGAAGATGCCCTTTTTGCTTCTTCTTCGAGATCCTGCAATCTCCCTCTCAAACTCCGGTTTTGCTTTGCCAGTTTCTTTGAATCCCTCAAAAGTTGATGGTAGGCAAGAGCAAAATCTTCACCTTCAGAATTACTCGATTCGTCGTCCGTTGCGTTCTTTTCAACTTGGGAGGAGTTGGACAAGGAATCGGAGGTACTTGCCATCAAGCACATGAAGGGTGAAGATGTGGACGCGTGGAACGCCGTTGTGTTGTCTTCTTCATCACTTGAGGATGACTCATTTGACGTTGAGTTGTCATCCCAGGTGACGACTTGCATCGCCTTCTTCTTTGCCGGATTCTTGTTGGGACACTCCGTTGCAATGTGGCCGTAGCCTCGACATTTGAAGCACTGTACTTGTCCCTCTGAACTTTTCTTATCCTTTGAGAAGTTCTCTTGCTTTCTTGACTTGTAATTTGAAGTACCCTTGCCTTTCTTCGACTTTCCGAAGGATGGAGTTTTGCTTGAATTACCCCTTCGAAAGTTGCGGCGAAACTTCCTTGTCAAGAGAGCGAGCTGCTTCTCAAAGTCCTCCATAGATAGGTTCTCGTCATCGTCTGAGGAGGATGAATCCGCGTCTTCTTCCTTTGTTGATTTTCAATGCATAACCTGAAGACTTAGAAGAGGATGCCTTTCCAGAAGAATAGTTAGTAGGAAATGTCATTTCATATGTTTGTAATGAACCAACTAATTCTTCTACACGCATTTCGTCCGGGTGTTTAAATGTTTCAATGGCTGCAACCTTTGGGCGAAATCGTTCAGGAAGAGTTCTTAATATCTTTCTTACAACTTTAAATTCTGGAATCTTCTCTCCCAAGTTAGCACATGAGTTTACGATGTCTTGCAATCGTGTGTAATAGTCTGTGAAAGATTCATTTTCTGCCATAGAAATAGAGTCAAACTTGCTCGTAAGCATTTGCAGTTTCTGAATCTTCACAAGGTTAGTTCCCTCATGCGTAACTTGAAGAACATCCCAGATTTCTTTCGCAGTCTCACATGCCGAGACGCGAGAGAACTCAGTTTGTGACAAGGCATTAAATAGAGCATTAATTCCTTTGCCATTGTAAGAAGATAAATCAATCTCTTCCTTGGTCCATTTCGACCTAGGTTTGAAGGTGCGAACATCAGAAATAATTTCAGTTGGATTAGACCATCCTAATTCAATTGATTGCCACACCCTTTCGTCGATGGAAATTAAAAAGGCTTTCATCCGCACTTTCCAGTACGCATAATTTGTTCCATCGAAGAAAGGGGGTCGATTGATGTTTCCACCTTCAACCATTGTTTACAACCCTATTCCCGCTCTGATACCACTTGTTGGGTTATATGTATAATGGATCTAAATAGGGGAAAAAACACCTAGAGGGGGGTGAATAGGTGTAAACAATAAACACTCAAAAAATCATTGCGCAATAAAACCCAATGCGGAAAAATAAATGAACACGCAAGATTTTTACGTGGAAAAACTCCAAACCGGAGTAAAAAACCACGGGACCGATAACACGGCGAAATCCACTAGAATTAACACACGTACAAGGTGATATAACGTACTCACAGACGACTCAACCTTTTACCATACGCTCCTAGTAGATCTTCTCCGCTCGCTCCACGACGCTTCTCGAATCCACGATCTGCGCCCAACGCTGAATCCACAGCGTCCAACGTCGAGTCCACGACGTCCGACCGAATCCACGGTCTTCACCCAGTAGCACGCTTCGAATCCACGAACGTACCTCGCTCCGAATCCACGAGAGCGGTTGCACCTTGAATCCACAAGGCCACGCGAGTCCACGCGCCGATTTTGGGTAAATCGTTGTTTTTTGGGTGGTGATGATCCGCCGAATACTTAGATTAGAAATAGATCGGAAATACCATCTAAGTATTCATTAATCTGTTTCTACTCAAAATCTGAGTTTGGAAAACCTAGAATCAAATTAATCAATATAGATGAAGAAACATAGAATTAAATCTATTGATTTCCTTTCTTCTCTATATGTGGATTTTTCTCTTTTTCGGTCATCTTTTCGGTTATTTTTTCATTTTTCTAAAAATGAATCATAGGGTCTATTTATAGGTTAGAAACCATTGGAAGAAGATAAATATCAAAAACTAACCTTTTCTGAAATTTTTCAGGACGACGATCCGGATCGGATTTACTGCGATCCGGATTGCCGTAACGAGATAGACAATTCCAGAAAAACAGGGGTTCGGGATCCGGATTGAAATGCCCGATCCGGATCGTTCATATGTTTCAGCAAAATCCCATGTTCGGGATCCGGATCGGAAATGGCCTTTGATCCGGATTGGATTTGCCAATGAACTAGCACCCTTCGGGATCCGGATTGGACTGTCTGATCCGAATCCTGAACATGTCCCATGTCCAGTTTTTGATTTTTATGCAATAAAAAATTCTTCCAAGTGTTTCTACACTACAAGAAGTATTCGGATCACCAAAAATCTTTAGTTAAACATACCTGATCCTTTTGAATTCTTCTTTCTTGAGATTGAGGTATATGATCCAAACTTCTTTCATCTTCAATCTTCGAGACTTAACACTTTCACGAAATACGCCAAAACAAAATCCTTAACAGCACCTATCATGGCATATGATATTTGTTGTATCGGTTTTCCTTCCTATATTTTTGGTCATTAAGTCCCACCATGTGACAGGCTCGGGCGGGGGCGGGGGAGAGGCATCGATGCGAGAGTGACTCACATTTCATCATTCCGGTGACACTTTTACTCCTCTTTTGATCATTACATTTAGTAGATATTGGTGCATGATATTTGGACATATTGTGATGTGGATGTGTTGTGACATGGATGTAGGAACATATGAACACCGTGAATGCCTTGGGATAATGGACTTTTAGAACTTCATTTTATCTTGTGATGGTTGTATGTAGAATGTGAAGATTTTTTTAAAAGATAAAACGTTTGCAAAAACTATTTTCAAACTGAGTGTCGGATAGGCATTGTTTTAAACCTTGTGATTTTATTCCTTCAACTTGGAGTATGCCGAGTGGGCGATCTTCTCTTGTATGATGTAAAAGTTTAGTTAATCCCTTATCCGCTTTGTGTGTATGTTAAACTGGTGATGGTTGGTGATTGTTTGTTGTGCGCCGCCGTGCATATACAGGAGAGACTCTATCCGTTTGTTTAGAGTGATCTTGTGTATGTGGCAGGTCTGGGCACGTGCCGGGGTGAAGGCTTTTGAAAAAGAAATTGGGCCGTTTTTCGCTTTTAAACTACTCCCGGGGCGTGACAATTTGTGAGGGGAGGTGTAATGTACCATATTTTCGGTATATAAGCAAATATAAATAAAAATGGTATGAGATACTATTTTTATTGAACTTAGAGAAGTAAAGAGTAATTTGGAAGTGAATTGGGCTGAAATCGGAATAAAAATGAAAAATTTAAAATTTTATATGAGAAAGAGGGCTCAGATTTTGGCAAAAAATTCAGTATCAGAAAATTTTGAGAAAAATTAGGAAGGTCCGTATTTATGTTTTAAGGTCACAATAAAAGGTTCGCATCGATCGGATACCCGAGCAGAGAGAAAGGGGTCTGCCAGAGATTTTGAATACAACGGGACTTTTGGTGACCCATAAAGGGTCCAAACTGAGAACTTAAGATAGCCCACGATAAATTAAGTTAAGTTGAGTCTGTCTGTCAAATTTGAGCTCAAACGAGACGAAAACGGTCTAAAAACGGGCGAAAACAGGCGAAACGGGCGAAATCCGAATTTGGGTCGTACTCTCGGGCGCCCGAGTAATTGTAGCAGCGGCGGGCATGGATCCCGAGATGGCGCGGATCCTGAGGTGGCGCGGATCCTGAGGCGGGTACGAATCTCGAGACAGACACAAATCCCGAGGCGGTCATGATTCTCGAGGTGATGGCGCGGATCCCAAGGCAATGGTGCGAATCCCGAGGTAATAGTGCGAATCCCGAGGTGCACAGCTGTACGGGGAGGCGAGCGGCGTGAGGCGCAGTGGGCATATGGGGGAGCCACGTGGCGGTGCCCCATTGGTCGCAGCGACCGAGGTGGCAGGCGCACGCGGGGAAGCACGCGGGTTCTGGCGCGGGTCAACGGGGGAGGGGGCGCCACGTGGCGGGCCATCATTGGTCGCGCCGGGCGACGCGACGTGCGACGCGACGCGTCGCTGGCACCCCGTTGATGCGGGCGCGCGGGTGGCACCACATGGCCGCCACTCGTTGGCCGCCGTGGGTGACGTGGACGCTCGGGCGTCCACTATAGCAACCCGAAGTGATTTCGGGCGCCCGAATGTGGGGTTTTTTTGGTTATAAATGCCCGGAATCCCCTCATTTCTCCTCTTTTTCCTTTTTTCTCCAACCGTGGGTCCAATGGGGGGGGGGGAGAGGGATTTCGTGGGAAAGGAAATGGGGTGCCGCAAGCGCACCGGTGGCCGTGGAGCGTGCACGAGGTGTTCCAATGAGCCGGAAGGACGCACATGCGCGAGTTTAACGGTGCGTCAACATTAAGGTAGGTTCCGTTTGTTATTTTGCGGTGTTTTCGGCACAGTTTTGGGATTTACCCATTGGAGTCTTTGGATTTGAACTCCGTGCTTTTACGCCTGTTAGGAACCATCGTTATCTGTGCCGTTTTGATGTGCGATGTACCGCTGGGCTTCTCAGGTGGTGCCGTTCGCACGTGGTGGGCACCGTTTTGCGTGCAATTGGAAAAGACAAGGAAATTGCGGGAGACCAATTGCAAGTGTCTACGAGCAATTGGAGGGCAAAACCAAGGTGGAGGATTCTTCCGAAAAAGGGTGGCCTCTCCATTTCTTCCGTTGCTTTTGATTTTAGAAGCACTGTAGTAGCATGTTAGTGTAGGATAATAAGTAATGTGGATAAAAGAGAGTTGTGATAAGCTCAACACAGATTAAATTTGTGTGTGTAAATGAACTTAGAGGAAAATACAATTTTTGATTTACCTAAAATAGGTGATATATTTGCATGTGTAAATGAACCTAGAAGAAAAATATAATTTTATGATTTACCTAAAATAGGTGATATATTTGCATATGTAAATGAACTTAGAGGAAAATGCAATTTTATGATTTACCTAAAATAGGTGATATATTTGCATATGTAAATAAACTTAGAGTAAAATGTAATTTTTGATTTACCTAAAATAGGTGATATATTTGCATGTGTAAAGGAACCTAGAGGAAAATACAGTTTTATGATTTACCTAAAATAGGTGATATATTTGCATATGTGAATGAACCTAGAGGAAAATATAATTTTATGACTTGCCAAATATAGGTGATATATTTGCATGTAAAAATGAGCCTAGAGAATAATGCAAGTTTATGATAAACCTAATATAGGTTATTTATTGCATGTGTAAACAACAACGGTTCGAATTATGTTGTGATCATGTTAGGACAAGATCCTAGTAATTGTGTAAATGAACTTAGAGAAAAATGTAAGAATGATGTATGACTTAGGAGAAAACTGTGTTGAATTGCATGGATGTGAAAACTAGGAGAAAACTTAGAGTAAGGGTGCATAATGTGTGGCATTAAGCCTAGAAAGATTACGTGTGGTATATGTTACAGATTAAGTAAGGTTGTGTGCTAGAATATTAACTTAGAGTCAACTCTAAGGAAAAGTCTATGTGATCAAGGTTAAAGAGTTAAACAAATATAACCCTAGAGTTGGTCTTAGGGTGTCTGGGCAAATGGACAATCACTTTAACTTCAACTTGAGTTAAATATATGAAAAAGAAATGTTTAAGAGTCCAAGATACCCTCTAGTTACCCTTGTGGCAAGAACTAGGATAAGGGATAAATTAATGAAAAAGGTAAAATTTAAAAGAAAGCCAAAAGTGGCTAACGAACAAAGAAAAATAAAAGAGAATGCAAATGACACTTTCGAATTTGAGACTCGTCATTTGGGAGCATGACTCCTTGGGTAGAGACCCGTCGGACGAGATAATTTCGAAAGGCTAAAGGTGAAAAGGAAAAAGGGAAATGTGAATGAACTTTCGGATTTGAGACTCGTCATTTGGGAGCATAACTCCTTGGGTAGAGACCCGTCGGAGGTGGTACTTCCGAATGATTCCAAGATAAAATATATTGCAAGAGGTTTGAAAAGAGAAAGGTAAAAGTGAAAGTAAAGAGCTAAATGCTTAAGTGAAAGAGAAAGAGATTTGCTGAATGACAATATATGCTAAATGCTTGAAAAGAAAAAGAGAATACATAAAATGTAAAAGAGGCTGAGTGCTAAAGTAAAAGAAAAGAAAAGAAAAAAAAAGAAAAGAAAAGAAAAGACGATCGTACATTCAGGTGTAAAACGTAGATCTTGTGTCGGAGAATAATGGCAAGGACCTTTTCCCTGGCCGGGTCCGTATGACAAAGTTTTCCGTTGGGCGGGATAGACTTGAGGTGCTATCGGCAATCTTAGAAAATCTTGTCTTGTGGTAGCATGACGACCGGGTTGGGGCCCATTGGGCAAGAATTTTCGAGGGTTTAGCAACTTGAACTAAAACACAAGAATGTGAAAGAGTAAAGAAAAATAGAGTAGCCTAGGTGGCCGAGTTAGCTTAACCCCTTTTTACAGCGACATAGTAGCCGAGTTTTTGGATAATAGCCTGGTATGGCTGGACATGGTAGTATTGGGTCGATGAGTATACACAGATAGTGTAGTGACATTTTATATACATATCAGCATGTTAACATCAAGATTTATAGTTTTCCTAGCGTATATACTACTATTATTGCTTCCATTGGACTAAGCGGTGTAGAACATTCTTTCTCGGTGGTTGAACTCACTGGAAACTTTAAGTAGTTCTCACACCCTCGGGCGACCATTTTTTCATGTCCAGATACAACCGTTGAGACAGACGACAGGGGCAAGGGCCCAGCAGCATAGAGACCTAGAGGGTTTAGCAGATGTTACCTTTTTGCATTTTGAGTAAACTATATATTGTGAGGAAATAATGTAAAAATTGTAATATTATTTAATTACAAGTTGAGAGATGAAAAATGTAATAAAGTTTATTTTATGGTTCACTCTTATCATACTTTCATTTACAGTTTAAACTTGTTGTTTATTGAATGAAAATTTTAGTTAGTAGTGGTTTTACTCTGATGTTTATTCTTCCGCATACACTAAATGGTGTTCATATGGATATTGACCGTTCCTTTCGGGTATCGTGAGGTCATGCCCGATTGGCGGGTCTGTTGGCGTGCCCGAACTGTCCAAATTGGCGATCTCGGGGCGTGACAGGAGGAAGCACCCAGAACTCTTGGGGTAGATCGAGATCTCTCTTGAGACTTTCCCTGCCATCTGGAGACTCTTCCCAAGGAGCTCGATCGCCGGGCTCAGCCGCACGCCGCCGGGGAACCACACTCTTCCTTCTCTCCTTATTCTTGAACCGAGGTTGGTTGGGACCCCTCTTCTTTGAGTTTTCTTGCACTAGAACCTTCCCCATTCCTCTTCTGACATCCTAAGCACCTCGCATGCATAGCCCTAAGGTCTGAAGAGTCGCAATTGGCCGGTGGGAGCAACAAGACCACCGGAACCCTAGAGTTGGCCGGATCTTGACGTGGGCTCCATCCAACCGTTGGGATCAAGATCGGGCTCGTTGGAAAGCCTCTGCTGATCTCCAGGAAGACCTCCACAAAGTTTAAGGAGTATCGGTTGAGTATCAAGCCTGTACGGGAAAGCCCTAGCTTGGGTTATCCTCTTCTTGGCCGAGCTCCTCTGCCCGGCGCTGCCGCCATGTTCCGCCGTCGGTTGACCACCCAACTAGCTTCCTTTCACCAAGACAGACCATCTGGTGCCTTTCCTTGAACCCGAAAGCCTTTATGTGGACTTTAACCATTGTTGCCCTTAAAGCTTGGCCTCAAGCTTGTGTCCAGCCTTTCGTCGCCACCAGCCATCGGTACCGGAGCTGGAGGCACTCCTGCCACCCTTAGGGACCTTCCCCAACTGCTGCTTGCCTCTGGAGGTGACCTGAACCCGAGCTGAACCAAGCTCGGCCAAACCGAGTTCTAGCTAGGGTGGTTTTTGGCCACCTTGCTCCGACGACTTCCCGGCAGTCCCGCGACACTCCGAATGTGAGCCTATGAACCTCCTCGATCTTACGAGCATGATGCTCACTCTAGTTATCAAGTTGGTTGGGTAGTTAGGTCAAAATAATAATCTAAGCTTTAATAGATTGGTAATTATTGACCCAATGTTGTTCTTGGACTTCGTGCCATCTCCAAACAGCGAGCACGAGTTTTGTTATGTCGAGGCCCATCTACTGGTGCCTTCGGTTCAACCTGAAACCCCTCAGATATTGTAATCGAGTCAAAACATGTTAAATTGGAAGTAATATGCAATTTTAGGAAACCCTAGGGGCCTAAATGCAAATATAACCTCATGGGCTGCTTCGGGTAGCGTGTATGCGATCTATAAACTTTTTGTTAGAGATCCGATGATTTTTGTTGAGCGAAAATTGATTCCCGAACTGTAAATTGGCAAAATTGCTGGTTTATCAGTGTTTCTGTGCAAATCGCGCATTTCAAAGATATTAGATGATTGGTAGTCACTCCCAGGTGTTCCTGGCTGTTCCCGGCACTGTCCTGGCTGGTCCAGTGACCTTCGTTTCGTGCCGGTGACTTTCGGAGCCAAAATCGGCTTTTCTGTGACGTTGGTAATTATGGCCGAGATCAAGCACAGATATTCACGAAATGATTTTTGGCTATTTGGACATCTTAAATGAATCATTCCGGGGCAGCGTGTGAAGTTTCGTCACGTTTGGAAACTTATAGACACTATTCGGGCCATAGTTGGTCATCTGGCGAGTTTTCAAAAATTTTGATAAATCTCGAGACTTGAGAAAGTCCACTGTTTAGTTGTTCTAGTTATGTACTGTCGATGGGATGGGTATGACTGAGTCTGTTACTAATCAGAGTTTGTTGTCCAGGCCCTAGCAGTCAGGAGCCACCACACGAGTAGTCCGGCAGGCTTCGGGATCGCCTACACTGAGGTGGGTTTACTTTGGTCCGGGCTTTATCTTCTCGGCCCTATGGGGTACCATATTTGGTCGGACCCCTGTGTTTCATGCTAGCCTTAATCCTATTTTGAGCTATTCTTACATTGCTTTTATTATCATGAGTTAGATATCAGTATATCGGTTTATACTTGGACACATATCATGCTTACTTGGTCATTAGTTAGATATCAATATATCAGTTTATACTTAGACACATAGCATGCTTGCTTGATCATTAGTTAGATATCAGTATATCAGCTTATTCTTGAACACATATCATGCTTGCTTGGTCATTAGCTGGACATTAGCATACTTAGATTCACTCTTGCTCAGATATATCAGTTTACTTATATTCTTTATTGCATGAGATGACCTACGATTGATATACAGCTATTGCATCCCAGTTGGGATTCCGGCTTGTTGCCGATTACCCTGTCTTTAGACCGTGACCTTAAGCATCAACATTATGATCGCCACGCACCGCTGTACTTCACGTATACTAACAGTTGGTCACCGTCATGGTGTTCTTTACCGGTAAAGTGGCCTATTGGATGACTCGTGAGCCCCTGGGAGCACTTGTTGGGTGCGGGGTTATGTCAGCCATATTGGTGCCCGATAGCGACCAAAAGTGGCATCAGCCTGAGGTCCCTGTAACCGATAGTGGCTTTAGCTTAAGGTCCTCGTGACCAAAAGTGGCACTAATTGGGTACTTGGTTTCCTTATTTGATGCATAGTTATTCTATCATGCTTTATTCCTGTATTTCAGTACCCATTTCTGCTTAGTATTATGATTATGCTTTCTGCCAGTATTTGCTTGTTTATATCAGCCTTTATCTACTGATTTATTACCATCCGCTGATTATAGTATGTCAGTATGTACGATTTGCTATTTCTCGACTCGTCGTGCCCACTAGAATACATTTATGTTGTATCTTACATCCTTGGGTGACCATTTTTTAGGTCCGTCGGGTGGTGGGATGCCGGGACGGTCCTGTGAGGCGATTACGATAGAGCTGTCCCCATGAGGCTTACTGATCATTTCAGATTACCTAGACTATGATATTATTTGTGATCATGAGTTGACATGTTATTATCTGATATTTAGTAATTTAGTTAAAGACTTATTATGATGTTTAGGATTGATGTTGATATGATTGTCATTTATGTTTAGTTATGTCTTGCGTTATATAATCCTCTGATTGTCCTTATTTGTACTTGCCTAGTCGTGCATGTATAGGAGAGACTCTGTCCGATTGGACAGAGAATTTTCTATACATGTGGCGATCTGTTCATGTCCTAGTTCAGTTTAAACCCTGATTAAAGAAAAAAAATATTTAGACCGGTTTTCAAAACTCGGGGCGTGACAATCCGTGCCCGAGATCTCGTACCTACCTTTTTCAGGATCTTTCCTCCTGTATTTGCATACGCTCCTTATCGGCTCGAGCAGCCGATTCCCAATCCTGATTTTGTCTCCTGTCATCGTTCGGCTGAGACAAATGGCGATTTACATCCAACCGGAGTTAGCCTTGGTCAAGACGTGAGCACCTTTCGTCGACTCCTCCTTCTATCGGCTAATATCTTCAGCCGATAGTTTGCGCCACGTGTCGTCTTCTGACTTGGTCGCGGTGCATTCCACGTGGTGACAATTTTGACCTCAACAATGCCCCCTCGGCAATCACCTGATGTGCCGTTCATACGATTAGCGAACTTCTCATTAATGATCGGCGCATGCCACAAGGCTTTGATCATTCTCTTCGTACTTCACCCATCATGTCGCCTTTTTATCTTACTCGCTCTTCAACCGAGGTTGCCTTGAATCCGACGGTTGCCTTGTACGCTGCTTTTGATTTTACGACTTTCGATTGCGCTCCCATCGCCTCCCCATTTTCACCTTTCTGATTCTTATAATCTCTCGGGATGAGTATCGAACCAACATCATCTTTTCATCCGACGGTTCGTGTTTACTCATCGATCTGACGTCATTAATATCGGTCATTAATATCACTGTTCCTGAGGAACGGCGATTACTATTCCATTGCTTCGGAACACTTGTCTCATTTTCTTTTAGACTTGAGAACACGTCGTTCTTCGACATTCAAATATCTCTCGTCCTGACGCTTCTTTTCCCTTGCCTTCTTCTTCAATTCCTTCATTCTTCATTCCTCATGGCTTCTCGTGTTGCCTCGTTACCGTCGAACCCCGACGTTGATTTTAAACTACTCCAACCGTTGAAAGAAAACCCGATGCACTTCTTCCTCGATCCTTCTTTTGTCAGGAATACCTTCGAGCAGACTTTCCTGTTCGTGCCCGACGACATTCTCCTCTTGGCGGATGAGGTCTTCCTCGGCACTTGGGTTTCTGACAAGAGTTTCGGGAGGAGCCTTCGCACTTGGCCCACCGTTTCCAAGCATGATCTACAATGGCTCGATCGGGTCCAAGCCGTTCACCGGGACTTATGGAGGGAGGTCGATATCTTTGATGTCATCCAACTGTCCCGTAATGCTTATCAACCCGATTCTCTTCTCTTGGCTTCGGCTTTAAGCTTTTGGTCACCTCGCTCTAATGTCTTCTTCTTTTTTTTTCGTTTGGAGCCCTTCAGCCCAACACTGTTGGACATGGCCACCATTACTGGTCTGCAGCCACACGACATCATTCTCTCCTTGGCTTTCACGCTCAATAATGCCAAAGAGTTTGCCCCTGGCTTAGATCCAAAGATGGATTTGTCTTACGACAAATTCGCCAAGATTTTTACGGGCCATGGTACACAGCCGGTTACTAAGGAGGAGCATACTGCCTTCCTCTGGTACTGGCTTTGCCATTGCCTATTCTGCACCCGGTTTCAGAAGATGAACTATGACTTTTTGCCGATAGCCCTCGCACTTGAGAATTGTCAGAAGATCGCTCTCGGTCCATATTTCCTTGCATTTATGTATTGAGAGATCTATCAAGCCATAAAGCCGACCGATAAGAGGGAAAATCATATCACGATTGTGATGACCCGGTTCTCCGTGAAGGTCTTACTGTGTGATTTGTGGCTTCTGGAGGCCTTTGATGAGTGATGGAGATGGTTGCGCGCAAATCGGACCTCAGATTTGAACCCAGCGTGAAATTTGGATTAAGAATACCTGTCTGGATACCTTCGACAAATTTTAGAAGTAGATTTTGGCAAAATGGACATCGGATTTGGACTCAGCGCGCGAAAATGATGAAAATGGACTACTTGTATTTTTCGGAGCCTGGATGCTAAAATACGGATTTCGAGGCAAGATTTTACTGTTCCGGCAGGCCAGGGCAGCGCCGGCGGCGACTGGCTGTCACGCCCCGGGGGTTTATTTTAGCGGAAACGGTTTGCAAAAGTCGTACGTTCGACGTAGATTTTCTTTTTTTTTTTTTTGAAAACAGAAGAAACTCCTCTTCCCCGGCGCGTGCCCAGACCCGCCACACATACAGGATCCCTCTGTAAACGGACAGAGCCTCCCCTGTATATGCACGGCGTAGCGTTCAGTACACATCCCAAACACACACAACCATTCAATCACAACAATTGTTAACATACAACCAGCATTCAAAATTTAATAAAGCGCATGGCCGATTAATTTGGAAAGGATAAATCCACGGTTTTAAAAGAGTGCCTACCCGGCACTTATGTTTTGAAAGCGAGTTTCGAAATCAGCATAAATCCACAATGTTTTGAAAACAGTGCCCACACGACACCCAAGTTTTGAAATCCATTTCGCAATTCATAAATTCACAGGGTTTCGAAAACAGTGCCCACACGACACTTAGATTCCAAAAACGGTTTTCGCAATCTTTTTCGAGTTTTGCTTTTTCAATCGGCCAACAAAAGTGAAAGGAAAAGTAACGCACACGAAGATAGCTAAATGCAATCCATACCGACATCCATGCCGACCCCACGAGGGTATCGAGAACCTCACACACAACTACAAAGTAAATGAAATGCAAGGATAAAAGAGAAAATACAATCCAGGGTCCCCAGCGACCCAGCTGCTCCTGCCCCGTCCTCACCGCCGCCTACCTCTCCCCCCCGCCTGAACCCTGTCACGAAGTGGGAAGTCAGTGACTAATAATAACAGAACGGGAAAATATAATAAACAAACCGTGAAGACAACCGGAGCAACCACCCTCTCAAGAGGGGAAGCGGCAACCTGTACGCCTGTAACCTGTAATACCTGGCCACGTCGGACGACTAAACCGACGGCCGTACCGTACCTGCAACACCCGACCACGTCGGACAACTAAACCGACGGGTCGCACCGTACCTGCAATACCCGACCACGTCGGACAACTAAACCGACGGGTCGCACCGCTCGCACCTCGGCGCCTCAAACCCCACAACTAATAAGGGGCCCCACTACGTCACCTCGTGGGTATACACGGGTCATAGACCACTTTTCCGGAAAAGCGCACCCTTTGCGGTGGCCAAACCGCGGGTGCGCGTGCTGCAGCCTCGAGCCAAGTAACCATAACCACCATCATGTTAGCATCATAATATATAACAAGAGTAAAACGGCAACATGTATAATTAAAAGTAAAACAGTAAAATGTGTGATCGAAGGTAACCCGCTAACATGTATAATCGAAAACAAGGCGATGATATGTGTACTAGAAGTAACCCGCTAACATGCATACTCAACAATAAATACCACAAAGAACACCGTGTTAGCACAAATAGATATTTATTTTAAACAAGATACAATTGCCGAAAACCCGACGCCGAATCCCAAAACAGAACCCACAATAATGAACCAAGTACCCAAGACGAACCCAACCATAATGAACCAAGTATCCAAACGTAACCAACAATAATGAGCCGAGTACACACTACACGATAATCATGACAGTAACGAAAATGGGCATAAAGGGGTTCTAAGGATGTACCCACCTCTATGCGAAGGAGAAGACGTGCGGAACTCCAACTAAAACGCCCCTGCTGTGTGCCCAGACAGCTACAATAAAATTATACTTGTTAAAAATGTCGTCGTGGTTAAAAACACTAAGAAACGGCGCGAAACGGGCTAAAAACGGAGCTCCAGGGTTCAATTTCTGAAAAGGGGTGCACGGGTCCAGGCGTGGACCGGGTCCACGACAGCGGCGGCAGCGGCGCGGGCCGGGAGCACGCGGCGGCGGTGGACCGGGCGTCTTGGGCCGGGCCGCGCACGGGTGCGGGCGCGCACCGGGTCCACGGCCCCGCTGCGGTTGTGGCGCACGCCGGGTGCACGCCCGGGCGTGCACCGCGCGGCCTGGTGCACCGGCCCGTGCGCCGGGTCCGCGTCCCCGGGCCCGCGAGGGCGTGCGCCGGGTGCACGCCGGCCCGGTGGACCGCGCGGCCTGGCGCACAGAATTGTGCGCCGGGTCTGCGGTCCCGGGCCGAAAAAGCGTGCGCCGGGTGCACCCGGGCAGGTGGACCGCGGCCAGAAGAAACCCCACAGTGCGTCCGTTTTCGCTCCGATCGCGACTCCGCGATCACGGCGGCTCCGGCGATGACCCGTGAACACGGTGACGGCGGCGGCGGCCTCCCGTTTAACCACGGCGGCGGCGGCCTCCCGTTTGGTCCCCCAAATTCGCCTCTCACGCGGCCCGAGGCGAGGGAAAACCCACCCCGAAACCTCAAGGGGGTTTTCCCCCGGCCTTGCTCGAAACAAGAAAACGAAAGAAGATGATAAAATCACCGTTTACCTTGGTCGCGGCGTCGGAGTTTGCAAGAAGAGGGATCGTCCCGAAGGTGCGCAAACGTTTCTCCTCCCCTCGCTTGTTCCGCCGTGAATCTCCGCACCGCTCGATCGCAGGAAGAGGAAAAGGAAGAGGGGAAGCAGTTCCTGTCCGCGATCGGGAGCGATACGTACGAGGTAAGTAACGAGGGGGTAAGAGGGGGGCCTAAACCTAAAAATTCCCAAATGTCAGATTAATTAGTTGGTTTGGTGCCATAGGGGAATTAACCCAAAAATCCCCGAATTACCCAAATAAAGAATCGGTGGACAGGGTTTGGGAGACAATTAAACCCAAACCCTGGGTCAACCGGGGTGAGGATTTGGGTTCGAACCTGGGTCCGTCGTGCCTCGAAATTCGTGCCGGTTGCCTGCGTTACTAACGAACTTCCGGAATTTATTCTGGGAGAATCCGGAGTCGGAAAAATAATCCGATCGCACCGCCGCGCTCCGTTTTGCGAGCTCTATCGCCTAAAAATACCGGCGAGCCCCGACGGTCTGCCTAGAAAAAAACGATTTATTAATCCAACCGCCGGACCGCTAAGGGGGAAAAGTCGTAAAAAGGAAAATAATTAAAATCCAAAGATACAGTTTAAGGGCGGTTACTACATCACTCACCTCTTAAAAACAAGTTTCGTCCTCGAAACTTAATCCTGGATCGCGGGGAAAAGGGCAGGGTAGCACTCCCAAATAAATAACGAAAACCCAAAACATAAAAGATGAGAAGTCCGATCATAGAAGGATCCCGTCCGATCACCTCGAAAAGCGTGCCGGCCACTTAGCACGGATTCCGATGCACCACTCAAAGGCAAACGCTTTGACCCCCGTTCCGGGAGATCCGTAATTCGGAATCCGAATCCGTTCGCTTTGCCGTCCTCCGTTTTCCGAGCTTAACCGCAGAAAAAAAAACTCGCGGTCCAGGCCAGTTCTTTGCAGAAAACACAGTGAAAAGTTTTTCTAACAATCCCGTCATAAAAAGAAGGTATACAAAGGCATTGGAACGCCAGGACTCTACATCACTCACCACTTAAAAGAAGTTTCGTCCTCGAAACTTAATCCTGGTCTGCCACGAATAAATCTGGGTAGCACTCGCTCATCTTTGACTCCAGTTCCCAAGTCGCTTCACGTTCTTCCTGGTTGCTCCACAGCACCTTCACATTGGGAATTGTCCGACTTCGTAGCTTTTTGTCCTCTCGTGCTAGGATCTGCACCGGCACTTCCTCGAAGCTTAGGTCTTTCATAAGCTCAATTGCAGGGACGTCGAGCACTCGCGGTGGGTCGGGAAGATGCTCCCGAAGCATGGACACGTGGCATACATCGTGAGCCAGGTCAAGGTTCGGCGGTAGGGCGAGGCGGTAGGCCACCAGGCCGATGCGCTCCAGAATCTCGAACGGCTCCACACACCGTGGGCTCAGCTTGCCCCTCAACCCAAACCGCTTCACCTCTTTTGACGGCGAAACCCGCAATAACACATGCTCCCCCACCTGAAATTCCAAAACGCGACGCCTCCGCTCTGCGTAGCTCTTTTGCCGGCTCTGGGCGGTCGCCAACCGCCGTCTGATGAGGCGTACTTTTTCCTCAGTTTCCGCCACCAAGTCTGGTCCCAAAAACCTTCGCTCCCCCAGATCGTCCCAACCAATCGGGGGTCTACAGCGTCTGCCGTACAATGCTTCGTACGGCGCCCTCCGGATGCTCGCCCGGTAGCTGTTGTTATAAACGAACTCTACAAGGGGTAGGTGGCGCGACCATCCGTCTCCCAAATCTAGTACGCAAGCCCGGAGCATGTCCTCGAGAATCTGAATCACCCGCTCGGATTGTCCATTCCGTCTGGGGGTGAAAGGCTGAGCTGAAGTGCAACTTGGTTCCTAGGGCTCGCTGTAGACTCTGCCAAAGGTTCGACACCAGCCGAGTGTCTCTGGTCCACGTCGTACAGATGGGTGGAAAGAGAGTCGACTTCGTTAGTCGCTCCACTGTGACTCAAACTGCATCGTGCCCTTGCTGCGATGCAGAAAAACCCGTGACGGATTCCATGCTGATTGCTCCCATTTCCACTCTGGTACAGGTAGAGATCGTAGTTTTCCCCCGCCGGGCGCTGATGTTCGAACTTTACTGGTTAATCATCCAAACAACGGGCAGTGAACTGTGTTGCATCCCCCTTCGATTTAGTCCACCAAAGATTCTGCTTGAGGTCCTTGTACATTTTCGTGTCACCTGGATGCGCCGCATAGGGAGCGCAGTGTGCCCCGGACAATACCTCTTCCTTCAACTCTGGCAGCTCGGGAACGCAATTTCGCCCTCGAAAAAGTGTCGTGCCATTCGCACTCGCCGAAAAGTCGCTCACGTGGTCCGGGGGATTTGTCTCGAACAAGCTGTATCTGTGGGCCTGTCCTCTGGCCTTTCAGGATTTCCCTACTAGGGTTGGCTTGACCATCAAGGACAAGAGTCGCGCGATCGTACCGGCCCTGCTGAGTAATCGCGCTTATCGATTCCTCCTCGATTTGACCCTTCCCGCTCGAGACATACGCGACTACACTTGCTTTTCCGGGGTGATGCTGAATGGATAAGTCGAGTCCTTCAGCAACTGCAACCAATGCCACTGTCGCAAGGCAACTCTTCCTATGTGAACCAAACTTAAGGCTCTGGCGATCCGCAACCACACCCCGATGAACTCCAAAAGGTGGTGTCTCCAAAACTTCAAAACGAAGACGACCGCTGCCAATTTCGAATCGTGTGTCAGGCAATTCCGTTCACATTCCCTGCGATCCCCGTTGCTGACACCATGTGCCCCAAAAAGCCCACTTAGAGAAGTCAGAACTCCCATTTCTTAACTTAGCAAACAGATTCTGGTCCCCGAGATTCCAGAGAGTAACCCGCAAGTGCTCCTCTCAGTTGGTTGAAGAGGTCATCAATCCTGGGCTTGTCCTTTACTGTAACCATGTTCCCCCATGTGGTCGATGTGCAGACGTAAGCTTCCGTCCTCCTTCCGCACGAAACGCACGGGTGCACCCCAAGGCGATACACTCGGTCTGATGAACCCTCTATTCAGAAAAACTCCTTGTGCCTTAAATTCCCTCAGTTCCGCGAAAGCCATTCCGCAAGGCGCCTAAGTGATGGGTTGCGTGTCTGGTAGAAGCTCGAAAGATAGGATGACCTCTCGCCCGGGGGTATTCCCGGCAATTCAGTCAGGGGAATGACAGAAGAAACCCCTGCCGATGGTTCCCTAAAAGTCCAAAACATCCAACCCGACGACGAGGAAAACAAACCACTCAACGTCCTCACAAGGCTCCGAGGGGTGCCAACAAAACAGGCTGGGTTACTAACTACCAGAAACTCTCCCCTGAGAGCGACGAACTCACCCGTCACTAACACGGACCACCTCCACCCGTCCCAGATTACCCGCCCCGACGGTCCGTCCGACCGGGGCGACGGTCAAAACTAAGGTTAGACTTCAGCTCTAAGGCCTGCCACAAGGTCTACCCCACCTAAAGGGCTACGTACAAGGCATCCTAGCCGAAAGTGATCAGTGCCAAAGCTCCAAGCAGTCGACAGACCCCCATGACCCACACCTGCCTCGCAAGATCAACGACCCAAAAACACTCGTAACTGAGCCTCAGGGTCATGCCTTGGCCACGGGAAGCTGGCGACGAAACTCACAAGGTCAGGTCCTACCCCCGTCCTGGCATCGACGGGGTGCGACACTCTGATTAACCCCTAACGCTCAGTCCCAATCCGTTACCCCTCCAAGCACCGGCATCGAATCGAGCGGTAAAACTCCAACCCAAGCAGCGACGCTCCCAACTAGAAGAAAACAAAGCTCAAGGTCCGTTCGACAAAGACCTCCAGGTACTGAAGACTATCCATCTGAAATCTAAGGGTCGGAAGAAGACAAGCAACGAAAACAGCGAGAAGAACCGAGTCACAAGTTGCCTAGGTTCACTAAACGCACTCGAGGGATCACACGCCAACCCACCCGCAGGACAACCGAACCGACGCACTTGTGCAGAAAACAGAAACCCAACCCAAAGCCTTACCACCACAATCCTACTAAAGGAAGCCACCCGTGAACCCATCACGACGATTTCTACAACCGTCGTAGTGTCTACGGTGAAAGGCCGAACTATGGGTAACAATTACAGGGGAAGGATTCCTCATTCCCTCATCCACCTTGCACATGGCGCAAGCAGAATCGGCCGACCACCCGCTGTGACCTAACACCAGAAGACCCAGAAGGTACGAGTTTAGACAAACGGCTATCGGTTACCCACGGCCGACAGACGGCCAACAAAACAACATCTACCGGTGGGTTGTGCTACCACCCGAGCCCCATCGAGAAAAGAAACTCAATAGTCCCCGCACTCTCGCATCTGTTGCCGCAGGAGCTAGTTTTCCGCGGCCGTCGACGTCGTCGTATCTGCCTCCGCGTCCCCGGCCGATGATCTGATACGGGCCATATCTGTACACACATAACAAGAGTCAGCTCTAGACTTCACCTACAAAACAACGAACCACCTGGCGAGAGAAAAGGACTCGAACTTTTCCCACCCCTCGATCACTCGCGTGCTACCTTCCTATGCCCTACCCATTTCATTCACCTGTAGGCAAGTGAGGTATCCCAACGGATGTCGGCACTAACTGTTGTGATTGAAAGAACTTCTCTGATACCATCTTAATCTGTCACGCCCCGGGGGTTTATTTTAGCGGAAACGGTTTGCAAAAGTCGTACGTTCGACGTAGATTTTTTTTTTTTTTTTTTTTGAAAACAGAAGAAACTCCTCTTCCCCGGCGCGTGCCCAGACCCGCCACACATACAGGATCCCTCTGTAAACGGACAGAGCCTCCCCTGTATATGCACGGCGTAGCGTTCAGTACACATCCCAAACACACACAACCATTCAATCACAACAATTGTTAACATACAACCAGCATTCAAAATTTAATAAAGCGCATGGCCGATTAATTTGGAAAGGATAAATCCACGGTTTTAAAAGAGTGCCTACCCGGCACTTATGTTTTGAAAGCGAGTTTCGAAATCAGCATAAATCCACAATGTTTTGAAAACAGTGCCCACACGACACCCAAGTTTTGAAATCCATTTCGCAATTCATAAATTCACAGGGTTTCGAAAACAGTGCCCACACGACACTTAGATTCCAAAAACGGTTTTCGCAATCTTTTTCGAGTTTTGCTTTTTCAATCGGCCAACAAAAGTGAAAGGAAAAGTAACGCACACGAAGATAGCTAAATGCAATCCATACCGACATCCATGCCGACCCCACGAGGGTATCGAGAACCTCACACACAACTACAAAGTAAATGAAATGCAAGGATAAAAGAGAAAATACAATCCAGGGTCCCCAGCGACCCAGCTGCTCCTGCCCCGTCCTCACCGCCGCCTACCTCTCCCCCCCCGCCTGAACCCTGTCACGAAGTGGGAAGTCAGTGACTAATAATAACAGAACGGGAAAATATAATAAACAAACCGTGAAGACAACCGGAGCAACCACCCTCTCAAGAGGGGAAGCGGCAACCTGTACGCCTGTAACCTGTAATACCTGGCCACGTCGGACGACTAAACCGACGGCCGTACCGTACCTGCAACACCCGACCACGTCGGACAACTAAACCGACGGGTCGCACCGTACCTGCAATACCCGACCACGTCGGACAACTAAACCGACGGGTCGCACCGCTCGCACCTCGGCGCCTCAAACCCCACAACTAATAAGGGGCCCCACTACGTCACCTCGTGGGTATACACGGGTCATAGACCACTTTTCCGGAAAAGCGCACCCTTTGCGGTGGCCAAACCGCGGGTGCGCGTGCTGCAGCCTCGAGCCAAGTAACAGTAACCACCATCATGTTAGCATCATAATATATAACAAGAGTAAAACGGCAACATGTATAATTAAAAGTAAAACAGTAAAATGTGTGATCGAAGGTAACCCGCTAACATGTATAATCGAAAACAAGGCGATGATATGTGTACTAGAAGTAACCCGCTAACATGCATACTCAACAATAAATACCACAAAGAACACCGTGTTAGCACAATTAGATATTTATTTTAAACAAGATACAATTGCCGAAAACCCGACGCCGAATCCCAAAACAGAACCCACAATAATGAACCAAGTACCCAAGACGAACCCAACCATAATGAACCAAGTATCCAAACGTAACCAACAATAATGAGCCGAGTACACACTACACGATAATCATGACAGTAACGAAAATGGGCATAAAGGGGTTCTAAGGATGTACCCACCTCTATGCGAAGGAGAAGACGTGCGGAACTCCAACTAAAACGCCCCTGCTGTGTGCCCAGACAGCTACAATAAAATTATACTTGTTAAAAATGTCGTCGTGGTTAAAAACACTAAGAAACGGCGCGAAACGGGCTAAAAACGGAGCTCCAGGGTTCAATTTCTGAAAAGGGGTGCACGGGTCCAGGCGTGGACCGGGTCCACGACAGCGGCGGCAGCGGCGCGGGCCGGGAGCACGCGGCGGCGGTGGACCGGGCGTCTTGGGCCGGGCCGCGCACGGGTGCGGGCGCGCACCGGGTCCACGGCCCCGCTGCGGTTGTGGCGCACGCCGGGTGCACGCCCGGGCGTGCACCGCGCGGTCTGGTGCACCGGCCCGTGCGCCGGGTCCGCGTCCCGGGCCCGCGAGGGCGTGCGCCGGGTGCACGCCGGCCCGGTGGACCGCGCGGCCTGGCGCACAGAATTGTGCGCCGGGTCTGCGGTCCCGGGCCGAAAAAGCGTGCGCCGGGTGCACCCGGGCAGGTGGACCGCGGCCAGAAGAAACCCCACAGTGCGTCCGTTTTCGCTCCGATCGCGACTCCGCGATCACGGCGGCTCCGGCGATGACCCCGTGAACACGGTGACGGTGACGGCGGCGGCGGCCTCCCGTTTAACCACGGCGGCGGCGGCCTCCCGTTTGGTCCCCCAAATTCGCCTCTCACGCGGCCCGAGGCGAGGGAAAACCCACCCCGAAACCTCAAGGGGGTTTTCCCCCGGCCTTGCTCGAAACAAGAAAACGAAAGAAGATGATAAAATCACCGTTTACCTTGGTCACGGCATCGGAGTTTGCAAGAAGAGGGATCGTCCCGAAGGTGCGCAAACGTTTCTCCTCCCCTCGCTTGTTCCGCCGTGAATCTCCGCACCGCTCGATCGCAGGAAGAGGAAAAGGAAGAGGGGAAGCAGTTCCTGTCCGCGATCGGGAGCGATACGTACGAGGTAAGTAACGAGGGGGTAAGAGGGGGGCCTAAACCTAAAAATTCCCAAATGTCAGATTAATTAGTTGGTTTGGTGCCATAGGGGAATTAACCCAAAAATCCCCGAATTACCCAAATAAAGAATCGGTGGACAGGGTTTGGGAGACAATTAAACCCAAACCCTGGGTCAACCGGGGTGAGGATTTGGGTTCGAACCTGGGTCCGTCGTGCCTCGAAATTCGTGCCGGTTGCCTGCGTTACTAACGAACTTCTAGAATTTATTCTGGGAGAATCCGGAGTCGGAAAAATAATCCGATCGCACCGCCGCGCTCCGTTTTGCGAGCTCTATCGCCTAAAAATACCGGCGAGCCCCGACGGTCTGCCCAGAAAAAAACGATTTATTAATCCAACCGCCGGACCGCTAAGGGGGAAAAGTCGTAAAAAGGAAAATAATTAAAATCCAAAGATACAGTTTAAGGGCGGTTACTACACGGGCAGCGGCGGAGCCCGGCGGCGGGGGCGCGGGCAGGCGCGTGCGCGGCGGCGGGCAGGGCGGTCCACGGATTTTGGCGTGCACCGGGACCAGCCAACGGCGGGCGTGCCACGTGTCGCGCGTTGATTGGGCGGTCAACGCACGCGCGACAGTACGCCGGGCGCGGCGCACAGTGGACCCCGCCGGGCCATGTGTCGCCCGCCCATTGGCGGGCGCAGCGACCCGGCTGGGCCGCCGTGAACCGCGGCCCACGGTTCCCGCCGTGGACCGCGTGGCCACGCGGCGCCCCGCGATTGGCGGGCGCGCGAGATGCGGAGGGGACACGTGGCGGCTCCTCAGCATTTCGGACGCGCACAGTGTTGGGCCGGCCCAGGACTGTGGCCGCCCGAAAGCTCGCGGGCGCCCGAAAATTGGGCCCAAAAGCCCATTTGGTTTCTTTTTGGGAAAAGCCTATAAATAGGCCATTTGCTCTTCGATTTTGGGCTTTTTCCTGAGCCCAAATGCGAATGAGCCCTATTGCAAACTTGATCTTCATCCTGTGCTGGATCTTGTGAAGGAAGCTCGAAATTTTCGGAGGCTGCGGCATCGACGACTTCGGCATATTAGCGCAGAGCAACGTTCTTCCGTTGGTGGCCCGTTATCGTCGCATTTCGGTCCACGAGGTCCACAGAGCTACTCCAACAGTATTTTTGGACGATTTTTGCGGCGTTGGATTCATGAGAGGTAAATCTACGATTTTCATATTTTCCACTCTCCACATATTTGAGCTTTTATTGGGGTTTATGGTACATTTTTGACCCCTTTTGTTGCTGGTGGATTTTCTTGGACAGTAGCATCTTGTCGGATTTTTATCTCCGCACTCGGGTATCGAAATTTGACGTTTAAGGACTTGATTGACATCTAAGCTTCGCGAGGATCGCCGTCGTATTTTATTTGGAATTTTTGGAGTTTATCTTACAGGTGGAAATTTCGTATCCTTGGGACTAAAATTTCAGCAGATTTTGTACTTGGATTAATTGTGTTGATTGTAGCATTGAACTATATCATTGTACCCAGGGAGAGTTGTTTGGGTGTTTTTGGACCCGTTGGACTTGTGGAAATTTGGAGAAATATTCCCGGGTATTTTTAGCTTTTTGGACTTTAGACAGTTTAGCACTTTCAGGTGGGTTGCCTCGTCTTCAAAACTGATGGACTGAACATTAATTCTAAGAGTAGGAAGCATGCATGATTACAATTGTATTAAGAAGCATGCTAGAAAGTGAGAATTGATGTTCCTAGTTTTACTTTGATGATCATATTGATTTATTGCTTCCTAAATCTGTAAATCAAATGCTATCTTTGGAACTTGACCTAGCACCCCGTCATATGCTACATGTTTAACCGGACTAGTAGAAAACTCCAACTTGGACTAGGTTTATTTATGGTTTAGACATCCACACATTATACTCTATTCCTGGACTTAGGGTTTCTCCTCGCCCGAGTAGTGGGCCGAGTGGTCGGAATTTATTGTTAGTGTGGGATGCATGTTACATTCATGCTTGGGAGCAGAGTGGAGTCTAGTAGATGTAGCTGGTCTTTTATATATGGCGGGAGCCGTTTTGGGTGAACGGTGGTCCTGGATGTCTTGTTTCTCTATTTATGTGTCGCCACAGTGTTAGTGGCAGTAGTATACAAGTCTTAGCAGGACCTTGAACCCAGAACCTTTTTGGACACTCACATGATTTTAGTCAACCAATGTTTTCTTCCAAACATCGAAGGGTTGCCGGAGTCTGTTCTTGTCTGATTGGACGAAGGCATTAGCCCTTCGGGTTTGGATATAAAAACTTGTTTTCTAACTGTTTTTCCTGAAAGAACTAAAAATCATTAAAAATGGGTTTTTCTCAAATCAAGATGGTTTTTCAAAAATGAACTACTTTTAGTCCTCACCCCGCGTGGGTTTGAGTAAAAAATGGTTTTCAGTAATAAATGTCACATATTTCTTGTAAACTTTCCCACTCAAGAGGATTCGAGTGGTCTGGATTCTAAGGGCTGCCTTTTTTTTTGGGTCGAGAACAATGAAAGGCTATTCCTAGAGCATGTTCTTGTTTGATTTGGGTTGTAGGCTCTAGTCTTTCGGGGTTCTCGGATCTTTCATTATTGTTGGCTGTGGAGTATACCCAGCTAGTGAGTTTACATGTGGAGTTGATGTTCTTTTTGGGGAGCCGTTGGGTTGACAGCGGTCCCGACTGTTCGAGTGGTTCCTGTTAGTGAGTTAGAGAGGTGATTTGGGTACTGTCGATCTTGTTGATCGTGGATTGGACTATAGTCTGCATGAGCCATATTGAGCTCGACAGAGATGCGCAGATACTTTCCTCGGTGGGGTCGCGCCCCTCGAGTGCCACTTCGGAGTTGGGCCTGTTACTTTGCTATCGCGACTTGTTGACGCAGTCCCCCTGGCTGGGCCAGTTTTGGCAGTCACGGACGTTCTACGTAAGTCCGGCCCTCCTTGGATGTAACGGCCGTAGGTGGGCGCAGGTTTGACTGGACCCTATGTGGCAGTCAGTATAGATTGGGTGATTATATTTGAGAGATAGTAGATACATCATGTTTCTATCTGTTCCCCTTCTTGAGCATTTAGATAGAGGCATAGTAGCTGTAGAGTTATTTTCCAGCTCTTTTCCTTTCAGTATTGCATTTGTTACTTTATGTCTCTAGTAGACTTAGTGGGCAGACCGTCGGGCTTGTTGGCAGTACCCACTGAGAACTACTATGGGATGTAGTTCTCACACCTGCCTGGTGATTTTTTCCCAGGGACCTCTACTCCTGTTCCTGCTGCTCTAGTTGCTGATCCTACTGATCGAGGTAAGGGAGTCGCGAGCTAGATCCCTACCAGTATTCTTCCAGTGAGAGTAGATGTACCCTTTTGGTGATGCACTAGTACTATCAGTGATTGTGGGATGTATCATGTACTTTTTATTTTTGAGAGTTTTAGTTTTTGGAGAGACTTATGTATTGTGAGGACCTGGCATGTACTATTTGAGGAGTTGTATATTTATTTCAATAGTTTACTTTTCAGCTCTGATATCTGTATAGCTTTAGTATCATTCTCTTGCAGGTTAGACGCTTCGTCTATACGGGGCTTCCCGTATGGGGAGCGGATCTGTTGGCGGGCCCGGGTCGCAGTTTCGACCCCGGGGCGTGACAACGATCGACTCAAGGTGCGGTGTTCTATGGTTCCTGCAGTTGTGCCTCCAATCTTACTTTCCTGCACTTTGTCGAACTCCGCTCCTTTCCATCTCCTTCAAACAATCGGCGTCCTACGACTGATCCTTCGGCAGCCCTGAACCATTTTCCTCAAGTAATTCGCTTGACTTTGTGCGTTACTTTAAGGTGTTTTCTACTGAGGAGACGCAGTCTCCGAGTCATTGGGCGCCTTTAGGTTCACGAAAGTATGGCCCCTTCTTGGTTCCGGGAACGGTTTGAGTATATCCGCAATCAAGCGGATTTAGTGGAGCTTATCGATCGCTCCGCCGTCTAGTACTCCTTCTTGGCCCCGAGAGACCTCCATATCGGCCTCAAGAGCCAATCAAAGTTAGTGCCGAGCACCGAAGTCCATAGTCCGCACTTCGTGTGTAGAATCATGACTTTTCCTGTCCTCTTTTTATTTTCTTTTTAATAAATTAGTTTATTAGGGGAAATAAGTTATCAAGTTTTTCTGGGTAGACCGTCGTGGTTTATGAATATTTTTCCACGATAGAGTCCGAGAAATGGTGAACGTCGGAGCGATCGGATCCGAAATCCGACTTACGGATCTTCCGGATTGAGTCTTTTGTGTTAACGGGTATGATGGGATAAATTGAACCCGTTAAGGCTTTGGTGCATCAAAATCCGCGCCGACTGGTTTAGAACTCGGCTTAGGTGGCACTCTTATCTAGAGGTTAGTTAGAGAATCCCGTTTATCGCATTTAGGAATTTTTTGTATGTATGAGAAAAAGGAAATCCTAATCGGAGAGAAAAGAGAGAAAAAGGAAAGCGGAACCCGAATCTTCTTCGTTCAACGTGCCGGAAGCCGGGAACGAGACGTTATCGTCTGTGGGGGAGCGGGTCCAGATCCTCACCACCGCGAGGAACGGGAACGGATCATCTTCTCCAATAGATCAAGATAAGCAGCGTTAGTTATTGGTTTTCGTCGCTCATGGTTGGGTTTTCTTGGCCTTTTAGGGTTTCGCCGTTCGTCGCGTCGCCGCCGCCGCCGCCGCCGCACCTCTTGCCGCGCGGGGCCGCACCACCTACGGTGCGGCGTGCCGTGCACGGGCCGCCGCCGCGCGGGGCCGCACCACATACGGTGCGGCACGCCGCGCGGGGCCGCCGCCCATGCGGGGCCGCACCGCACGCGGCGTGGTGCCGCGCAGGTGCTGCCCACAGGTAGCGCGCGCACCGCGCGGGCGGGTGTCGCGCGGGGCACTGCCCGCAGGCAGCGCGCGCCCGCGCGGGTTGGTGCCGCGTGGGGCGCTGCCTTTAGGTAGCGCGCATCCGCGCGGTGCTGCTCCGCAGCGCGCGCCGCGCGGGGAACTTGCCGCGCAGGGCTAGTGCCCGTGCAGGGTCGCTCCGCAACGCGTGCCGCGTGGGGAAATCGCCCGCACAGGGTTATCAAGCTCCGCCGCCCAGTCTCTGTGTCCACCCGTGCGTCTCTTAGTTCGTTTCTCTACTTGGGTGGTCTGGGTTTTAAAGTAGGTGTTACTGATGTTTTTGTTGGGGACTTTTAGGGGTCCGGGGGTCGTGCAAGGGCGCAGGACGGTTTTAGGTGTTTCGGTCGACACTTTTCGAGGTGGGTACCCTTTTCGTGCGTCTTTTTTTAAAGTGAGGTCTCATCATGTTCTATGTAAGAGTAAAGTAGATGTACAGATGATTTTCAACTAACCCCTTTTCGCATGAGTATCCCTTTATTACTATTTGTTGCGACTGGTGTCGCGGTGTTCTATATCACACACCGACTTCGGTCTTTATGCTCATGGCTGCTTACACGCACACCAGCGGTTTGGCCACCGCATCGGTGTTCTTTTCTAGAGAGGTGATACGTTGACTCGTGTACCCCACAAGGTGACGTGGTGGGGACCCCTTACGGTTACTTAAGGTGCTGCACAAGTACCGTAGAGGGGTTAAAAGCACTAAGGTGAGAGCAAGGTGATTCTGTTCGCTGGGGGTCTTTAGACCTTTTGGCAGGTGTTCCATTCTGACTTATAGGGGTACTATGGATTCATGAGGGGGAGTTTTGGATGCTCTGGTTTATCGGTTTGCTTTCCTTTCAGTACTTATAGCATCTTACATGTTTTACATCTACCTCTTACTCTTTGGTCATTGACTTCCCACACTGTGACAGGTTCGGTCAGGGGTAGGATCCGGGACGACGGTGAGGCCACGACTCGAGGTTTTTAGCCTCCGATTAGGGGCAGGTGACATTTCTTTTACTTACGTTTTGATTATTTCGGTTAGTTAGCTTATGTGCGTGTGATATATTATTGTGGATGTTGGGTTTGAACTGTGTTTTCTCGTGGATGAATGTTTTTCCCTTACTAGTTGTTGATTCGGCCACTCTTTTCAAATCTAGTAAAAAGATTGCGAAAATATTTAATAAAATTTAGGTGTCGTGTGGGCACCGTTTTACAACCTGTGGATTTATCCTTTCTAAACTTGGAGGCCTTATTAGAAATGTCGATTGGCTACTTTCTCCTTTCTCTTTCGTACTTAGCTAGTGTGGTTAAAGTGTTATTGTACTTTCCTACGCCGTGCATGCGCAAGGGTCACTCTGCCTGGCACTTCGAGGACTCTCACGTATGTGGCGGATCTGCGCACGTGCCCGGCGGGTATGCTTAAAAAAAAAAAAATGTACACATTTTTCGCTTATTTTAAATTCCCGGGGCGTGACAGATTTTATGGTATTAAAGAGAAACGACTTTAACCACGGTAGCTGGTGTCCAACATCCACAGAGTGCAATACCACTAGCAACTAACCAATGAGATAATCAAGGAATAGGACCGTAGAGCGCGAGTGTTTGGGGGAGGGTAGAGAAATAGAGTTCCTGGTTGATTGTAGGTCTTGTTGCTAGATCAGTTAGGTCTATGGTTGACTTGGCTTCTTTGTGTAAAGCGGATAATGGCCCGGACTAGGTTGTCAACTGATAATGCAGAGGCAGACAGAACGGCACCGACGGCTGCGGAGAATCAGCTTCTTCGGCAACAACTACGAGAGATGGCCCAACAGCTAGCATCCCTCACAGAACATGTACGTCAATTGGCGCAGCAACCAGCTACGTCACTGGGGGTCGCCCAGGCCCCTCCACCCGGGCAAACTGCACCTACGACGGCACCGCCAGTAGTAGACGGCGAGACCACGACCACCCCTCCTCAGACTGCGACAACCGGGGTACCGCTGGTTCAGCCTGCAGCGCCTTCTGTAGCCCCAGCACCGGCGGCTTCGGGACCTACGCCAGGAGCCACAGCCGAAGCCCCTTTGAGAGAGACTGTGATATTACCCACTCCCGTAGTGCCCGCCGTCGCCGCGAGGGAAGCGTCTGTTCAGCAGACCGAACGGGATAGGGTGAGAGCGAATTTGGCGGATTTCCGAAAATACGACCCACCTGTGTTTGAGGGAGAGACGACCGATCCGTGGGTCATGGAAAAGTGGGTACATACTATGGAATAACTTTTCGAAGATTTGCTGATGGAGGAGTATGAACGGGTCCCCTTGGCCGTCTACTTCCTTGAGGGAAACGCCCGCATGTGGTGGAAGACGGTGCGCCCGGACCCCTCGAAGGGCACCGCCCTTCCATGATGGACTACGTTCCGGGAAAAGCTGTTTGGGCCGTTTTTCTCCAACAACGTCAAACAACAGATGGAAGACGATCTGAAGCACATCAAGCAGGGGAGCAGGAAGGTTATGGAGTACCAGCGGGAGTTTGTAAGATTGGTCAATTGCGTACCCTTTTTTATAAGGGACGATTCCCACAAGGCCCAACTCTTTGTGGATGGTCTACGGAGTGACATCTTCCAGGTCGTACAAGCGGTGGACTTGCACACATTCCAGAAGGTGGTCGATAGAGCCACTATAGTGGAGAGAGGATTTGCGGTTACGCGTGCCCGATGGGAGGGCTTTGAGCATGACAGGGACAGGAAGCGACCTCTGTCCTACTCTGGAGGAGGCTATTCCAGCGAAAGCCAACCCCCTAAACATTTGAGATCGCAACGAGGAACCAGGAGCGCGCCGACAGAAGGACAAAAGATGGTGGAGAGACCTTGCATCATTTGCGGTGTACCTTTTGTCGCCCAGTTGCTTAGCTGTGTACCTTTTGTCGCCCTGGATGAGTCACACCGAGTCTACTTGTTTGAGAGTGGCCTTCGCCCAGAGATTTACACCTTGGTGCATGCCCGGAGACTGCAAACCCTGGATGAGGCCATCGAGCATGCACTTATGGGTCGAGAGGGGCAGTGTTGTTGTTGCTAGGAGGGCTGGGATGCTAGGATTGAGTTCAGTGAGGGAACGCCTCGCTCCTGAGGATGGGAGATAGGCCAGTGGAAGGAGACTGCTCAGCCCACAACGGCCTCAGTTTCTAGGCCATGATAGTTCGGATTGGCAGGGGTCTGGGGGACCCCGGCAGAGACCGGAGCGATGGCAGCGACCAGGGTGATGTCAGCGACTGCAGTTTCAGCAGAAGCAGCAGCAGTAGCATAACATGTGTGTCATCTGCGATGGGCCCCATTTACCGCCACAGTGTGACCACAGATAGGGGCAGCGCTTTTCTTGTGGGCAGTCAGGACAATTTTAGGCAGTGTGCCCCCGAGTGGTGCTCACGGCATTACCGCTAGCGACGACGCCACCTTTACCCATTCAGGAGGTGGGAGCTCCTTCGATCTACCGACGGACAGATAGGGCCACGATGTCGAGGCAGACCGAGCGTCGACCACCTGCATCGAGCGGATAAGTCTGCGCCGCCCGGTTGGAGGACACTACGAGGGTAGACCGTGTTGTCGCAGGTATGATTTCCTTTACAGCAGTCTGTGTTAGAGCATTTTGCATTCCTGCATGGACTAGAGGTAGAGTCGTTACCACATGCCCTTGAGGTGCGGATTCTTATTTAGGTTGTGCATATAGGGGAGAATTAGTGGATACTGTCTAGTACAGTAGAGGCCATGGATTATACCGGCGGGTTTGCTTGTAGTGTCCCAGGATCCCCAGTGTTTTTCCCCCTGTTTCGGGGTGTGGAACACCTATTGTTGGTGTGTTGGGCCCCAACATGTCAAAAAGATGTGTTGATTTGGACTCAGTGAGAATTTGGGATCAAGCCTGACCTTCGGCTGCTTTTGCCGAATTTTAGGAGTGGATTCAGGCTGAACGGAGGCCGTATTTGGATTCAGCGCGGAAAAATGCTTGAAAACGGCTATTTATTTGTATTTTTCGGAGTCCGGATGCCCAAAAACGGACCCCCCGAAGTTTTCTGCGCAAAATGGTGCATGGGGGGGTAGTCGTGGACCGCCTGGACACGTGGCGGCCTCTGATTGGGCCGGCGCACGCCTCCCGGTCCACGGAACGGGTCGCCGGTGCACGGTGGACCGGCGGGCCACGTGGCAGGCGCCGGTTGGGCCGGTGCAGCGCGCGCGGCGCATGGACCGCGCGCGGGCAGAGCGGGCAGGCCGGGCAGGCGGGGGGCAGGGGCGCGGCGCACGGTGCACCGGGGCGCGCCACGTGGCGGCCCCGGATTGGACGGCGCAGGTGCGCACGGTGCACCCGCGGGCGCGCGCCTGCGGCCGTACGCGCACGCGGGCGCAGGCGCGCAGTGGCGCGCGGCTGGCGTGACAGGCGGGAAAAGCCCGCCACGTGGCGCCACGCCACTGGGTGGCGCCACCCACCCCGCCGCCCCCGCAGGGGGGCACGTGGCCGCGCCCGGTTCGCCGGGCGCGCTGTCCCCTGTGCGGGGGACACGTGTCGCACTGCGGGCCGGGTCGGACGGGCGCGCGGTCCGACCGGATCCCGCGTGCGGGTGGGCCGAGTTTGGGCCGGGCTACTGTGCGGGCCCAGATTCGGGCGCCCGAATCTGGGACACAAATGGAATTTTTCCATTTGTTTGAGTGGGCCTATAAATAGGCCTCCCCTCCCTCCTTCTTGCTATTTTTCCGAGAGATAGAGAGAGAACCAGAGAGAGTTCACTAAAGAGAGTTTGTTCCCCTTTTGATTTTCTACCTCGTGGTGCGTTCCCAGATTTTTCGGAAGTTCGACAACGGCGATCCGGATTTTACAGTGTGCCTCGGTTTTCCCCTATTTTCGGCCCGTTATCGTCGCATTTCAGTCCGAGGAGTCCCCTGCGCAGTACAGGAGTCCTTTTTCGACGATTTCTTCGCCGGTGTGTTCCTGAGAGGTAGGGCTTCGTTTTCCGTGTTGGTGGTTTTTCTGGATTCCGCAAGTTTGGCACGGTTCCCGAGGTGTTTTGAACCCCTCTTTTGCTGTTTGGATGTTTGGACAGCGGCAACTTCGACGAATTGTTTCTTGGCGTAGGAATATCAGATCGAGGCGATTCAAGAGTCGATTTTGGGCTACTTTTCGCGAGGAACGCAACCGTGATTTTTCTGGGATTTTTGGAGCTCGGGACAGAGGTGAAATTCCTCGTTTTGCGTGCTGATTATAAAAATGGCAAAAATCTGTTTGGGACTTGTAGTTTTTACACCGTGTGCACTTGTGTGATGTTGTAGGATACTGTTTCAGCTGACGGTGTGCTTAGAGGACAGCGGGATATTTCTTGGAGTGTTGTGCACGCTTTTCGAGGTGGGTGGTTGCGTTTCCCTCTTTGTTGACATGCTCACTAGTAGTAGAGTTCCCCAATTATATATGTGACAGCTAACTTTAGTATATGAACCTAATGCATTGCCCCCTAAATTAATTGATAGCTTCTATGTGATAAATCTGGGACAATAAAGTTGGAAAATTGCTAAATCTTAACCTGCATGCAAATAAGTGACCCAATAATATTTTAAAATAATTCTTTGCAAGAAACTTTAGTCACTTCTCTAACGCTTTTTAAAAGAACAATTGCATGCTTATTTGGACATCTAGTTAGGCCACTATTTTACTGCAGCACTATATTATGGGACTTGACTTAGGAGAAAACATGATTATTGTCATTCTTCTCTATCGATGCATGATGCTCGAGTCTGATCGGGATTTTGAGATAGTGTAGTTGGATCTTGAGTCTGGGACAGTTTAGACTCGTCTTGGGGATTGTGGGGCATAGTGGCAACCGCGGACGTCAGGCGGTTGGCCAGATGTTTTTATCTTATCAGATTGGGATTTACGGGTTCAGCGGCGACCGCGGATTTTGGGCGGTTGACCGGATGTTATTATCACATCGGATTGGGGATCGGGATTGCATTAGTGGATGGATATTCCCACTTTGATCATAGTCATGATCCAGTCCTGCTATATTGAGATACTTGACAGAGATACTTGTGATATTGGTTACAGAGATGCTTGATACAGAGATACTTTACTCGTGTGGGTCGCTCCCCTCGAGTGCCACTCCGGAGTAGGCTTTAGACCGTGATGGGTGCCGGTCATTCAGTGGAGATACTGAGTTCATGAGTGATGACAGAGCAGGCAGTGCCAGTTTTTACTGGTGTCTAGATTGGGTTTATTTGGGCAGGTTAGTTTTCTGATGCATTCATACAGTCATCTTTTGGCACTGCATTTAGAGGCATTGTAGTAGCAGTTTCTTTTTCAGCAGCCTTTATAGCTTACTACTGTTCCCTCCTTTTTGCCTCTTTATTCCTAGTGGGTGTGTTAGCATTAGAGGTTTTACCCACTAGGGGAGGCTACTGGTTTATCTGGTAGTTCTCACCCCCCATTGTTGTTTTCTGTCCTTTCCCCTTTGTTTTGCAGAGTCGTCTGTGGGAGCTGCTGGGCCTTCAGCGGCAGATCGAGGTAAGAGGATCGCCGACTAGCTAGATCATCTACCCCGAGCGAGAGATTAGCGAGGTTTTTATTGTACCCCCTTTTTGTATCTCAGACTATAGTAGTTTACTTTTGGGTCTGGCTTTGGCCAGCTGGTTGTACATTTGTGGTGAGCTGGGAGTTTATTGTACTTTTATTCAGCTTGTACTTTATTTCAGTCTGAGATTACTTTTAGTTCTTTTAGTTCAGCTCTGTTTATGCTCTTTTATTGTATATTATATATCTGAGCAGGTTACCAGCGCTTCGTGTACATGGGAAATTCTGTGTGCACGGCGGATCTGTTGGCGAGCCCGGGTTCTGGTTTACACCCGGGGCGTGACAGATTAAGTTGGTATCAGAGCTTAGGGATAGGTCAGTTGGGACTTAGGAAACCCTAGGCTTTTGGCAGACCCTAGGATGATAGGGCGTGAGAGACGGGACATTTCGCGAAAGTCGTTGATTTATTTATTGGACTCTTCCAGTGAGTGGAGAGGGATCGACATACCCAATTTCTGGTGGACCGTTATGTTGGCTGCAGACAACATAAAGCCGCAGAAATAGGGGGATGTCTTTGACTTTCGCTAGATTGGGTCGTGTGGGGTTATGATTCTGATTGTGGTTTCTTGTGGCAGGATGCCTCCGCGACGCAGGATGATGACGCGTTCACAGCCTTCTTCCTCGGAGCCCTAGCAACAGGAGTCCGGGCAGGGCCAGCAGAGCGAGGTGCAGGAGCTACAGGCACAGATGGCTCAGATGGCAGAGGTTGTTAGGCGTCGGGAGGAGGCCATGAGTCGGCTGACACAGTTGTTGGAGCAGAGGGTGCAGCCAGTTGTAGCACCCCCGGGGAGTTCTCCCATACCATCTTCCCCTGCTGTGGCTCCCCCAGCTATACCAGTGACCCCGGCATCCCCTATCGCTCAGGGCACTGGGGGACAGCCCTCTGGATTGACGGGACCTCTGACCCCGGCTGAGCAGCGGGAGATGGTAGACTTACTGATGAGGTTCCGCCAGTTTGACCCGCCCCGTTTCTCGGGGCAGAGCGCCGAGCCGTGGGAGGCGGAGTCATGGATCACGGCGATGGAGCGACGCTTTGAGACGCTGTTCATTGAGGAGCGATACCAGGTGTTATTGGCGACGAACTTTTTGGAGCGCAACGCCGAGGCTTGGTGGCGGCGTGTGCGACCGGCGGGTCCGCCTGGGGCTCATCTCTTGTCCTGGGCGGAGTTCCGCAGTCTTCTTCTTGGGGCCTTCTTCCCAGAGAGCGTCCAGCAGAGGCTGGAGGAGCAGCTGAGGAACCTTCGACAGGGTGATCGCCCAGTGCACGAGTATATTGTGGATTTCAATCAGTTGCTGGCATGTGTACCACACGTAGCTCGAGATGAGGCGCACAGGATTTACATGTTCGAGCGAGGGTTGCGCTGGGACATTTTTCAGCTAGTTCGCTCACGCAGGTTGCAGACCTTGGAGGCCTCGATGGAGCAGGCGCTCTATGTAGAGTGCGGGGAGGTAGTGATGGATGAAGTATCTCCAGCTCCCGTAGTGATCCCGGGGGCGAAGCGACCAGCACCGGAGGCTGGGGGACAGGCTAGTTCGTGGAGGCCGCCACGACCGCCTCAGCCACAGTTTTCCGGCCAAGGGCGGTCTGAGCGGCGAGGGCCTGGTGGATCCCAGAGGCCCCAGCAGCAGCAGCAGCGGAGATCGCAGTCATCGCAGCGTGGATCGCAGCGGCAGTCTCAGCGACAGCGACAGTCTCACCAGCAGCAGCAGCAGTCACGACAGCCACGGGCCCCTAGCCGTTGTATTTTCTATGGAGGTCAGCATCTTCCCGGTACCTGCGACCAGCGGTGGGGTCGTTGCTACGGATGTGGACAGCCTGGGCACATTCGAGCTTCGTGCCCCTTTTCGACCCCCGCCGCCCCTTCTTCAGCATCTGCCCCATCATCATCGCAGCAGCGGTCGACGGCTCAGCGGCCTTATGCTCCAGCGAGCAGGCCCTCTTCTTCCCATCCCACAGATTATCGCCCTCCAGCTCAGAGTGGGCGAGTGTATGCTGCACAGGTAGAGGATTCTTCAGCAGCAGACCATGTGGTGGCAGGTATCACCTTACTCTCTGGCATTAGGACTCGTACCTTATTTGATACTGGAGCATCGCATTCTTTCATTAGTAGATCTTTTGCATCATTACATGGGTTAGAGGTAGGACTTTTGCCACGTGCACGAGAGGTTCAGATTCCCGATCACACTTTGCACGTGGAGGAGTGTTGTTGGTCCTGCCCGATGCAGATCGAGTCCTGGATTATGCCAGCAGACCTGTTGGTCTTGAGACAGCTGAGGGACTTCGATGTGGTTCTCGGGATGGACTGGCTGGCTCGGTATTTTGCGACTATTGACTGTGCCGAGAGGACTGTCACTTTTAGAGAGCCAGGCCAGGAGGTGTTGGTGTACCGGGGATGTCAGAGCGCTTTCTTTGCCTCTATGGTTTCGACTTCCCGAGCGAGGCGGATGATTCATCGAGGATGTGTAGCCTTTTTGGCTAGTGTTGTTGAGGGGCCTACGGCGGCACCGGGACTCGGGGATATTCCTATTGTTCGCGAGTTTCCGGATGTGTTTCCACCTGAGCTGACTAGTATGCCGCCCGACAGGGAGATCGAGTTTGTGATTGACGTAGTTCCAGGAACTGCGCCAATCTCTAAGGCTCCTTACCGGATGGCACCGGCTGAGCTGCGAGAGCTTAAAGCACAGTTGCAGGATTTGATGGATAAGGGTTTTATTAGACCCAGTGTGTCGCCCTGGGGAGCGCCGGTGCTATTCGTGAAGAAGAAAGATGGGTCACTTAGACTGTGTGTGGACTATAGGGAACTGAATAAAGTGACCATCAAGAACAAGTACCCTTTGACGCGCATCGACGATCTCTTTGATCAGCTGCAAGGGTCTTGTGTCTTCTCTAAGATCGATCTACAGTCTGGTTACCACCAACTGAAGGTGAAGGCCGAGGATATTCCTAAGACTGCTTTCAGATCACGGTACGGGCATTATGAGTTTACAGTTATGCCGTTTGGATTGACTAATGCCCCTGCCGCCTTTATGGACTTGATGAACAGGATATTTCGGCCATTTCTGGATCGTTTTGTGGTGGTGTTCATTGATGATATCCTTGTTTACTCCCGGAGCGAGGCCGAGCATGTGGAGCACTTGAGGACTGTGCTACGACTTCTACGAGAGAAGAAGTTGTACGCCAAGCTGGCGAAGTGTGAGTTTTGGCTTCGGGAGGTAGCTTTCTTGGGCCATGTGATTTCCGCCGCTGGTGTGGCTGTAGACCCGGCGAAGATTGAGGCAGTTCGAGATTGGCCCCGACCGACGACTGTATCAGAGGTGCGCAGCTTCATGGGATTAGCTGGTTATTATCGTCGGTTTGTGGAAGGCTTTGCGAAGCTTTCCACACCCCTCACTCGGTTGACGCGTAAAGGAGTAAAGTTTATCTGGAGTGAGGACTGCCAGAGGAGCTTCGAGGAGCTGAAGGACAGATTGATGACTGCTCCTATCCTTTCCCTCCCTGTTATGGGGAAAGGATATGTGATCTACAGTGATGCATCACACAGTGGACTCGGTTGCGTGTTGATGCAGGAAGGGAGGGTAATTGCTTATGCATCGAGACAGCTCAAGGATTACGAGAAGAATTACCCTACCCACGACTTGGAGCTCGCTGCCGTGGTGTTTGCACTGAAGCTTTGGCGCCATTACCTGTATGGAGAGCATTGTGAGATCTACACCGACCACAAGAGCTTAAAGTATCTGTTCACTCAGAAGGAGCTGAACTTGAGGCAGCGCAGGTGGTTAGAGCTGCTAAAGGATTATGATGTGGACATTCTGTACCACCCAGGCAAGGCTAATGTGGTTGCGGATGCATTGAGCAGGAGAGCAGTACAGAGTTTGTCTATGTTGATCACAGACCAGGCACCGCTATTAGAGGAGATGAGACGGCTCGAGATAGAGGTTGTGTCCCCTGGGGTCTCTGCTAGACTAACGTCATTAGTCGTGCAGCCCACTCTGCTGGACAGGATCAGGGAGAGACAGAGTGAGGACCCCCACTTGACCAGGATTCGAGATCAGATTCCGAGTGATCAGTCAGGGGACTTTACAGTGGATGCTGCGGGAGTACTGAGGTACAGGGACCGAGCATGTGTGCCAGTGGATGCTGAGATCAGAGAGCAGATATTGAGAGAGGCCCATTATACACCTTATACCCTTCACCCTGGGGGGACTAAGATGTATAAGGACCTCAAGGCACATTTCTGGTGGAATGGCATGAAGAGGGATATTGGGAGATTTGTGGCCCAGTGTTTGACTTGTCAGCAAGTAAAAGCTGAGCATCGAGTGCCAGCTGGCAAGTTACAAAGTCTCCCAATCCCTGAGTGGAAATGGGACCACATTACGATGGATTTCGTGGTCGGATTGCCGAGGGCACAGGGCGGAGCAGATGCTATCTGGGTAGTTGTGGATCGACTTACCAAGTCAGCGCACTTTTTGCCTATGCAGACTACTTGGCCACTCGAGCGACTAGCCCAGTTATACCTTGATGAGATAGTGAGGTTGCATGGAGTACCCGCCTCCATTGTGTCAGATAGAGATCCGAGGTTTGCCTCGCGTTTCTGGAGGAGTTTGCAGACCGCCTTGGGGACTCAGCTCAGATTCAGTACAGCTTTTCATCCACAGACTGATGGGCAGTCAGAGCGGACTATACAGATCTTGGAGGACATGCTGAGGGCTTGCGTCTTGGATTTCGGCGGAGGATGGATTCGACACTTATCTTTGGTTGAGTTTGCGTACAACAACAGCTTTCAAGCGAGCATACAGATGGCTCCGTTTGAAGCGTTGTATGGACGCAAGTGTCGATCACCACTTTATTGGAGTGACGTAGGCGAGAGACGGACCTTGGGGCCAGATATACTGCTAGAGGCAGAGGAGAAGGTCCGAGTGATTCGACAGCATCTTCAGACCGCTCAGAGTCGACAGAGGAGCTATGCTGATGTTCGGCGATGAGACTTAGAGTTTCAGGTTGGAGATCATGTATTTCTGAAAGTCTCGCCGTCCAAGGGGATCAGGAGGTTTGGCATTCGCGGGAAACTCAGCCCCCGATACATTGGACCCTTTGAGGTGTTGGAGCGTATCGGGCCAGTTGCTTATCGACTTGCACTTCCCCCGAGACTTGCTGGTGTCCACGATGTTTTTCATGTTTCCACTCTGAGGAGGTACGTCTTCGACCCGTCGCACGTCATCGACTTTGCACCACTCGAGATCAGCGAGGATTTGAGATATGAGGAGCGCCCACTGCGGATTCTAGATCGGGAGGTGAAAGAATTGCGCAATCGGACCATCCCCTATGTGAAGATCCTTTGGAGCAATCATGATGAGCGCGAGGCGACGTGGGAGCTCGAGTCAGAGATGATGGACGCCTACCCCTACCTGTTCGAGGCTCAGGATTGAGGTATGATTTTCGTTTCGAGGACGAAACTTTTGTTAGTGGGGGAGGATGTAGTGTCCCAGGATCCCCAGTGTTTTTCCCCTGTTTCGGGGTGTGGAACACCTATTGTTGGTGTGTTGGGCCCCAACATGTCAAAGGGATGTGTTGATTTGGACTCAGTGAGGAATTGGGATCAAGCCTGACCTTCGGCTGCTTTTGCCGAATTTTAGGAGTGGATTCAGGCTGAACGGAGGCCGTATTTGGATTCAGCGCGGAAAAACGCTTGAAAACGGCTATTTATTTGTATTTTTCGGAGTCCGGATGCCCAAAAACGGACCCCCCGAAGTTTTCTGCGCAAAATGGTGCATGGGGGGGTAGCCGTGGACCGCCTGGACACGTGGCGGCCTCTGATTGGGCCGGCGCACGCCTCCCGGTCCACGGAACGGGCCGCCGGTGCACGGTGGACCGGCGGGCCACGTGGCAGGCGCCGGTTGGGCCGGTGCAGCGCGCGCGGCGCATGGACCGCGCGCGGGCAGAGCGGGCAGGCCGGGCAGGGGGGGCAGGGGCGCGGCGCACGGTGCACCGGGGCGCGCCACGTGGCGGCCCCGGATTGGACGGCGCAGGTGCGCGCGGTGCACCCGCGGGCGCGCGCCTGCGGCCGTACGCGCACGCGGGCGCAGGCGCGCAGCGGCGCGCGGCTGGCGTGACGGGCGGGAAAAGCCCGCCACGTGGCGCCACGCCACTGGGTGGCGCCACCCACCCCGCCGCCCCCGCAGGGGGGCACGTGGCCGCGCCCGGTTCGCCGGGCGCGCTGTCCCCTGTGCGGGGGACACGTGTCGCACTGCGGGCCGGGTCGGACGGGCGCGCGGTCCGACCGGATCCCGCGTGCGGGTGGGCCGAGTTTGGGCCGGGCTACTGTGCGGGCCCAGATTCGGGGCCCGAAAGATTCGGGCGCCCGAATCTGGGACACAAATGGAATTTTTCCATTTGTTTGAGTGGGCCTATAAATAGGCCTCCCCTCCCTCCATCTTGTTGTTTTTTCGAGAGATAGAGAGAGAACCAGAGAGAGTTCACTGAAGAGAAGTTTGTTCCCCTCTTGATTTTCTACCTCGTGGTGCGTTCCCAGATTTTTCGGAAGTTCGACAACGGCGATCCGGATTTTACAGTGTGCCTCGGTTTTCCCCCATTTTCGGCCCGTTATCGTCGCATTTCAGTCCGAGGAGTCCCCTGCGCAGTACAGGAGTCCTTTTTCGACGATTTCTTCGCCGGTGTGTTCCTGAGAGGTAGGGCTTCGTTTTCCGTGTTGGTGGTTTTTCTGGATTCCGATTACTTGGCACGATTCCCGAGGTGTTTTGACCCCCTCTTTTGCTGTTTGGATGTTTGGACAGCGGCAACTTCGACGAATTGTTTCTTGGCGTAGGAATATCAGATCGAGGCGATTCAAGAGTCGATTTTGGGCTACTTTTCGCGAGGAACGCAACCGTGATTTTTCTGGGATTTTTGGAGCTCGGGACAGAGGTGAAATTCCTCGTTTTGCGTGCTGATTATAAAAATGGCAAAAATCTGTTTTGGGACTTGTAGTTTTTACACCGTGTGCACTTGTGTGATGTTGTAGGATACTGTTTCAGCTGACGGTGTGCTTAGAGGACAGCGGAATATTTCTTGGAGTGTTGTGCACGCTTTTCGAGGTGGGTGGTTGCGTTTCCCTCTTTGTTGACATGCTCACTAGGAGTAGTAGAGTTCCCCAATTATAAATGTGACAGTTAACTTGTGGTATATGAACCTATTGCATTGCCCCCTAAATTAATTGATAGCTTCTATGTGATAAATCTGGGACAATAAAGTTGGACAATTGCTATATCTTAACCGCATGCAAATAAGTAACCCAATAATATTTTAAAATAATTCTTTGCAAGAAACTTTAGTCACTTTCTAATGCTTTTTAAAAGAACAATTGCATGCTTATTTGGACATCTAGTTAGGCCACTATTTTACTGCAGCACTATATTATGGGACTTGACTTAGGAGAAAACATGATTATTGTCATTCTTCTCTATCGATGCATGATGCTCGAGTCTGATCGGGATTTTGAGATAGTGTAGTTGGATCTTGAGTCTGGGACAGTTTAGACTCGTCTTGGGGATTGTGGGGCATAGTGGCAACCGCGGACGTTAGGCGGTTGGCCAGATGTTTTTTATCTTATCAGATTGGGATTTATGGGTTCAGCGGCGACCGCAGATTTTGGGCGGTTGACCGGATGTTATTATCACATCAGATTGGGGATCGGGATTGCATTAGTGGATGGATATTCCCACTTTGATCATAGTCATGATCCAGTCCTGCTATTGAGTGACAGAGATACTTGTGATTTGGTTACAGAGATGCTTGATACAGAGATACTTTACTCGTGTGGGTCGCTCCCCTCGAGTGCCACTCCGGAGTAGGCTTTAGACCGTGATGGGTGCCGGTCATTCAGACAGTGAGTGAGTTGTGAGTGATGACAGAGCAGGCAGTGCCAGTTTTTACTGGTGTCTAGATTGGGTTTATTTGGGCAGGTTCTGCTTTTTCTTGCATTCATACAGTCATCTTTTGGCACTGCATTTAGAGGCATTGTAGTAGTAGTTTCTTTTTCAGCAGCCTTTATAGCTTACCACTGTTCCCTCCTTTTTGCCTCTTTATTCCTAGTGGGTGCGTCAGCATTTGAGGTTTTACCCACTAGGGGAGGCTACTGGTTTATCTAGTAGTTCTCACCCCCATTGTTGTTTTCTGTCCTTTCCCCTTTGTTTTGCAGAGTCGTCTGTGGGAGCTGCTGGGCCTTCAGCGGCAGATCGAGGTAAGAGGATCGCCGACTAGCTAGATCATCTACCCCGAGCGAGAGATTAGCTAGACTTTTATTGTACCCCCTTTTGTATCTCAGACTATAGTAGTTTACTTTTGGGTCTGGCTTTGGCCAGCTGGTTGTACATTTGTGGTGAGCTGGGAGTTTATTGTACTTTTATTCAGCTTGTACTTTATTTCAGTCTGAGATTACTTTTAGTTCTTTTAGTTCAGCTCTGTTTATGCTCTTTTATTGTATATTATATATCTGAGCAGGTTACCAGCGCTTCGTGTACATGGGAAATTCTGTGTGCACGGCGGATCTGTTGGCGAGCCCGGGTTCTGGTTTACACCCGGGACGTGACATTGCTGGTCCTGCGGCAGCCCTAGGATTTTGACTTTCTGCGAGCCGGATAGGAGGAGTTGGTCATAGGGGCAGCCAGAGTACGCTGTATGTAGCGACAGGTTCATCCACGAGGGTTAGGTAGAGGATGAGTCGAGGTTGTATCGCTATTTTGCGACGGTGATAAAGGTGCCTACGGCGGCACCGGGACTCAAGGATATTCCTGTTGGTCCGCGAGTTCCCATGTGTGATTTCACCTGAGTTGACGATAATGCCGCCGGGCAGGGAGATTGAGTTTATGATTGAGGTGGTTCTGGGAACCGCGCCGATCTCAAGGGCACCTTATTGGACGGCACTAGTAGATGGTACAGTTACAGAGTTTGATGGATAGGGGTCATGAGCCTTGGTGCTTTACATGATGGAGGAGACGATGGATCTTTCGGCCTATCAGTAGAGGTTGATTTGCAGTGTCGCCCCATAGTGGCTTGGATATGTGCAGATGTTATGGACTAGAGTACAGTGTGAAGATTAAGCAAGGTTTACGCGGTAGGCATTATTACTGGAGTAGATAAGATGATTGGGGCTAGAGATTGTGCCCTGAGCGACCTCTTTCAGATGGTAGTCTTTGGTTGAGCAACCCACCCTGATGGATGAGATCAGAGTGTGCCAGATTGAGGACCCCTAGCTTGATGGGGAGCGAGATTAGAGTGATAGCCACAATAGGAACAACTTCAACCCTTCCCTCCTTTTTTCACTCTCCCATGTCGTGGCTTCGCGAACGGGCCGAAAACAGCGAAAGGCGGCTCCAGAAATGGAGACGGTGTTGGAGCCTGTTCTTGTTTGATTCGGTCGAGATTTTCGGACTTTTCGCTATACTTCGGCGGTTTTCTAAATTGAGAGTGGTGGTTGGTGATGTTCCTGGTGTGGGGCACCGTTCTTACATGGATGGTTGTGGGAGTGTTCTTCAGGGTTCTTGGATGAGTTGGCAGTGAGGATGAGATTTGTGGAGTGTTTGGGTTTAGTGGTTATAGGTTTGTTTCTCTTTTCCCCCGTCTTGTTGGAGTCCTAGATGTTTCCACGTTTCAGCTCAGAGGTGATATATTTTGGTTTCCCAGCCAGTGATTGACTCGCTCTACTTGAGATCAGTGAGTGACTAGGGTACGAGGGACGCCCGTTGCGAATTCTGGCTCGAGGGATGAAGGAATTGCGCAACTTGGCCATGCCGTACTTGTTGTTGATGATGTTAGGGAGACGGCGAGCGAGTGGCGATTTGAGAGCTGGTGACGATGATGTTGGATACCCACCTTTCTAGTTTGAGACTCCCATTGAGATTTGTTAGTTTCGAGGACGAAACTTTATTTTAGTGGGGGAGGATGTGATGACCCGAATTTTTGCAGAGGTTTTATAGTGTGAGCAGTGGCTTATGGAGACTTATTCAGTGTGATAGAGGTGTCTGTGCGCGAATCGAACTTAAGGAATGGACCCCGCGCGAAAAATAGATCAAGATTACATTTTGGATGCTTTCGTCGATTTTTAGAAGTGGATTTTGGCAAAACGGACACCGGATTTCGATTCAACGTGCGAAAACGGTCAAGATCGGCTATTTGCTTGTATTTTTCGAAGTTCCGACACCGAAAAACGGACACCCAGAAGTTTTCTGTGTTTTCTAGTGCACCGGGGGGAGCTGTAGACCGCCGGGTGGACACGTGGCGGCCGCTGAGTGGCTGGTGCAGGCGGCGGTCCACGGAGCTCGGCGGGTAGGTGCGAGCAGGTGGGAGGAGGCGGGGGCAGCCGGGCGACGTGGCGCGCACCCGGGCGGGGCGCCACGTGGCGCCCCGCGACTGGAGGCCGCCACCCGCTCAACCACCCTGTCGGGCCACGCGGCGCGGCCCGGTTGGTCGCGCCCGACTGTTCCATGGCCCGGGACACATGGCGCGGCCAGAGAGATCCGGGCGCTGCCCCTAGTGTCTTCTGTGCAGCGCCCAGAAGCTCCGGGCACCCGAAAACCTACCCAGAACCCACCTTTTTGGATTTTTGCCTATAAATAGGCCATTTGAGCCCCCTATTTCGGGTTTTTGGAGCTGCTCTGGCGGACTTCTCTGGCTGAGGACCTTCTCCACCCAATCCATCATATTTCTTGAGATTTTGAGGACTTTTGGTGGCAACGGCATCGGCGATTTCTGCGATTCGACACACTGCGACGTTCCTCTTTCGGTGGCTCTTTCCGTCGCATTTCAGTCCACGAGCTCTCCTGGGCTACCCCGAAGGAGTTTTTAGCCGATTCTTGCGCAGCTGTTTCACGACAGATTTTTGGATAGTGGGGGAGTATTTATGGGTTTTCTCGGCCTACGAGTGTCGGAACGGGGCGTATAAATACTCGATTTGCATCTACACTCCGCGAGGATCGCAACGGTGATTTTTCAAAAAAATTTGGAGGACTTTTCGCAGTTTTCGCTGGGATTTCAGTGTTGCGCGAAGAAAGGGAAAGTTGAAACTTGTCATCACAATCGGGCACTTCACTGTTTTGCTCGCCATCGCTGATCCAGGAGGAGTTTTTAGGTGGTTCTTATTTCGTTGGGACCGTAGACTCTGTGGGAACGCGCGCGCCATACCTTCAGCCGAGGGACTTCAAATTTGCCGTTCCAGGTGGGTTGGATTTTTCTCCAAATTGACGGACTGTTTTCTAATTCTATCTTGTAGTGGACATGCATGATAGATATGTTAATTGAGATACATGCAGAGTAGTGTTAGTGACTTATTTATTGATCGAGATATATGCATGATATCGTGGGGAATTTATTTATCGATGTAGGATGATGCATGATAGTATACGGGAATAATTATGAATTAATTTGATTACATGCTAGAGTTAGCATTTTTTTTTAGCATCGGTTATGTTGTATGTTTAATTATGGAATCTTGACTAGCACCCCGTCATATGTTTGCATGTTTAACCAGACTAGTAGAAAACCCTCACTTGGGCTAGGTTCTTTAATGCTTTAGTTTTCCTACACATTGCATGTTTTTCCCCTGGACTTAGAGTTTTCTCCTCGCCCGGATAGTGGGCCGAGTGGTCGGGATAGTGTAGGACGCATGTTGCGCTCGTGCCGGGGGGCCGAGTGGAGTCGGTGGTAGAGGTTAGTTTGGTGCTAGTGTCGGGAGCCATTTGGGATGACGGTGATCCCGGTTTGTCGAGTTTTTCTCTGATTTGGTTCATCGCCACTGAGTGGTGGCGATGTTGATCTTATGACAGCAGGACCTTGAACCCAGAGATGCTTTTGGAAACACATGATTTTGGTAAACTGATGTTTCTTCCCAAGCTTCGAGGGGCGCCAGAACCCATTCTCATTTGATTAGGGCAAAGGCACTAGTCCTTCGGGACTTGGAAAAATAAAACCATTTTCAACTGATTTCCTTATAAAGTAAATGATATTAAAATTGGGTTTTTCCTCCAAACAAGATGGTTTCTTTAAAAAAGAAATACTTTTGTCCTCACCCAGAGAGGGGTCGAGCAAAAAGGGGTTTTCAGAAACAAATGTCATCTTTTATATAAATCTCTTCACCCCGCCGAGGGTTCGAGTGATCTGGGTTCCAAGGGCTGCCTCTTTTCGGGATGAGAGCTACAGGCGGCTGTGCCTAGAACATGTTCTTGTTTGATTAGGGTTGTAGGCATCAGCTTCCCAGAATTCTCGGTCCCGGCGATGTTGGTCTGTTGGGTTCGATGTTGGGCCGTTGGGTGTACCGGTCCTGGTGTTGTTAGTCGGTTGGTTTCGTTGTTTTAGGTCGGCGAGTTCTTTCAAACTGTTCGATCGTGGTTTTGTTTACAGCCTGCATGCGCTTCAGTTCTGGTTCTCGATCTCTACTCGGTTCTTTTCCTCAGTGGGGTCGCTCCCCTTGAGTGCCGCTCCGGATGCGATGGTATATTGGTTCGTGGTACGCCCTACGTAAATCCTGCCCCATGCGTGGGAGGTGGTTGTAGATGAGCGTATATCAACCCGTTGGGACGCCTACATAAATCCTTCCCAATGCTTGGGAGGTGGTTGTAGATTAGCGCAGGCTTGATTGGCCCTTTTGGGCAGTCATTACGATTGGGTCTTTTAGGTACCTCGAGTTAGAGTTGTTGTATATCATCATCTGTTTTACTCGCCCATTGAGCATGATAGATAGAGGCATGGTAGCTGTAGATTTCTTTTCCAGCTATTTTATTCTTATTTACAGTTTTCCTGTTATCTTATGCTTCTAGTAGACTTAGTGGGCAGACCGTAGGATTGGAGACGGTACCCACTGAGAACTACGTGATGGTGTAGTTCTCACACCTTTTGTTGGTGACAATTTTGTAGAGGCTTTCCTTCCGTCTCTGCCTCAGTTGGCTCGACGGACCGTGGTGAGGGAGTCGCGTGATAGATCCCTACCAGTATTGTTTTTTGGTGAGATAGATGTACCAACATGGATTGTGGGTTTTACTGTACATTGTTGTATTTATGATTTTAGTATATTTTCCTTTTTGGACTCATAGATGATGTATAGGTGGATTTTATTTGTAATTTATTTTGGTGGACCAGATTGTTGTATTACTTTTGGGAGATGGATATTGTACCGTTATTTCAGTTGTACAGTGGGTTGAGATTTTTATTATAACAGTTATTTTTTAGCTCTGATATCTGTATAGTTGGTAGTTGTTACCTTTTGCAGGTACGACGCTTCGCCTATACGAGGTTTTTTGTATAGGTGGCGGATCTGTTGGCAAGCCCGGATCGCAGTTTCGACACCAGGGCGTAACACAAAATGTAACTTTTTTTAAAAAACTATCTTGATTTGAGGAAACCCAATTTTAATAAAGTTTAGTTCTTTATGAAAGTCAGTTAAAGACAGGTTTCATTTTCTAAACCCTGAAGGACTAATGCCTTCGCCCTATTCAAATAAGAACGGGCTCTTACGCCCCTCAAAATTTAGAAGAAAAATATTAGTTTACTAAAATCATGTGTGTCCAAAAATATACTGGGTTCAAGGTGTTAGATGTATGCCCTAGAAGCCAACTTGGCCGACACATATATTCTTTCTAGGATATAAATTTGTATTTGACATTTTACATTATGAATGTTATTGGGTTTTTATTTCCATTCGTGTTGTGTATGTGTTCATGAATTGTCCAAGGAATTAATAAGATGATGATACGTATTCTCAAGAGTTGAGAATTTGAGATATGTATCATTAGTGATTAATTCCTAAATGCTCCCGATCGATGGATCATCACGGGAACAGTGATTGATCCGGTGAGATTGGTGCACAGTCGTTTCCCTTTTAGGGTAGACGAGTCTTGAGTCAACAGTGTGGGGACACTGGAGCGAATGTGCAGGTGGTTGTTGGAGAACAAGGGTACCGAGCGTGATCATCACGAGAAGTCACTTGGATGTCTACTCACTCGTCAGTGACTTACTCGATGTTGCAGTAGTGTGACTGGTCCTTTGACCTGCGGTGTCTCGGCTATTCACAATGGGGTTACTGTAGTTTGACTGTATATACACTTGATCCCTAGCCATTTGGGTCCTTGCAGTGGGTACATGTTGGCTACAGTAGGTTCGTTGTAGGAATAGGGTGTACACCTATATGGAATCTATCGCCCTTAGTAGAGAAGGGAGTTAGTCCTATGTGATTTATGAGACCGAGTTTAGAAGACCTTGGCCAAGGCGTAGTAAATAACGGAAAGGGTTTTCGATATTAGAAACTCGAGTCGAATAAATTTGACATATGACAGACGGTGGGGTTTGACGAGCAATTCCATGACCTTCGTCTAGTTGGGACTCCGGATAAAAGGATTGTATCACACGTTAACTGCACCTAGAGGTTCAGTATTCCATTCTACTGGAATGCCACTACATGCTGCTAGGCGTCACTGGTGGATTGTGGGACTCACGAGAATTATCTGGATGATGATCGATAATTCTTATTGGGCTGAGTTTGAATAGTTCTAACCCACTGAAAAGAGTTTCAGTGATATTGTTGATGGTAATAACAATATATCTCACTACCAGATAGAATATAACCTATGAGATCACACACATAAGAGGTTATGACTGATCGGATAGTTGGATCGCGATTTTTGAATCGCCTTAGACTTAATTGTCAATATGTTGATAATTGGACTAATTTGTAATTGTTACAAATTAAGGATATTAAAGTGCAAATGTTGCAAGAGAGGGCTTACTAATAGTTAGTAAGTTGTGAGAGGACTTAAGTGCAAATGTTGCATTAATAATTTGATTTGATCAAATTAGAATTGTTCAAGTCGAATTAAATTAGGATTTAATCGATTGAACAGATTAGGGATAAGATAAACTTAAATCTAATTTTAAGTTTATCTTAATGTTTATCTTAATAATTATAAAAAGGGATTATATCCTATCCCACTTTAGACGTACGAGTTTTCTTTAAGAGAAAGAAAAGAAAAAAAAAACCCTAGCCGTCATCTTTCCTCGTGTCACGCCCCGGGGTCGGAACTGTGCCCCGGGCTCGCCAACAGATCCGCCGGCCCTACGGGGAGCCCCGTAGAGACGTAGCGTCTAACCTGCAAATAAACAACTACACTAGCAGATATCAGAGCTGAAATAGAGAACTAACTAAAAACATGAAATAGACAGTCTCTCAGGAATAAATACATAGCATCCTCACCAAAGTACATAAGAGTCTCTCAAAATGCGAATATAAAATGTACAACTCGATACCTCACTACATAGTCTCTCAAACATGACACAACCAAAATAACATAAGGGTACCTCTATCACACACTGAAGCTGAAGGGGGGAAGTGATCTATCTCGCGACTCCCTTACCTCGGTCTGTAGGAGCTGGATCAGCAACTGGTGCAGCAGAAACTGGAGCTGAAGTCCCTGGGGAAAAAGACACCACGACGGGTGTGAGAACTACCTCCCACAGTAGTTCTCAGTGGGTGCTGCCAACAAGCCCGACGGTCTGCCCACTAAGTCTACTAGAGGTATAAAGTAACATATGCAATACAGTAGAAAAGCTGGAAAGGTAAATCTACAGCTACTATGCCTCTATCTAGATGCTCAAGGAGTAGGACAGAAGGAACAATATGCCACAACTAATACTCATCTCAAATCACCCAATCCAAACTGACTGCCACATCGGGTCCAGTCAAACCTGCGCCTACCTACTGCCGTAGGTATGTCCGTAGCTGCCAAAACTGGCTCAGCCAGAGGGACGGTGTCCGTGACTGCCAAAACTGGCTCAGCCAGAGGGACACAAGCCTCGACAAGCCGCGATAGAAGTATCAGGCCCAACTCCGGAGTGGCACTCGTGGGGAGCGACCCCACCGAGCAAAGTATCAGCGCATCTCTGTCGAGCTCAAATGTGGCTCCTGCAGGCTATGATCCAAACACTGTCTCACTCACTAAAAGAAAATCCACACTATCACTAAGACAATCCCCCATGATCCCAGATCCATCATCACCATCACTATCTCAATGAACAACTGATCTACAGACTGCTACCAACTCCACTCGGTCCCCAGACGCGAGTACAATGCATCCACAGCTACTAGACCTCCCAGCCCACGACTCGGGGAAAACCACTATGTCCAGAATGACAAAAGTAACAAGCAGTGTGGGAAACCTAAAGCAATGCATAAATCTAATCCAGGTTAAAGTTTACTGTAGTTCGTTTAAGCATGATGTATAACACATAACAAGTGTGCTAAGTTAAGTTTTCAGGTTGAAAGAGTTCACATGTTGCAAGAGTTTCAATGAGGTCATCAGATTTAGCAACTATCAACTGTGGGTACAATCATACAGTTTTCACATAATATTGAGGTCATTTAATAGCATGCATGCAGCTACAGTCATAGAATTAGAGTACAGTCCGTAGATTTTGAAAGCGAGATCACCCACCTGAACATGCTAACTACCCGGGGTTGCACAGATAAAAAGTCCAGAAACCGCCAATTCACCGTATCCGCTAAGCTAGTAGCACAGTAGCGGTGCTCACAAAGTCCTGGGTACAACAACAATCACAATTACACTCAAATCCACACAAATTCAAGTTCCAAAAATTCCTGCATGAACAGTCGCCTTATCACGAAATTTTCACCTGAAAATATTCTTCCAAAAATTCCGATAAAAATACCACGGCGATGCTCTCAAAGAGTAGATGTCGATAGGCTCTTGAATCCTCGAAATACGATATCCGGATGGGGAGATAAAAATCCGCGAAGTGTATGCTGTCCAGAAACTCAAACAGTCACAAAGGGAGGTTAAAATGTACCCCAAACCCCTGAATAAGCTCATTTCCAGAAAAACATCCAACACGGAAAACGTAGGTTTACCTCTTGTGAATCCGCTGTCGAAAAAATCGTCCAAAAATAGCGTCGGGGTAGCCCGGTGGACCTCCCAGACTAAACTGCGACGAAGATGGGCCTCCAACAGTATAACGTCGCTCCGCACCACGATGCAAGAAACGCTGTCGTCGCGGCCTCCAAAAAATCTGAGATTTCACCAGGAGATGCTCAAGAGGGAGAGGAAGAAATCTTATGAAGGAATCATGGGCTAATTCTCCCGGGAAAAGGCACCAAAATGCAGCCCAAGTGGCCTATTTATAGGCTCCCAAAGAAAACAGCCCAAAAAAAACCAAGGGCCACAAATTTCGGGCCCACTTTCGGGCGCCCGAAATGTTTCGGGCGCCTACAGTGTTGGGCCCAGGCCCAACACTGTTCACGCCCGAAACATTCCCGTGCCGCCACGTGTCCGCCGAACAGGAAACACCGGTGCAGGGCCACTCAGCGACTGCCACGTGTCCCGCCGAACAGGAAACACCGGTGCGGGACCACTCAGTGACTGCCACGTGTCCACACCGCCAACACAGTAAGGCGGTTGCGCCCGCCAATGAGCGGGCGCCACGTGTCCCCGGCTGACCCGCCGACCGGTCGCCGACAGCGCGGCGCCGCCCCACGTGCGCACGCAGCTCGAGGCACCTACCACGCGCCCCGTGCACCGCACATGCGGCGCCCGCGAATCAGGGAGTGACACGTGTTCCCTGCACCCGGTCCACGCCTTTCGCAGGAATTCCGTGAAACGCGCCGCGTGCACCGACCAACCGGAGGCCGCCACGTGTCCCCCGCCCTGGTCCATGCACCGCCGCGCTCACCCAGTAGACCGCCCGCCCTGGGCCCGCCAATCAAGCGGTGCCACGTGTCCCTGCGCCGGGTCTGTGCACCCCGCCGCGCTGCTCTGTGGACCGCGCGCCGTAAACCGGCCAATGATAGGCCGCCACGTGGCATCCCGGCGGTCTACGGCCCCTCCCATGCACCAAAAATCACAGAAAACTTCCGGGGGTCCGTTTTTGGGCATCCGGACTCCAAATTAAACAAACAAAAAGTCGTTTTCAAGCGTTTTTCCGTGCTGAATCCATTTCCGGCCTCCGTTTGGCCTAAATCTTTTCAAAAATTTCGGCAAACCCAGCCGAAGGCCAACACAGCAAGTAGAAACACACAGGGTCCATCAGTAGCATCCAATTGATGCACCGTGGGCCAGATACACCAATACTAGGTGTTCTAACAGTGAATTCATCGGAAGAACGCTGCATGGGAACTAGGGCCACTACACCTCGTCTTCCTCTTTTCTAAATATCCACATTAAAAGAAAAACGTTCTCTGCAAGGGAGCTAGCACCCCGGTGAGAATTTCGATTAAGTCGACAACCTCGTGTGGATACCCGTAGAGGCCGGACGCGTGTGCGGCTTCAAGAGAACCAAATTCCACGATCATCAAATTGCGGTGTAGATCTCCCCGCGCAAAGGTGAAGATTAGATCTTCCTCTTCCTTTTAATCTTAGATACATGAGGGATTCTGTTTTGCGTGGTTTTTGAGATCAGATCTCAAGTTTTTCATATTTATATATTTGATTTCTTTTTCCGCTGCGTTTATTTTTACGCAAAACCTTACAGTGGTATCGGAGCCATCCTCATGTTATTTAAGATTAAAATTATAGTTTTGGATATTTTTAATCATTTTGAATGATTGTTAAATCGTTTTACTATATTCAAGAATTATTAAATTTTGATCAATTCGAAATTATTTTAATCCGCAGAATTAAAATAAAATAAAATAAAATAAAATAAAATAAAAATTTATTTTTTGTAAAATTTGATGAGATCAAATTTTATTTTTAAATTTTTATATAATTTTGATAAGATCAAAATTTATTTTAAAATTTTGTTATATTGATTAGATCAATTTATTTTATTGTAAAATTTGATGAGATCAAATTTTATATAGTTTTTCACATAAGATGTGAGTAATTGATGAGATCAAATAGATATTTTTTGCGGATTAAAATATTGATCAAAATTATATGAATTAATTGTAGAGTTAAATCAAACGATTGATAAGATCGTATCGTTATGGTGATTTGATCACCTATTTTTCTGGATAATTGGTAAACGGTTAATTAAAATATCTAAAATTAATTATTGTGATTGTGATGTATGAGATACATATGGGTGATGATCATGGATAGCAACCAATTTATTTTGTATGGACATGTGATGTATGATGTGTATGCGGAATTCTGTAATTTTAAATTTGTTTAAATTAAGAACTCTGTGTTAGGGTTGTTTGGGTGCCTGCGAGCACGAGCCAATTTTATTTAGAGACCTGCGTGTCACGCCCCGGGTGCAAACCAGGACCCGGGCCCGTCTACAGATCCGCCGTGCACACGGGATTTCCCGCGTACACGAAGCGCTGGTAACCTGCTCTGGTATAAAATGTGCAACAAGAGCATAATACAGAGCTGAACTAAACATGATAATCTCATACTGAAAATAAGGTACAAGCTGTAATACATACAATAATCTCCCAGCTCACCAAAATAGTACAACCAGCTGGCGGAAGCCAGACCCAAAATAAAAGGAGAATGTCACAGTCTGAGTGGAGGGTACAATATCTGTCTAATAGCTCTCAGCCTCACAGGAGATCTATCTATTCAGCGATCCCCTTACCTCGATCAGCTGCCGATGGCCTAGCAGCTCCCGCAGATGACTCTGCAAAATAAAGGAGAAGAAAGAAACAGAAAATAACAATGGGGGTGAGATTTACCAGATAAACCAGTAGCCTCCCCTAGTGGGTAAAACCTCAACTCTGACGCACCCACTAGGACTACTAGAGGCAAAAGGGAAAAGGGGGAGTGGTAGATACATAAGATGCTGAAACAGAAAAACTACCACTACTATGCAGTCAAAACTGTATGCATGCATCAGAAATAGTATCTGTTCAAACCCAATCTAGACACCAGTAACAACTGGTACTGCCTGCTCAGCGGAATCTGCACACACGGCTCGAAACCGCGGGATCGGCTCGCACGGCTCGCATCCCAACATAAGTATCAGACCGGCACACACGGCTGGGTCCGAAAAAGCCCACCTCCGGAGTGGCACTCGAGGGGAGCGACCCACACGAGTAAAGTATCTCTGTCATCAGTATCACCAGTATCTCTGTATCTCTGTAGCACATATCTCAATATAGCAGGACTGGATCATGACTATGATCAAAGTGGGAAATTCCATCCACTACAGAAACCCAATCCCCAGCTGATGCAAAATAAACCAGACTCAACCCCAATCTGATGCAAGGATAAATATCTGGTCGACCGCCTACTGTCCGCGGTCACCGCAATACCCCACAAATCCACAATCTAATGCAATCTCGACTACACTATCCCAAACCCCTGCTCATTCTTGAGCAACAAGCATCTGGATGCAAAGGACAATAATGAAACATGTACAAATCCCAATATGATAGTGTAGCAATAAATAGTGGCTAATTAGATGAGCATGCACTTGTATCATTAAAAGTTGTAAAAAGTGTCAAATATTTATTTTAAAAGAAGATTGATTTACTGGAAAAATCATTTGCATGCGAGATTATAGCCTTTGTCCCAATCACAGTGTCCCAATATAAGTCATCATATAATCTTGTGGGGTTATATTAAATTTTAGGAGAGTTTGTCCCAGCGGTTCTCATCATTTGTCATATTAGTTTGTCCCAATGGTTCTCATCAATTGTTCTGTTAGTTGTCCTGTTAGTATGTCCTGTTAGTATGTCCTGTTAGTTTGTCCTGTTAGTTTGTCCTGTTAGTTTGTCCCAATTGTCATATTTTAGGGGAGTTTTAGGAATCCCAGTGAGCTTGTCAAAAATGAGGTAAGCAACAACCGCCCACCTCGAACAGCTCAAACAACACCCCAGGTAGTCTCCTGGCTGTCCACAGTCCTCAATTCCTGCAAATCAACGCTCCCGGTATAAATACAAATCCCAAAAAGTACAATATTTGCTATTTTTCAATCAGCATGGGAAAAGAGGAGTTTTTCACCTCTAAATAGTGCTCCAGAAAATCCAGAAAAATTACGGTTGCGTTCCTTGCGAAGAGTAGATCAAAATCGACTCTTAAAACGCCTTGATCTGATGCTCCTACGCCAAGATAAAAATCGGAGAAGTCGAGGCTGTCCAAAAATTACCACAGCAAAAAGGGGGGTCAAAGAGGACTCGGGAATCGTGCCAAAAGTACGAAATGGAGCAAAGTGATCAACACGGAAATCGAAGCCTTACCTCTTAGGAACGCGCTGTCGCAAAAATCGTCCAAAAATTCCTCCTGGTTAGCACACAGAGAATTTTCGACTGAACTGCGACGGGAAATGGGCCGAAAAAGAAAACCGTCGCAGTGCGCCGCGTCGCAGATAACTCACTAACTGTAACTCCAGAAATTCTGGAATTTTAGAGAGAGAGAGAAGAGAGAGAGAGGAAGAATTTTCCTATAGGGCACTTTCTCTGGTTCTCTCTCTACAGCATGGAACCCGAGGTGGGAAATGAGAGGGGGTGGGGGTTGCTATTTATAATGGGCCAAGGGAATCTTCCCACACGAAATCCCAAAACAGGAAACATCGAAATAAGCCAATCAGGGAGCGCCACGTGTCACAAAACAGGAAACAGCCCGTGCAAGCCCACCCAGAACTCGCCACGTGTCCACGTGGTCCACATGCTCAGGTCTCCGCTCCGGGTTTTTCGGAAAATGCTGGCCAATAGAATCGCGCCACGTGTCACCAATCACACAACCTTCTAGAAGCCGGCCAGCCAATCGGGAGCTGCCACGTGGCACGGGAGGTCTTCGGTGCTCCCGGTGCACGCCAGGCCCATGGACCGCGCACCAGCGCCCCCTGCCCGCGCCGCGCGCCTCCGCACTCTGCCGCTGCGCCGCCGCCCGCCGCCGCTCGCCGGTCGCCGGAACAGTAATTCAGGACGCCGGAGTTACTGTTCCGGCGTGAACAGTACCCGAGTGCCGAAAAATTAAAGTAAATATACCGTTTCGACCGTTTTCGCGCGCTGAGTCCAAATACGACGTCCGTTTTGCCAAATTCTCATCCGAAATTTTGCCAAAAGCTCCCGAAAATCCCATTTGCTCCGATTTTCGCGCCAAGTCTATTTCTAATGTCCAATTTCGATTCTACAAGCTCCGTTTCCCAAATTAGCCCCCTACAGTCACTGTTTAATGTTGTACAGTTCCTGCGAGAGTCCGGATCATCACACTGCGTGTCTCAATAGATTAGAGATAAAAGTTATTTTATTCTTTAATTGGGTTGTATTATGTATGGTTGCACGTCATTGGTTGATTGGTGGGATGCCGTTAGCACACAACAAGCCCAGATCGAGACGAGCACTTGATGGCGGTCGAATCAAAGAGTTGATGGTGATCGAATCAAGTTGTAGCTCCGGATTGGATCAAGAAGTTGAAGACGATCAAACCAATGACGTGCGTGTGCTTGTATTTATGACCCCTAGACCCCGATTCCGACTCAGTGGCTCGAGCACGAATCTTCTTTTTAGATCCATGATCATCACACTACAACAAAATTATGCTATAGCAACACTTTTAAGTGTTTCTAAAATCTAAAAAAAGTGTCGCTGGCAAAAATACCAACACTTATGGTTAGTGTTGCTATATGTGCCGTCGCTAGGGTGTATAGCGACACATTTTTGTAATGTGTCCCAAAAATGTGTCCCTATAACCTAATTTTAGATATAGATGGAACATAGAAAAGATACTTATACAAAAGTGTCACAAACATATGTCCCTATAACCTAATTTTGTTGTAGTGTCACCGGTTGCATTATATTTATTTTTTATGTGCAGTTTATTTTTATTTGCATGAGATGTAAATAAATAAAATTAAATATGAGACCTAAATACAAATCTCCTCATAAATATTAAGTCGAGCAGTCTTCCACCGTTGTAGAAGTGCGAGCGTCTTTTCTGGTGTTGATTGGCACGGCTGGTTACAGTGGTCAGTTGCATTGGGAAGGCGCAACCACTCTATTAGCATAAAATGCTGTGGAGTAAGGATGGGGTTGGGCCCAATATCTGTCAGGTGAGGGACCTAATGACGGCTTTGCTTACGCATTTGAACGGTGGGTCTGACTTAACTAAAGAATGAGGCCAATATCTGTCAGGTGAGGCCTACAGGACTTAGAGGCTGAATATCGCTGCAATTTGCTTAAGAAGCATTGGACAAGAGTTGTCCACTCATTGGTTTTCGTGTCACCAATATCTGTCAGGTGAGGTGGTGCGGTAAACTGGTGGGACCGTAGTACCCACTTGAAACCCTTATCGCGTTGGATTTCCGTTTCTCTACCCGAGGAGTGTAAGAGACTCGAGGAAATAGTGGGAGGTTAACGTTTGTTTTTAAAAATGTCCCTAAAACAAAATTTTGAAACAAATATAAATATCTAATTTGAATCTTTACTCTCTGCAAAACAAGATATACGCTTCCAATCCTTTTTTTTCTCGTTTTTCGAAATTAACCGCTTAACCGAAACTAATTATAAAGACTGGCTAAGAAACTTAAAATAGTTTTGAGTTTCGAGAAGCTCAGCTATGTTCTCAACCAGGACCTCCTTACGTTACCAAACTGTCCAACAGCTTATCAAAAGGCAGTCTGTTCATTACCATTGTTTGACAATGATCAAAGACCTCGAGGAGCTTAAGAAGCTCGGCATGAAAATGGATAAGGAATTGCAAATTGATATGATTTTGCAATCTCTTCCAGATTCATATGGACAATTTATTATAAACTACCATATGAATAAAATGGACTGCACCAATGCTGAGTTATTGAACATGTTGGTAACGACTGAGGGAACCTTGAAGAGTTCAAGGGGCTCGGTTTTTGCTGTGGAGCGGGCTTCCTTTTCCAAAAGAAAGTCTAATTGGAAGAAGAAACCCGCAAAGAAACAAAAGACTGAAAACAAGCCCAAGAGGGAAGCTCCTAAGAAGAAGGCCGCTGACAAAGGAAAATGTTTCCAATGCAATGTTGATGGCCACTGGAAGAGGAATTGTCCCGTCTATCTGGAGAGCCTAAAGAACAAGAAGAAAGACACACCTTCGGAAGGTATGTTAGACCTGCTCGTAATAGAAACTAACCTTACGGTTACCTCTACTTCCAGTTGGGTCATAGACTCTGGTTGAAGTTCTCATTTGTGTACTTCAATGTAGGGTCTAAGAGAAATTAGAGGGCTGAAAGAAGGTGAAGTTACCCTACGGGTTGGCAACGGAGCAAGAGTTGCTACTGTGGCCACTGACACCTATCCTTTGCGACTACCGTTAGGACATGTGCCTGCTGCTAGCAGAAATTTGATTTCTATTTCTTCTTTAGCACAGGACGATTATATTTTTAATTTTGATAAAGACTACTGCACAATTTATTTTAGAAATAAAATTGTTGGTCGTGGTTTTATGATAGACAGTCTTTACCATTTACATATGGATGTATCTGTGAATGTTTCTGAGCAGGTAGTGAGTGCCGTTGGGTCTAAGAGACCTAGAGAAGAGATAAACCTAAAGTATATGTGGCACCTAAGGCTTGGTCATATTGGATAGGAAAGGATTAACAGATTGGAGAAAGATGGGCTTCTTGGCCCATTGACTTCTGAGCCTTATCCAGTATGTGAATCCTGTCTTCAAGGAAAAATGACCAAATTACCTTTTGTAGGACAAGGGGAAAGGGCCACTGAGATACTTGCCTTGGTACGCACTGATGTGTGTGGCCCATTTGATGTGCAAGCCAGGGGTGGTTATCTCTACTTCATAACTTTTACCGATGATTACTCACGGTATGGATATGTCTATCTTATGAGACACAAATCTGAAGCTTTTGAAAAGTTCAAAGAATTCAGATGTGAAGTAGAGAAGCAAACTGGAAAACCCATCAAGGCTCTTCGATCAGATCGAGGGGGAGAATACCTTAGTGGGGAGTTCCTAAACTATCTCAAAGAAAACGGCATAGTCTCACAATGGACTCCTCCTGGAACACCTCAACTCAATGGAGTGTCAGAACGGAGAAATCGAACTTTATTAGATATGGTTCGATCCATGATGAGTTTCACTGATCTTCCTTTGTTTCTTTGGGGACATACTTTGCTTACCGCAGCCTACCTACTGAATATGATTCCCTCTAAATCCGTTCTTACCATGCCTTATGAGATGTGGCATGGTAAGAAACCAAGTCTTAGTCATATTAAGATTTGGGGATGTTCGGCCCATGTCAAGCGACTACAGGCGGACAAGTTAGAGGCTAGGTCAGAAAGGGCTCATTTTATAGGGTGTCCTAAAGAATCTTTAGGTTACTATTTTTACATCCTAAAGGATCACAATATAGTTGTGAGTCAACACGCTACTTTCTTAGAAAAATAGTTTATTCAAGAAGTAGTAAGTGGGAGAAAAATTGAGCTCGAAGAGAGAGTCTCTGAAGAGCAACGAGTCCCAAAACCTACGGAACCTATTCATGCTGAGCCAGTACATGTAGTACCTAATCCACCTTGAAGATCGAGTAGGATCTCCCTTCCTACAAAAAGATACTTAGGTATTCTTACAGAGGAAGTAGAGGAAATGTTCCTCATAGGAGATAAGGAACATGGAGATGATCCTAAAACCTACAACGAGGCGATGTCTGACATCGACTCCGAGAAGTGGTCGGAAGCCATGAAGTCAGAAATTGACTCAATGTATTCCAACCAAGTCTGGAGCTTGGTAGATCCACCAAAAGGTATAGTACCTATCGGGTGTAAATGGATTTACAAAAGAAAGATAGGTTCGGATGGAAAGGTAGAGACCTATAAAGCAAGGCTGGTGGCGAAAGGCTGTAGTCAACGCGAAGGCATTGACTATCAAGAGACCTTTTCGCCTGTGGCCATGCTTAAGTCCATTCGAACACTACTTGCCATTGCAGCATACCATGATTATGAGATCTGGCAGATGGATGTGAAAACTGCTTTCCTAAATGGATTTCTTGAGGAATATATCTATATGGAGCAGCCTTTGGGTTTCACTTCCAGTGACGAAAGTCACAAAGTATGTAAGCTGCAAAGGTCCATATATGGGCTTAAGCAAGCATCTCGGACTTGGAATACTCATTTTAATGACGTAATCAAATCGTTTGATTTCGTTAAGAATGAGGAGGAACCATGTGTTTATAAGAAAGTTAGTGGGAGTGCTATTACATTCCTCGTATTGTACGTGGACGACATTCTCCTAATTGGAAATGATATTCCAATGCTGACTTCGGTTAAGATATGGTTATTTAAGAAATTCTCTATGAAAGACCTAGGAGAAGCATCCTATATTTTGGGGATTAAAGTCTATAGAGATAGACCTAAGAGGATGCTAGGCCTCTCACAGAAAATGTACATAGAGCAGGTACTGAAGAAGTTCAGCATGGAAAACTCTAAGAGGGGACTTCTACCCCTTAGGCATGGAATTTATCTCTCCAAGAAAATGTGCCCCAATACATCTGAAGAGATTCAACGAATGAGCCAGATCCCTTATGCTTCAGCTATAAGGAGCCTCATGTATGCCATGCTATGTACACGACCTGATATTGCACTTGCTGTGAGTGTCACAAGCAGATATCAGTCCAATCCAGGTGAGGAGCACTGGACTGCTGTGAAAAATATACTCAAGTACTTAAGAAGGACTAAAGATATGTTTTTGGTCTTTGGAGGAGAAGAACTGAAAGTACAAGTATACACTGATTCAGACTTTATGTCTGATGTTGCCGATAGAAAGTCTACGTCGGGATACGTGTTCTTGTGCAATGGTGGTTCGGTGTGTTGGAAGAGTTCCAAACAACCAATCATCGCCGACTCTACTATGGAAGCAGAGTATATCGCCGCATCTGAGGTGCGAAGGAAGCCTTTTGGTTCAAGAAATTTGTTGCGGAACTAGGTGTGATGTCATCAGATGCCATTCCACTTTACTGCGACAACAATGGCGCCATAGCCCTAGCTAAGGAGCCAAGGTCTCATCAAAGGTCCAAGCATATAGAGCGACGGTTTCATATTATACGCGAATATCTCGAGAAGAAATTTATCGAGGTGCAGAGAGTAGACTCCACGGATAACGTGGCAGACCCACTGACTAAGCAGCTGAGCCAGTAGAAGACTGAAGCCCACCTTGAGAAGATGGGGTTTAGGTATATGGCTAATTGGCTTTAGTGCAAGTGGGAGATTGTTAGATGTATGCCCTAGAAGCCAACTTGGCCGACACATATATTCTTTCTAGGATATAAATTTGTATTTGACATTTTACATTATGAATGTTATTGGGTTTTTATTTCCATTCGTGTTGTGTATGTGTTCATGAATTGTCCAAAGAATTAATAAGATGATGATACGTATTCTCAAGAGTTGAGAATTTGAGGCATGTATCATTAGTGATTAATTCCTAAATGCTCCCGATCGATGGATCATCACGGGGACAGTGATTGATCCGGTGAGATTGGTGCACAATCGCTTCCCTTTTAGGGTAGACGAGTCTTGAGTCAACAGTGTGGGGACACTGGAGCGAATGTGCAGGTGGTTGTTGGAGAACAAGGGTACCGAGTGTGATCATCACGAGAAGTCACTTGGATGTCTACTCACTCGTCAGTGACTTACTCGATGTTGCAGTAGTGTGACTGGTCCTTTGACCTGCGGTGTCTCGGCTATTCACAATGGGGTTACTGTAGTTTGACTGTATATACACTTGGTCCCTAGCCATTTGGGTCCTTGCAGTGGGTACATGTTGGCTACAGTAGGTTCGTTGTAGGAATAGGGTGTACACCTATATGGAATCTATCGCCCTTAGTAGAGAAGGGAGTTAGTCCTATGTGATTTATGAGACCGAGTTTAGAAGACCTTGGCCAAGGCGTAGTAAATAACGAAAAGGGTTTTCGATATTAGAAACTCGAGTCGAATAAATTTGACATATGACAGACGGTGGGGTTTGACGAGCAATTCCATGACCTTCGTCTAGTTGGGACTCCGGATAGAAGGATTGTATCACACGTTAACTGCACCTAGAGGTTCAGTATTCCATTCTACTGGAATGCCACTACATGCTGCTAGACGTCACTGGTGGATTGTGGGACTCACGAGAATTATCTGGATGATGATCGATAATTCTTATTGGGCTGAGTTTGAATAGTTCTAACCCACTGAAAAGAGTTTCAGTGATATTGTTGATGGTAATAACAATATATCTCACTACCAGATAGAATAGAACCTATGGGGTCACACACATAAGAGGTTATGACTGGTCGGATAGTTGGATCGTGATTTTTGAATCGCCTTAGACTTAATTGTCAATATGTTGATAATTGGACTAATTTGTAATTATTACAAATTAAGGATATTAAAGTGCAAATGTTGCAAGAGAGGACTTACTAATAGTTAGTAAGTTGTGAGAGGACTTAAGTGCAAATGTTGCATTAATAATTTGATTTGATCAAATTAGAATTGTTCAAGTCGAATTAAATTAGGATTTAATCGATTGAACAGATTAGGGATAAGATAAACTTAAATCTAATTTTAAGTTTATCTTAATGTTTATCTTAATAATTATAAAAAGGGATTATATCCTATCCCACTTTAGACGTACGAGTTTTCTTTAAGAGAAAGAAAAGAAAAAAAAAAAAACCCTAGCCGTCATCTTTCCTCGTCTTCCTCTTTTCTAAATATCCACATTAAAAGAAAAACGTTCTCTGCAAGGGAGCTAGCACCCCGGTGAGAATTTCGATTAAGTCGACAACCTCGTGTGGATACCCGTAGAGGCCGGACGCGTGTGCGCCTTCAAGAGAACCAAATTCCACGATCATCAAATTGCGGTGTAGATCTCCCCGCGCAAAGGTGAAGATTAGATCTTCCTCTTCCTTTTAATCTTAGATACATGAGGGATCCTGTTTTGCGTGGTTTTTGAGATCAGATCTCAAATTTTTCATATTTGTATATTTTATTTCTTTTTCCGCTGCGTTTATTTTTACGCAAAACCTAACACAAGGTCCTACTATCATAAGATCAACCTGCTATGACTCAGTGGCCATAAACTAATCAGAGAAAACCCGATGACCCGGGATCACCGTCATCCCAAACGACTCCCAACACTAGCACCAAGCTAACCTCAACCACCAGACTCCACTCGGCCCCCCGGCACGAGCGCAACATGCGTCCTACACTATCTCGACCACTCGGCCCACTACTCGGGCGAGGAGAAACTCTAAGTCGAGGAAAATAAATATGCAATGTGTAGGAAGATTAAAACATAAAAGAACCTTGCCCAAGTGAGAGTTTTCTAGTAGTCTGGTTAATACATGCAAACATATGACGGAGTGCTAATCAAGGTTCCACAATTTAACATTCATCAAGACCGATACATAAATCTCTAACCATATCATGCATAAATCTTAACCAACATAAGTCACTAGCTTTATCATACATACATCTTAACCAACATAATCCACTAACTTAATCATGCATGCTCTCAATCAACCTAATGTGTACAACTTCATCATGCAAGCTCTCAATCAACATAACATGGACAACATCATCATGCATGCTCTCAATCAACATAATATTGCCAACTTCATCATGCATACTCTCAATCAACATAGCATGGACAACTTCATCATGCATGCTCTCAATCAACATAACATGGCCAACTTCATCATGCATGCTCTCAATCAACATAACATGTACAATTCTTATCATGGTTACTTCCAATCAACAAGGAGTACAACCAACACATACATGCTCTCATTCAACAAGAAGTGCAACTCTAGCATGCATGCTTACTACACAATAGAATTAGGAAGCCGCCCGCTAATTTTGGAAAAAAATTCAACCCACCTGAAAATAGTCGATCCGGTGCCCCATCAAGCTGAAATTTGGTGTGAGTAATCCTTATCCTCTCAGGAATCCAATGCCGTAAGAATCATCTAAATCCTCCACTCGGATTGGGCGCAATCACCTAAATAATGCACGCTGCGCAGATCGATACCAGAATTTCAGCAAGCGCTAATCAAGTAAATACAATGTATACACAGCATTAAATACCTCAAATTGAAGCTCCCCACAGCAATTCTAAGGTGTCCTCTGTCATATAAACATCTCCAAATCTCCAAAAATTCATCTTTAATTTTCCTTAATAATCAAATAACCAAACATTAACATTTGTCCAGAATTTGCTCAAAATTTCAGCATTAACTTCCAAGATTAATAGAGACCAATCCATAAGGAATTTTTCACTGATTTCGAAAGAGAAAATTCTCACCTTAAACTTAAGAAGATGTCTAAACTTTAAAATCCCAAAAATGATTAAGAAATCACCAAGATATCTGCATCCCAAGCTTCATTCATCAACACAAAAGACCAAAATAGTGAACTGCTGTAAACTCGGCAACATGGCCAAGAAGATCGATAATGCTACCTAGACAAACAAGCTCTAAATCCAGCAAGCAAGATCTCAATGGATTCCTCCTCGAGAGTAGATGCAAAACAAGACAAAGAACTCCAAAATACGTGCACAAATCAAAGAGAAATCCCATAAATTCTATGAACTAACAAAAAGTCCAATCTGTACACGAGTGCTCCAAAGATGGAAAATAAACTCCAAGAAAACTCCAGATCTAGGTGAAGTGGTAAATACCAAAGTTGTAGGCCTACCTATCGTGAAGATGTCAAACCAAAAATAAACTCAAAACTCTAAGGAATGAGCTCTGTAAGGCTTCTGCACCGAAACGCGACGGAGTTGGCTGAAAATCTGCAATAATTGTGATGCTCCAAACTTAAGGAAGATGATGAAGATGGAGCTCCAATGTCCTCCAAAAAGCTCAAGGATTGTAGAGGACAAATAGATGAAGCTCTGGTAAAAATTTCTCCAAAAATGGCTGAGTCCAAAAGAGTGAAATGGTGAAAGAATAAGCATATTTATAGCCCAAGAAATCTCTGAAAATTCCCAACTTTCGAGCCCTTGGAGCAAATTCGGGCGCCCAAATCTCCTAAAAGATTCTATTTGACCAGCGCCCAAATCAACCGGAGTCGTCCGATGCTGCCATATGTCGCCCATCTGCGTCGCGCCTCTCGGTCAACAGCCCTGCCAATCAGGCGCCGCCACGTGTTGCCCTCATCCAATCGCGGCCCGACAGCGCAATCGCGTTCGGCCAATGAGGAGCCGCCACATGGCACACCCTGTCACGCCCCGGGTGTAAACCAGAACCCGGACTCGTCTACAAATCCGCCGTGCACACGGTATTTTCCGTGTACACGAAGCGCTGGTAACCTGCTCAGATGTAAAAGAAACAATACTGGAGCATAAAACAGAGCTATACTAAAAACTAATACACCTCAGACAAATGCTGGAAATAAAGTACAATAAACTCTCAAATATGTACATATGTCTCTCCCAGCTCACGAAGTACGTACAACCAGCTAGCTACAGCCAGACCCAAAATAAAAGAAAAGTACAACTGTCTGAGTGTCCGTGGTACATCAAAACTACAGAACTCGGCACCGGGGAAGTAGCTATCTAATCCGCGATCCTGTTACCTCACTCCTGGGTAGAGGGTCCCGCAACTCCGGCAGATGACTCTGCAAAACAAATGGGACAAAAGGAAGAAAAACAGTGGGGGTCAGAACTACTATAAACAGTAGCCTCCCCTAGTGGGTAAACCTCAAAACTCCGAACTGCCCACTAGGACTACAAGAGGCAAAAGTAAGCCAGGGTGGTAAGCTATAACTGAGAACAATTGGTAAAAGTTACCACTAAGATGCCTCTAAAATGATGAGCTAACAAAATAGCTAAAATGTATGCCTCAATGCATATAAGCCTGCCTGGGTAACCCAATCCAGACACCGGTGAACACCGGCACTGCCTGCTATGCTTACTGACTCACAACTCGGCTGTGGGGTGCAGACCGGTTCCTGACCGACAAGGTCCCACCCCTAGGGCAACAGACCGGCTCCTGACTGGCACGGTCCTACCCCTAGGCAACAGACCGGCTCCTGACCGGCACGGTCGTAAGTATACACACTCCGGAGTGGCACTCGAGGGGAGCGACCCTCACGAGTGAAAAGAATGTCGCCATAAGTAACCTGGTACAGTAAGACTGGATCAAGACCCGAACAAGTAGGAAAACCCATCTACTAGAGAGATCCCGATCCCCTATCCCTCAATCTGATGCAATAGAACAATCCGGTCAACCGCCCAAAATCCGCGGCTGCCGCAATTACCCTGTCCTCAACCTGCCTGTCCCCAATTCCCAAATACTTGGCTACACTAGTCCAGTTCCTATGCTAACCTGAGCATATGATCCCCTATAACTAGGTAACTGGAGGAAAATAAACATGGTTTCTCCTATGTCTGTTCCAACATATATGTGTAGCAGAAAAAGATGGCCTAGCTAACTGAGCATACAGCATGCAAATTCATTATTTAGCCAGAGAGTTTCAAATCTTGTATGAAATAACATTGATGCCTTTGTTTACATAACGTAAGTACTAACATGACCCCAGTTAGTTCTCACATCTGCATAAGTTCTCTTAACTGTGTAAAAAGCATGATATAATGAGAATCCATTGTTCTTTTGAAGGTAAACCATTTATCTCCCTTTTTCTTTAAGAATTATTTATTCCACTATCAATGCAAGTGTGAACATTTTACTATATCTCCTACAAGCATGTTAACTTCAGTTCCCCAACACTGCGATTAACATGATTTCGTTCCTCTTTTAATAAGCCTAGTGGGTAATCAAAAGTGGGAGGTGACAACGGTACCCACCTCGAGCGCTAAATCCTGATCCCCAAAAGTAAAGTCCACGCTCAGTCCAGCAGTATCCTCAACACTGTGCCACCTTCCAAAAGAATGTACACAATTAAATATACACTATTCCATCCAAAATCTGCCTAGTTACAACAGTCCGAAGTTTCATAGTTTTCACCTGCGGAAAGATGCCCAGAAAAATCCAAGAAAAATATCGTCACGATCCTCGCGACGAACCCATCGAAACGAGTACCTGCACGCCCAAATCCGAGTTTCCTACGCTGAGATATGAAATCGGCAAGGGAAACACCCCAAATTAAACTGTGCAAATATACTGTGTTAAGAACTCGGAAAGAAGAATGGTTCTCACCTTCGAAGAAGACTCAGAAAATTCTGAGAAAAATCCAGCAGATTCCTTGCGAAAAGTAGATGAAAATTGCCTTTTGAATCACCTCGATCCGATGCCTGAGCGCAAAGATATAGCTAAAACTCCGCAGTGCTGTCCAAAAATCCGCGAGGAAAAATGGGTCAAATGAAAACTCGAGAAACTCCAAAATCCGCATGGAGAACGAGAAAACTCAAAACATTGAAGTTGAAGTCCTACCAGTCGAGAGTCCAACGGCGTGAGAATCGCCAAATTCTGAGATCGGGGTGAGTCGGGGGAGTCCGCGCACTAAACTGCGACGAAACGGGTCGCCGTAGAACGAGTGTCGCGCCGCGCCGAAAAATTGCGAACCTCGGAAAGCGTGCCCCAGAAAATCCAAGGATCCACCAAAGTGAGGAGCACTGTAAGAGGAAAAAGTTTCGTGAAGGGTCCACAGTGAAAATAGTCCAAAAGCCTCAAGAATCTGCCCAAGGAAGCCTATTTATAGGCCCAGCCCACTCCCCCCTTTGGGCCGGATTCGGGCGCAAGATTCGGGCGCCCGAATCCGCCCAGAGGGTCGGACCGTCCCCCGTCCGACGCGCCCGAAACGCTGAGGGCCCGCCACGTACCCCCGCAACAGCAAACAGCTGTGCAGGGTTTCCCCGGGCTAGCCACGTACCCCCCCCCCCCCCCCCCCCCCCCCCGCGGTCAGCGGGGGTAGGTGGGGTGCGCTACGCGGGTGGCGACGCGTGGCGCACTCGAGTGCGGTCGCCACGCGTCAACCGCCCTGCTGCCCCGTACCCCACCGTGCACCCAGTGGACCGCGGCATCGTGAGCCCGCCAATGCCCGGCCGCCAGCTGTCGCGCCCCCGGTCCACTGAACCGCGCCCTTTTTCCTTGCACCGCGCCGCGCGCACCCGCCAACCCGGACACGCCACGTGGCCCGTGCGCGGTCCATGCGCCAGCCGCGCTTCCCCCGTGGACCGAGCGGCGTGAGCCGGCCAATGACAGGCCGCCACGTGGCTCCCGCCGGTCCACGGTCACCCCCATGCACCAGTTTTCCCCGAAAACTTCCGGTAGCCCGTTTTTGGTCATCCGGACTCCAAATTTAACAAGTAAATAGTCATTTTCAAGCGTTTTTCCGTGCTGAATCCAAATCCAACCTCTGTTTGGCCCAATTCTCTTTCTAAAATTCGGCAAATACAGCCGAAGGCCAAAACAGCTAAAAATGTCTCACAGGGTCCATCTGTGGTATCCCATTGATGCACCGTGGGCCAGACACACCAATACTAGGTGTTTTACACAATGGATTCACCGGAAAAGATTGCATGGGAAAACTGGCCACCACACACCCTATCCACTCGGCGCCCGCGCCGCTCCGCCCAACCGCACACTGACGCGTGTCCCGTGCCTCGGTCGCTGCTCTGCGCGTACCGCGCCTGATGCGCCTGCCATTCCGATGTTGCCATGTGTCCCCACCGTGCCAATGGGGAGCTGCCATGTGTCCCCCCGGTCCACGGCTCCCCCTGTGGTGACCCAGATCTCTGCAGGGCTCCTACAGTGTGACCAGCAGCTTCTGGAGGCCTATGTGGCGTGTCGGCGGTGTTTCTACACCAATTTGGACACAAGTGATGGACTTCGGGTGTTAAATCAATCACGTGAGTGATCGGAGGACCCCGTTGGATGTTTATAAGTAGTTTCGCGCGAAGCGGATATTAAAAATGGACTTAGCGCGAAGTTTGGACCAAGGAACACCTTTTCGGATGCCTCCGACAAATTTTGGAATTGGAATTTGGCAAAACGGACAGCGAATTTGGATTCAACGAGCGAAAACTGTGAAAATGGACTACTTACTTGTATTTTTCGGAGTCCGGATGTCACGCCCCGGGGCCGGAACTGTACCCCGGGCTCGCCAACAGATCCGCCGCCCCTACGGAAAGCCCCGTAGAGACGTAGCGTCTAACCTGCAAGAATAGGACAACTATACTAACAGATATCAGAGCTGTAAAAGAAAAGTAACTATGAACAGAAAGTAAAACAGTCTCTCATAATATATACAAAGTATCCTCACCAGAAATACAGAAGTCTCTCCAGAGACAAAAGAGTACAACTCGATACCTCACTACATAATCTCTCAAACATGACACAACCAAAAATATAAGGGTACCTCTATAACACACTGAAGCTGAAGGGGGAAGGGATCTATCTCGCGACTCCCTTACCTCGGTCTGGAAAAGCTGGATCAGCAACAGGTGCAGCAGGAACTGGAGCTGAAGTCCCTGGGAAAAAGACACCACGACGGGTGTGAGAACTACCTCCCACAGTAGTTCTCAGTGGGTGCCGCCAGCAAGCCCGACGGCCTGCCCACTAAGTCTACTAGAGGCATGAGGAAACAAAAAATGGAATACTGAAAGAAAGAACTGGGACTGAAAAACACTACAGCTACTATGTCAATGATAACAGAATAAAAGAGAGTGTATGAACCTCAAATATATATAGATGTATGCATCATGGAAAAACAACTTCCAAAGTATAACCTAATCATAAGGTCTTGTATATGCCCAGACTTGCATGTATAAATCAAACTCAACTCCGGTTACAACAACCCGGTCTCTATCTCAATCTCAACGCCGGTTACAACAACCCGGTCTATAGCTCAATCTCAACGCCGGTTACAACAACCCGGTCTCGCCTCCTCCGGAGTGGCACTCGAGGGGAGCGACCCGCTCGAGTCAAATAACTGCGCAACACTGTCGAGCACAAAAGTGGTACATGCAGGCTATGATCCAATCACTATCTCTATGTCCATGTCCCAAAGATCCCAGATCCACTATCACTATCACTATCACTATCACTATCACAATGCAAACTGGTCTATAGACTGCTACAGACTCCACTCGGTCCCCAGACGCGAGTGCAAATGCAATCCCCAGCTAATAAACCTCCCAGCCTACGACTTGGGGAGAAACACTATGCTCAGAATGACGAGAGTACAACTACTGTGGGGAAGCTAAGGTGATGAATAAATCTGCATACATGTTCACATTTACTGTAGTCTAACCGTGCATGAAATAATTAGTTAACGAACAATTAAGCTAAGTTGAGCTTTCATATTGCAAAACTTACCAAGAAGTCGTCAGATATAGCTGCTAGCTACAGTGGTTCCAACATACAGTTGCACAAATTATTTTACTCACATACTAACCTGCATGCTATTATACTTGTAGAATTAGAGTGCAGTCCATAGATATTGCAAGCAGGATCACCCACCTGATCGGGCTAACTGTCCAGGACGATACAGATAACAAATCCAGCAACCGACAAATTTCCAGGTCCACAAAGCGAAGAGCACAAGAACGGTGCTTACAGAGTCCTGGGTACAACAACCATTCCCAATTACACACAATTCACACACAAAATCAACATTCCCAAAATCTGCATACACAGCTACTGTTCACACGAAAATTTCACCTGAAAATAATTTTCCAGAAATTCCAATAAAAATATCGCGACGATCCTCGCGAAGTGTAGATGTCGATAGGCTCTTGAATCGTTGAATTCCGATGTCCGGATGAGGAGATAAAAATCCGCGAAGTGAGTGCTGTCCAGGAATCTCGCAGCAAAATAGTAGCTCAGTAATGCCTCGAAAACCGTGCCAAAAACCCAAATCCAGACAAAACCCTCAACACGAAAGTCGAAGATTTACCTCTCGTGAATCCAACACCGCAAAAATCGCTGAAAACGACTGTCGGGGCAGCTCTGTGGAAATTTTAGACCGAAAAGTGACGATAACGGGCCTCCAATAGAAATCCGTCGCTCCGCACCACGAGGCAGAAAACGCAGTCGTCGCGGCTTCCAGAAAATCTGAAACTTTGCAGGAAGATTGGCAAGAGGGAGAGGAGAAAATCTCGTGAAGGGCTCAAGAGCTAAATCCCTCGGAAAAAGTCCCAAAATCATGGCCCAAAGGGCCTATTTATAGCCTCTCCCCGAAGTCAGCCCAAAAAAACAAGTTATCCAGAATTCGGGCCCAAATCCGGGCGCCCGAAAACTTTCGGGCGGCTACAGTAACGGGCCGGCCCGTTACTGTGCGCGCCCGAAACGCCCTCAGGCCGCCACGTGTCCCAGGAAGCTTCCCCCTGCACTCGGCGCACACGCCCGACCAATGCCGCGACGCCACGTGTCCCGACCGTGGGTCGTGCACGCCTGCACCCGACCAACCACGGGGCGCCACGTGGCGCCCCCAATTCCGACCCGGTCAACGCGCACGTCGCGCGACGTGCGCGGCCGCGCCCGCCGCCGGAACCGGGTCGGGCACGCGTCCCGAGGCACCGCCTCAGCCGCCACAGCCGAGTGGACCGGGTGCACAACACAGCACCAACCACGGGATGCCACGTGGCATACCCTCGGTCCACCGTGCACCCCGCCAAGGCCCGTGGACCGCGCCCGCTGCGCCGGCCAACCGCAGCGCGCCACGTGGCCCGCGCCCGGTGCACGCGCCCCCGCGGTGGACTGCGCGCCTGCGCCGCCGCCCGCCGCCGCGCTCCGCCGCCGCCGGCGCTCCTCCGGTCGCCGGAACAGTAACCCACGCCTCGATTTCCGTGTTTTCGCGTCCGGGCTCCGAAAAATTCAAGTAAATAGTCCATTTCGCTCGTTTTCGCACGCTGAATCCAAATCCGAGGTCCGTTCAGCCAAATTCCGCTTCTAAAATTTCCCAAAATTTCCCGGAAAAGTAACTTGATCCAATTTTCGTGCCGGGTCACACTCTTAGCTCCAGTAAGCGCGCAAACACCTCACACTCCCAAATTGGACTTCCAGAAAAGAAAACAAGCTCCAAATTTACCAGAAACTCAAATCTGGGGCCCGACACGCACACACGCACTCCCTGAAGCCACAAACCAACAGTAAACCCTAGAGTGGGGATTCGGGTCCTCACATCCTCCCCCACTAAAAGAAAGTTTCGTCCTCGAAACAACACGGCTCAAAAGGAAGTCTCCAAGCCCAAAGGTAAACCTCCAACAACACAACTCCAACTCCCCAGTCGCTACAAACTCTCCACAAAGCGAGTCCAACTACTGGATAAAGCTCAGGAATTCCCAAACACTGGGGACGAGGTAGAACAGCCAACTCTACACGTCCAAACTAGTTGAATTACGCTGCAAAACTTACCAGAAAAAGAAAGGGCCCCACCAGTAGGAAGGTCATCAACCTTCAACTCCCAAATTTAGAAAACAACTGAAATTAGCGAAAAGTTTGAAAGTTTCGAGAGACCAGTGCCCTCGCCCCGATCAAACGAGAACAGGTTCGGGCACCGTCCCCGTTTCTGGAGTAGTCTTTCGAATCTTTCATACTGTTCGCAAATTTTAGCACGAGAGCAAGAAAAGAGGGAGAGAAGTGTTGATGCCATTCCTGCTGTGGCAACAAAACGGAAGCTACGGTCTATCCGTGCCCCTAAAAGAAAAACACCACTCTATCCAAGACCCCTAGAGACAAACCCTCTAGTCCTAGGCGTCACCTATGCTCGACAAGTCGCACCTATCCCAAAGCCGCTGAAGCCACTGCTGCAGGAAGGATGCCTCGGTATCCAGTGGGAATGATCTCCCGTCGTCCAACTCGCGGAAAGGCCACTGTTCTCTATTCGCAATCAAATGTTGCACAATACCGCACCAGCTGGTCATCCCAAGTGCTCAATCTGAAACATGGAGCTGTAACTGAATCGTCTCAACAGTCGGCGTACCGCCTAAAATTTCAGCTGTTCTGATCACGCCCCAAAATTCACCTCTGCTTGAGGATACAAGGAAGAATCCAATCGCTCATGCATGTTACAAAATTCCTATCCCTTAATCAAGAAGAGATGCAAATGCTCTAATTGTTACGGAATTTGAGTTGGCGTATTTCGTGAATGTGTTAAGTCTTGAAGATTGAAGATGAAGAAATTTTGGATCGTCTACCTCAATCTCAAGAAAGAAGAATTCAAAAGGATCAGGTACGTTTAACTAAAGAATTTTGATGATCCGAATACTTCTTATAGTGTAGAAACACCTGGAAGAGGTTTTAATTGCTTATTCATCAAAAACTGGACATGGGACATGTTCAGGATCCGGATCGTGGCTTTCAATCCGGATCCCGAAAGGTGTTTGTTCATACACTGGTTCAATCCGGATCGCAGCACTCTCTGATCCGGATCCCGAACACTAGTTTTACCTGTGTGCTTCTTCGATCCGGATCAGGAATTGCAATCCGGATCCCGAACATGATATTCTGGTAAAACTGTATGAACGATCCGGATCGTGACTACGATCCGGATCCCGAACAGGCAATTTTCTGGAAATCGTGGTTTTTGCTTCTGCAATCCGGATCGCCAGATCTGATCCGGATCGCCGTCGGTAAAACTTTCCAGAAAAGGCTGTTTTTGATCCGAATATTCTTCCTAGGGTTTCTAACCTATAAATAGCCCTTCCATTTCATTTCTAGGGCATCCGCAATAAATCGGCTGGTTAAGAAAAGATAGCCGAAAAGAAAAATCCACATATAGAGAAGAACGGAAATCATTAGATCTATTCAATGGTTCTTCATCTATATTGATTGTTTGATTCTAGGTTTTCCATACTCACATTTTGAGTAGAATCAAATCAATGAATACTTAGATGGTATTTCCGATCTATCTTTAATCTAAGTATTCGGCGGATCATCACCACCCAAACAAACAACGATTTATCCCAAAATCGGCGCGTGGACTCGCGTGGCCTTGTGGATTCAAGGTGTTATCGCTCTCGTGGATTCGGAGCGAGGTGCGTTCGTGGATTCGAAGCGTGCCATTGGGTGAAGACCGTGGATTCGGTTGGACGTCGTGGACTCGACGTTGGACGCTGTGGATTCAGCGTTGGGCGCGGATCGTGGATTCGAGAAGCGTCGTGGAGCGAGCGGAGAAGATCTACTAGGAGCGTATGGTAAGAGGTTGAGTCGTCTGTGAGTACGCTATATCACCTTGTACGTGTGTTAATTCTAGTGGATTTCGCCGTGTTATCGGTCCCGTGGTTTTTTACTCCGGTTTGGAGTTTTTCCACGTAAAAATCTTGTGTGTTCTTTTATTTTTCCGCATTGGGTTTTATCGCACAATGATTTTTTGAGTGTTTATTGTTTACACCTATTCACCCCCCTCTAGGTGTTTTTTCCCCTATTAGATCCTTATTAACCTAAACCCAACAAGTGGTATCAGAGCGGGAATAGGGTTGTAAACAATGGTTGAAGGTGGAAACATCAATCGACCCCCTTTCTTTGATGGAACTAATTATGCGTACTGGAAAGTACGGATGAAAGCTTTCTTAATTTCCATCGACGAAAGGGTGTGGCAATCAATTGAATTAGGATGGTCTAATCCAACTGAAATTTTAGATGATGTTCGCACCTTAAAACCTAGGTCGAAATGGACCAAGGAAGAGATAGACTTATCTTCTTACAATGGCAAAGGATTAATGCTCTATTTAATGCTTTGTCACAAACTGAGTTCTCTCGCGTCTCGGCATGTGAGACTGCGAAAGAAATCTGGGATGTTCTTCAAGTTACGCATGAGGGAACTAACTTAGTGAAGATTCAGAAACTGCAAATGCTCACGAGCAAGTTTGACTCTATCTCTATGGCAGAGAATGAATCCTTCACTGACTATTACACACGATTGCAAGACATCGTGAACTCATGTGCTAACTTGGGAGAGAAGATTCCAGAATTTAAAGTTGTAAGAAAAATTCTAAGAACTCTTCCTGAACGATTTCGCCCGAAGGTCGCAGCCATTGAAACAATTAAACACCCGGACGAAATGCGTGTAGAAGAATTAGTAGGTGCTTTACAAACTTATGAAATGACTTTTCCTACTAACTATTCTTCTGGAAAGGCATCCTCTTCTAAGTCTTCAGGTTACGCATTGAAATCAACTAAAGAAGAAGACGCGGATTCATCCTCCTCGGACGACGACGAGAACATTTCTATGGAGGACTTTGAGAAGCAGCTCGCTCTCTTGACAAGGAAGTTTCGCCGCAACTTTCGAAGGGGAAATTCAAGCAAAACCTCATCCTTCGGAAAGTCGAAGAAAGGCAAGGGTCCTTCAAGCACAAGTCAAGAAAGCAAGAGAACTTCTCAAAGGATAAGAAAAGTTCTGAGGGACAAGTTCAGTGTTTCAAATGTCGAGGCTACGGCCACATTGCAACGGAATGTCCCAACAAGAATCCGGCTAAGAAGAAAGCGATGCAAGTAGTTACTTGGGATGACAACTCCACGTCAAATGAGTCATCGTCAAGTGATGAAGAAGACAACGCGACAGCTTTCCACGCGTCCACCAATCTTCACCCTTCATGTGCTTAATGGCAAGTACATCCGACTCACTGTCCAACTCCACTGTTGAAAAGATTGCAACGGACGATGAATCAGATGATTCGGAAGGTGAAGATTTTGCTTTAGCCTACCATAAGCTTTTGAGGGATTCAAAGAAACTGGCTAAGCAAAACAAGGGGTTGAAAGAGAGATTGCAGGATCTTGAAGATGAAGTAAAAAGGTAACCTCTATCTCAACCGATCTTGAAGTGGAAAGGGACAATCTGATTAAGACAAATGTTTCCCTTCAAGAGTCCAATGAGCAACTCGAGAAGAATTATATGGATATGGTGAACAAAGCGAATTACTTCTTGAAGCTCAACGGCGAGGCTCGACAGGAAAAATTGGAAATGACGGAGACCATACGCCAACTAAGGATGACTTAAAGAGATTTTCTTCTGGAAGGAGTAAGTTGGACAGACTTCTTGGTCTCGGTCAAAGAAATAAGTTCGGCCTCGGATACACTCAAACTGGAGACATTCCAAGTTCGAGTGGTACAGTATTTGTGCCTCAGTCGGTATCTCCTCCTCCGACACCGGTGTTCACGACAAGCAACGACAACGAACCTACTACATCTTCCTCGGAATCGACAAGAACCAAGGTATGTTTTCGTTGTGGCATTTCAGGGCACATAAGAAGAAATTGCAAGACGGAAGCCAAACGCACACCTCAAGCACATCTTGCAATGACTACCAAAAGGGCTATTCCTCGGAAAACAACTGCAATTCATTGAAGGAAAAGAGCCTTGGTAGTACACCGCTCAAGACGACATCATCAAGGAGCAGCAATTCTTCAAGCAAGACGCTCTCACCTAGGAAATCAACTTCACGACCATTACCGACGCACTTCAAAAAGGTTTGGGTGCGCAAAGGTGAAATCTTTCCCTGTCTTGCTACCAATGTTTCTTTGCATGCATATGATAGTTCGTCTTGGTACCTGGATAGCGGGTGTTCCCGTCATATGACCGGCGATAAAAACTGTTTTCAAACATTTGAGAAAAACTCCGGAGGACTTGTTGTTTTCGGAGATGGTCGGTCTTCCAAAATTGTTGGAAAGGGAACGGTAGCTATTCCAGATGGCCCGGTTCTAGATAATGTGTATTTTTGTTCATGGCCTTAAGACTAACCTCATAAGCATAAGTCAACTGTGTGATAGTGGTTATTCAGTTAATTTTTCATCTGATAAATGCACTGTAACTGACATGAACCATGCTTTCTTTTTAAAGGGGGTTAGATCAGAAAACAACTGTTATGTAGTTCCTTCTAAGATTTCTGAAAAATGTAACCTAGCATCTTTGAAAAATGAAACACTTTGGCATGAAAGGCTAGGTCACATAAACTTTAAGGAACTTGCTAGAATTTCAAATAAAGATGTGGTCAAGGGGGTTCCGAAACTTTCTTTTGAACAAAACCTTGTGTGTGGCGGTTGCCAAAAGGGAAAACAGTCTAGGACTGCACACAAGAATTTGAACCACATAGGTACAAAACGGCCTTTGGAACTTTTGCATATGGACTTAATGGGGCCAACTCGTCAACCATCTCTGGGAGGTAAATGGTATATTTTCTTGTTGGTTGATGACTTTTCTAGATATACTTGGGTAGCCTTCTTAAAAGAAAAAGCTGATACCTTTGATTCTTTTCTCGAAATCTGCAATCGTATTATGATAGAAAAGAATGATAAGGATTACTCGAGTTAGGAGTGATAGAGGTGGGGAATTCATAAATTCCAAATTCATTGATTTTTGCATTTCTAATGGCATTAAACATGAATTCTCCGCACCTTACACACCTCAACAAAATGGTGTAGTCGAGCGCAAAAACAGGGTCGTACAGGAAATGGCACGTGTTATGCTTCACAGCCGGAACTTACCTTTTTATTTTTGGGCTGAAGCGGTGAACACTGCTGTTTATGTTATCAATCGCGTGTATTTGCGCCCGGGGACTTTGAATACACCATATGAACTTTGGTTTTGTAGAAAACCTAACATCAAATATTTTCGCATCTTTGGGAGTCGGTGTTTTATTTTACGTGATCGTGAGAATCTTGGAAAATTTGACTCTCGAAGTGACGAAGGGATTTTCTTAGGTTATTCTACAAACAGCAGAGCATATCGAGTTTTTAACTTAGAATCTAAGACGATCGTAGAATCGATAAATGTTAAGGTAGATGAAGCTTTTCATTTTGAATCTGAAAAATCTACCCTCGATATCTCTCTTGATGATGATACACCTGCTAATGCATCTTCTTCTAACAATTCTTTCGATAATAAGTTGATGCATCTAACGGTTCTTCAAGCTTATCTGATGTGCAGGAATCATCTCGTGTACCTCCGCCTACTCCTCTACCTCAAACGTTACGCATCTCCAAGGATCACCCTGAATCGAACATAATTGGAGATCCACAAGAAGGAGTTAGAACACGGAGACAATTGGTTTGCGGATTTGCATGCTATGTATCTCAAATCGAACCAAAGAATGTTGATGAAGCTCTCCAAGATGATTACTGGATTAAAGCAATGCAGGAAGAGCTCCATCAATTCGAGCGAAACAAAGTCTGGGAACTGACGAAGCCTCCGAAGCAACACAATGTGATAGGTACCAAATGGATCTTCAAGAACAAGAAAAACGAAGAAGGTACTATCATCAGGAACAAAGCAAGGTTAGTTGCTCAAGGCTATTCTCAAGTAGAAGGTATAGACTTTGATGAAACTTTCGCCCCTGTAGCTAGACTCGAGTCCATTCGTATATTGTTTGCGATCGCTTGTCATTTTAAAATCAATTATTTCAAATGGACGTTAAGAGCGCCTTTTTAAATGGATTTTTAAATGAGGAAGTTTATGTAGCTCAACCGAAAGGTTTTGTGGATCATAAACTACCTAACCATGTTTTTCGTCTGAAAAAGGCTCTTTACGGTCTGAAACAAGCACCGCGAGCATGGTACGAAAGGTTGACAAAGCACCTTTTGGAAAAGGGCTACACTCGAGGGGGAGCTGACAGGACTCTCTTTGTGAAGCATTATCAAAACAATTTCATAGTTGCTCAAATCTATGTCGATGACATTGTTTTTGGAGCAACAAGAGATAATGATGCTTCTAAATTCGCGGAGACCATGGAAAGCGAATTTGAGATGTCCATGATGGGCGAATTGAACTATTTTCTTGGATTACAAGTTAAACAAAACGATGAAGGAATTCACTTGTGTCAATCCAAGTATGCACTGGAGTTGGTCAAAAAGTTTGATCTTGAAAATTCTAAGGATTTTCCGACTCCAATGGGAACTAGCCATAAGGGACTTGGAAGTGAATCACAAAGTGAGAATGTAGACGAGAAACTGTATGCAGTATGATTGGAAGTCTACTATATCTCACGGCTAGTCGCCCGGATATATCCTTCAGTGTTGGGATTTGTGCGAGATATCAATCAGCACCGAAGGAGGTTCACCTGAAAGCGGTGAAACGGATCATCCGGTATATCAAAGGTACAATCAATTTCGGAATTTGGTATCCTATGGGAACGACTTTGGATATTGTTGGATACTCAGATGCCGATTGGGCTGGATCGGTGGATGACCGGAAAAGCACGAGTGGTGCATGCTTCTATCTTGGCCACTGCCTTGTTGCATGGCACAGTAAAAAGCAGAACTGCATAGCACTCTCGACTGCCGAAGCGGAGTACATTTCTGCAGGAAGTTGTTCAACCCAATTGATTTGGATGAAAAGCGTGTTGAGCGATTTCCGGATTTCAACATCTTCGGTAACCATTTTATGTGACAACACTAGTGCTATTAACATTTCTAAAAACCCTGTGTTGCACTCTAGAACAAAACATATTGAACTTAGATATCATTTTCTTAGAGAGCTAGTTGAATCAAACATTCTTCAACTGTCATATATTTCAACTGAGGATCAATTAGCCGATATCTTAACAAAACCTTTGGATCAAAAACGTTTTATTCACTTGCGTAAAGCAATTGGCATGCTTTCCTTGAAATAAACTCTTTTGAAACCTTTGCTTAGGTTAGGTTTTGTTTTTGTTTTTGTTTTTGTTTTGTTCTTTAA
>CM054934.1:22729894-22811944 GCA_029168755.2 Tillandsia fasciculata | reverse complement strand
AATACACCATATGAACTATGGTTTTGTAGAAAACCTAATATCAAATATTTTCGCATCTTTGGGAGTCGGTGTTTTATTTTGCGTGATCGCGAAATCTTGGAAAATTTGACTCTCGAAGTGACGAAGGGATTTTCTTAGGTTATTCTACAAACAGCAGAGCATATCGAGTTTTTAACTTAGAATCTAAGACGATCGTAGAATCGATAAATGTTAAAGTAGATGAAGCTTTTCACTTTGAATCTGAAAAATCTACCCTCGATATCTCTCTTGATGATGATACACCTGCTAATGCATCTTCTTCTAACAATTCTTTCGATAATAATGATGCATCTAACGGTTCTTCAAGTTTATCTGATGTGCAGGAATCATCTCGTGTACCTCCGACTACTCCCTTACCTCAAACGTTACGCATCTCCAAGGATCATCCTGAATCGAACATCATTGGAGATCCACAAGAAGGAGTTAGAACTCGGAGACAATTGGTTTGCGGATTCGCATGCTACGTATCTTTATCGAACCAAAGAATGTTGATGAAGCTCTCCAAGATGACTACTGGATTAAAGCAATGCAGGAAGAGCTCCATCAATTGAGCGAAACAAAGTCTGGGAATTAACGAAGCCTCCGAAGCAACACAATGTGATAGGTACCAAATGGATCTTCAAGAACAAGAAAAATGAGGAGGTACTATCATCAGGAACAAAGCAGGTTAGTTGCTCAAGGCTACTCTCAAGTAGAAGGTATAGACTTTGATGAAACCTTCGCCCCTGTAGCTAGACTCGAGTCCATTCGTATCTGTTTGCGATAGCTTGTCATTTTAAAATCAAATTATTTCAAATGGACGTTAAGAGCGCATTTTAAATGGATTTTAAATGAGGAAGTTTATGTGGCTCAACCGAAAGCTTTCGTCGACCATAAACTACCTAACCATGTTTTTCGACTGAAAAAGGCTCTTTACGGTCTGAAACAAGCACCGCGAGCATGGTACGAAAGGTTGACAAAGCACCTTTTGGAAAAGGGCTACACTCGAGGGGGAGCTGACAGGACTCTCTTTGTGAAGCATTATCAAAACAATTTCATTGTTGCACAAATCTATGTCGATGACATTGTATTTGGCGCAACAAGAGATAATGATGCTTCTAAATTCGCGGAGACCATGGAAAGCGAATTTGAGATGTCCATGATGGGCGAATTGACTTATTTTCTTGGATTACAAGTTAAACAAAACGATGAAGGTATTCACTTGTGTCAATCCAAGTATGCAATGGAGTTGGTCAAAAAGTTTGATCTTGAAAATTCTAAGGATTTTCCGACTCCAATGGGAACTAGCCATAAGGGACTTGGAAGTGAATCACATAGTGAGAATGTAGACGAGAAACTGTATCGCAGTATGATTGGAAGTCTACTGTATCTCACGGCTAGTCGCCCGGATATATCCTTCAGTGTTGGGATTTGCGCGAGATATCAATCAGCACCGAAGGAGGTTCACCTGAAAGCGGTGAAACGGATCATCCGATATATCAAAGGAACAATAATTTCGGAATTTGGTATCCTATGGGAACGAGTTTGGATATAGTTGGATACTCAGATGCCGATTGGGCTGGATCGGTGGATGATCGGAAAAGCACGAGTGGTGCATGCTTCTATCTTGGCCATTGCCTTGTTGCATGGCACAGTAAAAAGCAGAATTGCATAGCACTCTCGACTGCCGAAGCGGAGTACATTTCTGCAGGAAGTTGTTCAACCCAATTGATTTGGATGAAAAGCGTGTTGAGCGATTTCCGGATTTCAGCATCTTCGGTAACCATTTTATGTGACAACACTAGTGCTATTAACATTTCAAAAACCCTGTGTTGCACTCTAGAACAAAACATATTGAACTTAGATATCATTTTCTTAGAGAGCTAGTTGAATCAAATATTCTTCAACTGTCATATATTTCAACTGAAGATCAATTAGCTGACATCTTAACAAAACCTTTGGATCAAAAACGTTTTATTCACTTGCGTAAAGCAATTGGCATGCTTTCCTTGAAATAACTCTTTTTGAAACCTTTGCTTAGATTAGGTTTTGTTTTTGTTTTTGTTTTGTTCTCTATCTATGTTTTGTGCATAGGACATTAATTGAGCATAAATCATAATTGACTTTAATTGCATCCTTTCACACATTTAGAAATTTATTATGCTTTTGATATCATAATATTTCAATGTTGCAATGATCATTTATGTTAATTAAACCATCTTTTAAGTGATCAAAGTCAATTTCTCTCTCAATGATCTCTTGGTATAGTCATTATCTTATTTGATTGCTTAGTCGAGTATGAATGCGAGATCAATTTTTGGTTGAATACCTTATATATTAAAAATTGATAGCCAATTGAGGGGGAGTCAAAGAAATGTAAAATGCTCAAAAGATGTGGAAAGAGTTACATCCCAATGAGGAGTGTGAAAACTACCACCACATGGAGGAAAAGAAAAAGAAAAAAAAGATACCCATGAATGCAAAGCAAATTTTTGTTTTAAAAATTGTTGATGAAATGCATATTGAAATACTTGACTCAGTCATATTTCATGGTTGGTATAAGGTGGGATTTTTGATAAAAGATGCTCAAAGAGCCACTCCTTCAACAGATTGTCTAGATATATTATCTAACTTATCTGGGATTTCAAACATCTATTGATCTTTGTACTTCATTTTCTTTACCAAAATTGATGATTTGATAAAGGCATTACGCATAAGATCAGGATAGATGTAATTGAAGTTGTTCAACTTTAAGTGTTTTAATTTCATAAATTTTCGTTTCATTTTTGAGTATTTTTGATAGATTTGTATAATCTATTTCTTGTTGTATGAAACGATGATTTTTGTTTAAAGTTGATATGGTAAAGTGCTTACATACTTTTTCTGGATTTTATGAAATTTTTCTAAATTTTCTGAAGAAAAAGGTGGAGCCGATCCGGATCGGGGTAAGTGATCCGGATCCCGAACGCAGGCTGTTTCCTGCGGGTAGCCGATCCGGATCACATTCTCGATCCGATCCGGATCACGGCTAGGGTTATTATAGAACAAAGAGATTTCTATTTCTTTTACCCTAATCTTTTGTTCTCAAGTCTCTAGAGCTTCTCTCTCTAGATTTCTTGCATCTTGCTTGAGCGCTCCAAACTCAAGTTCTTCGATTCCAAGTAAGTTTTATTGATCAAAATCTCGGTTTTTCATTGTTTTTGCATGTTTGCTCAAAACGTGAGTGGAATTCATGGATCTTTTTCGTTTGTGAATGGTTTTTGATCAAATTTCTTTTGAAATAAGAACTCTGGGTCATTAGTTTTGATTTATGCTTGGTTTTCTCAAGATAAACGAATTTTTGGCTTCGATTTCAATATTTCGGTTTTAGGGCATAAAGAGGAATTTTTGAAAATCATGCGATTGATCTATTTTTAAAATTCTTTTTGCAAAACTAATTTGATTCTTAGTTTCTCTACATGATTATGATTCTTTGGATACAATTTTTCAAAATTTTGAAAACTGAAAATTTTCATGTTCTTGAGTGCTCTTCACAGGAACTTCAATTTCTTAAAGCACCTGTTCAATGGGTTTCTCAAGATCATTCTTCTCCTGGTGTAGTATCCGCCGGTTTAAAGTGCTGTGGACCCTTTCTTCGGTCTAATAATTCTTTGTTTCTGGGCAGATCGTCGGGGCTCGCGAGTATTTTTAGTCAATAAAGCTCGCGAAACGGAGAACGGCGGCGAAATCGGTTCTGGATTCCGACTCCGGAATCTCCCAGAATAAATTCCGGAAGGTTAGTACGGTCCGGACATTTAACCCAAATACCGCGGCAGACTGGGCCCAGGTTCGCACCCCGATCGACCCTTTTATTTCACTTGGGGTTAGCCCGATTGCACCAAACTGGCTAATTAAATTAGTTGGGGTTTTTAGGTTTGGAAAAAAAACCCCCCCTTCGTATTATTTCCCTCTTCCTCCTTGCCCTAGGCGTGCAACGTAACGGGGAACCGACTTCCCCAATCTCCCTCTTCCCCATCCGATCGCGTGGAGAACCAAGGTGGAGCGCGCAAGAACGGGACGATCCCTTCTTCCTCTTGTCGAACCCTAAGTCGACGAAACCGAGGTGAGCATGATTTAGGTTTCGTAATTTGGGGTTCTCGTCTTCTTGTTCTTGGCCTTCGAGGCGGGGGAGGGCGTCGGCGCCGCCGGAGGCCGGCGCAGGCAGGGCCGCGCACCACGTGCGGGCGGCGCGGCCATGCACCCGCGCGGGGCTGGCCGCGCGTGCAATCCCGCATGCGGGCGGCTCCGCATGCGGGCGGCGCGGCCATGCAACCGCGCGGGCCCGCATGCGGGCGGCACCCGCATGCGGGCGGCGCGGCCATGCAGCCGCGCGGGCCCGCATGCGGGCGGCACCCGCATGCGGGCGGCGCGGCCATGCAGCCGCGCGGGCCCGCATGCGGGCGGCACCCGCATGCGGGCGGCGCGGCCATGCAGCCGCGCGGGGCCGGGCGCGCACGCGCCCGCGCGTGCGGGCAGCACGCCCGCGCAGCCGCGGGGGGGGGGCCGGGGCGTTCCGCGGGAGCCGCGCGCTGTCCGCGTTGCTGGCCTCACCCGAGGACGTTGCCGTTTTCGCCAAGCGGCGGGTGATGCCCCACGCCCGACCGAAAGAGTCGGGCGTGCCGCATTCTTTTACTTATTCTCGGTTGCTAGTTACTGACTCCTGTACAGCGGTGTCGTGTAGGTTCGGGCGGCCGTACCGAGACGCGAAAGGACCTAGAGTCGACCAACAGCGCGACAACGCAAAGGTGGGTTTCTTTGAGACTAAGTGTAGACTTGATGTCCTTGGGTAATGTTTAACTGCATTTTTGAATTACTAATGCTGACGGTCTCTATATAGTCGCGATATTATTCTGTATCTGGGTTACTGTGCTCTTGGTTGCGACACGCGCACCCGCGGTCTGGCCACCGCAAAGGGTGCTCTTTTCCGGGAAAGCGGTCTTCGACCCGTGTTAACCCACAAGGTGAAGCGGTGGGGGCCCCCGTAGGTGTGGGGTTTGAGGCATCAAAAGGTGGGGGAAAAGGTGCGATCCGTCGGGATGGGTGTCCGACGGGGTCAGGTGCCCCAAGGTGTGAGCGGTTGGATCTGTCGGGGTAGGTGCCCGACGAGATCAAGGTGTATAGGTGCTACAGGCGGTACAGAGGTTGCAGGTGATATACATGTTCGCGTTTCTTTTTCCTGGGAGTCGAGTGGTTGCTCCAGATAGTTTTACTATTAGGTTTGGTTTTCTTTCCTGCATACTATTACTATCGCATGTCGCTGACTACCCACTCCGTGACAGGTTCATCCAGGGGTGAGCGATAGGCGGCGGTGAGGACGGGACGAGAGTAGTCGGGCTGTGAGGAGCCCTAGTTTGTATCTCCTTTACTTTTCCCTGCACTTTTATTTGGTACTGTAGACTACAGTGTGGTTCGCGATACCCTCGTGGGGTCGATGTGGATGTTGACTGCAGGTGTTTCGGTTTGGTATTATGGACTGCTTTATTTATCCCCGTTTGGCTATTTCTTTCCAAAGCAAAACAACTAGAAAAGAAAAGAACTTCGAAAACTTGTTTTCAAAACCACGGGTCGGGTGGACCCGTTTTCTAAACCATGTGGATTTATGGGATTTTCTAAACTATTTTCAAAAACCTCGGGTCGTGTGGACCCGTTTTCCAAACCCTGTGGATTTATGGCATCTTTCCAAAACGTTTTCAAAACCTTGGGTCGTGTGGGCCTGTTTTCAAAACCGTGAGTTTATGCTTTCAACTTGATCGCCGACGGGCTCTCTGTATTGTTTACATTGTTGATTGAATGCTCAGACTGTTGTGATTATCTGAATGCTTGGGTTGAGATGTTGGAATAGCCGCGACGCCGTGCATATACAGAGGAGACTCTGCCCGATTTTCGAGTAAATCTGTATATGCGGCGGGTCTGGGCACGCGCCGGGGAGGACCCAATTGAAAAAAAAAAATAGAGACTCAACTTTCTAACTCTTCTTTTCCGCTGATCGAGACCCCCGGGGCGTGACAGATTAAGATGGTATCAGAGACAAAATTTTTTTCTTTTAATCACAACAGTGAAGGTCTAACATCCACAGTAGTGCCACACTTGTCTACGAGTAAATGAAAGGTGCAGGGCTTAAGGGTTAGGACGTGAGAGATCGGGGGAGGGATGTGTAGAAAATGTTTTCCTTTCCCTCTCGAGATTATGGTGGTTCTTTCTAGCGGATTTGTGTGCTAAGTTTTGTTTGTTCTGTTGGTGTGTCTGCACAGACAATGGTCCGAACCAGAGCGTCGGCCGGGGACGAGGGGGCGGATGCGACGGCATCGGCGGCCGCGGAGAACCAACTCCTGCGGCAGCAACTACGAGAAATGGCGGGGCAGCTGGCAGCCCTCACTGATCATGTGCGTCAGCTGACGCAGCGGCTCCCGGCCGCGACGGCGACGGTCGTCCCGGCCCCTCCGCAGGGGCCAGCCGCGCCAGCAGCAGTGCCACAGGTGGCAGAGACTGGGGAAGGGGCGGCCCCTCCACCGGTAGCAACGGCCGGGACAGCATCAGCCCAGGCCGCGACGCCGACGACAGCACCCGCGACAGCGTGCCCGGGGCCGGCACCGGGGGTCCCCGGTGGGGGTACCTCGGGGGAGACCCTGGTAGCGCCCGTCCCCACCGTGGTAGCCGCTACCGCGGGAGAGGGGACGGTGCCATTGTCAGAGCGGGAGCGGGTTCGAGCCAATCTGGCGGATTTCATAAAGTACGATCCACCCGTCTTCACGGGAGAAACGACCGATCCCTGGGTCGTCGAGGACTGGGTAGGGTCGATGGAAAAGTTGTTTGAAGACCTGCTCATGGAGGACTGGGAGCGAGTTCCCCTAGCGGTCCACTGTCTGGGGGGGAACGCCCGCTTGTGGTGGAAGACGGTGCGGCCCGATCCCGCCACGGGCGCCGCGCTTCCATCTTGGACGACGTTCAAGCAAGAGCTGTTTGGAGCCTTTTTCACAAACAGCGTCAAGAAGAAGCTAGAGGATGATCTGAACCACATCCAACAGGGGAACAAGACGGTCATGGAGTACCAGCGCCAGTTCGTGCGACTGGCAAACTGCGTCCCGTTCGTGATAAGGGACGAGGCCCACAAGGCGCAGCTGTTTGTGGACGGTTTGAGAAGCGACATCTTCCAAGTGGTGCAGGCGGCCGACTTGCACACGTTTCAGAAGGTGGTCGATCGGGCCACGGTGGTCGAGCGCGGGTTCGCGGTGACACGCGCCAAGAGGGAGGCCCCGACACAACACGAGGATAGGAAGCGGCAACAGCAGAGCTACGGGGGGGGGTCTTCTGCTGGAAGCAGACCCCCCAAGCGGTGGAGACCCCAATCTGGAGCACGGAGCGCGCCTACCGGAGGGCCGAGGCTAGGAGACAGGCCTTGTGTGATCTGCGGGGGGGCGCACCAGGTGTTGGACTGCCCTCAAAGAGTCGATCATTGCTTCCGCTGTGGCAAGCAGGGGCACTTCCGCCGCAACTGCCCCCTTGCCATGGGATCAGCTTCTTCTGCCGCATCCACGCCTTCGCCACAACTTTCCGGGCGGGGGAAAGCCCCCATGGGGTCGACCTCTAGGCCCCCGGCACCGCGGCACGAGGAGGCGAGGCAGCCTCAACCGGGCGGGCGAGTCTACTCAATGACCCGCCAGGAGACCGACCCACCGGTGGACATGCTTGCAGGTATTACTTCTGTTTCCAATTCCCGTGCTAGAACCCTCTTTGACACTGGAGCAACCCACTCGTTCATTTCTCGCGATTACGTGTTTATGCATGACCTCGAGGAGACACCTCTCCAAAGCCTTATGACGGTCCAGACGGCGGGTGGGACACTGGAGGCGACCAGTTTGGTGGCTACCTGCCCAATTAGGCTAGGGCGACTGGCTTGCCCTTGGGATTTGGTGGTGATTCCCCTGAAGGAGTACGACGTTATCTTGGGCATGGACTGGCTCTCAAGGTACCAAGTGCTCATCGACTGCGAGAAGCGGATGGTGCAACTGCAAGAACCAAGTTTTCCAAAGAATGCATACCTGGCGTGCAAGAGTACCTCCTTTCCGGCAGTCATCTCAGCGGCCCGAGCCAGGAGACTGGTAGAGGGTGGGTGTGTGGCCTACTTGGCATCGGTGGATTTGGTTACCCGACCCTCGACGACACCTTCAGACATCCCAGTAGTGAGAGACTTCCCCGACGTCTTCCCAGCGGAACTGCCCGGGTTACCCCCAGAGAGAGAGGTGGTGTTCCCTATTGAACTCATACCGGGCACTCAACCTATCACAAAGGCGCCTTACCGAATGGCCTTCGCGGAGTTAAAGGAGCTAAAGGCGCAACTGGAGGACCTTTTAGACAAAGGGTTCATCAGGCCGAGTGTGTCACCCTGGGGCGCACCGGTACTCTTTGTACGGAAGAAGGACGGAAGCTTGCGTCTCTGCATCGACTACAGGGGAATAAACAAGGTCACGGTGAAAAATAAGTACCCCCTGCCCAGAATCGACGATCTCTTTGACCAACTGCGGGGAGCAACGGTCTTCTCAAAGATTGATCTGCAGTCGGGCTACCACCAGCTCCGGGTTCGGAACGAGGACGTTCCGAAGACCGCCTTTCGGACCCGATACGGCCACTACGAGTTTACGGTCATGCCGTTCGGGCTTACGAACGCCCCCGCGGTCTTTATGGATATGATGAACCGGATCTTCAGACCATTCCTAGACCGGTTCGTGGTGGTCTTCATCGACGACATACTGATCTATTCACCCACCGACGAGGAGCACGGGGACCATTTACGAACGATTCTCCAAACCCTCAGGGAGCAGAAGCTGTTCGCTAAGCTCAAAAAGTGTGAGTTCTGGCTGCGTGAAGTGGGGTTTCTGGGGCACGTGATCTCGGCGAAAGGAGTCGCCGTGGACCCCAAGAAGGTGGAATCGGTAATCGACTGGCAGCCGCCAACGACGGTGACGGAGATCCGCAGCTTCTTGGGATTGGCGGGATACTACAGACGCTTTATAGAGGGTTTCTCGAAGATTGCGGCCCCCTTAAACCGGCTGACTAGGAAAGGAGAAAAGTTTGTGTGGTCGACACAATGCCAGGAGAGCTTCGAAGAACTTAAGAGAAGACTAACCAGGGCACCAATTCTCGTACTACCTATACCCGGAGAGGATTATGATGTGTATTGCGACGCATCGAGGATCGGTCTGGGGGGTGTGTTGATGCAACAGGGGAAAGTAATAGCCTATGCGTCCAGGCAGCTGAAAGACTACGAGAAGAACTATCCGATACACGATTTGGAACTGGCCGCAGTGGTCTTTGTTTTGAAGTTATGGCGACACTACCTCTTTGGTGTCCACTGTAACGTCTTCTCTGACCACCAAAGCCTCAAGTACCTGTTCACCCAGAAGGAACTAAATCTGCGGCAGAGACGGTGGCTGGAATTATTGAAGGACTACGATCTAACGATCCAGTACCACCCCGGGAAAGCAAACGCAGTGGCGGACGCTTTAAGCAGGAAGGGGCAACTAGAAGAGGCGACGGCGCGCGCGATAACTGAGCAGAGCACCTTGATCGCGGAATTCTCCCGAATGAAGTTGGAAGTGGTACCAAGTGGCACAGTCGCACAACTGCTAGCTTTGGTGGTAAAACCGACACTGTTCGAGAGAATTCGAGGGGGACAGCAAGCGGACTCGTATTTGCAGCTCATACGAGATAAAATCTCGTCGAATCCGGGAGGGGACTTTTCCGTGGAAGACGACGGCATGATACGTTTCCGCGGGCGGATCTGCGTGCCGGATACCCCGGAATTGAAGGAGGAAATCTTAGCTGAGGCACACCGCGCCCCTTATGCGGCACATCCGGGGGGTACAAAGATGTACAGGGACCTCAAACAGACTTTCTGGTGGCCCAAGCTGAAGGGGGATGTGACTCGTCACGTTGCGCATTGCCTGGTTTGTCAGCAGATAAAGGCAGAGCATCAGCGGCCGGCGGGAAAGCTACAACCATTACCGGTACCGGAGTGGAAGTGGGATCAGATCACCATGGACTTCGTCACTGGATTCCCGCGTTCACACCAAGGGCACGACACGATCTGGGTAATTGTCGACCGGCTAACCAAGTCAGCACACTTCCTACCTATTCACACAACCTGGACCAGAGAGCGATTAGCCCAAGTCTACCTCGGCGAGATCGTGAGACTGCACGGAGTGCCGGCATCGATCACATCGGATAGGGACACACGCTTTGTTTCGAAGTTTTGGCAGAGCCTACAGCAGGCCTTGGGGACCAAGTTACAGTTCAGCACGGCCTTCCACCCCCAAACGGACGGACAGTCGGAGCGAGTGATTCAGACGCTGGAGGACCTGTTGCGAGCCTGCGTGCTAGACTGGGGGATCAGTTGGGAGCGTTACCTACCCCTCGTCGAATTCGCCTACAACAACAGCTACCAGGCCAGCATCCAGATGGCACCTTACGAGGCCTTGTACGGCAGACGCTGCCGATCCCCTATCTGTTGGGACGACTTGGGAGAACGGAAGTTCTTGGGACCCGATTTAGTAGAAGAAACCGAAGAGAAGGTTCGCCTTATCAGAAAACGCCTACTGACCGCCCAAAGTCGGCAAAAGAGCTACGCGGATCGGAGACGCCGGGACCTGGAATTCCAAGTGGGGGAACACGTGTTTCTGCGGGTCTCGCCGTCCAGAGGAATCAAGCGCTTCGGGCTCAAGGGCAAGCTAAACCCACGGTATGTGGGGCCGTTCGAGATCCTGGAGCGCATTGGTCCAGTGGCTTACCGCCTCGCCCTACCGCCGACCCTCAGCCGGGTGCACGACGTGTTCCATGTTTCGATGCTCAAGAAATACCTCCCCGACCCATCGCATGTCCTGGACGTCTCGACGCTCGAACTGAAGGAGGACCTGAGCTTCGAGGAAGCCCCGGTGCGGATCTTAGCAAGAGAGAGCAAGGCGCTCCGAAACCGAGTCATCCCCTACGTAAAGGTACTCTGGAACAATCACGAGGAGCGGGAAGCGACGTGGGAGCTGGAGTCCAAGATGAGGGAGGGCTATCCCTATCTTTTCCCTGGGAACCAAGTTTGAGTTTCGAGGACGAAACTCGTTTTAAAAGGTGAGTGGTGTAGTATCCGCCGGTTTAAAGTGCTGTGGACCCTTTCTTCGGTCTAATAATTCTTTGTTTCTGGGCAGATCGTCGGGGCTCGCGAGTATTTTTAGTCAATAAAGCTCGCGAAACGGAGAACGGCGGCGAAATCGGTTCTGGATTCCGACTCCGGAATCTCCCAGAATAAATTCCGGAAGGTTAGTACGGTCCGGACATTTAACCCAAATACCGCGGCAGACTGGGCCCAGGTTCGCACCCCGATCGACCCTTTTATTTCACTTGGGGTTAGCCCGATTGCACCAAACTGGCTAATTAAATTAGTTGGGGTTTTTAGGTTTGGAAAAAACACCCCCCCTTCGTATTATTTCCCTCTTCCTCCTTGCCCTAGGCGTGCGACGTAACGGGGAACCGACTTCCCCAATCTCCCTCTTCCCCATCCGATCGCGTGGAGAACCAAGGTGGAGCGCGCAAGAACGGGACGATCCCTTCTTCCTCTTGTCGAACCCTAAGTCGACGAAACCGAGGTGAGCATGATTTAGGTTTCGTAATTTGGGGTTCTCGTCTTCTTGTTCTTGGCCTTCGAGGCGGGGGAGGGCGTCGGCGCCGCCGGAGGCCGGCGCAGGCAGGGCCGCGCACCACGTGCGGGCGGCGCGGCCATGCACCCGCGCGGGGCTGGCCGCGCGTGCAATCCCGCATGCGGGCGGCTCCGCATGCGGGCGGCGCGGCCATGCAACCGCGCGGGCCCGCATGCGGGCGGCACCCGCATGCGGGCGGCGCGGCCATGCAGCCGCGCGGGCCCGCATGCGGGCGGCACCCGCATGCGGGCGGCGCGGCCATGCAGCCGCGCGGGCCGCATGCGGGCGGCACCCGCATGCGGGCGGCGCGGCCATGCAGCCGCGCGGGGCGGGCGCGCACGCGCCCGCGCGTGCGGCAGCACGCCCGCGCAGCCGCGGGGGGGGGGGGGCCGGGGCGTTCCGCGGGAGCCGCGCGCTGTCCGCGTTGCTGGCCTCACCCGAGGACGTTGCCGTTTTCGCCAAGCGGCGGGTGATGCCCCACGCCCGACCGAAAGAGTCGGGCGTGCCGCATTCTTTTACTTATTCTCGGTTGCTAGTTACTGACTCCTGTACAGCGGTGTCGTGTAGGTTCGGGCGGCCGTACCGAGACGCGAAAGGACCTAGAGTCGACCAACAGCGCGACAACGCAAAGGTGGGTTTCTTTGAGACTAAGTGTAGACTTGATGTCCTTGGGTAATTGTTTAACTGCATTTTTGAATTACTAATGCTGACGGTCTCTATATAGTCGCGATATTATTCTGTATCTGGGTTACTGTGCTCTTGGTTGCGACACGCGCACCCGCGGTCTGGCCACCGCAAAGGGTGCTCTTTTCCGGGAAAGCGGTCTTCGACCCGTGTTAACCCACAAGGTGAAGCGGTGGGGGCCCCCGTAGGTGTGGGGTTTGAGGCATCAAAAGGTGGGGGAAAAGGTGCGATCCGTCGGGATGGGTGTCCGACGGGGTCAGGTGCCCCAAGGTGTGAGCGGTTGGATCTGTCGGGGTAGGTGCCCGACGAGATCAAGGTGTATAGGTGCTACAGGCGGTACAGAGGTTGCAGGTGATATACATGTTCGCGTTTCTTTTTCCTGGGAGTCGAGTGGTTGCTCCAGATAGTTTTACTATTAGGTTTGGTTTTCTTTCCTGCATACTATTACTATCGCATGTCGCTGACTACCCACTCCGTGACAGGTTCATCCAGGGGTGAGCGATAGGCGGCGGTGAGGACGGGACGAGAGTAGTCGGGCTGTGAGGAGCCCTAGTTTGTATCTCCTTTACTTTTCCCTGCACTTTTATTTGGTACTGTAGACTACAGTGTGGTTCGCGATACCCTCGTGGGGTCGATGTGGATGTTGACTGCAGGTGTTTCGGTTTGGTATTATGGACTGCTTTATTTATCCCCGTTTGGCTATTTCTTTCCAAAGCAAAACAACTAGAAAAGAAAAGAACTTCGAAAACTTGTTTTCAAAACCACGGGTCGGGTGGACCCGTTTTCTAAACCATGTGGATTTATGGGATTTTCTAAACTATTTTCAAAAACCTCGGGTCGTGTGGACCCGTTTTCCAAACCCTGTGGATTTATGGCATCTTTCCAAAACGTTTTCAAAACCTTGGGTCGTGTGGGCCTGTTTTCAAAACCGTGAGTTTATGCTTTCAACTTGATCGCCGACGGGCTCTCTGTATTGTTTACATTGTTGATTGAATGCCCAGACTGTTGTGATTATCTGAATGCTTGGGTTGAGATGTTGGAATAGCCGCGACGCCGTGCATATACAGAGGAGACTCTGCCCGATTTTCGAGTAAATCTGTATATGCGGCGGGTCTGGGCACGCGCCGGGGAGGACCCAATTGAAAAAAAAAAAAATAGAGACTCAACTTTCTAACTCTTCTTTTCCGCTGATCGAGACCCCCGGGGCGTGACACCTGGTCTCTATGGTACATACTCGAGCCACGAACAAATTAAAGAGAGCTAAGAAAACACAACAAAAGGGTGAGTTTGTTGAGGTCAGTGACACAGAAGTGGACTGTCATGAGGTAGATTGGGCTGCATTGACAGATGATGATGATGATTCTTTGCCTGAACAAAAAGCCTCTGATGGTTCAAAAGGAAAGGCAACCATGGATACAGGGAAAGCACCTATGGCTGCACCAACCATCTCTGTGAAAAGAAAACGACTAACTAGACGCTTCGGACTACGACAGGACATTAATGTTAACACGCCGATAGCTCCTAACTCCCCACCACGTGTGGAAGAAGTGTTTGTTAACGCTGATCGTCTTAGAGCTTTTGCACATCGCGAATGCATTGGCGAAAGGCATGTTAACGTTGAGGCTCTACGAGGTCACTCCCCTGAGTTTGGTGTTCTGATTGAACAAGCAAACCTTATTCAAGTGTGCCGATTCCCAGAAACGCTTGGCTACTGTCTGCATCACGTGAGGACCTTCTATACAAATGCACGGCAACTTCGAGAGTTTGAAAACGGTCCAATGGAGTTTTACACGAATATCCAGGGTACAAGATTCAAGATTACTCCACATTTGATAGGAGAGGTTTTGGGAATGCAAGCCAGCAAGACAGGAATTCATTACTTAAAGGGAATAAGTTTGACAAACATGATGTGGCAAAAAGTTATAGAGGGAATTTGTTTGGAGGGCACACAATCAACCGAAAAATCTGTCAAATCTAAAGAACTTCGTCTTGAGTACAGGTTCCTAAACTTCATCACATGTTACAATATCCTTCCAAATATGCAGACGAAGGTTGTGAGATGGGATCGGTTGCTGTTTTTGTATCTCATAGGACATCCGTCAGAGGCAACGGCATTGAATATCAACATTCCATACATTATTTGGAATAGAATGGCGAGATATGTTGAGCATCCTCATCCCACTGAAAGAATTCCATTTCCATTGATTATAATGAGGATCTTAAAGAAATTTCAGGTTGATACGAGCTCAACAACTTATCATCAATGTTTGAGCATGATCGATGAGTCTACCATTATCAAGTCCCTCCATAAGTTGCCACATGTCACTCCAGTTCCTGCATCCGGAACGAAACCCAGTACAAGCACTGCCGCATCACCATCTCAACCAGCACCCGCACCAGCGAATGAAGAATCAGTTTCATCCATTTACAAGGAACAACAACGACTATCCGATAAACAAGAACAAATTTCAAAGGAACAACAAAGAATTTCCAATGAGCTTGAACTCATCACGGCAGCTCATATTACCATAACCAAAAAGGTCAACTCAATGACCAAGCGGGTGAAGAAGATGTTCTATAAAATGGGTTGCACAAGCTCTGAAGACTCGGATTCCGATGATTGATTACCTTTTTGACTCATTTCCTTGTTTTTCTTTTTGTGCAGGTTTTTAGGACTTAGTTTTTGTTCTAACTTTTAGTTTAGTTCTCAGGTTTTTCATGTTAATGGAACTTTTTAACTCTTCTTACATTTTGTAGTTTACGCTACATTTTTGGCTTGTTTGTGACAAAAAGGGGGAGAGAGTTTAGAGAGAACTTGAACAATGATATGAACAACATGATACAATGACAATGTGAAAACTGTGTGAATGTGTGAACATTAAGGTAAGTATGACTTCAACTTCAACTTTGTCTTTATTTGTTGATTGGTTGCATGTCCCTACTAACTATTTGACTAACTATTTGGGCATGTAATATGACTAACAAGTTGATGTTGGACTAACATTTTGTGACATTTGGTTTTTAAATGCTTAGAAGATATGTTGTTTTTTGTCTATGATTCTCTTACATATCTGAATTCTCAAATGTCATGATGAGAATAAACTCTATCTCTGTATTTGGTTTTGTATGATTCAATTCTTGAGGTATCTAACGATTTCGTTTGTCAAGAATGATTTCTTTGTGCAGAGATTACAGATGTCTAAGTCTAGAGTCTGTTTTAGGAGTTTATCTCATGTATTTTAAATTTTTGGATCTCCATTGTAAATTTTTGTTGTATGGTGATAGCAACAAAAATATCTTTTTGAATTTTCTTTTGTGGATTTGTGTTTTGTCACGAAACCGCCAAAGGGGGAGATTGTTACGGAATTTGAGTTGGCGTATTTCGTGAAAGTGTTAAGTCTTGAAGATTGAAGATGAAGAAACTTTGGATCATATACCTCAATCTCAAGAAAGAAGAATTCAAAAGGATCAGGTATGTTTAACTAAAGATTTTGGTGATCCGAATACTTCTTGTAGTGTAGAAACACCTGGAAGAATGTTTTATTGAATAAACATCAAAAACTGGACATGGGACATGTTCAGGATCCGGATCGGGCTCGGCAATCCGGATCCCGAAGGGTGTTCGTTCATACACTGTTTCAATCCGGATCGCAGCATTTCATGATCCGGATCCCGAACACTGGTTTTACCTTTTTGCTTGCACGATCCGGATCAGGATTTGCAATCCGGATCCCGAACGTTGATGTTTGGTAAAACTGTATGAACGATCCGGATCGGGGATTACGATCCGGATCCCGAACAAGTGTTTTCTGGAAACCGTCTTTCTTGCTACTGCAATCCGGATCGCCAATTCCAATCCGGATCGCCGTCGGTAATATTTTCCAGAAAAGGCTGTTTTTGATCCTTATCTTCTTCCAATGGTTTCTAACCTATAAATAGACCCTTGATTCATTTTTAGGGCATCGGAAAGAGATCCGCACATCGGTAAATATAGCCGAAAAAGAAAAATCCACATATAGAGAAGAAAGGAAATCAATAGAATTAATTCTATGTTTCTTCATCTATATTGATTGATTTGATTCTAGGTTTTCCATACTCAGATTTTGAGTAGAATCAAATCAATGAATACTTAGATGGTATTTCCGATCTATTTCTAATCTAAGTATTCGGCGGATCATCACCACCCAAAAACAACGATTTACCCTAAATCGGCGCGTGGACTCGCGTGGCCTTGTGGATTCAAGGTGCAACCGCTCTCGTGGATTCGAGGCGAGGTACGTTCGTGGATTCGAAGCGTGCTACTGGGTGAAGACCGTGGATTCGGTCGGACGTCGTGGACTCGACGTTGGACGCTGTGGATTCAGCGTTGGGCGCGGATCGTAGATTCGAGAAGCGTCGTGGAACGAGCGGAGAAGATCTACTAGGAGCGTATGGTAAGAGGTTGAGTCGTCAGTGAGTACGTTATATCACCTTGTACGTGTGTTAATTCTAGTGGATTTCGCCGTGTTATCGGTCCCGTGGTTTTTTACTCCGGTTTGGAGTTTTTCCACGTAAAAATCTTGCGTGTTATTTTTTATTTCCGCATTGGATTTTATTGCGCAACGATTTTTGAGTGTTTATTGTTTACACCTATTCACCCCCCTCTGGGTGTTTTTTTCCCTATTTAGATCCATAATAGTACAACCCAACACCAAGATAAGATATAAATACCAGAGGCAATATGACTAATCATGTAAGGCAGAATAGAACTGATAACAGGCATAGCTCAACATCTCACCCAATCAGACAGACTAACCCCTTATGCAACTAAACACATGTTTTTAAGAAACCTTTGAAAACAATAGGTTTTTGGGTCCCAAACCTCGTAGAGCGTTGCCCTTGTCCTATCAAACAAGAACAGACTCAGGCTACCCTACAAGGCTTGGTAAAAAAATATTTATTTTAGAAGATCATGTATTTAGCAGCATAACAAGCGAACAACGAAGAAGTAGGCTCAACTATCAGATGACCAAGGAAACATGGCAATGTATAGAGTAATGAAATGACCACTGGGAGCAATTTAAACATCACGTAAGGTAAGGATCACTAAAACAAACCATAAGCAGTCATAAAGCATGCATGAAGTAGTAAACACTGAATCAAAGGAACGGCAGGCTCAAGCATTAATAGATCAATATAATAATCAAGCATAGGAGTGCAACTAATGACCAATCAGTCAAAGCAATATATGTTTCAAAGGCAGATAGGCTCTAATATAACTTAGATTGACAAAAACAGGAGTCCAACCAATACTGTACACCGAGGGCCGAACTGATAAAGCCCGGACCGAAGATAACCCACCTGTCAATGCGCAGGCGAACCTTCGACTCCAACTGAACGCTCGAAGACTGTTCCAACCTAAATCAAGGTTACGATTAGGGAAAACTACTCAACCACACTTATCCCGACATTACTTTTATACTCTGGTTGCTAACATGATTTTCTTAATTACTTAGACGTCCATGTCTGGTGACAACTCTGGGACCAGGTTAATCTTATATTTCATCTTTGGTAAAATTACCAAATTGCCCCTCCCGGGAATTCCTTTAGGATTTCCGGGAGACTCGGGCTGTCTAACTGGGTCGCTGGCTCAACCAGATTCTACTGGGACTCAACAGTCGACCAGGTGAAACCGCCGCAATTCCTCAAATTGCGCGATTGTCACCCGGATACCGAAAAATCGACGATTTTGCCGATTTTTGAACCGTTATCAGATTTCCGCTCAACGGGAGCCGTGGGATTCCTAACGAAAAGCTTAGGAACCAATGAATCAGTTTACTAACCAGTATATGATGTGACTTTTGCATCTAGACCCCTAGGGCTTTTAAATTTTCACTTTTAGTGCCAGTTTGGGCACTGTTTTCGCTCGTTCTTTCAACTGGAGATTCATTTTAACATTCCGTCACTTCCAACAGGTTACTTATGTCTTGCTGGACACCGTGCTCACTCATTTGTGGCAGCACGGGTCCCGAGGCAAATTTTGGCCCACAACATATGCACTAACATAGCCTAAAAGCCATTTTGTTTCTTCGGGACTTCAAACAGTGATTCTAACGCGAGCATCGCGTCCAGTGACCCCAAATTAGCCTAGGGCACACTGTCGCGGCTTCGCAAATACTTTAAAATAAGGTTTTGTCCCAACATTATTGTTTTATGTTGATTTTACTATAACTTTTAATTTAAACTTCAAACCAGCAAACTTTGTATATCAAAGTTGGTCTGGGCACTGCCAGGACCTCAGTGCTCACCCTGGTTGAGGCCCAGGGGTGCTGGTTCAAGCAGAACCAAGGTCAAGCTTACACCCTAGTTCACAATGCACCAAATTTTTATCCACTCAATTCTATTTGAATTGAAGTGAGCACAGAGCTCAGGGGACAATTTGGAGCAAGTTTTATATACAAAGTTTTGTCAAATTCCAACTCTTTCTTCTCAGTGGCATTTAATCAAACACCTAACATGCACCTTATCACACACATGCACACAAGCTATTCCCAAACCTAGTTCTCAGCATTCACAGCACCTGGGGGCCTACCACTTGGATCAAAACACTCCACTAGGTCCCAGGTGCTGTTCTCATCATCTTGGAGCAACCACAACCCCCACGTTGGCTCGGGTCCGAGGAGGAAGAAGACCCCACCACCTTGAAATTCGTGATGAACAACCTGAGGGTTCTGGGCTTCATCCAGATGCACCAGCAGGTGCACCTCACCTCCCTGATGCTTTCCAGACCCATGCTTGGTCGACGGGAAGAGGCGGCGCCGGCCGGGGCATGAAGCTCCAATTCGAGCTTAATGCCTTTAATGGCGGATTCCAACCGAGCCCATGGGAGTCCCTCAAACTTGCAGGGTAGGCTCCCTAGACCCGTACGAAGCTTCCCGACCCACTCCCGGTCGCCGGAGATGGCCGGAGCGCCGGCGGCCAAGAATGAGGTCATTCACGGGTTGAACATGGCCGCCACCCTTCGATGCTGCATGGGCCGCATGCACATGCATGGATGCACTCCTGGCACCCCCCGCAACCCATCTGGACTGGTTCCCGGCGGCGAGGAGGCGCGCCGGTGCCGGAGCAGCATGCTCGGCCACATGCAATATTCCAAACATCTAGGGCATCAAACTGCAATTCACCGGGTTGACCATACTCCACCAAATTTGGTGGAGTTGGTCCTCTCCCCCTACAGTCCAAGCACCCCGAGTTTGAGCCCGATTGGTCCACTGGTTGCCGAGTTCTCCAGAGGCGGAGCTACAACTAGGGTTCCGGCCATCTTTGTCCTCGCCGGCAACCCAGGCTGCATGGGGGCTCGGGCTTGTGCCCGGAGCATCCCTAGGGCATGGAAAGTCTACTGCTAAAGGTCTCGGGGGCTAACCATCAAAGGTTTAGAAGTTCTCACCTTGGTCGGAGTTGGTGAAGGAGGATGAAGCCGGTTTCGGGTTCTTCTTCACGCGCGGCCTCGGGTGACTCCAGCAGTGCTCCAGAGACACCAAGAAAGCTCTCAGAGTACTCCAGATCAACTTAGGAAGAAGTTGGCCCCAACCTTTTCTCTCCTCTCTCTCTCTCTCGGGTTCTATACTATGGAGCTTGTGACCCACGGCCACCCCTTCACTCTGGGTTTGATGTGGAAGGCTCCGAGGAGTCTGGTGCTTCGGATTCACCCCACACACCCCCTCGGACTCTGGCCAGAGGTAGACCAAAAGACCACCACAATTAATGCAATATTCCTAGCTCTAACCCGGTTTCACACCTTCACCCTTAGCATCCGAGGCCTCTACAGTAGGTTACAATTGCACCTAGGACCCTATAGATTTAGTCCCATATAATAAGGCACATAAAATATTAGGGTTCCTTACAATTTACTCCATTTTAGGGCATTTTCACGCATTTCGAGGCAATCCGATCGCTGTTTTGCGAAACGAACTTCGCCACGACGTCCGGCTCGTCGAGACCTGTCAGGTAGCGTATTCGTTTGGTTCGTTTGACGCTCGGATACAAAGTTGTTCCATAAAGTTCGACCAATTATAGTGCGTTGCACGCACTTCGATGCACCCGGATCGCCAAATGTGAAATCCGTCAGTGCCATTGCGTTCAGAATGTTGAAATTAGCTAGGATCCATTACTAATACCCCTATATTAAAATCTGAGATAGTAGTTTGGCCATCTAGTGCTCGCGAGGGAATAAAAATTGAGGGTTCACTATTCACTTAAGCTGTGGGGCCCGCTTTTTCGTCGCTGATTTCTGGAAGATCCGACCGTCAGATCGTCGACAAGTGAATATGAAATTTTCATGTTTCGACGAGACGATCGCAATAGTGATCTCGGATTTTCCAGATCAGACCCCGATCAAAGGTCGACACTTCTGGGCCACTATCGACCCACTAATTGCCCATTTTTGCTATTTAAATAATTCTGAAAATTATTTTAAACTTAAATTTGGATTTTAAAAATTATGGTTACTACAATGGTTTCTTCTAAGTCAAGTCCCAAAAGATAGTCTAGCAGTAAAAGATGACTTGGCTAAGTGACCAGTTTAAATCATGCAACTGTCCCAGTATTTTAGTCTAATTTGCAAAAGTAACCAATTAGAACAACAAAAGCTAAGATGACAGTTTCTTTTGGATGAACATCAATTTACAGCCTTTATTACTATCCTACCCCTAAACATGCAGTCCAGAATAATTAAGCGATTAAAAGTAATCATGTTATCAATTAACCATTAATTAGCTTCCTAGAGCATGCAAGTCTACCAACAACAAATTTAGCATCATCAAATCAGGGACACTCTGATATTCCTAGTGGGCATACCAAAGGAGAGGAGTACAACAACCACCCACCTGGAGTGCTAACTGTCCAAATCCCAACTGCTGAAAATACCAGATAAATCCAATCTCTTGCTCCACAAGTCCAGCAAGTCCAATAACTCTCCTGGCACAATACAAGTCCATCATTACACATACATTCCAAAATCTGCTTTTACACACACATACAACAACAGTCCCAAAGATGCTAAATTTTCACCTACAGAAAATTCCCAGAAAAATATCACAGCGATCCTCGCGTCGATACCTTCGAAACGGCTTCTTGCACGCCCAAATCTGAGTTCGGTAAGTCAAGATATAAATTCGGCAAGGCGGTATACTCCAACAAAATCTGTATAAAAAACTGAACACTGTTCACAGGGAAAAACAGGGATTTCACCTCGAAATAAGTCTCTGGAAAATCCAAGAAAAATACGAGCGCGTTCCTTGCGATCCGTAGATGAAAAAGTTGTATAAGCACGTTTCTGTCTGACGCTCGTGCGCGAAGATATGACCAAAACACTCAGCCGCTGTCACAAGAATCCACACAGAAAAAGGGGTCACTGTGTTGCCTCGGGATCCATGCCAAAACCTCGAAACGGGAAAGTGCGATTAAAACGAAAGATGAAGCCCTACCTCTTAGGAGTCTGTCGGCGCAAGAATCACAGAAAAAGGATCTCGGGGTAGCCCAGGGGAGTCAAAACACTGCCGCTGCGACGAAGAAGAACACAGGAAATGCAACGTCGCGCCGCGCCGTAAAATGGGGAACCTCGGGATGCGTGCTCCTAAAATCCTGAAACTTGCAGGATGATCAAGCATTCGAAGATGAACAAATCTTCTTAAGGGTGCTCGGGCAGATGGTTCGTGGGTTGAGAGAAAAGAGCCAAAGAAAAGGGCTCGGGCTGCTATTTATAGGCAGAAGAAAACAATTGGGAAAATTCCCATTTTATCCCAAGTTTCGGGCGCCCGGAAATTTCCGGGCGCGCACAGTGCGGCCCGGCCCACGGTTTTCGGGCGCGCACAGTGCGGCCCGGCCCATTACGCGCCGTCGGACGGGATCCATGCTTCGTCCGACCCGCCTCGGGGCCCGCCGCGTGTCACCCGAACAGGCGGCAGCCGTGCAAGCTGCCGCGGAGAGTGCCACGTGTCCCTGCCCGCGTCAACGCGGTGGGTGGCGCCCGCGAATCAGCGGGCGCCACGTGGCGCTGCCCACGTCGCCCGCACCTGCCCCGCGTACGGCCACCTGCCCCGTAACTTTCCCGCGCGTCGCGTGGACCGCGCGCCCGCGAGCCCGCCTATCCGGTGCTGCCACGTGGCGCGCCCCCGGTCCACGACTCCCCGCGCGCTCCCGTGGACCGAGCGCACGTGGGCCGCCCAATCCGGCGCTGCCACGTGTACTCCCGTCGGTCCACGCCTCCAGCGGTGCACCCAGACCGCTCCCCCGATGCTCCGTGGACCCGGCTGTGTGCGCCGGCCAATCAGGGCCTGCCACGTGGCACCCCCGCCAGTCCACGGCTCCCCCATGCACTAGAATTCCAATAAAACTTCTGGGAGTCCGTTTTTGGGCATCCGGACTCGGAATTTAGCAAACAAAAAGCCATTTTCAAGCGTTTTTCCGCGCTGAATCCAAATCCAACCTCCGTTTGGCCTAAAACCTTTTCTAAAATTCGGCAAGGACAGCCGAAGGCCAATACAGCTATCAAAAGCTCACAGGGTCCATCTGTGGCATCCCTTTGATGCACTATGGGCCAGATACACCATCAACAGGTGTATACACAGTGGATTCACGGGAAAATGCTGCATAGGGTTCTGGGGCCCTACATCCTCCCCCACTAAAAAAAAGTTTCGTCCCCGAAACAAGATAAACAAAGCAGACGTACCTCAATCAGAAGCCTCGAACAAGAAGGGGTAGGCATCTCTCATCTCTGTCTCCAGCTCCCATGTAGCCTCTCGCTCCTCGTGATTGCTCCACAAGATCTTCACCTATGGAATGGCCCGGTTGCGCAATTCCCTACCCTCACGAGTAAGAATCCGTAACGGGCGCTCCTCGTAGACCAAGTCCTCACCGATCTCCAACGAAGTGATCCAACGAAGTGAAGTCAATCACGTGCGACGGGTCAAAAACATATCTCCTCAGAGCTGAGACGTGGAAGACATCATGAACTCCGGCCAGGCGTGGGGGTAAGGCAACTCTGTAAGCCATAGGACCAACTCTGCCAAGTACCTCGAAGGGTCCAATATAGCGGGGACTGAGCTTCCCCCGCACTCCAAATCTCCGGACCCCTTTCGAGGGCGAGACCTTCAAGAAGACATGATCACCAACCTGAAACTCTAGGTCTCACCGTCGAGTATCGGCGTAGCTCCTCTGACGACTCTGGGCTGTCTCAAGATGTCGGCGAATAACTCTGACTTTTTCCTCTGCCTCCAAAAGTAAATCCGGTCCCAAAGTCCTCCTCTCACCCACGTCACTCCAATACAAGGGAGACCGACACTTGCGTCCATACAGCGCCTCAAACGGAGCCATCTGGATGCTCGCTTGATAGCTGTTGTTGTACGCGAACTCAACCAATGATAAGTGTCGGTACCACCCTCCTCCAAAATCCATAACGCACGCTCTCAACATATCCTCGAGGGTCTGTATGGTGCGCTCTGACTGTCCATCGGTCTGTGGGTGGAAAGCGGTGCTAAACCTGAGCTGAGTCCCCAATGCAGACTGTAAACTCCCCCAAAAGCGCGACACGAATCTCGGGTCCCTATCTGAAACAATCGAAGCAGGTACACCGTGAAGCCTCACTACCTCATCCAAATATAACTGCGCCAGACGCTCCAGTGGCCAAGTCATCTGAACCGGTAAGAAGTGTGCCGACTTGGTGAGTCTGTCCACAATAACCCAAATCGCATCTGCCCCGCTCTGCGCCCTCGGCAATCCAGTGACGAAATCCATAGTGACGTGGTCCCATTTCCACTCGGGAATTGGAAGACTCTGCAACTTGCCAGCAGGAACGCGATGCTCTGCCTTCACTTGCTGGCAAGTTAAACAATGAGCTACAAATCTCCCAATGTCCCGCTTCATTCCGGGCCACCAAAACTGTGCCTTGAGGTCCTTATACATCTTAGTACCTCCAGGATGGATGGTATAAGGTGTATAATGGGCCTCCCTCAAAATCTGATCTCTAATCTCCTGATCCATAGGCACACATACTCGGTCCCTGTACCGCAGTACTCCCGAGCTATCTACAGAAAAATCCCCTGTCTGATCCGCCTGAAGCTGCGTCCTGATCCTCGTCAAGTGGGGGTCCTCACTCTGAGTGTCCCTAATCCTCTCCAACAGAGTGGGCTGCAAGACCATAGACATGAGTCTAGCAGAGACCCCAGGGGATACTACCTCCAACTGTAACCGCCTCATCTGCTCGACCAACGGCGCCTGCTGCGAGATCAATAAGCTCAGACTCGTCCTCCTACTCAAAGCATCTGCCACGACATTGGCCTTGCCGGGATGATAAAGGATACTCAGATCATAATCCTTTAACAGCTCCAACCACCGGCGTTGCCTCAAATTCAGCTCCTTCTGAGTGAACAGATACTTCAAGCTTTTGTGATCAGTATATATCTCGCAATGCTCTCCATACAAATAATGCCGCCACAGCTTCAGAGCAAACACCACCGCTGCCAGCTCCAGATCATGAGTAGGGTAATTTTTCTCATAGTCCTTCAATTGCCGCGAAGCATAGGCAATCACCCTACCATGCTGCATCAACACACACCCCAGACCACTAAGAGAGGCATCACTGTAAATCACAAATCCTTCCCCCATAACTGGGAGGGCAAGGATTGGAGCGGTCATCAATCTCTGCTTCAGCTCCTCAAAACAGCTCTGGCAAGTCTCGCTCCAAACAAACTTAACCCCTTTCCTGGTCAGACGAGTGAGGGGAGAGGAAAGCTTCGCAAAGCCTTCCACAAAACGCCGATAGTAGCCCGCCAATCCAAGAAAGCTCCGCACCTCGGTGATAGTCGTCGGCCTCGGCCAATCTCGAATAGCATCCACCTTGGCCGGATCCACCGCCACTCCAGCAGCTGAAACAACATGACCCAGAAAGGCGACCTCCCGGAGCCAAAACTCGCACTTTTTGAACTTGGCATACAGCTTCTTCTCTCGCAGAAGCTGTAGCACAGTCCTCAAGTGCTCCTCGTGCTCCAGATCACTCCGGGAGTAGATCAGAATATCATCTATGAACACCACCACAAACCGGTCCAAAAACGGCTGAAATATCCTGTTCATCAAGTCCATGAATGCGGCAGGGGCATTTGTCAACCCGAAAGGCATCACAGTAAACTCATAATGCCCGTACCGCGATCTGAAAGCCGTTTTGGAGATGTCCTCGGCCCTCACCCTCAGCTGGTGGTAACCGGACTGCAGATCAATCTTCGAGAACACAGACGCTCCCTGCAACTGATCAAACAAATCATCTATCCGGGGGAGGGGATACTTGTTCCGGATGGTCACTTTATTCAACTCCCTATAATCCACACACAACCGAAGTGACCCATCCTTCTTCTTCACAAACAACACAGGCGCTCCCCACGGAGAAACACTGGGTCTGATAAAGCCCCGGTCTAAAAGATCCTGAAGCTGGGCTTTCAACTCCCTCAACTCAGCTGGCGCCATCCTATAGGGTGCCTTAGAGATTGGTGCAGTCCCAGGGACCACATCAATCACAAACTCAATCTCCCTCTCCGGCGGCATCGTCGTCAACTCTGGGGGAAACACATCTGGGAACTCTCGGACAATAGGGATATCCTCGAGTCCCAGTGCCGCCGTAGGCACCTCCACCACAGTGGCCAAAAAGGCAGTGCAACCTCTGCTCATCATCCTCCTAGCTCTCGCCGAGGAAATGGTCGCTGCGAACAGCGTGCTCTGGCAGCCTCTGAAGATGAACTCCTCCTGTCCTGGCTCGCGAAGAGTCACCGTCCTCTCTCTGCAGTCGATAGTGGCGGAATACCGTGATAGCCAATCCATCCCAAGCACCATGTCAAAATCCTGGAGTTGCTGCAAGACAAGCAAGTCTGCAGGCAAAATCCAAGGCCCCAACTGTACCGGGCATGCCACACAACGCTCCTCGACATGTAGAACGTGATCAGGGATCCGCACCTCTAATGCAAGTGACAAGGACTCTATCTCTAGACCATGAAGGGATGCAAATGCTCGACTAATGAAAGAATGCGAAGCTCCAGTGTCGAATATAGTACGAGTCCTAATACCAAAGAGTAGGGTAATACCTGCCACCACCTGGTCTGCTGCTGAAGAATCTGCTAACTGGGCGGCATACACCCGCCCGCTCGGTGCTGGAGGTCGGGAATCAGTAGGATAAGAGGTGGACGGCCTGCTCGCTGGAGCATAAGGCCGCTGAGCTGGTGGCCGCTGCTGCTGAGGGGGTTATGGAGCCGATGCCGAAGAAGGTGTCGAGGAAGTAGTAAGGGGGCAGGTAGCTCGCACATGCCCCGGCTGTCCACAACGGAAGCATCGACCCCATCTCTGGTCACAAGTGACGGCGGCATGCTGACCCCCACAGAAGATACATCGGTCAGAAGATCGGGGCTGTCTCGGCTGCTGCTGCTGCTGCTGTCTCGAGGACTGCTGCTGAGATCTCTGCTGCCTCGGCTGCGGTCTCTGCTGCTGGTGCTGCTGCGGCGGTCTCTGGGGTCCACCAGGCCCTCTCCTCTCAGAACGTCCACGGCCATAAGACTGGGACTGCGGCGGTCGTGGCGGTCTCCATGAGCTGGCCTGTCCCCCGTCCTCTGGGGCTGGTCGCTTCCTGTCGGAACTCTGCGCGACCGCGGCCCTCCGTCTGGCCACCACCTGATCCCTCTCTCCACCCACTGTGCATGCTCTGCGGCTGCCTCCAGGGTCTGAAATCTCTGGGCATGCACAAGTGTGTAAATCTCTGGACGGAGGCCTGCCTCGAACAACTCCACCTGGTGCGGACCGTCACGAGCGACGAAAGGCACACAGTTCAGCAACTCCATGAACTCCTGAAATAAGCATGGGCCGATCGATCGCCCTGCTGCAGGTTCTTCAAGTCGTCCTCCAACTTCTTCTTCACACTGGTCGAAAAATAGGTGTCCAACACCATCCGCCGAAACTCCTCCCAAGGCAGCTGCCGGGTGATCCGGAACTCCAGTGGCTCTACCCGCTGCCACCAAAAATCTGCATCTCCGTCCAAACAGTGCACCGCCATGTGCACTCGATACCTCGGGTCGATGAAGAAGTCCCGAAAAAGCTTCTCCATCGCAGAAAGCCATCTCCCAACAGCCCGGGGCTGAGCATCCCGCCCTGAGAATCTAGGTGGTCCCCGCTGAACAAACTTGGAGAGTTTGTCAGCAAAATCCTGCTCCTCCTCCGCAGTCAAAGGCTGAATGGCTCCAGGAGCCCCGCTACTCGAAGATGGCGCTGACGGCACAAAAGGTGCAACAGGAGGCACAGGGGCCTCAGGAACAGCGGGGGTGGTGCCTCTCTCTGAGCAAGCAGCTGGTCAATCCTCTGCTCCTGGCGGCGCTGACCCTCCGCCAACTGGGCCACCAAGGCCCTCAACTCAGTAAGCTCAGAGGGTCGGGACTGCTCTGGCTCAACAGGGGGTGAAGGGACACCCCGAGTAGGAATCCGACGTCGAGGAGGCATCCTGCCACAAGAAACCAAACATCAGCAACAAAACCCCACACGACCCAATCTAGCGAAAGTCAAAAGACATCCCCCTATTTCTGTAACCTTATGTTGTCTGCAGCCAACGTAATGGTTCAACAGAAATAGACTATGTCGATCTCTCTTCACGCACAGGAAGAGTTAACTATAAAAATCACCGACTTTCGCAAAATGTCACGCCACTCACGCCCTATCATCCTAGGGTCTGTCCAAAAGCCTAGGGTTTCCTAAGTCCCTACTGACCTATCCCTAAGCTCTGATACCAACTTAATCTGTCACGCCCCGGGTGTAAACCAGAACCCGGGCCCGCCTACAGATCCGCCGTGCACACGGAATTTTCCATGTACACGAAGCGTCGGTAACCTGCTCAGATATAAGAGATAATAATAAAAGAGCATAATAATCAGAGCTAAACTAAAACTACTGTATCTCAGACAGAAGCTGGAAGTAAATAAGGTACAACAGTAGAAATAAATACAGATATCTCTCCCAGCTCACCACAAATGTACAAACAGCTGGCAGAAGCCAGACCCAAAAAGAAAAAGTAACAAGCTGTCTGAGAAAACCGGGTACACCAAAAACTCCAGCTACAGCCCTCGGGTGGCTCGCTATCTAGTCCGCAATCCTCTTACCTCGATCAGCTGCTGACGGCCCAGCAACTCCCGCAGAGGACTCTGCAAAACAAGGGGAAAGAAAGAAACAAGAAAAGACAATGGGGGTAAGTACTACTATAAACAGTAGCCTCCCCTAGTGGGTAAAGCCTCAGCTCAGACATGCCCACCAGGTGATCAGAGGCAAAAAGGGAAATGAAAAGAAAGGGGATGCAGATAAATGTGACAACTGATAAAGTGCTATCCCTAATATGCCTCTACATGATAACCTAACAAAGATGGGAAAAGGATGCATCAGCATCAAGAAGCCTGTCAAAACGACCCAATCTGACCGCCAGTGGACACTGGCACTGCCTGCTCTGCCGCGACGGGTATGCCAGCCTACGCATAACACCGAAGCAAAGGAGTCCTCAGGACTCAGAACCTGTCAGCCGCGCACTCCGGAGTGGCACTCGTGGGGAGCGACCCACACGAGGAAAATAAGTAACCACAAGTAACCTGATATAGCAGGACTGGATCATGACTCAACCAAGTGGGAAAAACCCTCCACAAAAGATAGCCCGATCCCCAATCACCCAATCTGATGCAATAGTACAACCCGGTCAACCACCCAAGATCCGTGGTTGCCGCAACACCCCGTCATAAGCCCAACCTGTCCCAAATCCCCAATACCTGACTACACTGTCCAACCCCCGCTCGAACCGAGCACTATGCCTCAAGTCTAAACAATAGGAGAAAGAAAAAGAATAAAGCATGGTTTCTCCTAAGTCAAGTCCCAAAGATAGTGTAGCAGTAAAAGATGACTTAGCTAAGTGACCAGTTTAATCATGCATTGTCCCAATATTTTGTCCAATTTCCAAAATAACCAATTAGAACAACAAAAGCTAAGGTGACAGTCTCATATGATGAACATCAATTACAGTCCTCTATTACTATTTACCCCTAAACATGCAGTCCAGAATAATTAAGCGATTAAAAGTAATCATGTTATCAATTAACCATTAATTAGCTTCCTAGAGCATGCAAGTCTACCAACAACAAATTTAGCATCATCAAATCAGGGACACTCTGATATTCCTAGTGGGCATACCAAAGGAGAGGAGTACAACAACCACCCACCTGAAGTGCTAACTGTCCAAATCCGTACAGCTGAAAATACCAAAAATCCAATCCTTGCTCCACAAGTCCAATACACCAATAACTCTCCTGGCACAATACAAAGTCCACAATACACATACATTCCAAAATCTGCTCTTACACACACATACAACAACAGTCCCAAAGATGCTAAATTTTCACCTGCAGAAAATGCCCAGAAAATTCCCAGAAAAATATCACAGCGATCCTCGCGTCGATACCTTCGAAACGGCTGCTTGCACGCCCAAATCTGAGTTCGGTAAGTCAAGATATAAATTCGGCAAGGCGGTATACTCCAACAAAATCTGTATAAAAAACTGAACACTGTTCACAAGGAAAAACAGGGATTTCACCTCGAAATAAGTCTCTAGAAAATCCAAGAAAAATACGAGCGCGTTCCTTGCGATCCGTAGATGAAAAAGTTGTACAAGCACATTTCCGTCTGACGCTCGAGCGCGAAGATATGGCCAAAACACTCAGCCGCTGTCACAAGAATCCACACAGAAAAAGGGGTCACTGTGTTGCCTCGGTATCCGTGCCAAAACCTCGAAACGGGAAAGTACGATCAAAACGAAAGATGAAGCCCTACCTCTTAGGAGTCTGTCGGCGGAAGAATCACAGAAAAAGGATCTCGGGGTAGCCCAGGGGAGTCAAAACACTGCCGCTGCGACGAAGGAGAACACAGGAGATGCAACGTCGCGCCGCGCCGTAAAATCCAGAACCTCGGGATGCGTGCTCCTAAAATCCTAAAACTCTGCAGGATGCACAAGCATTCGAAGGTGAACAAATCTTCTTAAGGGTGCTCGGGCAGATGGTGCGTGGGCTGAGAGAAAAGTGCCAATGAAGAGGGCTCGGGCTGCTATTTATAGGCAGAAGAAAACAATTGGGAAAATTCCCATTTTATCCCAAGTTTCGGGCGCCCGGAAATTTTCGGGCGCACACAGTGCGGCCCGGCCCACGGTTTTCGGGCGCACACAGTGCGGCCCGGCCCGTTACGCGCCGTCGGACGGGATCCATGCTTCGTCCGACCCGCCTCGGGGCCCGCCGCGTGTCACCCGAAAAGGCGGCAGCCGTGCAAGCTGCCGCAGAGAGTGCCACGTGTCCCTGCCCGCGTCAACGCGGTGGGTGGCGCCCGCGAATCAGCGGGCGCCACGTGGCGCTGCCCACGTCGCCCGCACCTGCCCCGCGTACGGCCACCTGCCCCGTACCTTTCCCGCGCGTCGCGTGGACCGCGCGCCCGTGAGCCCGCCTATCCGGTGCTGCCACGTGGCGCGCCCCCGGTCCACGACTCCCTGCGCGCTCCTGTGGACCGAGCGCACGTGGGCCGCCCAATCCGGCGCTGCCACGTGTACTCCCGTCGGTCCACGCCTCCAGCGGTGCACCCAGACCGCTCCCCCGATGCTCCGTGGACCCGGCTGTGTGCGCCGGCCAATCAGGGCCTGCCACGTGGCACCGCCGCCGGTCCACGGCTCCCCCATGCACCAGAATTCCAGTAAAACTTCCGGGAGTCCGTTTTTGGGCATCCGAACTCGGAATTTAGCAAACAAAAAGCCATTTTCAAGCGTTTTTCCGCGCTGAATCCAAATCCAACCTCCGTTTGGCCTAAAACCTTTTCTAAAATTCGGCAAGGACAGCCGAAGGCCAATACAGCTATCAAAAGCTCACATGATCCATCTGTGGCATCCCTTTGATGCACTATGGGCCAGATACACCATCAACAGGTGTATACACAGTGGATTCACGGGAAAATGCTGCATGGGGTTCTAGGGCCCTACACGGAAAATTCCAAGAAAAATACTGTCGCGATCCTCGCGACTAACCGGTCGAATCAAGTACCTGCATGTTCAAAACCGAGCTTCCTACGCTGAGATACAAATTCGGCAAGGGAAACACCCCAACAAAAACTGTACAGAAATTCTGTACCAAAGAACTACAGAAAAAAGGGATTTTAACCTTCGGAAAAAATCCAGAAAAATTTGAGAAAAATCCAGGAGATTTCTTGCGAAATGTAGATGAGAAATGCCTCATGAAACGCCTCGATCCGACGCCTGTGCGCAACGATACAGCCAAAACAATCGAGTGCTGTCCAAAACTCCGCGAAGAAAAATGGGTCACAAAGAAGCTCGGGAAACTCCAAAATCCACAAGAAAATAGAGGAAACTCAAACACCAAAATCGGAGCCCTACCTAACGAGAGTCCAACGGCGCAAGAATCGCCCGAATCGGAGGTGGGGGTGAGCCGGGGGAGTCCGTACACTGAAAAGGGACGAAACGAGTCGCCGGTGAACAAGCGTCGCGCCACGCCGTAAAATAGCAAACCTTGGGAAACGTGCCCCTAAAAATCCCAAGAAGGCTCTGTGAAATGTATCTCAGGTGGAGGAGGAAAATCCCTGAAGGAGTCACTGTGAAAAACTGCTCAGAAAAAGAGCTAAATGGCCCCAAAGTTCACTATTTATAGGCCCAGCCCGCAAGCATCCTTGGGCCGGATTCGGGCGCCAAGTTTCGGGCGCCCGAATCCGCTAAGGCGGTTGCACCGCAATGGTCCGACGCACTCGAAACGGTGTGGTGATGCCACATGTCCCTGCAACACGGAACAGCGGTGCAAGGGCCTCCGCCGCGCGCCACGCGTCCCTCACGGTCAAAGGCGGTAGGTACGGCCCGCCAACGGCGGGCCGACACGTGGCCCGCACTCGAGTGCGGCCATGTGCGGCCAACCACGCCGCCTGGCGCCTCTACACGCACGCGCCCAGAGGCGCCGCCTGCGCACTCCGTGGACCGCGCCTCCGTGAGCCAGCCAATGCCAGGCTGACACGTGTCATGGGCCCGGTCCACCGAAGCCGCGCGAAGTAGCTGAGCCGCGCCGCGTGTGCCAACCACTCTGCGCACGCCACGTGGCCCGCTCGCACGGTTCATGCACCAGCCACGCTTCCCCCGTGGACCGAGCTGCGTGAGCCGGCCAATGCCAGGCCGCCACGTGGCTCAGGCCGGTCCACGGTCACCTCCCATGCACCAAAGATCCCCCAAAACTTCCGGAAGCCTATTTTTGGTCATCCGGACTCCAAATTTAACAAGCAAATAGCCATTTTCAAGCATTTTTCCGCACTGAATCTAAATCCAACATCTGTTTGGCCCAAATCCTTTTCTAGAATTTGGCAAATGCAGCCGAAGGCCAGATCAGCTAAAAATGTCTCACAGGGTCCATCTGTGGCATCCCTTTGATGCACCATGGGCCAGACACACCAACACTAGGTGTTCTACACAGTGGATTCATCGGAAAGGTTGCATGGGAAAATCTGGACCACTACATCCTCCCCTACAAAAAAAAAAGTTTCGTCCTCGAAACAAAAGTCATACCTCAAGCCGGGGCCTCGAACAAGTGGGGGTAAGCATCCATCATCGCTGACTCCAGCTCCCAAGTAGCCTCGCGCTCATCATGACTGCTCCAGAGGATCTTCACATAAGGGATGGCCCGACTGCGCAACTCCCTAACCTCACGGTCCAAGATCCTCAATGGTCGCTCGACAAATCTCAAGTCCTCAGCAATCTCCAGTGGGGTGAAATCGATGATGTGCGACGGGTCATGAACATACCTCCTCAGAGTCGATACATGAAACACATCGTGAACACCAGCAAGCCTGGGCGGAAGTGCAAGCCTGTAGGCAACTGGCCCTATGCGTTCCAATACCTCGAAAGGTCCAATATAACGAGGGTTCAGTTTCCCACGAATCCCAAATCTCTGGATTCTCTTTGAAGGCGAGACTTTCAAAAAGACATGATCTCCTACCATAAACTCAAGGTCTCGCCTCCGCACATCTGCGTAGCTCCTCTGTCTGCTCTGAGCTGTCTGAAGATGCTGCCTGACTATTCTGACCTTATCCTCTGCCTCTCGCAGTAACTCTGGCCCCAAAGTCCGTCTTTCACCCACATCGCTCCAATAAAGCGGGGAACGACACTTGCGTCCATACAATGCTTCAAACGGAGCCATCTGGATGCTCGCTTGAAAGCTATTGTTGTACGCAAACTCTGCCAGTGATAAGTGTCGCACCCAACCTCCTCCAAAGTCTAGCGTGCAAGCTCGAAGCATGTCCTCAAGAATCTGTATAGTCCGCTCTGACTGCCCGTCTGTCTGTGGGTGAAACGCTGTGCTGAAACTGAGCTGTGTCCCCAAAGTGGCCTGTAGACTCCTCCAAAAGCGCGAAACAAACCTCGGATCTCGATCAGATACAATGGAGGCAGGTACACCATGCAGCCTCACCACCTCGTCTAAGTACAGCTGCGCCAGCCGCTCGAGTGACCAAGTCACCTGCACCGGTAAAAAGTGAGCGGACTTGGTGAGTCTATCCACGACTACCCAAATCGCATCTGCTCCAGTCTGTGCCCTCGGCAGTCCAGTGACAAAATCCATAGTAACATGTTCCCATTTCCATTCAGGGATTGGGAGACTCTGCAACTTGCCAGCAGGTACACGATGCTCAGCCTTTACTTGCTGACAAGTTAAACAGTGTGCCACAAATCTCCCAATATCTCTTTTCATCCCGTTCCACCAAAACTGTGCCTTGAGGTCCCTATACATCTTAGTCCCACCAGGATGGATGGTATAAGGTGTATAGTGGGCCTCCCTCAAGATCTGCTCTCGAATCTCTGTATCCATAGGCACACAAGCTCGGTCCCTGTACCGCAGTACTCCCGAAGCATCAACTGAAAAATCCCCTGTCAAACCCGTCTGAATCTGCTCTCGAATCCTCATCAAGTGGGGGTCCTCACTCTGTCTCTCTCGAATCCTGTCCAACAGAGTGGGCTGCACGACTAGAGACATAAGTTTAGCAGAGACCCTAGGGGACACAACCTCGAGCTCTAACCGTCTCATCTGCTCAAGTAATGGCTCCTGATCAGCGATCATCAAAGATAGGCTCTGTACTGCTCTCCTGCTCAGGCATCAGCGACCACGTTGGCCTTGCCAGGATGGTAGAGTATGTCCACATCGTAATCCTTTAACAATTCTAACCATCTGCGTTGCCTCAAGTTGAGCTCCTTCTGTGTAAACAAATATTTCAAGCTCTTGTGGTCGATATAAATCTCGCAGTGCTCCCCATACAGATAATGGCGCCACAACTTCAATGCAAAAATCACTACAGCTAGCTCTAAGTCATGGGTAGGGTAATTCTTTTCATAATCCTTCAGTTGCCGAGAGGCATAAGCGATTACCCTACCCTCCTGCATCAGCACGCAACCAAGTCCACTGTGCGATGCATCACTGTAAATCACGTATCCTTTCTCCATAACAAGGAGGGAAAGGATAGGAGCTGACATCAATCTGTTCTTTAATTCCTCAAAGCTCCTCTGGCAATCCTCACTCCATATAAACTTAATCCCTTTACGAGTCAGGCGAGTGAGGGGTGTGGAAAGTTTCGCAAAACCTTCCACAAACCGACGGTAATACTCGACTAGGCCCATAAAACTGCGAACCTCTGATACCGTCGTCGGTCGGGGCCAATCCCGGACTGCCTCAATCTTCGCCGGGTCTACTGCCACTCCTGCGGCGGAGATCATATGGCCCAAAAAGACAACCTCCCAAAGCCAAAATTCGCACTTAGATAATTTGGCATACAACTTCCTCTCTCTGAGAAGTTGCAGCAAAATCCTCAGGTGCTCCTCGTGCTCCACATCACTCCGGGAATAAATCAGGATATCATCAATAAATACAACGACAAACCGATCCAGGTATGGTCGAAAGATCCTGTTCATTAAATCCATAAAAACAGCAGGGGCATTTGTCAATCCAAATGGCATGACGGTGAACTCATAGTGCCCGTACCGCGTCCTGAATGCCGTCTTCGGGATGTCCTCGGCCTTCACCTTCAGTTGGTGGTAACCAGACTGTAAGTCAATCTTGGAGAAGACACAAGACCCTTGCAGCTGATCAAATAAGTCATCAATGCACGGCAAAGGGTACTTGTTCTTGATGGTCACTTTATTCAACTCACGGTAATCAACACACAGTCGAAGTGAACCATCCTTCTTCTTCACAAATAGCGCCGGCGCTCCCCAAGGCGATACACTTGGTCTCACAAAACCTTTATCCATTAAGTCCTGAAGTTGCGCCTTTAACTCTCGCAGCTCAGCCGGTGCCATACGGTAAGGAGCCTTAGAGATTGGCGCAGTTCCTGGGACTACGTCAATCAAAAACTCGATCTCCCTATCCGGCGGCATGCTAAACAGCTCCGGTGGAAACACATCCGGGAACTCGTGGACAATAGGGATATCCGCGAGTCCCGGTGCCGCCGTAGGCTCCTTAACCACACATGCCAAAAAGGCCACGCATCCACTGCGCATCATCTGCCTCGCACGAGAAGTCGAAACTACTGAGGCGAAGAAAGCACTCTGGCACCCCCTATAAACAAACACCTCCTGGCCAGGCTCGCTAAAAGTCACAGTCCTCGCGGCGCAATCGATCGTCGCGAAATAGCGAGCTAGCCAATCCATCCCAAGTACTATGTCGAAATCTCGCAGCTGACTAAGGACCATCAGGTCCGCTGGCAAAATCCAAGACTCAACCTGTACTGGACAAGACCAACAACACTCCTCTACATGCAATATATGCTCGGGAATCTGTACCACTAATGCATGAGGCAACCGACCTAACTCTAGTCCATGGGATGATGCAAATGATCTACTGATAAAAGAAAGTGATGCACCGGTATCAAATAAAGTGCGAGCTCTAGTACCAAAAAGTAAAGTGATACCTGCCACCACCTGGGCGGCATAGACTCGCCCGCTCTGTGCCAGAGGTCTGTAGTCTGCAGGGTGGGAGGAAGGAGCCCTGCTCGCTGGAGCATAGGGCCGCTGCTGGGGCACAGAAGAAACTGATGCTGAAGAAGGAGCCGGCGATGTCGAAAAAGGGCAAGTAGCTCGCAGATGACCTGACTGCCCGCATCTGAAACAGCGACCGTGCCTCAAATCACAAGTATCAGAGGGGTGCTGACCCCTACAGAAAACACACCCAACTGTAGACCGGGGCTGCCTCGACTGCTCCTGCTGCTGCCTCTGCCGCTGTGACCCCTGCTGTCGCGACTGTGACCTCTACTGCTGCGAGTGCTGCTGCTGTCGCTGGGGCTGTTGCTGCTGCTGGTGCTGTGGGGGCCCCTGGGATCCCCCAGGCCCTCGCCGCTCCGAACGCCCACGGCCCGTGAACTGAGGCGGTGGCGGTCGGGGCGGCCTCCAGGAACTGGCCTGTCCCCCATCGTCCGGCGCTGGTCGCTTCCTCTCAGAACTCTGAGCGACCAAGCCTCCACGTCTAGCGACAACGTGATCTCCCCTCTCAACCCACTGCGCATGATCCACTGCCTCTGCCAAAGTCTGAAGCCTCTGGGCATGCACCAAGGTATAGATCTCTGGGCGCAGACCCGTCTCAAAGAGCTCCACCTGGTGCAACCCATCCCTGGCAACATAGGGTACGCAGTTGAGCAACTGCGTGAACTCCTGGAAGTAGTCCCATACTGTCCGGTCACCCTGCTGAAGATTCTTCAAATCATCTTCTAGCTTTTTCTTCACGCTCGTGGAGAAATAAGTATCCAGAATCATCCGTCTAAACTCTGACCAAGGTAGCTGTCGGGTAATCTGGAACTCCAAAGGCTCAACCCGACGCCACCAGGCATCTGCATCCCCCTCTAGAAAATGTACTGCCATATGCACTCTGAATCTCTGGTCAATGAAGAAGTCCCGAAACAACTTCTCCATTGCTGCTAGCCACGATCCTATCTCCCATGGGTGACTGCTCCGCCCAGAGAACCTAGGTGGTCCTCGCTGACAAAACTGGGTGAGTTTGTCAGCAAACTCCTGCTCCTCCGCTGGGGTCAATGGCCTGATCACCCCCTGAGCCCCACTGCTCGATGACGGTGCCGTAAGGACTAGTGGAATAGCCGGCGGTACAACTGGTGGTACAGGGGCCTCTATAGTAGTAAGGGGAGGTGCCCCAACCTGGGCGAGCAACTGCTCAAACCTCTGCTCCTGTCGGCGGTGACTCTCCGCCAACTGGGCCACCATGGCCCTCAGCTCACTAATCTCGGAAGGTCCGGACTGCTCCGGCTCCTCCGGGGGTGTAGGAGTCCCCCGGGTAGGGATCTGCCGCCTAGGAGGCATACGGCCACACAAGAAACCACGGGTCAGTAAACAAAACCACTCTCGACCCAATCCAGCGAAAGTCATGGTCATCCTCCTATTTCTGTAACCTTATGTTGTCTGCAGCCAACATAATAGTCCACCAGAAATAGGATATGCCAGTCCCTCTTCACTCACAGGAAGAGTTTTAATAATAAATTGCCGACTTTCGCAAAATATCACGCCACTCATGCCCTACCGTCCTAGGGTCTGCCAAAAGCCTAGGGTTTCCTAAGTCCCAACTGACCTATCCCTAAGCTCTGATACCAACCTAATCTGTCACGCCCCGGGTGTAAACCAGAACCCGGGCTCGTCTACAGATCCGCCGTGCACACGGAATTTTCCGTGTACACGAAGCGCTGGTAACCTGCTCAGATATAAAGATATAATAAAGGAGCATAAAACAGAGCTAAACTAAAACTAGTACATCTCAGACAAATACTGGAAAAGAAAGTACAACATAGCTCTCATAAATATACATGTGTCTCTCCCAGCTCACGAAATAAATACATCCAGCTGGCCGAAGCCCGACCCAAAAATAAAAGGAAAATACAACTGTCTGAGTGTACAGGGGATACATCAAAACTACTGAACTCTGGTTCAGGAAAGCAGCTAACTAGTCAACGATCCTCTTACCTCGGTCCAGGGAAGAGGGTCCCGCAACTCCAGCAGGGGACTTTGCAAAACAAAGGGGAGAGAAAAGGGAAAAATAGTGGGGGGTAAGAACTACTATAAAAACAGTAGCCTCCCCTAGTGGGTAGACCTCAAACTCAGACATGCCCACTAGGACTACTAGAGGCGAAAAATGAAACAAGGGTGGTAAGCTACAATATGACAACTGATAAAAGCTACCACTAAGATGCCTCTAAGGTAATAAGCTAAAAGAATAGCTAAATGCATGCATCAGAGTATATATGCCTGCCTGGGTAACACAATCTAGACCCTGGTGAACACCGGTACTGCCTGCTATGCCTACTAACTCACAACTCAGCTGCGGGATGCAGACCGGCTCCTGACCGGCACGGTCCCATCCCAAAGGCAACAGACCGGCTCCTGACCGGCTCCTGACCGGCACGGTCGCACATACACACACTCCGGAGTGGCACTCAAGGGGAGCGACCCTCACGAGTGAAATAAGTCACCATAAGTAACCCAATATAGTAGGACTGGATCGAGACTCTAATCGAGTGGGAAAAGCCATCCGCTGAAGAAACCCGATCCCCTATCCACAAATCTGATGCATTAGTAACAATCCGGTCAACCGCCCAAAATCCACGGTTGCCGCAAATGCCCTGTCCTCAAGCCTGCCTGTCCCAAATCCCAATAACTGACTACACTATCCCAGCCCCTGCTCTAACCTGTGCATAATATCCCCTAAGTCTAAATAACTGGAGAAAATAAAATCATGGTTTCTCCTAAGTCAATTCCAGCATGATAGTGTAGCAAAAAACGATGGCCTAACTAGGTGACCATACAAGCATGCAAAAGTCCTTTACTGAACAAATGATCTCAGTGTTCTAATTCTTACAAGAATTACAGTATGCCTTTGTTTAAATATCCGTAGTACCAACATGCTATAAGCTAATTTATAGACATGTATAAGTCTCCCAATTAAACATAAAGCGTGATATGGTTTTAGCCTATTATTACCAAAAGGTTTAAACAATTTATCCTTTTTCAAGAAATATAATTCACTAATAATTAGTCCTCTAAAGATGCAAGTGCTAACAACCAATCGATACTTTCATACAAGCATGCTGGGTTCATTTTACCGATATAACAATCAACATGATAAAGGAACATCTCCTAGTATGCCTAGTGGGTGATCAAAAGTAAGAGGTGACAACGGTACCCACATCGGGTGCTAAATCCCGGTCCCAAAATGAAGTCCACGCTCGACCCACACGGTCACCTCGACACTGCACAAAGTTCCCCAAAAGATTGTACATAAATTTAATCATACATTGCTCCAAGAATCTGCCCAAAAACATCAGTTCAGAGTTTTCCTATTTTCACCTGCGAAAAGTGCTCGGAAAATTCCAAGAAAAATACTGTCGCGATCCTCGCGACGAACAGGTTGAATCGAGTACCTTCACGTTCAAAACCAAGCTTCCTACGCTGAGATACAAATTCGGCAAGGGAAACACCCCAACAAAAATTGTACAGAAATTCTATACCAAAGAACTACAGAAAAGGGGGATTTTAACCTTCGGGAAAAATTCAGAAAAATCTGAGAAAAATCCAGGAGATTCCTTGTGAAATGTAGATGAGAAACGCCTCCTGAAACGCCTCGATCCGACGCCTGTACGCAACGATACAGCCAAAACAATCGAGTGCTGTCCAAAACTCCGCGAAGAAAAATGGGTCACAAAGAAGCTCGGGAAACTCCAAAATCCACAAGAAAATAGAGGAAACTCAACCAAAATTGGAGCCCTACCTGTCGAGAGTCCAACAGCGCAAGAATCGCCCGAATCGGAGGTCGGGGTGAGTCGGGGGAGTCCGTACACTGAAAAGGGACGAAACGGGTCGCCGGTGAACAAGCGTCGCGCCGCGCCGTAAAATAGCAAACCTTGGGAAACGTGCCCCTAAAAATCCCAAGAAGGCTCTGTGAAATGTATCTCAGGTGGAGGAGGAAAATCCCTGAAGGAGTCACTGTGAAAAACTGCTCAGAAAAAGAGCTAAATGGCCCCAAAGTTCACTATTTATAGGCCCAGCCCGTAAGCATCCTTGGGCCGGATTCGGGCGCCAAGTTTCGGGCGCCCGAATCCGCTAAGGCGGTTGCACCACAATGGTTCGACGCACCCGAAACGCTGTGGTGATGCCACGTGTCCCTGCAACACGGAACAGCAGTGCAAGGGCCTCCGCCGCGCTCCACGCGTCCCTCACGGTCAAAGGTGGTAGGTACGGCCCGCCAACAGCGGGCCGACACGTGGCCCGCACTCGAGTGCGGCCATGTGCGGCCGACCGCGCCGCCTGGCACCTCTGCGCGCACGCGCCCCGAGGCGCCGCCTGCGCACTCCGTGGACCGCACCTCCGTGAGCCAGCCAATGCTGTTACGGTATTTTGGTGTTGGCATATTTCATGAGTCAAGTCAGTGAGTTGAGTCGGAGTCTTAAAGGGATCAAATTGTCAAATCAGCCTTCAAAGACTCATTGAAGATTCAACATGAGCCCAAGTCAACTCTCAGGTATGATTAAATATTGATCATGGTGATTAAAGTTCGTTTATAATCATTAGAAACAGAAAATTAATGAAAACTGATTTAGACTTGGTTTTAGGAACTTGGTTTTAACTTACAACTTGTTTTAAGTTTGGATTCCGGTACTTGGTCTGTTTTGGATAAAGTTTATCTTGGAAAAATCAGTTTTTACATTGAGTACCGGAACCACACTTGAAGTTCTCAAACCCGACACAGAATTTTCTGAAATTTGTATTGCGTACCGGAACACAGACTCGCGTACCGGAACACAATAGAAAAATCTGTGTTTTGCACCATTGAGTACCGAAACACAATATTTGGTATCGGTACACAATGTCATCTCGGGAAAAGTTTCCTAAACCGACTCTAATTTGTTTTCAAGGACTATAAATAGATACTTAGCGTTTCTCGACTACAATGACCAATACCGAAAACACTCGAGAGCAACCCTAGAGGCTAGGTTTTTATCGTTCTTCTTTTTAGCCTCTTTTAGGTCAATTCGACGGTTCTTCCAAGATCTATCTTTTGTCGAATTGATCTAATCTTTGCTTAGAGATTCTTTCTACGGTTCTTCAATGATAATCTAAGCAAAGGATCACCATCGAAGCCAATATTCTGTATCGGCTGAGTTTGCGTCGTGGATTCGACGTAGCACCGTGGATTCGGTGTGTTGAAGGCGTTTCGTGGATTCGAAACGTGTGCTCGTGGATTCGAGTGGCGTTCGTGGATTCGAACGTGTGCAGTGGACGTGCAATCGGTGGAGCGCAAGGTCCGAAGAACTTGAAGGACGGGTCGAGTCCGTGGAGTCGGTAATCACCTTGTTATTCTTCAATTCTTAGTGGATTGTTATTGCGTGTTGGTCCCGTGGTTTTTCTCCTGGATTGGAGTTTCCACGTAAATCTCGGTGTGTTGATTTTTATTTTCCGCATTGGTTTTTATTTTGCACTGAGATTTGATTTTTAAATATTACACCTATTCACCCCCCTCTAGGTGTTTGATAGTACCTATTTAGATCCTTGTGGATCCTAAAAACCTACAATTGGTATCAGAGCGGGTTTTAGGTTTATCTATCATGTCGGGTGAAAGTGGTAATATTTTTAGACCTCCTCTTTTTGATGGGACCAATTATGCATATTGGAAAGTGCGGATGAGAGCTTTTCTCATCTCTATTGATGAGCGTGTTTGGCAAACCGTTGAATACGGTTGGGTGCATCCTGTTGAGGAAGTAGGAAATTCTACTACCCCAAAACCTCGCTCTAGATGGTCCAAAGAGGAAATCGAAAGATCTTCTTACAATGGGAAAGGTATGAACGCTTTATATAATTCTCTTTCCTCGACTGAGTTTACACGAATTTCCGCGTGTGAAACCGCGAAGGAAATTTGGGATATTCTCAAAATTACACATGAGGGTACTAATCTTGTAAAAATTCAAAAGCTCCAGATGCTTACAAGTCAATTTGACTCTATTCATATGGAAGAGCATGAATTGTTTACAGATTATTACACTAGACTTCAAGATGTAATTAATACATGTGCTAATTTAGGAGAAAAGATCCCGGAGTCGAAAATTGTAAGAAAGATTCTTCGGACTCTTCCGGAACGGTTTAGGGCAAAGGTTACCGCCATTGAAACCGTTAGTCATCCGGATGAGATGAGTGTAGAGGAATTAGTAGGTGCTTTACAAACTTATGAGATGACTTTTCCTACTAATCAAATTTCTTCCAAGTCTTCTTCTAAGCTTACAGGTATTGCATTCAAATCAACAAAGGAAGAAGATGGCGAATCGAGTTCCGACGATGAAATCTCTTTTGCCGATTTTGAAGAACAATTGGCGCGGATCACAAAGAAATTTCGTCGGAAATTTTGGAAGAATCGAACCGATGGATCTTCATCCACGAAACCATCTAAAGGATCATCGGGTTCTAAATCCTCTAAACTCAAAGGCGTTGCAAAACCTTCTAAAGAAAAAGAAAAAGATGATTTCGAAGGGGAAATCCGATGTTATCGATGCAAAGGCTACGGCCATATTTCAACGGATTGTCCTTCTAAGAAATCATACAAAAAGAAGGCTTTGCAAGCAAAAACTTGGGACGATTCTAGTTTCGATGAATCGACCTCAAGTGAAGAGGAAAAAGAAAAAATTGTTGCTTTTCATGCCTCTCAAATTCCCTCTTCTAATTTGTGCTTATCATCTTTAGTCACTGACTCTATTCCTTTGATTTTGCATGAAACATCAACATCCGGAGGAGAGTCATCAAGTGAGGGGGAGTCGGACGAAGAAGAACTCGTTGAGGCATACCAACAACTTCTTGCGGAATCAAAGAAGATGGCCAAGCATATCAAGAAGTTGAGGAAGCAACGACTTGAGGTTCAAGACGAGAATCAAGCTTTAAAGATCAAACTTCGTGATCTCGAGGAGGAACAAGGGCGTTTATTGGATAACAATAAAATCCTTCAAGAAAAGTTAAACCAATCGGAGACAAACGCTAAATCTTATATGGATAAGATTGGTTTTCTTGAAAAGCAGTTTGAGGAAATTCATGTCACCAACCAAGCTTTGACCAAGCAAGTTCATCAACTCAAATCCGACATACAAAGGCTTTCAACCGGTTCCAAGAAACTTGATTGTATGTCCGGATTAGGTCAAACAAGCAAGGTTGGTTTGGGATTTAAAAAGAACCAAACTGTGCATGCTTCAAGTTCCACAATGAAATTGAAAGGAAGAACTTGTCACCTATGTGGACTTGAAGGACATTTGGTGAAGAATTGCCCGAAAAAGAGAAAGAAGAATCCTTCGGCAACTTCATCTACGGAGCGGACTCAACGGAATCAAAAGACACATCAAGTCAAAGGAGTTCACTCAACCCACCAAAGGTCCGAGCCACAACATCAATCATACAAGTGGATTATTGCGAGGCAAAGACCTAAGGTGGATCAACAGTCAAAGCGGACAACCCCCGGCCACAACGAATCAAGACAACCCAAAATCCAGCGATTTTGGATTCGGAAAGGTGATATCTTTCCTTGTCTTAAGTTCTAAATAGCTTATGACTGTATGTAATGCTTTGATTGGTTTTCCTTCATATTTTTCTTAATCTTTGCATTACATGTTTTCAATGCTCTTCGTTTTTATACTTTGTTTTTGAACAAAAGGGTTTTTAACGAACAAGTGCATTGAATAAAAAGGGCTTCACGTTCATTCACTCCAAATTAATTTTATATGGATTATCAACTTTACTCAATAATCATAATCTTGAAGATACTTCATTATAGGAGTTTTTGATAGTTATAAGCATCAAATTTTAAAAATCATGTGTGATCTTAAGATGCTTAATCTATCTCGGTTGTGTGAATTCATTGTGATAAACGTAAGACAACTGATAGACTAAAATTTGGGATTTAATTCTTTCACGTAAGAGATTGCATTCTTCCAAGGGTAAATAAATGAATTGTAAAAGATGTGGAAAGAGTTACATCCGAAAGAAGTGTGAAAACTACCACCACATGTTGGAAAGAGCTGCCACCCCGGTCGTCCGATTTGTGTGTGAAGCTACCACATGTTTTGGATGCTTGGAAAATATTTTTAAAATTTTTAGTTGAAGCATTCGGAGATTTAAATTCAAAGTTCTTATTTTGAACAATCTCCCGGTTGGTATAAGGTGGGATAGTTAAAAAGATGCTCAAAGAGCCACCCTTAGGTATTTTAGTGCTTATCTCAATTTGAAAGGGTAGACTTCAAAATTGATGTCATTTGGAAATCTCCGTAAGTCATCTTTGTAAATCCGTTTCATCTTGATAGAGTTTGGATCTTAAGATTATTTTTGATGACTTATGTTTGATGAATATAACATGAAAAACGGTTTATAATGTTTTATCTTTGTTTTTCATGATTTAGGAGTAAATCTTTTTAATTTTGTGAAATTAATTGGATTGAATGGCATCTATGTGAATTCATCGTTGTTTAAAGCACTTAAATTGATTTCTTGATGGAATACAAATCGGTATTTGAAAAGATTTCAAAATTTGGATTTATTTCAAGAAATTCTTACTTTTTGGTTTTGGTGTACCCGTACTTGAATTTTAGTACCGGAACCAAGATTCCGGATCAGAAAACCCAATCCGGACCCCGAATCATGAAAATCCCTGTTTTTCACTTGAGTACCGGTACCCCATGTTTAGTACCGGAACTACCTTGCGGATCCGGATCAAAGGATTTTTCAGTCCGGAACCCGAACGAAGATTTTCAGGTTTTTGCACTGCGTACCGGTACGCGATTTATTGTACCGGTACGCGATCTGGATTTCTTTATATTCCGGAACTAAAGCTTTTTATTTCATCTCTCCCACTTCAAAACCCTCCTCTCTCTCTCTAAAACATCTCTAAGGGTTTTCTCTTCAAGATTAAGAGTTTTGTTGCTCTCATTTGTAAGTTTCTACATTGATCTTGCTTTCTTTAACTTCAAAACCCTAGGTTTTAGGTTTTGATGTTGTTTTTAGGGATTTTTGAGTAGATCTTTGCTTCAAATGAAATCTCTTGCATAAATTACCCTTAACTCATGTTTAGAACATAAATGGTACATCTCTATGCAATTAGATTCATGTTTTCATGCTTATATGCTTGAATCTAACATTTACATATGTTCTTGACATAGAAAAAAATTGAGAATTGGGGCTTTTAATGTAAATGGTTTTTAAATGATGAATCATCAATTGTGACATGTTTAGAATGATTCTTAGACATGTTTAAACCTTTCTATACGATCAAATCATAGTGCATTGTGTTCTTTGTAGGAAATGGCATTTTCATGGCTACTTGCACTAGTGATCTTGATGGCCACTGGAAGTGGGCGTGGTCGCGGTTCTGGAAAGAAAAAGGCAACTAAACGATCACGAGATGAAGGGACGATAAGCTCAGATTCTGAACATTCATCAGAATATGAAGAAGAAACGGTTCAAGGAAAGGGGAAAGAACCTATGGCTCCAAGGAAAAAGAAGGGTGCGGATTCTCCTCCGCGTAGAAGTACCGGTGGACCGGTAATACGCGAGCGCTCTCAACGGAGATCTAATGTTGATGAAAGTGAACAGCATGTAAGTGCAAAACGCCATGCCAGATTTGCAAACCGTACATGCATTGGAGAGCGTCACGTGAATTTCAACGAGCTATGTCGTGAGGTGCCAGACTTTGCAAGGCTCTTGGAACGAAGTCATATTCGGCCACTTGGCAGAGTCCAACCAAAGATGGGTTTTTGTGTTGAGATCATCAGGGAATTCTATATGAGAGCTAACATACTCCAAAAGGACCATGACACAGGGGCTTTCATCATTGAAACAACAGTTAGAGGCGTCAAGTTTGACATTACTCCAGCAGTAATTGGGGCAAATCTTGGGCTAGCTGTTGATACTTCTGGTCTTTACTACACAGATGGTGATTTCCAGCATGACACCCATTGGGACATTGTTGTGGATTCAATTTGCAAGTCAGGGACACACACAAATAGGTCATATGTTGAATCAAAGGACCTAAAACCAGAATATCACATTTTGTCCTTAATCGTATGCTACAACTTATTGCCCACAATGGGGACCAAAAGGATTCGATGGGATCGATTGCTACTTCTCTTTTTCCTTGGTCACCCGGAAAGTGCAAATGGAATCAACATCAACATTCCATTCTAATTTGGCAGCAAATGGTACATGTCATTGAGGGATCAAGGCAACGTGACCTTCTACTGTTTCCAATCTTGATTACTCGTATTCTGGAAGATCACGGAGTTGACATTTCTTGTACCAAATTTGACTACGGCTTGGGCTCAATTGATGGAATCACGTTAGCCAAGTCAGTTAGCACTTTGAAGACATTTGGACATACAAAGGGCTATGCAAGTGAAGCAACTCCGAGCGCACCGCCTCGCCAAGAATCTCCTGAACCAGATGAAGTGGTAACTCTTCAGACTTTGCATCGGATTGTTCGATCTTTAAAGAAAAGGATGGAGCAAGGTTTCAAGAAACTCGAGGATGGTTTAAAGAAGATCTTCGATATCCTTGGGTGCAAACATGATGATGTGGTCACTGGAGCAACTGCACCGAGTACATCTCATGGACCTACATCACATGAGGATGATGATGATTCTGATCAGGATGAGTGATTTCTTTTCCTTCTTGTTTTTGGTTTTTCAGTTTCTTTTCACTTTGTGATGAACAATAACTTTAATTGTCTTGTAACTAAGAACTTATCCTTCTAGTATGTTTCTTTTTGTCTATTTTGACTGTTTGACAATTTGTGACAAAAAGGGGGAGAACAAAAAATAATGATCGTATCACAAAGGGGGAGAACATGGAGAACATGGAGAACATGTTAGAAATGCTCAAGATAGGGGGAGATAAAGAAGAAAAGATTGAAAGAGCCACAAAACAAAAACAAAAGAACCAAATGGAAGATGAATCAAATGTAGAATTTTAATTTCTAATGACTAACGTTTGATTTTGTTTGGAGTTTTGTTTTGCAGGAATTACATCACTTTAAGACTCCAAGTCCTAAGTCATAGAGTATGTTCTAGGACTGTTTGGTTCAAATATAATTTTGTATTTATTGGATCTTTCACGCAAAGAAAATCAATGTTTTGGTGATAATATTAAATTTCGAATTTTTGGTTTAAGATGAGTGACTTGAGCGTTTTTATGTATTTTTGGGTTTTGTCACGAAATTGCCAAAGGGGAAGATTGTTACGGCATTTTGGTGTTGGCATATTTCGTGAGTCAAGTCAGTGAGTTGAGTCGGAGTCTTAAAGGGATCAAATTATCAAATCAGCCTTCGAAGACTCATTGAAGATTCAACATGAGCCCAAGTCAACTCTCAGGTATGATTAAATATTGATCATGGTGATTAAAGTTCGTTTATAATCATTGGAAACAGAAAATTAATGAAAACCGGTTTAGACTTGGTTTTAGGAACTTGGTTTTAACTTGCAACTTGTTTTAAGTTTGGATTCCGGTACTTGGTCTGTTTTGGATAAAGTTTATCTTGGAAAAATCAGTTTTTACATTGAGTACCGGAACCACACTTGAAGTTCCTCAAACCCGACACAGAATTTTCTGAAATTTGTATTGCGTACCGGAACACAGACTCGCGTACCGGAACACAATAGAAAAATCTGTGTTTTGCACCATTGAGTACCGGAACACAATATTTGGTATCGGTACACAATGTCATCTCGGGAAAAGTTTCCTAAACCGACTCTAATTTGTTTCCAAGGACTATAAATAGATACTTAGGCTGCGTTTGGAATCGGGATAGGCTGGAATTGGCTATTCTGGGGATAAGGATAAAGTAGGAATTAGAGCTTAAACTCTTTTGGATGGTTCCAGGGATTAGAGAATTTGTGTTTGGTTTAATAATGAGGAATAGGAGGGATAAAGAGGATAAGATGGGTAAATTACCTTTTTGCCCCCAAGAGTTATTATGTGATAAAAGTTGTTAAAAATTGATTAGTTCGTTTTAATTAATGGATTAATAGTTAAAAAAGTAAAAGTAAAATTATAATCGTAATTAAAATATATTATTAAAAATAATACATTTAATTTAATATTTAATTTTTCAACTTAAAATTTAAATTTAAAATATAAAATTTCAACATTTTAATTTTAAGATTTACAATTATATAATATTAATTTTAAATAATTAATTTTTAACATAAAATTTTTTTAAAATTCGCAAAATTCGTTATATTTGATAAATAATTTATAAATTTTTGCCCACGAGCTTTATTATGTCATTAAAATTTCTAAGCCGTTTTTCTCATTTTAATTAATGAAATTATTGGTTTAAGAAAATAAAAATAAATTTATAACATAATTAAAATGTATTATTTAAAAATTTTACATTTAATTTAATGTAACTTTTTTCAAATTAAAATTAATGGATTAATGGTTTAAAAAAATGTGATAAAAGTTGTTAAAATCTAATTATTTCGTTTTAATTAATGGATTAATAGTTTAAAAAAATAGAAATAAAATTATAATCATAATTAAATTATATTATTTAAAAATAATATTAATTTAATATTTTATTTTTTCAAAATTAAAATATAAAATTTCAACATTTTAATTTTAAGATTTAAAATTTATAATATTTATTTTAAATAATAAATTTTATAATATTTATTTTAAATAATAAATTTAAAATTTTATAATATTAATTTGTGATGATGAGAGTGTATTGGGAAGAGAGAAAGGAGGTGGGATGAAGGAAAAGAGAGAGAGGAGAGAGGGATTTGTGATGATGAGAGTGTATTGGGAAGAGAGAAAGGAGGGAAGAGGGAGAGAGAGAGAGTGAGGAGAGAGTTTTATTAAAATAATATGTTAGGATGAGATAAAGTAGATAAGAAGGGTAGTATGGTAAAAAATTTAATAGTAAAATATTAAGGTGGGATTTGTTATACCAGCTATTCTCCTTGTTCTGGGATAAGCAATACCAGACGGTTCCAGGTGCGTTTGGGAGAATAAGGGGGATATCCCCGCTATTCCCGGTTCCGTTCCAAAAACAAACGGGGCCTTAGGGTTTCTCGACTACAATGACCAATACCGAAAACACTCGAGAGCAACCCTAGAGGCTAGGTTTTTATCGTTCTTCTTTTTAGCCTCTTTTAGGTCAATTCGACGGTTCTTCCAAGATCTATCTTTTGTCGAATTGATCTAAACTTTGCTTAGAAATTCTGTCTACGGTTCTTCAATGATAATCTAAGCAAAGGATCACCATCGAAGCCAATATTCTGTATCGGCTGAGTTTGCGTCGTGGATTCGACGTAGCACCGTGGATTCGGTGTGTTGAAGGCGTTTCGTGGATTCGAAACTTGTGCTCGTGGATTCGAGTGGCGTTCGTGGATTCGAACGTGTGCAGTGGACGTGCAATCGGTGGAGCGCAAGGTCCGAAGAACTTGAAGGAGGGGTCGAGTCCGTGGAGTCGGTAATCACCTTGTTATTCTTCAATTCTTAGTGGATTGTTATTGCGTGTTGGTCCCGTGGTTTTTCTCCTGGATTGGAGTTTCCACGTAAATCTCGGTGTGTTGATTTTTATTTCTGCATTGGTTTTTTATTTTGCACTGAGATTTGATTTTTAAATATTACACCTATTCACCCCCCCCCTCTAGGTGTTTGATAGTACCTATTTAGATCCTTGTGGATCCTTAAAAACCAACAAATGCCAGGCTGACACGTGTCATGGGCCCGGCCCACCGAAGCCGCGCGAAGTCGCTGAGCCGCGCCGCGTGTGCCGACCACTCCGCACACGCCACGTGGCCCGCCCGCGCGGTTCATGCACCAGCCGCGCTTCCCCCGTGGACTGAGCTGCGTGAGCCGGCCAATGCCAGGCCACCACGTGGCTCAGGCCGGTCCACGGTCACCTCCCATGCACCAAAGATCGCTCAAAACTTCCGGAAGCCCGTTTTTGGTCATCTAGACTCCAAATTTAACAAGCAAATAGCCATTTTCAAGCATTTTTCCGCGCTGAATACAAATCCAACCTCTGTTTGGCCCAAATCCTTTTCTAAAATTCGACAAATGTAGCCGAAGGCCAGATCAGCTAAAAATATCTCACAGGGCCCATCTGTGGCATCCCTTTGATGCACCATGGGCCAGACACACCAACACTAGGTGTTCTACACAATGGATTCATCGGAAAGGTTGCATGGGAAAATTTGGACCACTACAGGGCGGTCTACGGATTTTGGCATGCACCGGGACCAGCCAACGGCGGGCGTGCCACGTGTCGCGCGCTGATTGGGCGGTCAATGCACGCACGACAGCACGCCGGGCGCGGCGCACCGTTGACCCCCCAGGCCACGTGTCGCCCGCCCATTGGCGGGCGCAGCGACCCAGTTGGGCCGCTGTGAACCGCGGCCCATGGTTCCCGCCGTGGATCGCGCGGCCACGCGGCGCCCCGCAATTGGCGGGCGCGCGTGCGCCGGGCGCGCGGGACGCGGAGGGGACACGTGGCGGCTCCTCAGCGTTTTGGACGCGCATAATGTTGGGCCGGCCCAGCACTGTGGCCGCCCGAAAGCTCGCGGGCGCCCAGAAATTGGGCGCAAAGCCCATTTGGTTTCTTTTTGGGAAAAGCCTATAAATAGGCCATTTGCTCTTCGGTTTTGGGCTTTTTCCTGAGCAGAAATGCGAATGAGCCCTTTGCAAACTTGATCTTCATCCTGTGGTGGATCTTGTGAAGGAAGCTCAGAATTTTCGGATGCCGCGGCATCGACGACTTCGGCATATTAGCGCAGAGTGACGTTCTTCCGTTGGTGGCCCGTTATCGTCGCATTTCGGTCCACGAGGTCCATAGAGCTACTCCATTGGTATTTTTGAACGATTTTTGTGGCGTTGGATTCACGAGAGGTAAATCTACGATTTTTATATTTTCCACTCTCCACATATTTGAGCTTTTATTGGGGTTTATGGTACATTTTTGACCCCCTTTGTTGCTGGTGGATTTTCCTGGACAGCAGCACCTTGTCGGATTTTTATCTTTGCACTCAGGTATCAGAATTCAAAATTTAAGGACTCGATTGACATCTACGCTTCGCAAGGATCGCCATCGTATTTTATTTGGAATTTTTGGAGTTTATCTTACAGGTAGAAATTTCGCATCCTTGGGACTAAAATTTTAGCAGATTCTGTACTTGGATTAATTGTGTTGATTGTAACATTGGACAATATCTTTGTATCTAGGGGGAGTTGTTTGGGTGTTTTTGGACCCGTTGGACTTGTGGAAATTTGGAGAAATATTCCTGGGTATTTTTAGCTTTTTGGACTTTGGACAGTTTAGCACTTTCAGGTGGGTTGCCTCGTCTTCAAAACTGGTGGACTGAACATTAAATCTAAGAGTATGAAACATGCATGATTACAATTGTATTAAGAAGCATGCTAGAAAGTGGGAATTGATGTTCCTAGTGTTACTTTGATGATCATATTGATTTATTGCTTTCTAAATCTGTAAATCAAATGCTATCTTTGAAACTTGACCTAGCACCCCGTCATATGCTACATGTTTAACCGGACTAGTAGAAAACTCTAACTTGGGCTAGGTTTATTTATAGTTTAGACATCCACACGTTATACTCTATTCCTGTACTTAGGGTTTCTCCTCGCCCGAGTAGTGGGTCGAGTGGTCGAGATTTATTGTTAGTGTGGGATGCATGTTACACTCGTGCTTGGGAGCAGAGTGGAGTCTGGTAGATGTAGCTGGTCTTTTATCTATGGCGGGAGCCATTTTGGATGAACGGTGGTCCCGGATGTCTTGTTTCTCTATTTATGTGTCGCCACAGTGTTAGTGGCAGTAGTATACAAGTTTTAGCAGGACCTTGAACCCAGAACATTTTTGGACACTCACATGATTTTAATCAACCAATGTTTTCTTCCAAACATCGAAGGGTTGCCGGAGTCTGTTCTTGTCTGATTGGACAAAGGCATTAGCCCTTCGGGGTTTGGATATAAAAACTTGTTTTCTAGCTGTTTTTCCTGAAAGAACTAAAAATCATTAAAAATGAATTTTCCACAAATCAAGATGGTTTTTCAAAAAGGAACTACTTTTAGTCCTCACCACGCATGGGTTTGAGTGAAAAATGATTTTCAGTAATAAATGTCACATTTTTTCTGTAAACTTCCCCACTCGAGAGGATTCGAGTGGTCTGGGTTCTAAGGGCTGCCTTTTTTTTGTGTCGAGAACAACGAAAGGCTATGCCTAGAGCCTGTTCTTGTTTGATTTGGGTTGTAGGCTCTAGTCTTTCGGGGTTCCCGGACCTTTCATTGTTGTTGGCTGTGGAGTATACCCAGCTAGTGAGTTTACATGTGGAGTTGATGTTCTTTTTGGGGAGCCGTTGGGTTGACAGCGGTCCCGACTGTTCGAGTGGTTCCTATTAGTGAGTTAGAGAGGTGATTTGCGTACTGTCGATTTTGTTGATCGTGGATTGGACTATAGCCTGCATTAGCCATATTGAGCTCGACAGAGATGCGCATATACTTTCATCGGTGGGGTCACGCCCCTCGAATGCCACTCCGGAGTTGGGCCTGTTACTTTGCTATCGCGACTTGTCGACGCAGTCCCCCTGGCTGGGCCAGTTTTGGCAGTCACGGACGCTCTACGTAAGTCCAGTCCTCCTTGGATGTAACGGCCGTAGGTGGGCGCAGGTTTGACTGGACCCTATGTGGCAGTCACTATAGATTGGGTGATTATATTTGAGAGATAGTAGATGCATCATGTTTCTATCTGTTCCCCTTCTTGAACATTTAGACAGAGGCATAGTAGCTGTAGAGTTATTTTCCAGCTCTTTTCCTTTCAGTATTGCATTTGTTACTTTATGCCTCTAGTAGACTTAGTGGGCAGACCGTCGGGCTTGTTGGCGGTACCCACTGAGAACTACTGTGGGATGTAGTTCTTACACCCGCTGTGGTGATTTTTCCCCAGGGACCTCTACTCCTGTTCCCGCTGCTCTAGTTGCTGATCCTACTGATCGGGGTAAGGAAGTCGCGAGCTAGATCCCTACCAGTATTCTTTCAGTGAGAGTAGATGTACCCTTTTAGTGATGTACTAGTACTGTCAATGATTGTGGGATGTATCATGTACTTTTTATTTTTGAGAGTTTTAGTTTTTGGAGAGACTTATGTATTGTGAGAATCTGGCATGTACTATTTGAGAAGTTGTATATTTATTTCAGTAGTTTACTTTTCAGCTCTAATATCTGTATAGCTTTAGTATCCTTTTTTTGCAGGTTAGACGCTTCGTCTATACGGGGCTTCCAGTATGGGCGGCGGATCTGTTGGCAGGCCCGGGTCGCAGTTTTGACCCCAGGGCGTGACAACGATCGGCTCAAGGTGCGGTGTTCTATGGTTCCTACAGTTGTGCCTCCAATCTTACTTTCCTGCACTTTGCCGAACTCCGCTCCTTTCCATCTCCTTCAAACAATCGGTGTCCTATGACTGATCCTTCGGCAACCCTGAACCATTTTCCTCAAGTAATTCCCTTGACTTTGTGCGTTACTTTAAAGTGTTTTCTACTGAAGAGACGCGGTCTCCGAGTCATTGGGCGCCTTTTGGTTCACGAAAGTATGGCCCCTTCTTGGTTCCGGGAACGGTTTGAGTATATCCGCAATCAAGCGGATTCAGTGGAAATTATCGATCGCTCCGCCGTCTAGTACTCCTTCTTCCCGAGAGACCTCCACATCGGCCTCAAGAGCCAATCGAAGTTAGTGCCGAGCACCGAAGTCCATAGTCCGCACTTCGTGTGTAGTATCATGACTTTTCCTATCCTCTTTTTATTTTCTTTTTAATAAATAAGTTTATTAGGGGAAATAAGCTATCAAGTTTTCCTGGATAGACCTTCATGGTTTACGGATATTTTTCCATGATAGAGCTCGAGAAATGGTGAACGGCGGAGCGATCGGATCCGAAATCTGACTTACGGATCTTCCGGATTGAGTCTTTTGTGTTAACGGATATGATGGGATAAATTGAACCCGTTAAGGCTTTGGTGCATCAAAATCCGCGCCGACTGGTTTAGAACTCGGCTTAGGTGGCACTCTTATCTAGAGGTTAGTTAGAGAATCTCGTTTATTGCATTTAGGAATTTTTTGTACGTATGAGAAAAAGGAAACCCTAATCGGAGAGAAAAGAAAGAAAAAGGAAAGCAGAACCCGAATCTTCTTCGTTCAACGTGCCGGAAGCCGGGAACGAAACGTTACCGTTTGTGGGGGAGCGGGTCCGGATCCTCACCACCACGAGGAACGGGAACGGATCATCTTCTCCAATAGATCAAGGTAGGCGGCGTTAGTTATTGGTTTTCATTTCTCTTGATTGGATTTTCTTGGGCTTTTAGGGTTTTGCCGTTCGTCGCGTCACCGCCGCACCTCTTGCCGCGCGAGGCCGCACCACCTACGGTGCGGCGTGCCGTGCACGGGCCGCAGCCGCGCGGGGCCGCCGCTCGTGCAGGGCCGCAACGCACGCGGCGCGGTGCCGCACAGGCGCTGACCGCAGGTAGCGCGCACCCGCTCGGTCTGGTGCCGCGCGGGGCGCTGCCCGCAGGCAGGGCGCGCACCGCGCGGGCGGGTGTCGCGCGGGGCGCTGCCCGCAGGCAGCGCGCGCCCGCGCAGGTTGGAGCCACGCGGGGCGCTGCTTGCAGGCAGCGCACGTCCGCACGGGGCTGCTCCGCAGCGCGCGCCGCGCGGGGAACTTGCCGAGCAGGGCTAGTCCCCGCGCAGGGTCGCTCCGCAACGCGTGCCGCGTGGAGAAATCGCCCGCGCAAGGTTGTCAAGCTCCGCCGCCTGGTCTCTGTGTCCACCCGTGCGTCTCTTAGTTCGTTTCTCTACTCGGGTGGTCTGGGTTTTAAAGTAGGTGTTAGTGATGTTTTTGTTGGGGACTTTTAGGGGTCCGGGAGTCGTGCAAGGGCGCAGGACGGTTTCAGGTGTTTCGGTCAACACTTTTCGAGGTGGGTACCCTTTTCGTGCGTCTTTTTTTAAAGTGAGGTCTCATCATGTTCTATGTAAGAGTAAAGTAGATGTGCTGATGGTTTTCAACTAACCCCTTTTCGCATGAGTATCCCTTTATTACTATTTGTTGCGACGGGTATCGCGGTGTTCTATATCACACCAGCGATTTGGCCACCGCATCGGTGTACTTTTCCAGAGAGGTGATACGTTGACCCGTGTACCCCACAAGGTGATGTGGTGGGGACCCCTTACGGTTACTTAAGGTGCTGCACAAGTACTGTAGAGGGGTTAAAAGCACCAAGGTAAGAGCAAGGTGATTCTATTCGCTGGGGGTCTTTAGACCTTTTGGCAGGTGTTCCATTCTGACTTACAGGGGTACTATGGATTCATGAGGGGGAGTTTTGGATGCTCTGGTTTATCGGTTTGCTTTCCTTTCAGTACTTATAGCATCTTACATGTTTTACATCTACCTCTTACTCTTTGGTCACTGACTTCCCACACTGTGACAGGTTCGGTCAGGGGTGGGATCCGGGACGACGGTGAGGCCGCGACTCGAGGTTTTTAGCCTCCGATTAGGGGCTGATGACATTTCTTTTACTTACGTTTTGATTATTTCGGTTAGTTAGCTTATGTGTGTGTGATACATTATTGTGGATGTTGGGTTTGAACTGTGTTTTCTCGTGGATGAATGTTTTTCCCTTACTAGTTGTTGATTCGGCCACTTTTTCAAATCTAGTTTAAGATTGCGAAAATATTTAATAAAATTTAGGTGTCGTGTGGGCACCGTTTTACAACCCATGGATTTATCCTTTCTAAACTTGGAGGCCTTATTAGAAATGTCGATTGGCTACTTTCTCCTTTCTCTTTCATACTTAGCTAGTGTGGTTGAAGTGTTATTGTAGTTCCCTACGCCGTGCATGCGCAAGGGTCACTCTGCCTGGCTCTTCGAGGACTCTCACGTATGTGGCGGATTTGCGCACGTGCCCGGCAGGTGTACTTAAAAAAAAAAAAAATGTATACATTTTCCACTTATTTTAAACTCCCGGGGCGTGACAGATTTTATGGTATCAGAAAGAAACGACTTTAACCACGGTAGTCGGTGTCCAACATCCACAGAGTGAAATGCCACTAGCAACTAACCAATGAAATAATCAAGGAATAGGACCGTAGAGCGCGAGTGTTTGGGGGAGGGTAGAGAAATAGAGTTCCTGGTTGATCATAGGTCTTGTTGCTAGATCAGTTAGGTCTAGGTTGACTTGGCTTCTTTGTGTAAAGCGGATAATGGCCAGGACTAGGTTGTCAACTGATAACGCAGAGGCAGACGGAACGGCACCGACGGCTGCGGAGAATCAGCTTCTTCGGCAACAACTACGAGAGATGGCCTAACAGCTAGCGGCCCTCACAGAACATGTACGTCAATTGACGCAACAACCAGCTACGTCAGTGGGGGTCGCCCAGGCCCCTCCACCCGGGCAAACTGCACCTACGACGACACCGCCGGTAGTAGACGGCGAGACCACGACCACCCCTCCTCAGACCGCGACAACCGGGGTACCGCTGGTTCAGCCTGCAGCGCCTTCTGTAGCCCCAACGCCGGCGGCTTCGGGACCTACGCCAGGAGCCACAACCGAAGCCCCTTTGAGAAAGACTGTGATATTACCCACTCCCGTAGTGCCCGCCGTCGCCGCGAGGGAAGCGTCTGTTCAGCAGACCAAATGGGACAGGGTGAGAGCGAATTTGGCGGATTTTCGAAAATATGACCCACCTGTGTTTGAGGGAGAGACGACCGATCCGTGGGTCGTGGAAAAGTGGGTAGATACTATGGAAAAGCTTTTCGAAGATTCGCTGATGGAGGAGTATGAACGGGTCCCCTTGGCCGTCCACTTCCTTGAGGGAACCGCCTGCATGTGGTGGAAGATGGTGCGCCCGGACCCCTCGAAGGGCACCGCCCTTCCATCATGGACTACGTTCCGGGAAAAGCTGTTTGGGGCGTTCTTCTCCAACAACGTCAAACACCAGATGGAAGACGATCTGAAGCACATCAAGCAGGGGAGCAGGACGGTTACGAAGTACCAGCGGGAGTTTGTAAGATTGGTCAATTGCGTACCCTTTGTTATAAGGGACGATTCCCACAAGGCCCAACTCTTTGTGAATGGTCTACGGAGTGACATCTTCTAGGTCGTACAAGCGGCGGACTTGCACACATTCTAGAAGGTGGTCGACAGAGCCACTATAGTAGAGCGAGGATTTGCGGTTACGCGTGCCCGACGGGAGGGTTTTGAGCATGACAGGGACAGGAAGCAACCTTTGTCCTACTCTGGAGGAGGCTATTGCAGCGGAAGCCGACCCCCTAAACATTCAAGATCGCAACGAGGAACCAGGAGCACGCCGACGGGAGGACAAAAGCCGGTGGAGAGACCTTGCATCATTTGCGGTGTACCTTTTGTCGCCCAGTTGCTTAGCTGTGTACCTTTTGTCGCCCGGGATGAGTCACACCGAGTCTACTTGTTTGAGAGTGGCCTTCGCCCAGAGATTTACACCTTGGTGCATGCCCGAAGACTGCAAACCCTGGATGAGGCCATCGAGCATGCACTATGGGTCGAGAGGGGCAGTGTTGTTGTTGCTAGGAGGGCTGGGATGCTAGGATTGAGTTCAATGAGGGAACGCCTCGCTCCTGAGGATGGGAGACAGGCCAGTGGATGGAGACTGCTCAGCCCACAACGGCCTCAGTTTCTGGGTCATGATAGTTCGGATTGGCAGGGGTCTGGGGGACCCCGGCAGAGACCGGAGCGACGGCAGCGACCGGGGTGACGTCAGCGACTGCAGTTTCAGCAGAAGCAGCAGCAGCAGCATAACATGTGTGTCATCTGCGATGGGCCCCATTTACCGTCGCAGTGTGACCACAAATAGGGGCAGTGCTTTTCTTGTGGGCAGTCAGGACATTTCCAGGCAGTGTGCCCCCGAGTGGTGCTCACGGTATTACCGCTAGCGACGGCGCCACCTTTACCTATTCAGGAGGCGGGAGCTCCTTCGATCTACCGACGGACAGATAGGGCCACGATGTCGAGGCAGACCGAGCGTCAACCACCTGCATCGAGCGGATAAGTCTGCGCCGCCCGGTTGGAGGACACCACGAGGGTAGACCGTGTTGTCGCAGGTATGATTTCCTTTACAGCAGTCTGTGTTAGAGCATTTTGCATTCCTGCATGGACTAGACGTAGAGTCGTTACCACGTGCGCTTGAGGTGCGGATTCTTGTTTAGGTTGTGCATATAGGGGAGAATTAGTGGATACTGTCTAGTACAGTAGAGGCCGTGGATTATACCGGTGGGTTTGCTGGTCCTACGGCAGCCCTAGGATTTTGACTTTCTGCGAGTCGGATAGGAGGAGTTGATTATAGGGGCAGCCAGAGTACGCTATATGCAGCGACAGGTTCATCCGCGAGGGTTAGGCAGAGGATGAGTCGAGATTGTATCGCCATTTTGTGACGGTGATAAATGTGCCTACGACGGCACCGGGACTCAAGGATATTCCTATTGGTCCGCGAGTTCCCATGTGTGATTTCACCTGAGTTGACGATAATGACGCCGAGCAAGGAGATTGAGTTTATGATTGACGTGGTTCTGGGAACCGCGCCGATCTCAAGGGCACCTTATTGGACGGCACTAGTACAGCTAAGAGCTGATGGTACAGTTACAGAGTTTGATGGATAGGGGTCGTGAGCCCTGGTGTTTTACATGATGGAGGAGACGATGGATCTTTCGGCCTATCAGTAGAGGTTGATTTGTAGTGTCGCCCCATAGTGGCTTGGATATGTGCAGATGTTGTGGACTAGAGTACAGTGTGAAGATTAAGCAAGGTTTACGCGGTAGGCATTATTACTGGAGTAGATGAGATGATTGGGGCTAGAGATTGTGCCCTGAGCGACCTCTTTCAGATGGTAGTCTTTGGTTAAGGAGCCCACCCTGATGGATGAGATCAGAGTGTGCTAGATTGAGGACCCCTAGCTTGATGGGGAACGAGATTAGAGTGATAGCCACAACAGGAACAACTTCAACCCTTCCCTCCCTTTTTCACTCTCCTATGTCGTGGCTTCGCGAACAGGCCGAAAACAGCGAAAGGCGGCTCCAGAAATGGAGACGGTGCTGGAGCCTGTTCTTGTTTGATTCGGGTGAAGGCACTGGCCTTTCGAGATTTTCGGACTTTTCGCTATACTTCGGCGGTTTTCTAAATTGAGAGTGGTGGTTGGTGATGTTCCTAGTGTGGGGCACCGTTCTTACATGGATAGTTGTGGGAGTGTTCTTTAGGGTTCTTGGATGAGTTGGCAGTGAGGATGAGATTTGTGGAGTGTTTGGGTTTAGTGGTTATAGGTTTGTTTCTCTTTTCCCCCGTCTTGTTGGAGTCCTAGATGTTTCCACGTTTCAGCTCAGAGGTGATATATTTTGGTTTTCCAGTCAATGATTGACTCGCTCTACTCGAGATCAGTGAGTGACTGGGGTACGAGGGACACCCGTTGCAAATTCTGGCTCGAGTGATGAAGGAATTGCGCAACTTGGCCATGCCGTACTTAATGTTGATGATGTTAGGGAATAATCACGGGGAGCGAGTGGCGATTTGAGAGCTGGTGACGATGATGTTGGATACCCACCTTTCTAGTTTGAGACTCCCATTGAGATTTGTTAGTTTCGAGGACAAAACTTTATTTTAGTGGGGGAGGATGTGATGACCTGAATTTTTACAGAGGTTTTACAGTGTGAGCAGTGGCTTATGGAGACTTATTCAGTGTGATAGAGGTGTCTGTGCGTGAATCGGACTCAAGGAATGGACCCCGCGCGAAAAACGGATCAAGGTTACATTTTGGATGCTTTCGCCGATTTTTAAAAGTGGATTTTGGCAAAACGGACACCAGATTTTGATTCAGCGCGCGAAAACGGTCAAGATCGGCTATTTGCTTGTATTTTTCAAAGTCCGGACACCGAAAAACGGACACCCGGAAGTTTTCTGTGTTTTCTAGTGCATCGGGGGGGGGGGGGCCTGTAGACCGCCGGGTGGACACGTGGCGGCCGTGAGTGGCTGGTGCAGGCGGTGCGGTCCACGGAGCTCGGCGAGTAGGTGCGGGCAGGTAGGAGGAGGCGGGGGCAGCCGGGCGACGTGGCGCGCACGCGGGCGGGGCGCCACGTGGCGCCCCGCGACTGGCGGCCGCCACCCGCTCAACCACCCTGTCGGGCCACGAAGCGCGGCCCGGTTGGTCGCGCCTCGCTGTTCCGTGGCCCGGGACACGTGGCGCGGCCGGAGAGATCCGGGCGCTGCCCCTGGTGTCTCCTGTGCGGCGCCCAGAAGCTCCGGGCGCTCGAAAACGTACCCAGAACTTACCTTTTTGGATTTTTGCCTATAAATAGGCCATTTGAGCCCCCTATTTCGAGTTTTTGGAGCTACTCTGGGGGACTTCTCTGGCTGAGGACCTTCTCCACCCAATCCACCATATTTCTTGAGATTTTGAGGACTTTTGGTGGCAACGGCATCGGCGATTTCTGCGATTCGACACACTGCGACGTTCCTCTTTCGGTGGCTCTTTCCGTCGCATTTCAGTCCACGAGCTCTCCTGGGCTACCCCGAAGGAGTTTTTAGCCGATTCTTGCGACAGGTGTTTCACGACAGATTTTTGGATAGCGAGGGAGTATTTATGGGTTTTCTCAGCCTACGAGTGTCGGAACGGGGTGTACAAATACTCGATTTGCATCTACACTTTGCGAGGATCGCAACGGTGATTTTTTGAAAATTTTTGGAGGACTTTTCGCAGTTTTCGCTGGGATTTCAGTGTTGCGCGAAGAAAGGGAAAGTTGAAACTTGTCATCACAATCAGGCACTTCACTGTTTTGCTCGCCAACGCTGATCCAGGAGAAGTTTTTAGGAGGTTCTTATTTCGTTGGGACCGTAGACTCTGTGGGAACGCGCGCGCCATACCTTTAGCCGAGGGACTTCGGATTTGCGCGTTCCAAGTGGGTTGGATTTTTCTCCAAATTGACGGATTGTTTTCTAATTCTATCTTGTAGTGGACATGCATGATAGATATGTTAATTGAGATACATGCAGAGTAGTGTTCGTGACTTATTTATTCATCGAGATATATGCATGATATCGTGGGGGATTTATTTATCGATGTAGGATGATGCATGATAGTATACGGGAATAATTATGAATTAATTTGATTACATGCTAGAGTTAGCATTTTTTTTTAGCATCGGTTATGTTGTATGTTTAATTGTGGAACCTTGACTAGCACCCCATCATCTTTTATATAAATCGCTTCACCCCGCCGAGGGTTCGAGTGATCTGGGTTCCAAGGGCTGCCTCTTTTCGGGACGAGAGCTACAGGCGGCTGTGCCTGGAACCTGTTCTTGTTTGATTAGGGTTGTAGGCGTCAGCTTCCCGAAATTCTCGATCCCGGCGATGTTGGTCTGTTGGGTTCGATGTTGGGCCGTTGGGTGTACCGATCCTGGTGTTGTTAGTCGGTTGGTTTCATTGTTTTGGGTCGGCGAGTTCTTTCATTCTGTTCGATCGTGGTTTTGTTTACAGCCTGCATGCGCTTCAGTTCTGGTTTTCGATCTCTACTCGGTTTTTTTCCTCAGTGGGGTCGCTCCCCTTGAGTGCCGCTCCGGATGCAATGGTATATTGGTTCGTGGTACGCCCTACGTAAATCCTGCCCCATGCGTGGGAGGTGGTTGTAGATGAGCGTATATCAGCCCGTTGGGACGCCTACATAAATCCTTCCCAATGCTTGGGACGTGGTTGTAGATTAGCGCAGGCTTGACTGGTCCTTTTGGGCAGTCATTACGATTGGGTCTTTTGGGCACCTCGAGTTAGAGTTGTTGTATATCATTATCTATTTTACCCGCCCATTGAGCATGATAGATAGAGGCATGGTAGCTGTAGATTTCTTTTCCAGCTATTTTATTCTTATTTACAGTTTTCCTATTATCTTATGCCTCTAGTAGACTTAGTGGGCAGACCGTAGGATTGCAGACGGTACCCACTGAGAACTACGTGATGGTGTAGTTCTCACACCCTCTGTTGGTGACAGTTTTGTAGAGGCTTTTCTTCCGTCTCTGCCTCAGTTGGCTCGACGGACCGTGGTGAGGGAGTCGCGTGATAGATCCCTACCAGTATTGTTTTTTGGTGATAGATGTACCAACCTGGATTGTGGGTTTTACTGTACTCTGTTGTATTTATGATTTTAGTATATTTTCCTTTTTGGACTCATAGATGATGTATAGGTGGATCATATTTCTATTTTGTTTTGGTGGACCAAATTGTTGTATTACTTTTGGGAGATGGATATTGTACCTTTATTTCAGTTGTACAGTGGGTTGAGATTTTTATTATAACAATTATTTTTCAGCTCTGATATCTGTATAGTTGGTAGTTGTTATCTTTTGCAGGGACGCTTCGCCTATACGGAGTTTTCCGTATAGGTGGCGGATCTGTTGGCGAGTCCGGGTCGCAGTTTCGACACTAGGGCGTGACACAAAATGTAACTTTTTTTAGAAAACTATCTTGATTTGAGGAAACCCAATTTTAATAAAGTTTAGTTCTTTATGAAAGTCAGTTAAAGACAGGTTTCATTTCCTAAACCCCGAAGGACTAGTGCCTTTGCCCTATTCAAATAAGAACGGGCTCTTGCGCCCCTCAAAATTTGGAAGAAAAATATTCGTTTACTAAAATCATGTGTGTCCAAAAATATACTGGGTTCAAGGTCCTGCTATCATAAGATCAACCTGCTATGACAAAGTGGCCATAAACTAATCAGCGAAAAACCCAATGACCCGGGATCACCGTCATCCCAAACGACTCCCGACACTAGCACCAAGCTAACCTCAACCACCAGACTCCACTCGGCCCCCCGGCACGAGCGCAACATGCGTCCTACACTATCTCGACCACTCGGCCCACTACTCGGGCGAGGAGAAACTCTAAGTCGAGGAAAATAAATATGCAATGTGTAGGAAGATTAAAACATAAAAGAATCTAGCCCAAGTGAGAGTTTTCTAGTAGTCTGGTTAATACATGCAAACATATGACGGGATGCTAATCAAGGTTCCACAATTTAACATTCATCAAGACCGATACATAAATCTCTAACCATATCATGCATAAATCTTAACCAACATAAGTTACTAGCTTTATCATACATACATCTTAACCAACATAATCCACTAACTTAATCATGCCTGCTCTCAATCAACCTAATGTGTACAACTTCATCAAGCAAGCTGTCAATCAACATAACATGGACAACATCATCATGCATGCTCTCAATCAACATAATATTGCCAACTTTATCATGCATACTCTCAATCAACATAGCATGGACAACTTCATCATGCATGCTCTCAATCAACATAACATGGCCAACTTCATCATGCATGCTCTCAATCAACATAACATGTACAATTCTTATCATGGTTACTTCCAATCAACAAGGAGTACAACCAACACATACATGGTCTCATTCACCAAGAAGTGCAACTCTAGCATGCATGCTTACTACACAATAGAATTAGGAAGCCGCCCGCTAATTTTAGAGGAAAATCCAACCCACCTGAAAATAGTCGATCCGGTACCCGATCAAGCTGAAATTTGGTGTGAGTAATCCTTATCCACTCAGGAATCCAATGCCACAAGAATCATCCAAATCCTCCACTCGGAGTGGGCGCAATCACCGAAACAATGCACGCTGTGCAGATCGATACCAGAATTTCAGCAAGCGCTAATCAAGTAAATACAATGTATACACAGCATTAAATACCTCAAATTGAAGCTCCCCACAGTAATTCTAAGGTGTCCTCTGTCATATAAACATCTCCAAATCTCCAAAAATTCATCTTTAATTCCCCTTAATAATCAAATAACCAAACATTAACATTTGTCCAGAATTTGCTCAAAATTTCAGCATTAACTTCCAAGATTAATAGAGACCAATCCATAAGGAATTTTTCACTAATTTCGAAAGAGAAAATGCTCACCTTAAACTTAAGAAGATGTCTAAACTTTAAAATCCCAAAAATGATCAAGAAATCACCAAGATATCTGCATCCCAAGCTTCATTCATCAACACAAAAGACCAAAATAGTGAACTGCTGTAAACTCGGCAACATGGCCAAGAAGATCGATAATGCTACCTAGACAAACAAGCTCTAAATCCAGCAAGCAAGATCTCAATGGATTCCTCCTCGAGAGTAGATGCAAAAGAAGACAAAGAACTCCAAAATACATGCACAAATCAAAGAGAAATCCCATAAATTCTATGAACTAACAAAAAGTCCAATCTGTACACGAGTGCTCCAAAGATGGAAAATAAACTCCAAGAAAACTCCAGATCTAGGTGAAGTGGTAAGTACCAAAGTTGTAGGCCTACCTATCGTGAAGATTTCAAACCAAAAATCAACTCAAAGCACTAAGGAATGAGCTCTGTAAGGCTTCTGCACCAAAACGCGACGGAGTTGGCTGAAAATCTGCAATAATTGTGATGCTCCAAACTTAGGGAAGATGATGAAGATGGAGCTCCAATGTCCTCCAAGAAGCTCAAGGATTGTAGAGGAGAAGTAGATGAAGCTCTGGTAAAAATTCCTCCAAAAATGGCTGAGTCCAAAAGAGTGAAATGGTGAAAGAATAAGCCTATTTATAGCCCAAGAAATCTCTGAAAATTCCCAACTTTCGAGCCCTTGGAGCAAATTCGGGCGCCCAAATCTCCTAAAAGATTCTATTTGACCAGTGCCCGAATCAACCGGAGTCGTCCGATGTTGCCATGTGTCGCCCATCCGCGTCACGCCTCTCGGTCAACAGCCCCGCCAATCAGGCGCCGCCATGTGTTGCCCTCATCCAATCGCGGCCCGACAGCGCAATCGAGTTCGACCAATGAGGAGCCGCCACGTGGCACACCCTATCCACTCGGCGCCCGCGCCGCTCCGCCCAACCGCACACTGACGCGTGTCCCGTGCCTCGGTCGCCGCTCTGCACGTACCGCGCATGATGCGCCTGCCATTCCGGTGTTGCCACGTGTCCCCACCGCGCCAATGGGGAGCTGCCACGTGTCCCCCCGGTCCACGGCTCCCCCCCCCCCCCCCCCCCCCCCCGCACCCGAGATACAGTAAAAACTTCCAGCTACTCGTTTTCGGGGGTCTAGATACAGAAAAATACATCCAAATAGCCGATTTCGAACGTTTTTTCGCACTGAATCTAGATTCTATGTCCGTTTTGCACGAAACCACTTCTATCACTCGACGAAAGCACCCAAATAGGTAATCTTGATTCATTTTTCGCGCTCAGTTCATTTCTCTGGTCCGATTTGCACACAACCAACTCTAGCAAATAGAAATAGGCCTCCATAAGCTGCTGATCACTGATCACGTTGTAATCATCAACAGGGATTTGGGTCTTCATAGGGCCCCTCCCGACGGCACCGCCGCTGGGGGTAGTATAGCCACAAGCGGCTTCTTTTACAACAAGGTACAGGCCGATGAGCCCGAACATCGGCCACCAGCAGGAAGCCGTTGGGGTCTTACCTACTCCACCCCTTCCGTCGGTTCATCAACCCCAAGCTGCGGGCAAGAAAGCTAGGGGGCAGGCCCCGAATATAGGACCTGCCCAAGATCAAGCGGGTCAAGTCGCCCCACCTCCTGTAATCGTAAATCTGCCACAGCTGGCGGTCTTGACACCCCCGGCAGAAAGCACCATTCTATATGCGCGAGAAAAAAATATAAAATATACTTTTAGCACAAAGGCCAGGCTGGCGATACGGCCAGTTCTTAGGCCCCCAATCCCTCGTACGGGGAGGTGGATTTGGGGCGCCCATACCAGGCCAATTGAAAAATATCGATGTTTAATAAATTCTCGGGTGAAATAACTAAGAACGCAACCGAACAATGGTTCGCCTCTAGGGGACCGGCCCAATGGGGGAGGGGGGGAGGGGGCGGTCATGATTAAAATACGGGAACGTCGGCTATAGAAAATAGAAGCCGATGCACGCAATGATGGAGCCGCGGCCGAGGGGAGGCCGCAATTGAAAGACGTAGGCATGGGTCCAATCGACCACGCAAATTGGGCCGATGAATCATGCGTCCGAGTGCTGGAGGAGAAGGTGCAAGTAAAACTCTTCGGTAAAACCAGCCGAATAACGGTAGGGGATAGACCCCCACCATGAATCAGATGGCACGAGGGGAGCCATTAGGCAAGGTCGTATCAGGGCCTCAGGAAAACGAGCCGGAACAAGATGTCGGCGAAGAGGTAAATTCAGCCTCTGCACCACAGGTCGAAAACTCGGCTGAGACGGCCGAGAAAGAAATCATGGGCGATTACTTCGGGGATTCACTGATTAAGAACGGCGAGAAGACTTTAGAAGTACAAGATCCTCTAGTCTAAGTTAACCTGGGATCGGCCGAGCAGAAACGGCCAACGTTTATCAGCTCGAAGCTTTCGGCGAAGCAAAAAAAAAGAGCTCATCGGCCTACTTAAAAGCTACCAAACTTGTTTTGCTTGGAACTATGAGGAGATGCCGGGACTGGGCCGAGAAATCGTGGAGCATCGGCTCCCTGTCAAAAAGGGGCCGTTTAAGCAACTGGCTCGTCGGTTTGAGCCAAGTATTGTATTAAAGATAAAAGAGGAAATAGAAAACCTTTTGAAGGCCAGTTTCACACCGGCCAGTTACATCAAATGGCTTGCAAATATTGTGCCCGTGAAGAAAAAGAACGGGAAACTAAGAATTTGCATAGATTTAAAGAATCATAATCTGGCTATGCCAAAGGATGAATATCATATGCCGATAGCCAATCGATATGTTAATAGATGTCGCCGCCAGACATAAAGTCTTATCTTTCATGGACGGTCACACAGGCTACAATCAGATAATGATAGTCGAAGACGATGTGTTGAAGACAGCTTTTAGATGCCCAGGTTCAATTAGAACCTTTGAGTGGTTAGTAATGCCCTTCAGTTTGAAGAATGCCAGGGCAACGTACCAAAGGGCGATGAACCTCATTTTTCATGATTTGATTGGCAAGTTGATAGAAGTCTATATCGATGACATTGTGGTGAAGTCGAGATCTAAAGTCAATCAATGGGCAGATTTAAGGCTGGCTTTCGAGCGGATAAGAAAGTACAGTGTAAAAATGAACCTGTTGAAGTGCGCCTTCGGGGTATTGGCCAAAAATTTCTTAGGTTTCTTGGTGTATCAAAGAGGTATCGAGGTCGACCAAAATAAGACAAAGGCGATCATCGAACTTCCCGCACCGAAGACGAAGAAGGAACTGCAGTCTCTCCTGGGGAAGGTAAACTACTTAAGGCAGTTCATCTCTAACCTAGTCGGAAGGATAGAGGCCATTAGCCCATTACTACGGCTGCGAGATCAGGATGAATTCGTCTGGGCCGTGGAGCAACAGGCGGCATTTGACAATATCAAGAAGTATCTCACCAAGCCACTCGTACTAGTTCCCCCTCGACACGACCGGCCGATGAAATTGTATATTTCGGCTGCTAAGGAAAACCTAGGGTGCCTTTTGGCTCAGGACAATGAGCAAAAAGATGAGTAGGCCGTCTATTATTTAAGTAATAATAGACGACTGATAGATGCCGAACAGAGGTATTCGGCAATGGAAAAACTGTGTTTAGCATTATACTTTGCATGCACCAAGCTCAGATATTATGTGCTACCAGTTGAAGTATTAATCATTTGCAGGACTGATTTGATCAAGTACATATTATCAAAACAGGTGTTGAGGAGTAGGATCGAGAGCTGTATGCTCGCCTTGTCCGAGTTCTCACTGACTTACGTCCCGGCAAAGGCCATCAAAGGACAGGCGATAGCAGATTTCTTAGCCGATCACCCTTGCATCAAGATCGGCGAGCCAACGACTGACTTCGTCGGCTTACCCAGGTGGACCTTATTCTTTGATGGCTCCAAAACGATCGATTCTGCTGGAGTCGGGATAATGATCCGATCACCTGAGGGGAGAGAAGTCTGATTCGCTCTCGGGCTCGACTACGGCTGCTCAAACAATCAAGCCGAATATGAGGCCTTAATTATTGGCCTCGAGATCATGGACGAATTGGGAGCCAAGAATCTGGAAGTAATGAGAGATTCGCAAGTCGTCATCAAGCAGTTGATAGGCGGATACCGATGTGTGAGCCCAAATCTCCAAGGCTACATGCAGAAAGCGGCCGAAGTGCTATGCAAATTCCGTGACGTGGAATTGAGCCATCGGCCAAGGGAAAAGAACACAATCGCCAATGACCTAGCATAGCTAGCGTTTGGCAACAAAGAGCCGGTGGCGGCCGACCAGATTACCATTTATACCAGGATGCTACTTTTGGTTTAAGTGAAAGAACCGATGATCGCCCCGGTGGAAGCGATAGAGGAATATTGGAGACAACCTCTGGTGGATTACTTAAGTGATCCCAGCAGTCGAGCGGATTTCAAGACGCGAAAGAGGGCCCTCGGATACTACCTTTTGGACGGGCAGTTATATAGAAGGATGCCCAAAGAAGTGCTTCTGAGATGTCTCGGAACCGAGGAAGCATTACGTGTGATGGCTGAAACCCATGAGGGGCTATGCGGCTCCTATCTAGCAAGAAGAAGACTTAGATGGGCCATCCGACACTTGGAGTATTACTGGCCGACGATGAACGAGGATTGCATCAACTACGCCAAGGGATGTCAAGAATGTCAGTTCCATGGACCAATCCAGCGAGTTTCGGCTTCAGAACTGCATGCCATCATAAAGCCATGGCCATGTAGGGGCTGGGCCATGGACCTGATAGACGAAATCTAGCCGAATTCTTCGGCATGGCATAAGTTCCTGATAGTGGCCGTAGATTACTTCACCAAATGGGTAGAAGTAAGATCAATAAGGCAGGCCACTCAGAAAGATATCATCTGATTCGTCGAGGAGTCAATTCTGCATCGGTTTGGTTGCCAGAGACCATCACAACCAATCAAGGAACAATGTTTACCGGCGAAACCTTCGTTCGATTCTTAGAGGCAAGGTAAATCAAGTTGCTAAATTCGTCCCCTTATTACGCTCAGGCCAACGGACAGGCAGAGGCGATGAACAAAGCGATCATAAACCTGATGAAGCGGCACATTGACAAACACCCGAGGAAATGGCACGAGAAATTATTTGAAGTTCTTTGGGTTTGCCGAACAACCATCAAGACCGCCATAGGGGTCACCCCTTTTCGTTTGGTTTACGGACATGAGGTCATCCTACCGGCCGAAATCATGATTCCGGCATTAAGGGTCAGAAAACATGGCAATTTGAGCAACCAGGAATACAAGCTCCTAACGGACTAAGAGTCAAGTGAGACGTGCGAGGTTCGGCTAAAAGCACTCGATCACCTGCAAGCCTATCAGAGCCGAGTGCAAAACGTATATAACAAAAGGGTGAAAGCAAAGTCCTTTAGCGTCGGGGATCTAGTATCGAAATAGACGCTGCCCATCAACAAAAATAGTCGATCATACGAAAAGTGGTCTCCTAATTGGGAGGGACCATTCCGAATCCGCCAAGTAGCAAAAGGAAATTCCTACTACTTGGAAACACTGGAGGGATCGGAAGGCAACCAGCCGATCAACGGGAAATATTTGAAACACTATCACCCGTCGGTCTGGGAGGATGCGGAGTAAACAGCATAAGAAAGCTTCATGTTCAAGGAACCAATGCATATGAGGACGATTGTGGACATCGAGATGCACGCCAAGTTTGGATTCAACTTCGACAATCACTCGAACGGCACGTTAGGAGATTGCCAAGGGGGTATTGTTGAGACCAAAATTTTTCGTCACCTGAGGAGGTGACACATGGCGTATATTATTGGCTAAGGGCGTCTGCCGATAGGAAAAGCTGCCGAAATAAGGAGATCATCGCTTCATTAAGAATCGACTTCGACTAAAGACGAAAACCAGGCCGCCCAATCAAGCGACGAGGAAGGCGAAGTCGGAGTCAATTCTCGGCTGCTCAAGACGAAGAAGGAAAGACTTTGAAAGGAAAGAGCGAGAGATTCGGGTGTGAATCTCATAACTGACTCGAGAAACGGCAAGCGATGCTCACTATTAGAAAGCGCCGAAGATCACGCTTCAGCGCGTCGATAAGGGGATGAATTTGGACAAAAAAATGGCTACTATCCTATTCGAGAAAGTTTGACTCAAAATGAAGTGGTTGAGGAATTTACGATAATTCTTTCCAAATCACGTCGATTATTCAAATCGACGATTATACACATGGTTTGGGAGTATATTGTAACAACCGGCGCCGACAGAAGCAACTCCACGATGGGAAGAGTCGGGAAGGTCGGTGGAAGGGCCGGAGTTAGAGGAGACGAAGCAAGGTAGGAGCCTCAGGAGGAGCCTAGAGTAAGGATGAGGGCGCAGAGAAGTAGAGGACCCAAGGAGGGAGGGCGCAGGGAAGCCTCTAGAGAAGCCAACAGTAGAAGGGTTGGTAGGGGATAAGCAACTGAAGAAGCACACTAAAGGATCCCACTGAAGGGGGCCTGCTAAATAGGCCCAACTCGAGGCCTACAAAGGTAACCAGCAGAGGCCCGACCCAAAGAGAGCCCGCTCAAGACCCACATAAGCTCAACCCAGTAGAGAAGGCCCAGAATCAAATACACAGTGTAGGTTCGGTCCATGCACAGTAAATAAATACTTACTATAGTTAATAGAGTAGCTAATATACATAATTAGGGATGGACTATATATAGATAGTTACCTGAGATGTAAAGGATATCAAGAAAATTAATACAAGCTTTCTACTCCTTTCTCAAGCTATCTCTCCCTCATCTTCTCTAGCTCTCTTCTCCCCCTCTATCTCTTAACTCTCATCTTCTTCTCCAACTTCTTTTTCTATACCTTTCTCCCATCTTTCCCCCTCTCTAACTCAATTTCTCTCTATCTTCTCCATATTTCCCCACATTCTCTCTGCTCAAATTACCTATCATCCTCTCCGCCGAGCCGACCTCAGAGTGGTCTCATCATCGGCGGCTGCGGATCGTCCTGGGATATTACATGTATAAATATCCGAACCATCGAAAAAAAAAAGAGGCTCCGCAACCTCGTAAACCAGAGGCCACCCCAGCTTTTCAATACCTTTCATACTTGTATTTACTGTTTTCCTAGATAACTTTATCGCATTTCCTAGGAGTAGATTAATTATAATTGGCTACCAGTTCCCCTTGTAATCCTTCCTCAAGCAATACAATTTTTAATCGGCTCCTTAGCCGTGTTAAATCTGTCTCTACATCCCGGTTCGGCTACTCTAGTCGAACACACTCTCTCTCTCTCTCTACCTCCACATCCCGATTCGGCTAATCTAAGCCAGACGGTCGCAAGAGTTTGGTTGAGAAGAATCCGGCCAATCGGATCCCTCCTCGGCCTGATCGCTATTCCATTGGCACGCGGCGCATTTACATCTCGAGGGTCACCCCACGGGGCCGATCGACGACCGAGCCCGGTCAATGGTCAGTGCGACGTTTTCAGCCCCAACAATTAGTTATGAGATTATACTGCATTCTCTCATTACAAAAAATAGATAAAATATTTCTATACACATAACAATATTGCAACATTTTATATATGAAATTTCATCGGTGTTGAACATCAAAAATATTTTTTTTTTATTTTTGGCCCAATTGTCTTCATAAACTTTTAAAATCTTACTTTCTTATACCAGAACTATGAATAAACATAATACAATTTTTTATTTTTTTTATTTGTGGACTAATTATTTTTAAACCTTCATGTACACATAAATTTGTAATATGGCATGCACATTTATTATGAAATAATTTTTCATCTAAAATGGGATGCAAATTATTTTTCAAAATTTGAACTGTCGTTCTATTATTGCTAACATTATCAAAACTAATTGAAAAAAAAAAAAAAAAAAAAAAAAATTGGCTAATTTTATAAATTTGTAAAATATTTTCAATCGCTTGAGCAATATGAGTATCAGTGTGTAAAAACTCAAGTTCTTGAAAACCAATAGTTTATTTTTGTAATATCAAGATAGAATCAATCCAATATGCAATAATGCATATAAAACTACAATCATTTTGAGATGTCAAAATATCGAAAGTAAGTGAAATTTTTGAATTCTAATATTCTGAAATATTAATTATATTTTGTCTATATTCAAGAAATATTTTTATTGAGTCTTTATGACTAGTATTTCGATAAGTTTTTTTATATGCGGGATTTAAAGTTGTTTTTACATAATATTTAAAATACGGACATACGGCGAATGTACATGGTTGCTCTACTCCTATAATATATAAAGCAAGTTCTCTTCTATTAGGTTCATGAGAATATTGGAATATATTAACTTCACTAGAAGTAAAAAAACAAGTTGTGATTGTTTTATTTTTTTACCTTCTTTTGCAAAATATTTCAGCATATGTCGATTAAGATGACCCGTCCCATCAGAACTATCACAAGAATAATGAGCTTCATATACTATACAAACAGCTCGCAAACCTTGTCCTTCAATTTCTTTGATATTGAAATATTTTCCCACTTCGCTTGTTCTTCGTTTAGACACTTTTTAGAACTTGTGTCTAAATTTTGTTAAGTTTGCGAGCTATTACCACCTTGTGTAGAGTCACCCACTGCAGTTTCTGATTGATTACTAATATAATACTCAGGAGTATGATCAGTATAAGAAAAATTATTATGAGAAAATTCACCTTACATTATTATAAAAAATAAATACAAAATGACCAAAAAATAATTAAATAAAAAAAAATTGAAAAAAAATAGAAAATTAAACCGTAAAAAATTAAATATTATTTTGAAATTAAGATTTTGTATGGTGGGATTGTAGATAGATTTTATAAAAAAAAAATAAAAATAAAAAAAAATAAAAAATAAAAAATTGTTGAAAAATTTTAAAAATTTTGTAAAGTAAATTTGAGAGAAAGAAAATTTTATTTAGAAAGTTTGAAAGAAGAAATAATTAGTGTATGTAGAAGAAAATGAATGAAAAATTAGTTGTCGTGATGAATTTGAATATTTGCAGAAATATTTATAGATGTAAAAAAAAAATTTAAATATAAAAATATTTTAAATTTTTTTGACCAAAATATTCTCGCTAAACGTCAAAAAATTAAATGTTAGTGAGGATATTCTAGTCATTTTAACTAAAAATACTTTTTAAAATTTTGTATAATTCAAATAGAGTTAATTGGGAATGGTTGGGTTTAGCTCTTTTCCAAGGCCAAGGGTAATCCTCCCTTGGAAAAGATCGGGTTGAACTCTTTTCCAAGGCCAGCCACCCTTGGGAAAAGTTTATATGGGCCTTGCCAAAGGGGCAGCCCAGTATGGCCCGAGAAGTTGGACCGGGCTGGCATGGCACGGAAGCTACAGTAATCGTGCCGGGCCACGGCACGGCCCGAAATCATGCCGGACCGTTTTACACCCCTATGCTCTGTCTCAACTCAACTCACATGTCTCATCTAATTCCTATTGTTTATATATTATAGTATTTTAGTAATTTGCATGCAAACATATATTTAAATATCTCCTATTTAAATTAAAATTAGAAAAAATTTCCAACAATTAATCTATTCTTTACATGATGTACGAGGTGGTGAAGAAAAAGTTTTAGATTTTTTTTATTACTATATAGTATGGCTTGCAAGTTTTACAAGAGTTTACTAACATATTGACATAGAATACTGCAATTGAATATGTGGCACCATTTTTTTAAATAAGAAAACAGTATAATTCATGAGCAAAATGATAATAATGATGATAAAAAAATAATAATAATAATTTATTATAATAGGGTGAGCCGCTGGTGTTTTATTAAGTGAACTTGATGTATGAGAAATTAGCTTAAAATCAAATGAGAAAATTCTTAGAAAAATTTTAATTCATCTTTATGTGGTTTAACACATTTTCCGTAGTTTAAAAAATAGCACTTAACTATTTTATGATAGGGGCAATTTCCTACATATCCCTAAAAATTTTCCTGTTTTCAGATTTACCCCTCTTAGAAGGCTAATATTAAAACTACCCTTCTTACGTTCCAACTTCTTTCCAAAATACCCCTGAAGTTAAACTCTGTTAGTGTACCGTTTGGAACTGCCGTTATCTGTGTGTAATTACTATTTTGCCCTTTCAAATATACCCTAAACCCTTAAACCCTAAACCCCTAAACCCCTAAAAAAAAAAACCCTAAACCCTAAAACCCTAACCCTAAACCCTAAAACCCTAAAAAATCCTAAATCCTAAACCCTAAAACCCTAAACCCTAAACCCTAGAATCCTAAAAAATCCTAAACCCTAAATCCTAAAACCCTAAACCCTAAACCCTAAAACCCTAAAAAATCCTAAACCCTAAACCCTAAACTCTAAACCCGGGCAAAATAGGTATATTTGATAGTTTTTAACTCCGATTATTATTTAACTCTAGTTTAACCCTAGTTAACTTAACAAAGGAAAACGGTAGGGGTATTTTTAATAACGGTGGAACGTATGAAGGGTATATTGGAAAGAAAAAAATAAGAGGGGTAAATCAGATATTTTTTCATATTTCCGGGGTACACAGGCAATTATCCCTTTATGATATGATCTATTTTTCGTTTCACCATAAGAATCTACCATTAATTAAACATTGTAACAAAGTAATACCATTTGCAAATTATAGAATATAAAGTACAAAATATATAATGGTAATAAAAGTATAATCACAGTTAATTAGGTGTTCACTGGGTACCAAAGAAATTAAAAATGTGCTTAACTATAGGGTGGCAAATTGAAATCAATCCTAAATTCTTTGACTTCGTAATTTTTGTCCGATAGTTAAATAGGTTCTCATCGACTAGAGCAGAGAACCTGATCATGACGTCGTAATACTAAAGTAATCCTCGTATTCCAAGGTCATGCAATTACTCTTGTTAAGCAAGCAAGTCTGCTGTGTTTGGCAACTGGAACAAGATAGAAATGGATAAGAGAGAAATCCCCCTCTTATCCCCAAACAAGAAAATGGGAGGGGAGAATAACTTGTTCCCCCCTATCGGATTATTCTGGGATAACCCGGAAGGTGGAACAACCTGTTCTACCAAATTGTTCCTTTTTTTTTTTTATTAAAAAATTTTAAATTATATAATATTTAAATTTATAAAATTTTAAATTTAATTTTTTTATTTTAAAATTTTAAAAAAAAATTATTTTTAATTTTAATAAATTTAAAATTTAAAAATTTTATTTTTTAATAAATTTAAAAATTTATATTTTTAAATTTTTTATAATTTATTAATCTATACAAATTTATACCAAATGTTTAAAATTTTTAAATTTATACCTATTTTTATATACAATTTTTTGAATTTTTAAAAAATTATAAATTTTCAAAAACCAATTTTTTTAATAATTTATTTTTTATATAAGTAAAATATAAATTTTAATAAATTTTAAAATAAATATTTTAAATTAAATATTTAAAATCATATCAGTAAATTTTTTATCTTAAATTAAAATTTTAATCCTCTCTATTCTTCTTATTCCGATATAATTTACCAAACACAATTTTCTTTATACCCGGTATAATTATTAAACCAAACCAAACAAAAATTTACGTTAGTTCCTGTTAATACCATAACTTATACCTATTCCCGGTATAACTAAAATTTTTTTATAGCCGAACCAAATGCAGCCTTAGTATATACTTAAGAGAGTAGGGTGCTCTCAATCAAAAGGTTCCTTTGAAGTCAGAACAACTATTCGGTGCCCTATAATGCCCGAATAATACTGGGACATTTACCGTGATGTATAATTGCAGGATTCAGCATCACATGGGCTAGCCCAATTTTAGAACATTTCAGGCTAGCAATGATTCCTCATATGCAGGGCAAACATAAAAAACAGCACGAAGGAAATGAATGTGTAGCAATATCAACCCATGGCCATAGTAGAGATGTTTTTATTGGACCAAAATATGGAACAATAGTACCTTTTCTATTGTAGAAAAATCTCTCTTTCGGAACGGAACCGCAATCCTCTTTCAACCAGCTGAAGATGCTGGCCAACAAATTAATGTGTATGCTCTGTTCCACAAAATGACTGAGAGGAGCTGTGAATAAAAACACAACAATGAAATAATATCATAATTTAGCATATTTAGTTACAACTACGATTGCCCCATTGCTCAAAAGTATCCGGCGGCCTTCCGCTCCGCCTTTCATGAGGGTTTTGCTGCCGCGTTGATCGTCGATGAGGTTAAAAGGAAAAAACAAAGGGCCATTATTTTCAGGCTGGTATAGTTTCAATTCCGTACTCAACCTTTCAGCTTTTACAATTTGGTCCCTTCCTTTTCCGCATATAGCGTCCTACACTCGTGTCAAAATTTTTCCATCAAATTGAATATAATCATCACATAGCATAAGCAACTAACTAATATGGCAACAATTGAAAGATTGGGAACTAAGCTAAAACCTCATAAAAGGTTGGGGACGCTTTGTGCAATTTTTCCCAGCAAGGTCGTAGCTGAGGTAGCACTACATCAAGTACGACTCAACTACAGTTCGTCCAAACTTCTCTTGGACATCCTTCGGTGTTTCAATCTGAAATATAGAGATGGGACCAAGAAAAGAATAATTTTTTATTTAAAAATAAAGAAGAAGAAAAAGAAATGGATAGAATACAATAATTTGCACTTACAGCATTTAGTGCTTTGAAAAGCGCTTTTATAACATTAAGGGGGTTCCTTGAGCCAATGATCTGCGAAGGGCACCCAACATGAATATCATTTCAACTTCACATATATATTATATATATATATATATATATATAGAGAGAGAGAGAGAGAGAGAGAGAGAGAGGATTACTTTTGACTTGACATTACAGAAACCAGCCAAATACAGTACGGTTTCGACAGTTCTGCCAGCTGCTTTAATCCCACTTCCCATCGGTCCAGGCCACAGATATATCTGAAGTTTTGGGACATTATAGTTAACGTAAAAGCCAAACCGATTAAACATAAAATGACGAAAATAAGATCGTCATAAATAAAAAGGAAGACTTGTGTAGAATTGGTGCTTACCTTAGTTTTCTCATATTTGGTATGAATTGCATGCGCGATTGTGTGATCTTTATATCGCTCTATGTAGTGAAGGTTCTGGAAACATTTCTCATATGCCTGTAAAACAGAGCTATAGGTGATATTTGTTGATAAAATGTAAAATATTCACATATATGTTGAGTAAGCATGTTAATATATTATATGAAAACTCGAAAGATTACATAGATGATGGTTATCTCATAATGTGATGTTATCGATACAATATTATTGTTCTATGTCTCTGGGCACAAGCTAGTAAAATTATGTGGCAGAAGCAAGTGTAGACTGCTTGCAATCTTTTGATTAAATGAACATAACGCATCAAGAATATACCGGAATTTCACTCAAATGAAATTTTTAAGAAACCAACTAGTTTTCTGGTACCAAAACTAACCGGCATCCCAAAAATCTAGTTGAAAACTAAACTAATCAAAAGGAAAGCACAAATCAGCAAATCAACATTCCAGTATGAGAGGGTGAATTCCTTTCGGATAGAATTTGATAGAATCACCATTACTTAAAACACAGACGCTTAAAAATTAACAAAAAGAAATAAACTCAAACTGAAAGAAATGAACTAAACTTAATTAGGATTAGGTGATCCTATTTCATGTCAAAAAGGTATATAGAAGTCATGTCTACAATTAATAAACAAAAGGCCAACCGATCCACAGTTTACATTTTCAGAGCTACAAAATTATTACTCCAAGGCTCTCACTATATTGTGATCTTAACTTGAATATTTGGATCAAGTTGGCTTCTGTGGGAAGAGAAGAACCTCCATTTCATAAGAAAATAATTAGGTTTTAGTTATATAATGCAGATGCAGTTAAATTAAAATTTCACTCCTCGTTCCCAGCAAACTTTTTCTTTATGATGTAGAAACCTGAAATAAGTTTCATGTGTTCCAATATATATCTGCCACTTGTCTTTGTGAGAGGAAAAAAAAATGAAAAACAAAAATCATTACAGAGAAGTTGAATTTCCTTAATAGCTAAATATTTTACAGAATACAACTCTCCCTCCACTTTTTTATATCTCTTAAACTATTGTCTCTAAGGCAGCACAACAGACAAAATAGACACAAAGATATGAAATTTAATTCGTTGATCGTCTACTTATATAGGCATCACATTTGATGCAACCAAAGAGATAAAGAAACTAGCATATATTTTCCTCCAAAATGCATCTACTTTCGTTCATCATACTTCATTCGCCAACTTTAGAAAACAAATATCTTTCATAACATTACAATCCAGCATAATAGTGAAATGTTGTCAGCAACACATAATTCATACTGATTGGATAATTTACTGATGCATGTCTTTTCATCTTAATTCATCAAAGTAGCGTTTACACTTCATTTGTAAAGCAACTAAATATGTTAAAGGATGTTCTTGTGTATGACCATTTTATATCATGATCAAAGTATGCAGGTTCATGCATTAGAACGCTAAATATGTAAGGCAGTAGATAGTGTGGTGATAACAATTTAGTGTTTATATATAAATTGAAAAACTACAGGCAGAATGTAGTAGAAAGAAGTAGGGCCAAGTGAATTATCAAACCAGCAATACCTTATAAAATTAGGAGTGTCGTCCAAGGTAAAGCCAAGTACTAAAGCAGAAAACAACAATGGCCAAAATCTAAATATTAATGACTTCTACTTGCAAATTTAATCTCAACACGAGCACCGGTGTTTTAGCAGGATAAAATTTACAAAAAAAAAGAACCCCAAATCTGGCCACGACAAACAGCAATTTAAGTTGTATAAACATAGATTTGTAAGTACAAAAGGGTTTTGTCCGAATACCCTTTGAATAGCAATCTTTGCAGTTGGACCTTTAGCTTTAGCAAAACCTACTACTCCATGGTAGTTTCCAGTAGCTAACAATGCAGTGTACTTGGCCACTTGTCCTCCCTGAAGTTGAAGGAAAGCGCGATATAACAATACCAAATAACATCAAGTGAATAAAACATCAGTAAAAAAATAAGATGCCTCACCTTTGTAACTTTACATGTTCGATTAACATCAATAACTTTCACATCAAAGCCCTGTTATATTGCAAATATGTCATTTAGATTGCAAAACAAAGCAGAACTAATTGCAGAAGAGAATATTTCACATCAAGAATTTTAGTGCATGTCTACATGTTAGCATCAAGCAGAAAAATTAAATGCAAAAGCAGCATACATTCTTTCATCATTAAAGTTCATGGATAGAACTTTATATCTTGACCATGGTTCAGACAGTCTGAATTATAATCAAGTCACTCTTTCAAATTCTTAATTCTATATATATTATCTCCTTTCAGAAAGGCATATATATATATATATATATATATATATATATATATATATATATATATATGAGTCCGGCTACTATACTATTAATAGTACCAAGTTATTGGTGCTATCAAGTTTTCTACCCGTAGATCAACCCCTTTGATCATTTTCACCCATTAGATTTTACTATTTCCCGACCACCTATTAAACCCAAGGGGCCCACTATACCATCTCAACCACATCTTCTAATTCAAAGAGTAAAAAACTTAATAGCACCAATTACTTTGTACTATTAATAGTATTCCAGCCTAGCTCTATATATATATATATATATATATATATATATATATATATATAATATATATATGAGTCCGCTACTATGCTTGTACACGCACTAGCAATTCGTACTTGTCAGTTTCTACCGTTAGATCTACCTCTTTGACTAATTTTATCCCTTAGATCATTCTATTCCACCACCACTCACTTAACCCAAGGGCCCACTCCACTAACCACACATCTAACCAGGGGCTAAATCCTACACCATGACTTTCTTCAAAGTTAGGGCTAAAAACCTACAAGCACTAATGACTTGGTACTTTTCAAAAAGTATAGGAGCTCACATTCCCTCCCTCTCTCTCTCTCTCTCTCTATATTATATATATAGATATAATATATATATAATATATATATATCTTAGTCCGGCTATGATAAATCAATAATATCAAGTATTTTGTACTATCAAGTTTTCTACCATTAGATCTATCCCTTTGACCACATCTACCCTTTAGAACATACTATTCCACCAACCACCCACTAAACCCTAAGTGACCACTATCATCATAACCGCACATCCCTTCATCCAAGGGCTGAAAACTTGATAGTACCAAGAGCTTGGTACTTTTATAGTATAGTAATCCAATTTTTATATATATATATATATATATATATATATATATAGATATATATATATATTCTGCTACTATGCTATCAATAGCACCAAGCACTTGGTGCTACCAAGTTTTTTACCCTTAGATCAACTCTTTTAATTATTTTCACCCGTTAGATTTTACTATTTCCCCAACCAGCACATCCAACCCACCAAGGGGGCCCCACTCTCATCTCAACCACACATCTTTTAATTCAACGGTTAAAAATTTAATAGCACCAATGGCTTGGTACTATTAATAGTATTCCAACCTAGAGCTCCTCTTCTCCTCTCTCTCGCTCTCCATCCTCGTCTCCTCCCATTCCCCCTCCAACTGTCGTCCACCCTAGAGTCTCTATTCTCTCTCTCCACTCTCTATATAGCTATATATAGATAGAGAGAGAGAGAAGAGAGGAAGAGAAGAGAGAGAGAGAGAGAGAGAGAGAGAGAGTCCGGCTACTATACTATCAATAATACCAAGCACTTGGTATTATTGGGTTTTCGGCCCTTGAATGAAGGGATGTGCAGTTAGGATGATAGTGATCTCCTAGATTTATACTATTTCACCAACCACCTACTAAAATCTAAGGAACCACTATCATCCTAACCACACATCCCTCATCAGGGATCGAAAAGTCAAGAATACCAAGTGCCTGGTACTATTGATAGTATAGTAGAGAGAGAGAGAGAGAGAGTGAGAGAGAGAGAGAGAGAGGAGAGAGAGAGAAGAGAGAGAGTCTGGCTACTATACTATCAGTAGCACGGAGGCATACGTGTTACCAAGTTGTTTTAATAATGCACTTCCGAATTGACGATCAATTCCGTTAGAATTGATCTAAGCTATTACAAATATCTCCAAAGCAACTTTTAATGATTTTTCGACATCATTTATATATCAAATTATCTATAAATAAACGGTAGAAAAAAAATCTCAGAAAAAATAATGATATAAACTTTAATTTCATATCAGAGATATTGATCTTGCTCTAAATAGTGAAGATAATTTTTATCAAAATTTCATCAAATTGAATTGTTCTACATCGTTAAACTCACAAACGCGTCACATCGGTCATTAAAATTGTTAATTTTGAGACCCTTTTGATCATTAGTCAAATTATGTCGAAAAAATATGAATTTGGTTTGCAAATATTTTCAATAGCATAGATCAAATCTTACAGAACCGATCGTCGATTCAGAAGCCGCATCATTGAAAACAAACGA
>CM054934.1:22628841-22726341 GCA_029168755.2 Tillandsia fasciculata | reverse complement strand
ATCGAAAAAAAAAAGATCCTACAACTTCGTAAGCTAGTGACCACCCCTTCGTTTTCATATCTTTCATATCTATATTTACTGCTTTCCTAGATAAAATTTATCGCATTTCCTAGGAGTAGATTAACATGTAATCGGTTCCTAGTTACACTTATAACCCCACTCCAATCAATACAAATTCTTAATCGGCTCCTTAGCCTTGTCAATTCATTGTCTCCAAATCCCAGTTCGGCTATTCTAGGTCGAACTCTGTTTCCCTCACAACCTCAGTTTGGCTATTCTAGGCCGAACTCTGTTTCCATCACAACCTCAGTTCGACTAATCTAAGCTGAGCTCATTCGAGAGTTGATTGAGAAGAACCCGGTCGAGCAGATCCCTCCTCGGCCTGATCGCTTGATCCATTAGCACGCGGCGCATCACACTCAGAGGGTGGCCGATCGCAGACCGTAACTTTTTAGCCCAATAATCTTCTTGGCACTCCCGGTGGACTCTCAGGTAACTATTATCTTCTCCTACCATAAAATGTCAGAAGACAATAGCCTAAACCTCAGATGCAGAGTCATTTCCAGACATACAGGGAACGACCAATCTAGTAACGTCGGACACGCAGATTATGGTGTCCCAAAATTTTTCGCGCGACTTGACCGTGTGGTTGGCGATGTGAAAACACCTATTTTTGGTATATCGAGTACATTGTGTGTCAAATGGACACCAAAAACGGACTCAGCGTGCGAAAATAGTCAAAATTGGCCATTTTCGGGCTTAAATTGGCTAGCGGCCCATTTCGGTCGTGGGCCGGCTCATGGCCCACACGCGTGCACCAGGTGCAGTGAACCCGCGCCGTGCCATGTGTCGAGCTGTGGTTGGCTGGGCGCAGCGACCGAGGCGACATGGCGGGGCATGGGCGCTCGTGGGCGGCGCCGCGTTGGGCGCACCGCCCGAGGGTGCGTTGATGCTGGCGCCCCGCGTTGACGCAGGGCGCTCGGCTGCGTGGGCACCGCCACGTGGCGGGGCCCCGCTCCGCGCGTGGCGGAGCGCGCCATGGGCTCGCTGACGCGGGGGCGCCAGCTGGCGGCCCCCGGTTGGTCGGGCACTGTAGCTAGCCCGATTTCGGGCTATTTAAGGCCCGAAAACCCCTCTCTTTCCCTCTTTTTTTTTTCTCTTTGCTCCATCCTAAATTTTTAGGAGTGCGAGGGAAAATTCGTGGGGGATTTTTGGAGTGCCGTGGAGCGTGCCATTTGTGCCGCGAGCGCGCCGTTTGTGCCATGGAGCGCGCCGTTTGTGCCGTGAAGCGCGTGCGAGGTGTTTCGCAGAGCCGGGCGGTCGTGCGAGCGCCCATTTGTCGGCGCGCCGACGTTAAGGTAGGTTCCACCTCGTGTTTTGCTGTATTTTTCGGTACAGTTCTTAGATTTTGTTTTTCGGGTTTTTGTCTTTGAACTCTGTGCCTTGGTTCTTGTCAGGGACCGTTGTTGGAGGTGCCGTTTGTCGCGTGGTTGTACCGCCGGACATTTCAGGGTGTACCGTTCGCGTGTGGCGGGTGCCTTTGTGCTTTCTGTTTCAAAGGAGAGCATGTTTCTGTGGGAGCCCAATTGCAAGTGTCTACAAGCAATTGGAGGCAAATCGAGGTAGGTTGGATTTTCCTCCAAGTCTGCGTACTTCTTTCTAATTCTAGTGTTGTAGATTTTAGCATGCTATAATAGGTGCTACTATTGATGGTTATAGAGTTATTGGACTTTGACTAGCACCCTGTCATATGATTGCATGTATTCAACCAAACTGCTAGAAAACTCTCACTTGGGCTAGATTCTTTTATGTTCTAGTTTCCACCTCTTGCATTTTTTTTTCCTAGACATAGAGTGTTTCCTAGCCCGGGTAGTGGGCCGAGTAGTCGGGATAGAGTGGGATGTATGTTGCACTCGTGCCTGGGGGTCGAGTGGAGTTTGGTAGCTGTGGTTAGTGTTGTGCTAGTGTTGGGAGCCGTTGGGTAAACGGTGATCCCGGGTTGTCGTGTATTCTCCGACCAGTGTCATTAGCACTGTGTTTGTAGTAGTGTTGAGTTATTGATAGTAGGACCTTGAACCCAGATTATTTTTGGACACACATAATTTCAGTAAACAAACATTTTTTCTTTCGAATTTCGAAGGGTCGCCGGAACCTGATCTTGTTTGATAAGGTGAAGGCATTAGTCCTTCGAACTTTTGGAAAACAAAACTTATTTTAACTGATTTTCTCAAAGAACTAAAATTCATTAAATTGGGCTTCTCAAATCAAAATAGTTTTCGAAAATAACTGTCATTTCTTCTTACAAACTTCCTCACCCGAGAGGGTTGAGTGATCTGGGTTCTAAGAGTCGTTTCCTTATTTTGGGACGAAAGCTACTGGGGTTGTGCCTAGAACCTATTCTTGTTTGATAGGGTTGTAGGTGCTAGTCTCCCGGAAGTTTCGGACCCTGATTGGTTCCCTCCGAATGTTTTACCTGAGAGAGTTGATTTCCCCAGGGATCGAGAACTTCGAAAGGTTGAGCTTGGAACCTGTTCTTGTTTGATTGGGGTTCTAGGCACAGGCCATTTGGAATTCTCGGACCCTTGCTATGTCAGTTGGTTTCTTCTCATCTGTGCGTCGAGTGGTTTGTTACGGGAGCCGTTTGGGGACGGTGGTCCCGAGCTGTGGAGTCTCTCCGACTGATATTGCCAGTGTTGAGTTATTGTTGTCGATATGATTGATCGTGGATTTGGACTATAGCCTGCATGAGCTATATTGAGCTCGATAGAGATGCGCGGATACTTTGCTCGGTGGGGTCGTGCCCCTTGAGTGCCACTCCGGAGTTGGTCCTGTTACTTTACTATCGCGACTTGTCGACGCAGTTCGTGTGGGACGCCTTACGTAAGTCCAGTCCTCTATGGATGAAATGGCAGTAGGTGGGCGCATGTTTGACTAGACCCTATGTGGTAGTCAGTGTGATTGGGTTGATTGAGTATATTGGGTTAGAGTCGATGCATCATTTTCATCTGTATACCCATTGAGCATTGTAGATAGAGGCATGATAGCTGTAGATTTCTTTCCAGCTTATCTTTACATTATTACAGTTTTCCTATTATCTTATGCCTCTAGTAGATTTAGTGGGCAGACCGTTGGTCTTGGAGACAGTACCTATGATAACTACGTGATGGTGTAGTTCTCACACCCTTTGTTGGTGATAGATTTTCTAGAGGCATCTACCACTGTTCTTACTCCTGTTGCTGCACCAACTGATCGAGGTAAGAGAGTCGCGAGCTAGTTCCCTACCCGTTTTTGGAGTATAGATGTACCCCTTTTGGAGCTTTATAGTACAGTCCGCTGGATTATTATAGATAGTTACTGTTAAGAGTTTTATTTCCGAGAGACTTATGTTGTGAGGTTCAGACTTGTACTATTTGGAGTTATATTTTTATATTTCAGTAGATTACTTTTCAGCTCTGATATCTGTATAGTTATAGTATTATCTTTTGCAGGTTAGATATTTCGTCTATACGGGGCTTCCCGTATGGGTGGCGGATTTGTTGGTGGGCCTATGTCGCAGTTTCGACCCCGGGGCGTGACAGATTAGAGTGATATCAGAGCCTAGGATGTAGGTCATTGTGGACTTAGAAACCCTAGGCTTGTGGTTGAACCCTAGGATGACCACGTGAGACCTGTGAATTATAGCGAGAGTTATGATTGAGTTTTATAACTCTTCCAAAGGATGGGATGAGTGATTGGCATGTTTATTCTCCTAAGCGATTATGTTGGCTACAGACAACATAATGCTCAAGAAAGGGTGACATGTCCTAGACTTTCGCTCGATTGGGTCGAGCGTTTATTTTATCCTGATGTGTGGATTTTGACGTAGGTGAGCACAATGCCTCCCCGACGTAAGATGCTGACGTGTTCTCAGCCTTCTTCCTCCGATGAGCCTGAGCAGGAGGAGTCAGGGCGAGATCAGCAGAGAGAGGTTCAGGAGTTACGGGCCCAGACGGCACAGTTGTCAGAGGCTATCTGACGCCAAGAGAAGGCCGTGGAACGTTGGATGCGCCTGTTGGAGCAGAGGGCACAGCCAGTTGCAGCGCCACCCGAGAGTTCGCCAGTCCCTTCTTCCCCTACAACGATACCCCCAGTAGTACCAGCAGTGCCAGTGGCCCAGTCTGGGCCGACCATCAGTGGAGAGGCACCGAGACCAGGAGGACAGTTATCCCCGAAGGAGCAGTGGGAGGTCATGGACCGCTTGATGAAGTTTCGTAGCTTGACCCGCCTCGTTTCTCAGCGGAGTTTGGAGCCGTGGGAGGCAGAGTCTTGGATCACGGCTATGGAGCGACCTTTTGAGAGCCTTTTCATTGAGGAGCGATTCCAGGTGCTTTTGGCAACAAACTTTTTGGAGCACAATGCCGAGGATTGGTGGCGCCGAGTGCGACCTGCCGGTCTGCCTGGGACCCAGCTGCTTACTTGGGCGGAGTTCCGTAGCCATCTTCTTGGAGCTTTCTTCCCTGAGAGTGTTAGACAAAAGCTGTTAGACAAAAGCTGAAAGAGGATCTAAAGAACCTCCAGCAGGGAGGCCGATCTGTGCAGGGGTACATTGTGGATTTCAATCGGCTACTGAATAGTGTACCGCATGCGGCAAGGGATGAGGCACATAGGATTTACATGTTCGAGCGGGGATTGCGCTGAGATATTTATCAGTTTGTTCGGTCGCGTAGACTAAAGACTTTGGAGGCCTCGATGGAGCAGGCCCTTTATGTCGAATGAGGGAATGAGGTGATGACTGAGCGGGACACAGCCCCAGGTGGGAGTTCGGGCGTGAAGCGCCCAGCGTCTGATGATGGGGGATGGACGAGCAGGCAAGAGCCTCCGAGACCTCCACGATTTCACCCTGAGGATCAAGGGTTTCAGAGGCGCTAGAGATCTGGTGGACCCGAGCAGCAGCCGCAGTATCAGCAGTATCAGCAGCGACAGCAGTCTCAGCAGCAGTACCCTCGGCAGTAGCAGTATCAGCATCAGCGATAGGATCGGTGTGTTATCTGTGGTGGGCCACATTCACCGTCACAGTGTGACTAGAGACATGGACGGTGCTTCCTATGTGGAGAGTTAGGACATTTCAGAGCAGCATACCCGCGAGCAATTTTGTCAGTGCGACCCATTGCTACAGCTCCCCCCTTGCCGATTCAGGAAGCGGAAGCCCCTCCGATACACCGCCAGATAGATAGGGCTACGACGTCGAGACAGACGGAGCAACGACCTTCAGCACCCAGTGGGCGGGTTTACGCAGCCCAGGTGGAAGACACCCCGGCAGCAGATCGTGTCATCACAGGTATGATTTTACTTACAGCTGGTTGAACTCGAGCATATTGTTACTGCCGCAGTTTCCTACATGTTTTACTAGAGCATTTGCATCTCTGCATGGATAAGAGATAGGATTATTGCTATATGTATTAGTGGTTTAGATTCTTGATCGTATCCTGTGAATAGAGGAGGTTTGTGGAGCACGATCAGTACAGTTGAAACTTTGGATTATATTGGCAGACGTGACGGTTTGGTGGCGGCTCCAAGATTTTGACCGAGCACACAGGATGGACCGGTTGGCGCGGTATCATGCGACGACTGATGGAGGAATAAGAACAGTGACCCTTTCGCGAGTTGGACAGGAGGAGTTCAATTTCACAGGTTGCCGAAGTACTCTTCTTACAGTGATGGCATCAGCGGCAAAGGACAGACGCCACCACGAGGGCAGATAGATGTTAGGGCTTGAGGTTGTGTCCTTAGGAGGGCGTGCTAGACCGTAGCTTTTGTTTGTACAGCCACCACACGGACAGCTTCAATCCTTCTCTTCCTTTTTCCACGTCTTTACGCCGAGTGTCACGCCCCGGGTGTAAACCAGAACCCGGGCCCGTCCACAGATCCGCCGTGTACACGGAATTTCCCGTGTACACGAAGCGCTGGTAACCTGCTCAGATAAAGATGATATAATAAAAGAGTATAAACAGAGCTAAACTACAACTAATACATCTCAGATAAAGCAGAAAGTAAAGTGCAGAAGTAAACTCTCAATAATACATATGTCTCTCCCAGCTCACTAATCAAATACAACCAGCTGGCCGAAGCCAGACCCAAAAAGAAATGAAAAGTAGAGTATCTGAGAGTATCGGGGTACATCTAGTAACTGCACTGGTGCCAGGGTAGACCGCTATCTAGTCCGCGATCCTCTTACCTCGATCCGCTGCGGAGGGTCCTGCAACTCCCGCAGACGACTCTGCAAAACAAAGGGGAAGAGCAAAAGAAAAGCAGTGGGGAGTGAGAACTACTATAGAACAGTAGCCTCCTCCTAGTGGGTAAGCCTCAACTCAAATGTGCCCACTAGGACTATAAGAGGCGGAAAAGATGAACAAAGGTGGTAAGCTGTAAATAAAACTGTTGATGATGAATAGAGCTACCACTACATGCCTCTAATGAGCTAACTGACAGTATAGCTATATGTATGCATCAGAAAGTAAATGCCTGCCTGTCTAGACCCAATCGATACACCAGTAAGCACTGGTACTGCCTGCTCTGCCTGCCAAATCGGGTATGCCAGCCTACGCATAACACCGATAGGGAAAGAGAGTCTCGAAGACTCGAAGCCTGTAAAACGCACACTCCGGAGTGGCACTCGAGGGGAACGACCCACACGAGTATAATGCCTGGGTAACAAGTACCAAATCAGCAGGACTGGATCATGACTCTGATCAAGGTGGAAAACCCATCCACTAAAAGAAAGCCCAAATCCTCTATCCCAATCTGATGCAATATCCACTGTCCGGTCAACCGCCCAAGGTCCGCGGTTGCCGCAATGCCCTGCCCTCACAGCCTGCCTGTCCCAAAGCCCACAACTGTCTGACTACACTATCCCAGCCCCTGCTCGAACCCGAGCGCACTATCCCCCAAATGTAGACAAAAGAAGAGAAAAGCATGGTTTCTCCTAAGTCAATTCCAGCATGATAGTGTAGCAGAAAAAGGTGGCCTAACTAAATGTCCATACACGCATGCAAAGTCCTTTATCATTATTAAGCATGATTCAAGTATTCTAGTTCTCACAAAGTAGAGATATGCCGTTTAAATAAACTTCCATTTTACTAGGTTGCCCCAAAATAGTTTATGTAACATATCCATTTTTAACAAGGCTAATCCCGTGGCTTTAGGCGACATATTATTTACAAGAATGAACCATTAATTATCACTTAGTCCTCTTGAAGCCACAAAGTCTCGCTATAAGTCCAATTCTCAATTAACATGCCATTTTCACTTTTACCGGTTCATTTAGCAACATAGTAAAAAGCAACTCAAATAGGCCTAGTGGGGACATCACAAGTGGGAGGTTAACAACGGTACCCACCTCGAGCGCTAAATCCAAGTCCTGACAGCGAAGTCCGCGCTCGATCCTCAACAGTCCCCGAAATACTGCGCCATAAATCCCAAAGAATACACATACAATTACTATCCAAATTTAATCCGAAATCTGTCCTCAAAAATCAGATTAACAGTTCAGCCATTTTCACCTGCGAAACGTGCCCAAGAAATTCCCAGAAAAATACTATCACGATCTACGCGACGAACCGGTCGAAACGAGTACCTGCACGTTTTCCCACGATTTTTCTGTGCTGAGAACGAAAATCGACAAGAGAGACATCCCAAAGCAAGTCGATCACAAAAACTGAATCTGAAAATACTGTAAAAAGGGGGTTCTCACCTTCAGGGAAATTCCACAATAATCCAAGAAAATTCAGAGAGATTCCTTGCGATGCGTAGATGCAAATCCCCTTTTGAATCGCCTCAATCCGATGTCCGGTTGCGGAGATATCCCCAAAACAATACTGTGCTGTCCAAAATTCCACCCCAGAAAATGAGGTCACAAGATGACCCGAAAAACCCAAGAAAACCTCGGAATGGGGGAAAACCAGTAGAAATAAGAAATGTAGCCCTACCTGTTACGAAGACGATGGCGCAAGAATCGCTGAAAAATACTGCCTGGTTAGCTCGGGAGAGCTAAAACACTGTCGCTGCGCCGAAGAAGAATCCAGGAATGCAACGTCGCGCCGCGCCGAGAAATCCAAATCTCGAAGTGCGTGCCACCACAAACCCTCAAACTTCACCAGGAGATGGAGAACTCGAAGGGGAGCAACTTTGCTGAAGACACCTTGGTGAGATGAGGCTCGGAAGTGGTGGAAAAGGCGAGCTGAATGGGACTCGGGCTGTATAAATAGGCCACTCCACTTAAAAGAAACAATTGGGGAAATTCCATCCGGGTCCCCACTTTCGGGCGCCCGGAAATTTCCGGGCGCGCACAGTGCGGCCCGGCCCAGGATTTCCGGGCGCGCACAGTGCGGCCCGGCCCAATACGCCCGTCGGACGGGATCTGGAACCCGTCCGACCCGCCTCCCCGCCTGCCACGTGTCGCCCAAACAGCCGACAGCCGCCGCGACCACTCCTGCTGCGCCACGTGGCCACCTCCGGGAGTCGACATGCGTCCCCGACCGTCGTACCGCCGCGCCTGCCCAAACAGCCTTACCCGCCTCCCCGCCTGCCACGTGTCGCCCAAACAGCCGACAGCCGCCGCGACCACTCCTGCTGCGCCACGTGGCCACCTCCGGGAGTCGACACGCGTCCCCGACCGTCGTACCGCCGCGCCTGCCCGCACAGTCTGCGCCCGCTGCCCTCCTGCCCGCACAGTTGACCGCCCAATAGGAGCGCACCACGTGTCCTGCCGCTGACCGCTGCACCCGGTGCACGATACACCATGCACCGAACCAACCAAATCCTGCCACGTGTCCACCCCCGGTGCACCGTGAACCAAAGCCAACCAGAATACTCCGTGGACCAACGCCTGTGAGCCAGCCAATAAGAGGGTGCCACGTGTCCCCGCCTTGGTGCACGCCCGCCGCGTGGACCGCCCGCCTGCCCGCGCGCCCGCGCGCTGCCCTCGCCCTGCCCGCGCCGCGCGCCGCCGCCTTCCGCCTGCCCGAGGCCGCGCCGCCGCCCGCCGGCGCTGCCCGCCGCCGCCGCCGGCCGCCGGCGATCGCCGGAAGTACTGTTCCGGCGGTGAACAGTACCCAAGCTCAAAAAAACCAAGTGAATAGTCCATCTGAAGCGTTTTCGCGCGCTGAAACCGAATTTGACGTCCGTTTCGCCAAATTCTCACTCTAAAAATCGCCGGATGCCCCCGGAAGAGTATTCTTCGTCCAAATTTCGCGCCGAGCCCAATCTCAATATCCGTTTCGCGCGAAAACACCTCTAAGCATCCGACGGGGTCCCCCGATGACCCGCGTGATCCATTTTAAGCCCGGAGTTCACCACTTGTGTCCAAATTGGCGCCCGAACACTGCCGACATGCCCCGTAGGCCTCCAGAAGCTGCCGGTCACCCTGTAAAAGCCCTGTAAGATTCCGGATCATCACACCGAGACTTGCGAACGGGACGAAAACTTTGAAAGGCTACTCCAGAAATGGAGATGGTGCTGGAGCCTGTTCTTGTTTGATAGGGTGAAACCGCTGGCCTTTCGAGATTTTAGGACTTTTCACTATTTTCGGCTGATTTCTAAACAGAGAGCTGGGATTGACGATGTTACTGCTGTTGGGCTCTATCTTTTTGGTGGGTTCTGGGTGTGTTGGTTTTGTGGTTGTGGTGTGTTTTAGTTTCGGGGACGAAACTTTCTTTTAGTGGGGGAGGATGTGGTTTTCCGAAAATTTTTCGCGCAACTTGACCTTGTGGTTGGCGATGTGTAAACAACTATTTTTGGTATATCGCATGCGTTGTGTGTCAAATAGACGCCAAAATGGACTCAGCGTGCGAAAATAGTCAAAATTGGCAATTTTCGGGCTTTAATGGGCTAGCGGGCCCATTTTGGTCGCGCGTCGGCTCATGGCCTACATGCGTAAACCGGGTGCAGTGAACCCGCGCCGTGCCACGTGTCGAGCTGTGGTTGGCTAGGTGCGGCGACCATGTGGCAACGCCGTATTGGGCCCGCAGCCCTAGTGCGCGTTGACGCGGGCGCCCCGCATTGGCACGAGGCGCTGGGCTGCATGGGCACCGCCATGTGGCTGGGCCCCGTTGGCCGCACTCCGCGCGAGGCGGAGCTATAATGACACTTTTAATCTTTACTTTTCACTTATGAATAAAATTAGTTTTTAGGTATTTTATCCTTCATGTGTTTTCGGGTGTGAATATTATTTCGCGGAAGAGCTCGCTTAACCGGGAACAACGGTGCGATCGGGGAGTGAATCGGACTTACGGATCTCCCGAAATAGGCCGTTCAGTGTTGACGGGGGCGGTTGGGTAAGTCGAGCCCGGCATGTTGTTGGTGCTTTAAAATTTGTGCCGACTATTTCTGAAATAGTGCGTAGTGGCACACTTATCAAGAAGTCGGTTTGGGTTTTCTGCTTTTTTTTTATACTTGAGCTTGGGGTGATACGTACACAAGAATAATTTATCTTTTTACCGTATCCCATCTCTTTACTTCCTTCTCGTTACTTCCTGTGGTACCGGGAACCAAAAGACGAAAACGACGTTAACGCCGGGGGACGGACCCAGGAGCATCACCGTCACTGGAAGGCAGGATCGCATCGTCTGTTCCGATTTTACCAGGTTAGATTACCCCATTAAGTTAGGGTTGTAGTTGTGCTTTTCGTTTCATACGTTGTTTTATGTTTTGGACTCTTGGCGGAATGTTTTTACTGGCGTCGGCACCGCACCACCGGATGCCCTAGCCGCCGCCGCGGCGCCGCCGCGTGGGGCCGCCGCTAGCGCCCCGTCCCCGCGCGGGGCCGCTGTTAACGACCCGTCCCCGTGCGGGGATGCGCCACGCCGCATGCGCGCCCGCGCGGGGATGGTGCCCGCGCGGGGAGGCACCGCGCCGCACGCGCGCCCGCGTAGGGGTGGTGCCCGCGCAGGGATGTGCCGCGCCGCACGCGCGCCCGCGCTGGGGTGGGCCCCGCGGGGGGACGCACCGCGCCACACGCACGCTAGCGCGGGGGTGGTGCCCGCGCGGGGACGCGCCGCGCCGCACGCACGTCCGCGCAAGGTGGTGCTCGCGCGGGGATGCGCCGCGTTGCCGCGCCGCTTGTGTGCCGCACAGGGCTGTTGTTGTCACGCCCCGGGTATAAACCGGAACCCGGGCCCGTCTACAGATCCGCCGTGTACACGGTATTTCTCGCGTACACGAAGCGCCAAACCTACTCAGATATAAGAGATAATAATAAAAGAGCAATAAAAACAGAGCTGAACTAAAACTAATACATCTCAGACTGAAGCTGGAAATAAAATACAATACATCTGTATAAATGATACATCAGTCTCTCCCAGCTCACCAAAAATAAATACAACCTGCTGGCAAAAGCCAGTCCCAAATGTAAAAGTACAACCGTCTGAGGAAACATGGGTACACCAACAGTCTAGCTAACACGCTCATCCTGCCTCGAGATCTATTTACTCAGCCGTCCTCTCTCCTCGACCCGCCGCTGAAAGCCCAGCAGCACCCGCAGAAGACACTGCAAAACAAGGGAGAAGAAAAGAGAAAAGAATAATGGGGGTGAGAACTACTAGTAACCAGTAGCCTCCCCTAGTGGGTAAACCTCCAAACTCTGACCACCCACTAGGTGTTGGGTTTAGGTTAATAAGGATCTAAATAGGGGAAAAAACACCTAGAGGGGGGTGAATAGGTGTAAACAATAAACACTCAAAAATCATTGTGCGATAAAACCCAATGCGGAAAAATAAAAGAACACACAAGATTTTTACGTGGAAAAACTCCAAACCGGAGTAAAAAACCACGGGACCGATAACACGGCGAAATCCACTAGAATTAACACACGTACAAGGTGATATAACGTACTCACAGACGACTCAACCTTTTACCATACGCTCCTAGTAGATCTTCTCCGCTCGCTCCACGACGCTTCTCGAATCCACGATCCGCGCCCAACGCTGAATCCACAGCGTCCAACGTCGAGTCCACGACGTCCGACCGAATCCACGGTCTTCACCCAATGGCACGCTTCGAATCCACGAACGCACCTCGCTCCGAATCCACGAGAGCGATAACACCTTGAATCCACAAGGCCACGCGAGTCCACGCGCCGATTTTGGGGTAAATCGTTGTTTGTTTGGGTGGTGATGATCCGCCGAATACTTAGATCAAGAGTAGATCGGAAATACCATCTAAGTATTCATTAGTTTGATTCTACTCAAGATGTGAGTATGAAAACCTAGAATCAAACTAATCAATATAGATGAAGAACCATTAGAATAGATCTAATGATTTCCGTTCTTCTCTATATGTGGATCTAAGGCCGTATAAAATGATATTTGAAAATGACGGCTCTTTTTCCGATGTGGATGCCCTAGAAATGAAAAGGAAGGGCTATTTATAGGTTAGAAACCCTAGGAAGAATATTCGGATCAAAAACAAACTTTTCTGGAAAGTTTTACCGACGGCGATCCGGATTGGAAGTCACGATCCGGATCGCAGAAGCAGAGAGCAATTTCCAGAAAACCGCCTGTTCGGGATCCGGATCATAATCCCCGATCCGGATCGTTCATACAGTTTTACCAGAACAATGTGTTCGGGATCCGGATTGCAATTCCTGATCCGGATCGTTCAAGCCAACAGGTAAAACTCATGTTCGGGATCCGGATCATGAAATGCTGCGATCCGGATTGAACCAGTGTATGAACGAACACCCTTCGGGATCCGGATTGAAAGCCACGATCCGGATCCTGAACATGTCCCATGTCCAGTTTTTGATGAATAAGCAATTAAAACCTCTTCCAGGTGTTTCTACACTATAAGAAGTATTCGGATCATCAAAATTATTTAGTTAAACGTACCTGATCCTTTTGAATTCTTCTTTCTTGAGATTGAGGTATATGATCCAAAGTTTCTTCATCTTCAATCTTCAAGACTTAAACATTCACGAAATACGCCAACTCAAATTCCGTAACAATCTCCCCCTTTGGCGGTTTCGTGACAAAACACAAATCCACAAAGAAAATTCAAAAAGATATTTTTGTTGCTATCACCATACAACAAAAATTTACAAAAGAGTTCCAGAAATTAAAAACATGAGATAAACTCCTAGAACAGACTCTAGACTTAGACATCTGTAACTCTGCACACAGAAAACATTCTTGACAAACAAAATCGTTAGATACCTCAAGAATTGAAACATACAAAACCAAATACAGAGATAGAGTTTATCTCATCATGACATTTGAAAGAATCAGATATGTGAAAGAACATAGTTAAAACCAACATATCTTCTAAGCAGTTGAAAACCAAATGTCAAAGTATGTTAGTCCAACATCAACTTGTTAGTCATATTACATGCCCAAATAGTTAGTCGAATAGTTAGTATAGAAGCATGTCACAATCACAAAAGAAAAACCAAAGTTGAGTTGAGATTCATACTTACCTTGATATTCCTTGATTCATTCACATCATTGTTCAGAGTTCATTTTTCATTGTTCAGAGTCTCTTCAACTCTCACTCTCACTCTCTCCCCCTTTTTGTCACAAACAAAGCCAAAACGTAGCATGAGCTACAATATGTAAGGAGAGTAAACAAAAAGTTCATAAGTTTCTAACAATATGCACAAAAAGAGAATTAACCTAAGAATATGCACAAACTGAAGATGAGTAAAGAAAAGTAATGTCCTGAAATCTAAAAACCCAAACAAAAGTGTCCAACTCTGTTTTTCAGTCTGAAGAGTCTGAACTAGTACAGCTCAGCTTGCTTCAAAATCCTTTAAGCAAGCTCTTAAGATTTGAGTATTTCTTCTTGATCTTCTTGTGTTCAGAGAGATTTCTGAAGTTCTCTCGATATTCTTTCTTGTGTAGCAGAGAGTCTTTGTTGTTCTGACGAATCGATTCCAAAGTTTCTGTCTCTGTTGTTTGTGTCCTTGGAAAAGATGGACGCTGTCTAGATGCAGATGGTGCATCAGGTCCAGCAGTCCATGGTGATTCAGTTTGCAAGAATCCAGAAAGTGAGCGTGCTCTGGTTAGAGGCCCACTATGCTGGTTCGTACTTCTTTGACATTTTTCTTCTTGTATACTGTTTGGTTGTGGAGGCAGATTTCATAAGTCTTTTCCCTTTGGTGAATTCCTTTCTTCTTCATCAATTTTTTCTGAACATCTTGAAGAATTCGTCCCATTCTTCACTATCGTAATCTGAGCTGTCTTCATTGGCTCCTTCGGGTTTGTCTCGAGTTGAGACGCCTGGTTCTTCTTTAACAGATGACCCCCGGCACCATTGTGACCAGAAAGATGATCAACCAGGAGAATGCCATTGATTCTAGTGCTTTGAGTTTAAGAAATGTCCTGTGAAAACCAACTCAAGAACATATGAAAAATCGTCAATTTTGAAAAATTTGAAACATTGTACCTAGACAATCATAATCATGTAGAGAAGCCAAGAATCAAATTAGTTTTCCAAAAAGAATTTTAAAAATAGATCAATTCCATGATTTTACAAAAATTCCTCTTTTATGCCCTAAAACCGAATTTTTAGAAATCGAAGCCTAAAAACTCGTTAATCATGAAAAACCCAGCATAAAAGCAAAACTAATTGACCCAGAGTTCTTATTTCAAAAGAAATTTGATCAAAAACCATTCACAAACGAAAAAATCCATCTTTTCAACTCACGTTTGATGAAAAAACCTAAAAACTGTGAAAAACCGAGTTTTGATCATGAAAACTTACTTGAATCCGAAGAACTTTGAGTTTTGAAGCTCCAAGAAGCAAGAAATCTAGAGAGAGAAACTCTAGAAGCTTGGAAACAGAAATTAGGGTAAAGAAATCAAATCTCTTTGTTTCTATAAAAACCCTAGCCGTGATCCGGATCGGATCGAGAATGTGATCCGGATCGGCTACCCGCAGGAAGAATCCTGCGTTCGGGATCCGGATCACTTGCCCGATCCGGATCGGCTACACCTTTTTCTCCAGAAAATTTAGAAAAATACATAAAATCCAGAAAAAGTATGTAAGCACTTTACCATGTCAACTTTAAACAAATAGCATCGTTTCATACAACAAGAAATAGATTATGCAAAATCTATCAAAAATATCCAAAAATGAAACGAAAATTTACGAAAGTTAAAACACTTAAAGTTGAACAACTTCAATTACATCTATCCTGATCTTATGTGTAATGCCTTTATCAAATCATCAATTTCAGTAAAGAAAATGAAGTACCAAGATCAATAGATGTTTGAAATCCCAGATAAGTTAGATAATATATCTAGACAATCTGTTGAAGGAGTGGCTCTTTGAGCATCTTTTACTAAAAATCCCACCTTATACCAACCATGAAATACGACTGAGTCAAGTATTTCAATATGATTTCATCAACAATTTTCAAAACAAAAATTTGCTTTTCATTCATGGAGTATCTTTTTCTTTCATTTTCTCCATGTGGTGGTAGTTTTCACACTCCTCATTGGGATGTAACTCTTTCCACATCTTTTGAGCATTTCACATTTCATTGACTCCCCCTCAATTGGCTATCAATTATTTAATATATAAGGTATTCAACCAAACCATTGATCTCGAATTCATACTCGACTAAGCAATCAAATATGATAATGACTATACCAAGAGATCATTGAGAGAGAAATTGACTTTGATCACTTAAAAGATGGTTTAATTAACGTAAATGATCATTGCAACATTGAAATATTATGACATCAAAGCATAATAAATTTCTAAATGCATAAAAGGATGCAATTAAAGTCAATTATGATTTATGCTCAATTAATGTGCTATGTACAAAACATAGATAAAGAACAAAACAAAACAAAAACAAAAACAAAACCTAATCTAAGCAAAGGTTTCAAAAGAGTTTATTTCAAGGAAAGCATGCCAATTGCTTTACGCAAGTGAATAAAACGTTTTTGATCCAAAGGTTTTGTTAAGATGTCAGCTAATTGATCCTCAGTTGAAATATATGACAGTTGAAGAATGTTTGATTCAACTAGCTCTCTAAGAAAATGATATCTAAGTTCAATATGTTTTGTTCTAGAGTGCAACACAGGGTTTTTAGAAATGTTAATAGCACTAGTGTTGTCACATAAAATGGTTACCGAAGATGTTGAAATCCGGAAATCGCTCAACACGCTTTTCATCCAAATCAATTGGGTTGAACAACTTCCTGCAGAAATGTACTCCGCTTCGGCAGTCGAGAGTGCTATGCAGTTCTGCTTTTTACTGTGCCATGCAACAAGGCAGTGGCCAAGATAGAAGCATGCACCACTCGTGCTTTTCCGGTCATCCACCGATCCAGCCCAATCGGCATCTGAGTATCCAACAATATCCAAAGTCGTTCCCATAGGATACCAAATTCCGAAATTGATTGTACCTTTGATATACCGGATGATCCGTTTCACCGCTTTCAGGTGAACCTCCTTCGGTGCTGATTGATATCTCGCACAAATCCCAACACTGAAGGATATATCCGGGCGACTAGCCGTGAGATATAGTAGACTTCCAATCATACTGCGGTACAGTTTCTCGTCTACATTCTCACTTTGTGATTCACTTCCAAGTCCCTTATGGCTAGTTCCCATTGGAGTCGGAAAATCCTTAGAATTTTCAAGATCAAACTTTTTGACCAACTCCAGTGCATACTTGGATTGACACAAGTGAATTCCTTCATCGTTTTGTTTAACTTGTAATCCAAGAAAATAATTCAATTCGCCCATCATGGACATCTCAAATTCGCTTTCCATGGTCTCCGCGAATTTAGAAGCATCATTATCTCTTGTTGCTCCAAAAACAATGTCATCGACATAGATTTGAGCAACTATGAAATTGTTTTGATAATGCTTCACAAAGAGAGTCCTGTCAGCTCCCCCTCGAGTGTAGCCCTTTTCCAAAAGGTGCTTTGTCAACCTTTCGTACCATGCTCGCGGTGCTTGTTTCAGACCGTAAAGAGCCTTTTTCAGACGAAAAACATGGTTAGGTAGTTTATGATCCACAAAACCTTTCGGTTGAGCTACATAAACTTCCTCATTTAAAAATCCATTTAAAAAGGCGCTCTTAACGTCCATTTGAAATAATTTGATTTTAAAATGACAAGCAATCGCAAACAATATACGAATGGACTCGAGTCTAGCTACAGGGGCGAAAGTTTCATCAAAGTCTATACCTTCTACTTGAGAATAGCCTTGAGCAACTAACCTTGCTTTGTTCCTGATGATAGTACCTTCTTCGTTTTTCTTGTTCTTGAAGATCCATTTGGTACCTATCACATTGTGTTGCTTCGGAGGCTTCGTCAGTTCCCAGACTTTGTTTCGCTCGAATTGATGGAGCTCTTCCTGCATTGCTTTAATCCAGTAATCATCTTGGAGAGCTTCATCAACATTCTTTGGTTCGATTTGAGATACATAGCATGCAAATCCGCAAACCAATTGTCTCCGTGTTCTAACTCCTTCTTGTGGATCTCCAATTATGTTCGATTCAGGGTGATCCTTGGAGATGCGTAACGTTTGAGGTAGAGGAGTAGGCGGAGGTACACGAGATGATTCCTGCACATCAGATAAGCTTGAAGAACCGTTAGATGCATCAACATTATTATCGAAAGAATTGTTAGAAGAAGATGCATTAGCAGGTGTATCATCATCAAGAGAGATATCGAGGGTAGATTTTTCAGATTCAAAGTGAAAAGCTTCATCTACCTTAACATTTATCGATTCTACGATCGTCTTAGATTCTAAGTTAAAAACTCGATATGCTCTGCTGTTTGTAGAATAACCTAAGAAAATCCCTTCGTCACTTCGAGAGTCAAATTTTCCAAGATTTTCACGATCACGTAAAATAAAACACCGACTCCCAAAGATGCGAAAATATTTGATGTTAGGTTTTCTACAAAACCAAAGTTCATATGGTGTATTCAAAGTCCCCGGGCGCAAATACACGCGATTGATAACATAAACAGCAGTGTTCACCGCTTCAGCCCAAAAATATAAAGGTAAGTTCCGGCTGTGAAGCATAACACGTGCCATTTCCTGTACGACCCTGTTTTTGCGCTCGACTACACCATTTTGTTGAGGTGTGTAAGGTGCGGAGAATTCATGTTTAATGCCATTAGAAGTGCAAAAATCAATGAATTTGGAATTTATGAATTCCCCACCTCTATCACTCCTAACTCGAGTAATCCTTTCATTCTTTTCTATCATAATACGATTGCAGATTTCGAGAAAAGAATCAAAGGTATCAGCTTTTTCTTTTAGAAAGGCTACCCAAGTATATCTAGAAAAGTCATCAACCAACAAGAAAATATACCATTTACCTCCCAGAGATGGTTGACGAGTTGGCCCCATTAAGTCCATATGCAAAAGTTCCAAAGGCCGTTTTGTACCTATGTGGTTCAAATTCTTGTGTGCAGTCCTAGACTGTTTTCCCTTTTGGCAACCGCCACACACAAGGTTTTGTTCAAAAGAAAGTTTCGGAACCCCCTTGACCACATCTTTATTTGAAATTCTAGCAAGTTCCTTAAAGTTTATGTGACCTAGCCTTTCATGCCAAAGTGTTTCATTTTTCAAAGATGCTAGGTTACATTTTTCAGAAATCTTAGAAGGAACTACATAACAATTGTTTTCTGATCTAACCCCCTTTAAAAAGAAAGCATGGTTCATGTCAGTTACAGTGCATTTATCAGATGAAAAATTAACTGAATAACCACTATCACACAGTTGACTTATGCTTATGAGGTTAGTCTTAAGGCCATGAACAAATAACACATTATCTAGAACCGGGCCATCTGGAATAGCTACCGTTCCCTTTCCAACAATTTTGGAAGACCGACCATCTCCGAAAACAACAAGTCCTCCGGAGTTTTTCTCAAAAGTTTGAAAACAGTTTTTATCGCCGGTCATATGACGGGAACACCCGCTATCCAGGTACCAAGACGAACTATCATATGCATGCAAGGAAACATTGGTAGCAAGACAGGGAAAGATTTCACCTTTGCGCACCCAAACCTTTTTGGAATGCGTCGGTAATGGTCGTGAAGTTGATTTCCTAGGTGAGAGCGTCTTGCTTGAAGAATTGCTGCTCCTTGATGATGTCGTCTTGAGCGGTGTACTACCAAGGCTCTTTTCCTTCAATTGATTGGAGTTGTTTTCCGAGGAATAGCCCTTTTGGTAGTCATTGCAAGATGTGCTTGAGGTGTGCGTTTGGCTCCAGTCTTGCAATTTCTTCTTATGTGCCCTGAAATGCCACAACGAAAACATACCTTGGTTCTTGTCGATTCCGAAGAGGATGTAGTAGGTTCGTTGTCGTTGCTTGTCGTGAACACCGGTGTCGGAGGAGGAGATACCGACTGAGGCACAAATACTGTACCACTCGAACTTGGAATGTCTCCAGTTTGAGTGTATCCGAGGCCGAACTTATTTCTTTGACCGAGACCAAGAAGTCTGTCCAACTTACTCCTTCCAGAAGAAAATCTCTGTAAGTCATCCTTTAGTTGGCGTATGGTCTCTGTCATTTCCAATTTTTCCTGTCGAGCCTCGCCGTTGAGCTTCAAGAAGTAATTCGCTTTGTTCACCATATCTATATAATTCTTCTCGAAATGCTCATTGGACTCTTGAAGGGAAACATTTGTCTTAATCAGATTGTCCCTTTCCACTTCAAGATCGGTTGAGATAGAGGTTACTCTTTTTACTTCATCTTCAAGATCCTGCAATCTCTCTTTCAACCCCTTGTTTTGTTTAGCCAGTTTCTTTGAATCCCTCAAAAGTTGATGGTAGGCTAAAACAAAATCTTCACCTTCCGAATCATCTGATTCATCGTCCGTTGCAATCTTTTCAACAGTGGAGTTGGACAGTGAGTCGGATGTACTTGCCATTAAGCACATGAAGGATGAAGATGTGGTGGACGCGTGGAAAGCTGTCGCGTTGTCTTCTTCATCACTTGACGATGACTCATTTGACGTGGAGTTGTCATCCCAAGTGACGACTTGCATCGCTTTCTTCTTAGCCGGATTCTTGTTGGGACATTCCGTTGCTATGTGGCCGTAGCCTCGACATTTGAAACACTGAACTTGTCCCTCAGAACTTTTCTTATCCTTTGAGAAGTTCTCTTGCTTCTTGACTTGTAGCTTGAAGAACCCTTGCCTTTCTTCGACTTTCCGAAGGATGGAGTTTTGCTTGAATTTCCCCTTCGAAAGTTGCGGCGAAACTTCCTTGTCAAGAGAGCGAGCTGCTTCTCAAAGTCCTCCATAGAAATGTTCTCGTCGTCGTCCGAGGAGGATGAATCCGCGTCTTCTTCTTTAGTTGATTTCAATGCGTAACCTGAAGACTTAGAAGAGGATGCCTTTCCAGAAGAATAGTTAGTAGGAAAAGTCATTTCATAAGTTTGTAAAGCACCTACTAATTCTTCTACACGCATTTCGTCCGGGTGTTTAATTGTTTCAATGGCTGCGACCTTCGGGCGAAATCGTTCAGGAAGAGTTCTTAGAATTTTTCTTACAACTTTAAATTCTGGAATCTTCTCTCCCAAGTTAGCACATGAGTTCACGATGTCTTGCAATCGTGTGTAATAGTCAGTGAAGGATTCATTCTCTGCCATAGAGATAGAGTCAAACTTGCTCGTAAGCATTTGCAGTTTCTGAATCTTCACTAGGTTAGTTCCCTCATGCGTAACTTGAAGAACATCCCAGATTTCTTTCGCAGTCTCACATGCCGAGACGCGAGAGAACTCAGTTTGTGACAAAGCATTAAATAGAGCATTAATCCCTTTGCCATTGTAAGAAGATAAGTCTATCTCTTCCTTGGTCCATTTCGACCTAGGTTTTAAGGTGCGAACATCATCTAAAATTTCAGTTGGATTAGACCATCCTAATTCAATTGATTGCCACACCCTTTCGTCGATGGAAATTAAGAAAGCTTTCATCCGTACTTTCCAGTACGCATAATTTGTTCCATCAAAGAAAGGGGGTCGATTGATGTTTCCACCTTCAACCATTGTTTACAACCCTATTCCCGCTCTGATACCACTTGTTGGGTTTAGGTTAATAAGGATCTAAATAGGGGAAAAAACACCTAGAGGGGGGTGAATAGGTGTAAACAATAAACACTCAAAAAATCATTGTGCGATAAAACCCAATGCGGAAAAATAAAAGAACACACAAGATTTTTACGTGGAAAAACTCCAAACCGGAGTAAAAAACCACGGGACCGATAACACGGCGAAATCCACTAGAGTTAACACACGTACAAGGTGATATAACGTACTCACAGACGACTCAACCTTTTACCATACGCTCCTAGTAGATCTTCTCCGCTCGCTCCACGACGCTTCTCGAATCCACGATCCGCGCCCAACGCTGAATCCACAGCGTCCAACGTCGAGTCCACGACGTCCGACCGAATCCACGGTCTTCACCCAATGGTACGCTTCGAATCCACGAACGCACCTCGCTCCGAATCCACGAGAGCGATAACACCTTGAATCCACAAGGCCACGCGAGTCCACGCGCCGATTTTGGGGTAAATCGTTGTTTGTTTGGGTGGTGATGATCCGCCGAATACTTAGATCAAGAGTAGATCGGAAATACCATCTAAGTATTCATTAGTTTGATTCAACTCAAGATATGAGTATGAAAACCTAGAATCAAACTAATCAATATAGATGAAGAACCATTAAATAGATCTAATGATTTCCGTTCTTCTCTATATGTGGATCTAAGGCCGTATAAAATGATATTTGAAAATGACGGCTCTTTTTCCGATATGTGGATTGCCCTAGAAATGAAAAGAAGGGCTATTTATAGGTTAGAAACCCTAGGAAGAATATTCGGATCAAAAACAAACTTTTCTGGAAAGTTTTACCGACGGCGATCCGGATTGCGAAGTCACGATCCGGATCGCAGACGCGTAGAGAGCAATTTCCAGAAAACCGCCTGTTCGGGATCCGGATCATAATCTACGATCCGGATCGTTCATACAGTTTTACCAGAACAATGTGTTCGGGATCCGGATTGAGATTCCACGATCCGGATCGTTCAAGCCAACAGGTAAAACTCATGTTCGGGATCCGGATCATCAAATGCCATGATCCGGATTGAACTAGTGTATGAACGAACACCCTTCGGGATCCGGATTGAAAGACACGATCCGGATCCTGAACATGTCCCATGTCCAGTTTTTGATGAATATGCAATTAAAACCTCTTCCAGGTGTTTCTACACTATAAGAAGTATTCGGATCATCAAAATTATTTAGTTAAACGTACCTGATCCTTTTGAATTCTTCTTTCTTGAGATTGAGGTATATGATCCAAAGTTTCTTCATCTTCAATCTTCAAGACTTAAACTATTCACGAAATACGCCAACTCAAATTCCGTAACAAATTGATCCTTCCGGTATTAAAAGTTAGACTTAATTTAAAGCCAAAAGAAATTTGAGATATGGTACAAGCAGAGTTCCATACTGACATAACATATTGGAAGGCTTGGCAATCAAAGAGTAAAGCATTACAAATTATTTACGGGAGCTGGGAGCAATCCTACACTAACTTGCCTTGTTACCTTTCAATGGTAAAGAATTATAATCCTGGTACTGTATGGCGTCTGGATCATAGGTGGCCGCAAGCTGGCATTTTTACCTTTGGTCGTGTTTTTTGGTCATTTGGACCTTCGATCCATGGATTCGCACATTGTCGGCCGGTGGTTAGTATTGATGCCACACATTTATACGGCAAATACGAAGGTCATGCTTTGATAGCGACGGCTGCAGATGCAAATGAGGATTATATCCTTTGGCATTTGCAATTTGTGAGGGAGAGAATGCCGGGAGTTGGCAATGGTTTTTGCAGAACTTGCGTCACTATGTTACCCGTGATAGAGAAATTTGTTTAATATCTGATCGATTTCCTGGATTGAAGGAAATAGTTGCTGATATCTATCGTCCAGCACGAGGGCACGCGTATCGTTGGTGTCTTCGACATATGAAAGCAAACATGAAAAAGCGCTTCAAGACCGACATATTGTTAAATAAATTCTGGGATATCGGAAAGGCTGCAACACCGACGGCATATAATCAGCTGAAGGAAGAATTAAAGGTGTTGGATAACGATGCTTGGGAGTGGGTCCATAATCTAGACAGATATAAAGAGTACTGGGCAAGAGCATTTGATGGAGGCAGACGGTTTGGATTGTTGACTACAAATCTTTCTGAATCCTTAAATGGGGTTCTTAAGGACACTCGTGGTTTGCCTATCACAGCTTTTGTTGCGTCTACTTTTTATAAGCTTAATACCTATTTCTGCAGTCGCTGTGTGGCCGGTGAACATTCGACGGACGCTTTTGTCACTAAAGTAAAAAATCTGATTACTGAAAATTTAGATACGGCGCGGGCACATAATGTTGTAAGATTTGGACTCACAGAATTTGAAGTTCAAACTGGAGATTTCGACTACAAAGTGATCGTCAATGGAACAAATGTCGAATGCTCATGTTGTGAATTATATCTAACAGGAATACCTTGCTCGCATGTCTTAGCAGTTTGTAGTACATCACATATGAGATTACCATACGAGAATTTTACTTCACCCTGGTATAGTACAGACTGCTATCGTGCGACGTACGCACCACAATTTCATCCTGTTCCTGATAGACGGCACTGGCCACGACCCCAAGGTCCCCCGATTGTACCGCCCCCTTTACGAAGGAAGAAAGGTCGTCCACGATCTACACTTATTCGTAATGTAATGGACGAGGGGGGTGGCCGACGAGGGAAATGCTCCATTTGTAAGCAGGCAGGCCATTATAGGAGCACTTGTCCACAGAATACAGAAATAGCGCAACGAGGACGCCTGCGTATGATTTACACAATTATATTTATCTTGTCTTAATATTTAATTATTTCTATCAATCATGTTACTAATATGTAGATTGCTAATTGCAGATGGCAGATCACGAGGGCGCGGGGCCAGTTGATGGGTCTGTACTGGTAGACCAGCATCGCCATAGGTCGGCCTTTATCAGCACTGAGGTAAGAGATATAATTTTTTATTTTCTCAAATATTATAAATAAGCTGACTATATTTTATATGTAAGAGCTAACTATATTTTTTTTTGCATTTCAGGAATATCGTCCCGTCCCGTTCGCAGAGCACGGCCGCAAGATGAACCGGTGGGAGCTTGATCATCCAGCGGTACTCGACCTGCTTCGCCAGTCGGGATTCTACGGGTTATCCCGGCTGCGACGGTTGGTACTGGATCAAGCTCTACTAGGCGCTCTTGCCGAGAGGTGGAGACCGGAGACCCAGACCTTCCATTTCCGCCACGGTGAGATGACCGTCACACTCTAGGATGTGGCGGTCATCTCGGGTCTCCGTGTGCATGGTGCACCGGTCTCTGGTTCCACCCTCCTGGACTATCCTGCTCTGTGTATGGACTTATTGGGGGCGCTACCTGACAACATCCAGAAGTATCAGGTTTCACTTGATTGGTTATATCAAACTTTTCATGATATACCTCTGGATGCCCCCCCCGGATTAGTCGCAGCTACCGCCCGTGCTTACATGTATATCAGATCGGCGGTAGTCTGATGCCAAACCCCAGCGGATACAATGTTCATCTAAAGTGGCTACCACTTTTAGCTGACTTTGATATCTGCGGCGCTTATGCGTGGGGCGCTGCGACACTGGCATATATATATCGGGCACTAGCAGATGCCACGATGAACGGGAAGGCCGAATGCTGTTGTTTTGCTACCCTATTGCAGGTATAAAATCTGATTTTTGGATTTCAGATTTATCTTTATATTGGTAATATATATTAGTTTAATTAATTTAACCTGTTGGCGTGAATTTACAGATCTGGGCTTGGGACCATCTTCACATCGGCCGACCTACGCGCATCCTAGATCAGCCCGAGATACTCGATCGACCCCTGGGTTGCCGGTAAGATATTTTTTTTCATAAAGTAGATTTTTGTATTTCAATTATAAATGCAACTAATATATGTTTTTATAATCTAGATGGGACAACACTGGAGGGCTGCGTTACGGAACCAATGTCAAGACGTGTGACATTGAGTTCTACAGAGACGAGCTGGATCAGCAGCGAGAGGCGCAGGTATGTAGATCTTTTATTAAATACTTTAAGTATGTAGATGTTTTATTCAACACTTCTATATTAACTAATCATTTTATCGATTAACAGGTTATATGGATGCCCTACACAGATCAGGTTATAGAGACATTACCTGATTTCTGTGTGCATGGCTCAGCGGTCTGGCGTGCACGGACAGTCCTGATATGCTTTCATATCGTGGAGATGCACGTGCCAGACCGAGTCATGCGGTAGTTCGGTCTTCTACAGCATATACCTGTCAATGTGGAGTCCATCCCACGCATCACAGGACGTGGGCGTGCGGATGAGGACTGGATAGCATTTCATGCTGCCCACATTGAGAGGTGGTCCGAGAGGCTTGATCACATTTTTGATCAAGCCCCGGCTGCTGGTGAGGACCCACTGCAAGCGGCATCCATGTACATGCAGTGGTACTGGAACATTACACGACGATGGATTTCCCATCCAGTACAGCGTCCTCCGCTGACTTTCCACCCTCGTGGGCATGTCGAGCGATCACTTGTATTAAAATTTATATATATAAATTTACTATATTCAACTTTCCTCATATAAATTTAATTTTAATTTCTAATTTATAATGCAGGCCGACACACTACGACATGTTCAAACCATTGTCGACCAGATAGTGGACGACCCATCGCCGACTGATACTATTCTTCGGACTTTGAGAGAAATGAGCGGCGATATTCAGATGGTACTACAGCATGTACCATCTGAACCTACGGCCAGAGAGGCAGCCCGACCTTCAAATGAGGGAGCGACCTCGAGTCATCAGGTACCATTTAGCATAGAATTCAAATTAAGATTTCAAATTCATATTAACAAACTATTTACACTCTTTCAGGTGACACGATCTCCATCTCCTACCATTCAGGCACCGATGACATTTCCTTCGACGCCAGCATCGCTCCCGCCGCCAGTCTCACGGACATCATTTTCATCGACATATTCACGCCGTCGTCCAAGGTCATCATCGCCACAGGAGATCGAGCATATAGCGTCACAGGATGAGGGTGGTATCATCGAGGAGCTCGATCAGTCGGCAGCAGTCGAGCTTCTCGATGATATACCTATCATCGACCTTGCTGTTCCCCGTGGGCGAGGGCGAGGGCGAGGGCGAGGGCGTGGGCGTGGGCGTGGGCGAGGACGTCGAGGTCGAGGACGTGCTCAAAATTGAGCTTTTGAGTTCAATTTTTGTAAATTTTATTTTTGGATGTTACTCAAGCCTCAATTTTTGTAAATTTTATTTTTTGATGCTATGAAATGATTGTTGGTTGATCAATTACTGTTTGTGAATGTAGTTTTTACTTTTTCAATGTTATTTGTCAATGTTTGAACTTGTTGTACAAATTTGGAATTTTTTTAAGGTGATATTAAGTACTGTTTGTAGGTGCAGGTAAAGGCGCTGAGCCAGTCAGCGCCTTTAGTGTTCTGCACTGAAGGCACTGAGCCGCTCAGCGCCTTTAGTTTTTTACAGTAAAGGCGCTGAGCCACTCAGCGCCTTCAGTGCAGAACACTAAAGACGCTTACTGGCTCAGCGCCTCTACAGAGAATCCAATTTTCGCTTACACTGAGGACTTAGGCATATTTCGCGGCTAAAAATGACCAAGCGTATGTGTATGCTGAAGGCGCTGAATGAAACAGCGCCTTCAGCGTACACCATGAAGGCGCTGAAGCGGTCAGCGCCTTCACAAGAAATCCTGTGAAGGCGCTGAACCCTTCAGCGCCTTCAACACAAGGCATGAAGGCGCTGAGGGGTTCAGCGCCTTCATAGGAATATTGTGAAGGCGCTGACCGCTTCAGCGCCTTCACGCTGGCTGCCCTACGTGGCGCCGAGGTGGCAAAAGTAGGATTAGTTTTACAAATTTTTTTTGCCAGGGTCATTTTGCAAATTTGCAAATTTCATAGGGTTATTTTAAAAAAAATCCCAGCACCTGCTTCTCTCAAAGGATTTTAAAAGGCACCAGGACAATCATTTTTCCCATCCGCCCCTCTCTCTCTTCCTCCTTCCTCGCAGCGCCGCCACCGCCGCCGCTGCATCGATGGCCGCGGCCGGAGCCACGCGGGGGAAGGCCCCGTGGGCTCTTCTCCTCCGCCTTCGCCTGCGCCCCCATCCCTGCCCCTTCTCCGCCCCAAAACCCTATTACAATCACTCCTCCCCCTCCCCCTTCTTCCGCCTCCTCCCCTCCCGCCCCTTCTCCGCGAATCCCAATCCCGTGATGGGCGACCGCGTCGTCCAGGAGCTCCTCGCCGAGGCGGAGCGGGAGCGGCAGCGGGAGCGCGAGGAGAGGAGGAAGGCCGGGATCGACGTCGCCGCCGACGACGAAGAAGAGGAGGAGGATTACATGGGAGTGGGGCCGCTCATCGAGAAGCTGGAGAAGAAGCGGGCGAGGGAGGCCGACAGCGCCTTCGACATGTTCTGGGAGCCCACGGATTCGGATAGCGACGAGGACGACGAGCGCTTCTCCCCCGACGAGATCAAGAAGCGCGTTGACGAGTTCGACAGGAAGTGCAAGCGCCACGCCGAGCTCCTCAAGAACTTCGCCGAGGCTGGTATGGTCCCCATGTCAAAATTCTAGGATGCTGAAATCGATATGCTTCTCCTACTACCATAATTTTAATGTGGACCTACATAAAGCTTGCATGAGATGAATTTTCAGTTTTGAGTTGGAACTTGAAGACCATGAGATGAGGCAATGAGGCTAGAAGTAAAAAAAATCAACTCCACCTTTGGTCAAATTTTAGATGAAAAGAGTGGGCTGAGGGAATTTGAAATGAAATCAGTAGTCAAACAAGTAATGCCATCATTAAAGATTCAACAACATAGGCTGAGACACCTAGCATAGGCAGTTGTGTGTACAATAGTATGACACTTAGAAATAAGGTCCTCGTTCTGCTATATGATTGATGAAGGAAGAGAAGAAAATGAATTGTGAGAAATGATTCAAGCTACTCTTTGTTGGATGCCATACAACAAAGCAAAACTTTTTAGATGAAGTTTGCTGTTATTTTGCTCCACTTTGATGTTTATCAGATTTTCTCCTTTCAGCTAGAATTATAGGGTTGCGATGTAACTTTATCTGAAGCATTAATAGTAGATTTCTTGTCGGCTCATCAAGAGGATAGGAAAACGGTAGCTGGGCTCAATCAACAACAAGAGAGGAAGTCAAAAGTGAAACTAACTCAACCAACGAGAGAGCTTTCGCTCGGCTAGATCAATAGAAATAAAATAATAATGGAACCAAATAAGACAATTATTGTGTTTTTACTTGCTATGGATATTCATGCCTTTGTTGAACCATTTCCATGGTGGTCTGTGCTTCCCCTCTTTCATGCCTCTAAACAGATATACATGAAGATTAACTTTAACAAACTTAACAACTATAACTCAAGTCTTTTCTTACTAATCTCCTAAACTAAGGAATTGTTAAGGTACTTTCGGTCCAGTCCAAAACTGTGTGAACTCGGGTCTCGGGATGTGGCATGTCTATTAGAACTGATCTGACCCAAAAGCTTGAGATTATAGGCTTGGGTCCATTAGTATATATCAATTTCATATCTCTTAAGGTTTTCTTATCTCATGCCAAACTATTGTCACATGTGAATCTTTTTACATGTGAACCAATGAACTCCCTCATGAACCCAATCTTTTACTTCGCAAGCATGGCACCAGATCACTCTTGGCTCTTTTCCAAATGTGCCCTTCAATTTCTTTTTGTTCCACTGCTAACCCACTCAATTGAGCCTACGCGTGATCTCGGGCCTCCTTGGCCTGTTCTATGATCTTGACTTTTCTGAGTACACTAAACCATCATACCATTGTACGAACTCGGGCCTCCTTGGCTTGATCTCTAGGCTTGGCTATTCAGAGTGCACTAAACCATCATATCGCATTACCACGACTCCTCTTTTGCGAGCGCATCATGTCCACGATTGCAACCAAATCGATCACACTGTCATTTTAGATGAGTAATTGGGATTTTCTAGCCGTCGTCTCTGGTACCAATCGTAACTGTAGTGGTCCAGTTCAGGCCCGCATGATCTAAGGATGTGGCATATGTATTAAAACCCTTCCAACCCAAGAACTTAAGCTTATAGGCTTGAGTCCAGTAGTATATATCGACCCTCTAAACTAGTAATTTTATTCCATGTGAGACTATTCTCACATGTGATTTAATTTGTCGGGCCAAATTAGATTCTAGATTACCTTACGCAAATAATAAAATTCTCATTAATTTCTATCATATTCCATAGCCTAAATAGAAAGAGAACTTTCATCATTTTCTATTGCTGTGACACCCCCCGAATTTAAAATAGTCATATATATATATATGAGATAAATAGGGCTAAATCTCTTAATCCAGCTATGGCATTTGGGGTGGCGGCTAGGCCCAAGAGGTTAAGAGGGTTGAGTGTACTAGAGCTAGAGTAGTTCTAGGATGGGTGACCCCTTGGGAAACCGGGTCGTTATATTTGGTATCAGAGCCAATCACCAGCCGGAAGTGTGTGACGAGTCTCGACTGAGCCAGGGTCTGAAAGACAAGGTGATGAGCTATGCTAAGGGTCTGAATGACAAGACTAGCGAGACAAGTCTCACATCGTCTGTTGATCTTGGGTTGTGTGTGTGTTTGGGCTAACGATGACGTTAGGTCTAAACGGGGGGAGTTTGTGACACCCTAATAGTCCCACATCGGATGGGAATGAGGTTGTGATTGGATTTATAAGAGACTATGGACACTAGTAATAGTAACTGGGCTTAAGCATTTTGGGTCGGTGGTTTCGGCCCAACGAGTTATTATTGCTTGTTTGCCGAGTCGTTACAATTGGTATCAGAGCCAATCACCAGTCAGAAATGTGAGATGAGTCTCGGCTGAGCCTTGGTTATATAGTAGGTAGAGCACGACTCTCAGGCTAATGACTGTTGTGAGTGGAGTGCGGCTCCCCACAAAGTCGGTTAAGGCTAGCGAGAGGAGTCTTACATCGCCTGGTGTTTGTGAGTGTGCCTGAGCCTGACGAGGACGCCAGGGCTTAAAGAGGGGAGGAATGTGACACCCTCTAAATTTAAAATAGTCCTATATATGAGATAAATAGGGCTAAATCTTTTAACCCGGCTATAGCATTTTGGATGGTGGTTAGGCCCAAGAGGTTAAGAGGGTTGAGCGTGCTAGAGATAGAATAGTTCTAGCGTGGGTGACCCCTGGGAAGTTAGGGCGTCATAGTTGCATCCAAGGATTTAAGTATCTATCGGCACGGTTTGTATCCACCGTGCCGTATCGTGCCAACAAAATACCGGCACGATACAACCCCCGTGCCGATGGCACAATTCAAAACCCTCTTATCTTTAATTTACTAAGTAATTTTCTCAATAAAGTTTAAAAGATTTGATAAAGATACATAATAAACAATTAGAAAATTTTGCTACTAAAGAAAATAAATATTTCATGCCATTATGTGTCAGCATACTTGTATTTTTTGTGACCGACACTCATTGGCACTGCTCGGCACACATCGTGTCGTACCGTGCCAGCATGTTTTTGATACGACCCCATGCCATGGCACTTAAATTCTTGGTTGCATCCCAATAGTTTCATATTGGATTGTGAATAGGCTGTACTTTAGGTATGTGTCACGCCTTGAGTTTAAAAAAAAATAGTTTATTTTATTTTATTTTATTTTTTTTAAATCTGAGTTTAAAATTTGAAACTCAGGACGTGGACAGACCGCCACATGCACAGGGAATGCTCTGTCCATACGGATAGAGTCTTCCCTATACATGCTCGGCTAGGCAAGTATAAATGAGCAAACAGAGGAGTAAACGTTAAACATAAACTCTCTACATCTATTTACATCCACAAGGTTTGGCATAACCATAGTCCATAAGACATAAATAATCCACAACAACTCCAAACTATAATAAATCATGATACTGAAACTGTAAACACAAGCACTGGGCCTCTGTGGTCGATAACAGGGGACAACTCTATCGCGAAAGCTCACTGGATCGTCCCGACATCTCAGCACCTCACTGACCTGGAAAAATGGTCACCCAAGGGTGTGAGATACAACATAAATGTATCCCAGTGGGCACGACGGGCCGAGAAATAGCGAGTCGTACCTATCGGATACAGTAATAAGCGGATAGTAAAACAGGCTATAATTTGAAAGCTAGATACTGATCATGCTAAAATGAAAGCAGGTACTCATGAAGGAAGCTGAACATGCTATAACTAATCATCAGATAAATCAGGACAATATCAATGTATTATGCTGTACATCAGGCAGGTATGATAATGCATAACGGTTAAAGCTGCAATCTAGAGTACTAACAATCATGTGCTAATCAATAAAGCAGAGTATTCATATATGAAGCTGATCAAGCTATAACTGGCAATCAGGTAAACCTGGTCGATCTCAATGCACATAGATCAAGATCATGCTATAAATCAGAGCAGGTATAAAGATGTGTAATAATATAATGCGTCAAAGCTGTAACCACAAATATACCCAATCTCATGCCATTTTTGGTCACAAGGATCTCAGGCTAATACCGCCTCGGTACACCAATATGCTATCATAACCCTCCACACATCCGTGTGAACTCTCTGGGCTCACGGGTCTATGTGACGACCTCTCTACCGGTAAAGAACACCATTGCAGGTAGCTAATCCGCGGGTGTGCGTGACTGAAAGCTGGCTCTATGGAAATCATAATGCTGATGCTCAACTCACGGTCTACACGGTCTAAAGACCAGACCATCGGCGAAAGCCGGGAAAATCCCAATCGGGATGCTGAAAGCTGTAATCTCAACTGATGCTGTATAACTGAAACTGTATAACTGAATCTGTATAATTGAAACTGAACAACCGAAGCTGAATAACTAAAATTGAATAACTGAACTGTATAACTGAAGCTGAACTCCTATTCTAACATGCAGTAAAAGAATAGGAAATATTGATACAACTAAGCTAGTGACCAAGCAAGCATGGCATATGTCCAGATGTATATCACTATATATACTACGTACTGAGAAGGAAGCATAAAGAAAAGCTCAACTGTAAGATCAAGGTTACATAGCTATATATACTGAATGTTGGAATGAAAGCAAGTAGAAAGGCTCAACCATAGGATCAAGGCTAACATCAAATACAGGGGTCCGATCTACTATGGTACCCCATAGGGCCGAAATGATAAAGTCTGGACCGAAGATAAATCCACCTCAATGTAGGCGGTCCAACTCTCCGTTGGAAGGCTCGCAGGCAGGAGTCTGACTGCTGGGACTTGGATCATGTATACTGATCAGAAACGGACTCACACATACCCAATCCATAGACTCACTATACACAGAAAGCTTAAACCTGGACCTTTTCCAAATTCCCGCAATTTGCTGGGAATTCGCCGATTGGTCAACTTTGACCCGATCCGCCCTTATGGGTTTATGAATTTAACGAAACTTGACTTGCAGCCCCGGAACGCTTCACTGAAGACATTCGGGCAATAACATACTGCTGGGTGCATCAGTGAACTCGACCGATGGTAAAATTACCAAAATACCCCCGAAAAACCCTTTTTGGTTTTCGGAAGTCGCCAACAATAGACCAAGGCTGTTGGATCCTTCAGGATTATGCTGGGAACATCAGACAACAATGTTTAATCGTCGCAATTCCTCGAATTGTACGATTAACGCCGAGTCGCCAATAAACCGGCGGTTTTGCCAATTTACGGTCCGAAATCCAATTCCCGCTCAACGAAAGCCGTCGGATCTCCAATGAACGGTTTAGAGATCATGGTCATACAGCCCCAGACAGCACGTGAGGTTACAATTGCGTTAAGACCCTAAGGTTTATTAAAATTACATAAATACATGATCTTAATTGCCTTTTAAAGCTTGCATTCACTTTTTAAGTACCTTTGAACTGAACCGAGGCCACCAGTAGGTGGGCCTCGATGTACTGAACGTCGTGCTCACTATTTGGGAGCAGCACGAAACCCAAAAACAACTTCGGGTCATCTTTTCCTTAAGCTATTAGGCTTAACTCATCCAATTGATCTAACCACCCCACCAAACCCTGATTAGGGTTGAGCATCATTCTCAGCAGGTTAAGGGGCACAGAGGCTCACCCTAGTGAAGCCACAAAGTTGCTGGAACAGCTTAAGGAGTTACACTGTTCATCCAAGGGCTTAGCATGCTTGATCTTACCAACCCTTCAGTCATCCTTTCAACTGATGTGAGCATCCAGCTCACGGGGTAGAGTAGGTGCTAGGGCTCACTATCTGAGGGTTGCTTGCTGGCCGGAACAATCGTCGGAGCAATCTCGGCCAACCCTCAAGCTCTAAGGACTCAAGCATGGGCAACTCAACAGAACAAAGGTTCTGGAGCAGAACTGAGGCAAGCATGAGCTTCATCAACTTGAGGGCACCGCTAGAAGCAATGCCAGGTCGGCTGCCGGCGCGCGGTGGTGGCGGATGGCCGGAGCTAGGCCATGCGGCCACCATGGACAGCAAGCATGGTGTCATTCACAACCAGAGGCTTTCGGGTGCAACCAACAGCACTAATGGCTTAGTTACAACATTTGGGGAAGGACTGGGTGCCTGGTCGGCGGCGGATGGCCGACCGCCATTGTTGTGGCCAACCAAGCTTCATCAATGGCGAAGCTTCAACCCTAGGGTCTAGCTCACATGCAAGGGTACCATAAGGTCCCTCTTGACCTCGTGGAGCCAACTTAGGCCATTGCCGGCGTTGGAGAGCGGCGGCGACGCCGGAGCAAAAAGCTCGGCCAAGCCTTCATTTTCTCAAAACTAGGGCATGACGCCGCGGGCTTCACAGCGCATCAAACCTCACCAAACTTGGGAGGCTTGAACAAGTCCAGCAGAAGAAGCTGGGCATCTTTGTTCTCGGGAAAAACCATCGAGGGCTGCGGTTGCTCGAGGTGGAGCTACATGCGGTTTTTCGGCGCTGCAACTCCACCGTCGGCCATCCAGCGTTTCCCCGGCTTCGGGGCTGGGCTGGGAGACTCCCCAGGAACCCAGGAATCTACTGCTAGTGGTCTTGGGCCAAGCAACCAAGAGGAGGAGAAGAACCTACCTCGCCGGAGTTGGTGAAGAAAGGAAGAAGCTAGGTTGCTCCATCGGCGTTGCGCGGCCACGGCACACCACCGGATCCCCTGGGCTCGGCTTCTGGAAGTAAGAGCAGACCTCAGAAAGCTCTAGGAGGAAGTCTCACTTGTTTGGTGCCTTCTCCTTGAACCCAACCCGAGAGCAAGGGATAACTTGTTTGGAACCTCGTTTTCCGGCAACCAGGGCTTTGGGAGGTGGCGGCGCTCTACATGAGGGGTCCTTTGAGGTTGCTGGAGATCCTCGAAGTGGTCTGGAGGAATCCCAACACTCAGATGCTACTCTCCCTCACCCTCTCGGGTGCAAGAAGAAGGAACTCTTTCTTCTTCATTTTCGAATTCAAATGGAGGGGAAGGAAGTTAGGATGGCTATTCACGTGGCAGAGGAGGAGGGCTACGTGGAGAGGGTGCAGTTATCCCCCCCTTTATGCGTGTAGTGGTTGAAACCAACTTGGGGAGTTGGATGCTACAAAATGCCTAAAGGTCCTCCACTTCTTCACCCTTCAATCCCAGTCCTCTGCTGTAGCACCAACTTGCAGAGAAGCCCCTCCACAAGAAGTCGCATGCAAAACGGAGCATAAAATATAGGGGTTCTTGTGCAATTATGCAATATTTCACTATTTTTCACGCTTTTCGAGGCGATAGTGTCGTCAAACGGAAAAACGGATACCACCACGACGTCCGGCTCGACGAAACCTATTGAGTAGTGATTTCAGTTCGAAAATCTCAAAATCCATCTTATACAGTGATTTTTACCGTTTGACACGCTTTTCGATGACTTAGGCTCGTCAAACATAAATTTCGACTGCGCCATTGCGCTCAGAACGACGAGACCGTTCAAATCGACTATTTGGATCGTCGATTCCGGACTCAGATAAGTCCAGATAGCCAACTAGGTTCGAAAAACCGAAGTTTTCAATAGGTTACTATTCACTTACGTCAGCACTATTCGCCTCTAAACATACATATTCAGGGTTATTCACACACCGGTGTATATACAACTTAGGGTTTTCTCTATATTTCAAGCTCGAATTTAAATTCGAATTTCCCGAGTACTACAGTATGCAAGTACAACACTCTAAAACGAGTAACCAGGTTTGAAGCTTTTTTGGGCCAGTGGTTCAGTTCCAACTAGTTGCTAAGATTTGTCTGTTTAGTTACATTGTTACATGCGGTATCATACCAAGTTGCCAGCCAAAAGTGTGTTAACTGATTACTATGCAGGCAAAAGTACCAGATCATGAATATGGTGAATGCTACCTCTTGCTCTTGTTGGAGCTATCTCTAGAATCCAACATTGCTTAGCGGTCCTAGACTGTTAGTGGGTGGTGAGGTCGTCAAGGTCTTAGGGAGTTAGATTGCCACACCCCATTAGTTTCATATTGGATAGAGAATGGACTATGTTTTAGAACATTACATTCTAGTATGATTGGGTTTAAGCATTTTAGGTCAGTGATTTAGTCTCAACAAGTTGTTGATACTAGTGGGTTAGATTAGTTTTTTTACATTTCCTATCAGCATTTGCATGTAACTATAGATTACATAGAATTATGTCATACTCTACCTTGTTAGGATTATGCAACAGCTTGTCACATTCCTAGAAGAGTTAGCTTCTGGATAGCTCCTGAATTGTTTTAAAATGAAGATGCTCACATTTATACCTTGCCCATTCAGTCTTAGATATGTATCTAAAGCAGTTAAAAAATGACTAAAACATATGTGCTTGCATGTGTGTTGTGATGTTGATTGGGCTTCTTTGGCCATATGATTAGTGAATATAACTCACATTGGTGTCGGGATTGAAATATTCTTCTCTCTTCTGTTGATTCTATTGGTTTATACTACATATTGTAATGAGCTGATCTGTTTTGACGTCCATGATTCTGCTTATGTGTTATCAAGATGTGCCCGGGCTAGGGGAAATATCAGGATCACTTTGCTGCTATAGCTAGTCAATCTTTAGCCACTTAAAGAAAACCGCTATTCTTTTACTTTTTTAATGCCATTTAACTCCATTATTCACTTCCATTCTACTGTGACAGAAACTCTTGATGAAGTTCACAAATGGATGACTAAAATTGACAAATTCGAGCAGCGACATTTGAAGCTTCCACTGGAATATAGGGTCATAGGTGATATGATGAATCGCCTTAAAGAGTCTTCAGGAAAAGAAAGGTTTATTCTTCTTCAGAAGCTAAATCGAGCTGTAAGGCTGATGGAATGCAAAGAAGCATATGACCCCAATAATCCTGCAAATTTTGGTGTAATCCAGCACCAACAAGTTGGTTCTCCTGATGATCTAGTAGATAATGCTGGATTCGAGAAGGAGAAGCAAATGATCCAAGGGGCAAGCCTAGAGGAAGATGATGAAGACTTTAGTGAAGCGAAAGAGAGAGATGATGCTCTGATAGAGAAACTCAATGCTATAGAAAAGAAACTTGAGGAGAAATTAGCAGAGTTGGATCATACATTTGGCAAGAAGGGCAGAGCTTTGGAAGAAGAGATCAAGGATCTGGTAGAGGAGCGAAATTCTTTGACGGACAAGAAGAGAAGACCTCTCTATCGAAAAGTAAGTGATAATGGTCAATTTTTTTACATTTCTTTAGAGAACAAGAGTTCTATAATTAGTTTTAACTTTTTTTTAACCAATGTCTTGAAATATATTCTTGTTATAAGCAATATTATTTGTGCTATGATTGTTCTAAATAACTGCCATCTTTATGCAAGCATTGATATTATCCATTTACTGTTAAGCTCTCTTCCTTTTTGTTATTCTCTCCCTGCTGATGATTTTGTTAGCCTAATAATGACGAGCATTGGATGGTTGTACGGGTCAATGCTTCTGAATATTGATTAGAGAAACACTATACTTATGCTAAAAGGGTATGATAGGGGAGGAAATCAGGTAAACTTTACTTATATGTGGAGCATAAGAATGCTATTGTTTGTTCGTGAATTACTGAATTTATTGTATGTAAAGCATCGAAACAGTTTTGTATTTATGATATGTAGAATGCTCATGGAAAGTCCTTGCTTGGGTCATGACCTTTTACGTAATTCCTTTGTTGATATAGTTTCTTTAGGGAGAAAAGGTACCTTTCTTGTTGAATTCAATTGCTCCGTTGCCATCCATTTGTTTTTGATAATGGAGCTTCCAAATCGATGATTGGTACCATTGAACACGATATAGACTATTGGAAGTATTTAGAAATTAAATTTTAAATCTTTTCGATATCATTGACGTGATGATCAAAGGGTTGTAAAATTTATAATTTTAATTGTAGATATGAGTCTTTTGCTCGTTTAACAATTTAAATAAATCTAAATTAATTGAATCTTGGTTAGAAAATTTTTTAAACTATTTAAAACAAGATCTATACTCGATCTTGATTACAAGACTCCTATCATTACTTTTTGAAGGATATTCAATTTCAGATGTTCATTTTTGTGTCCACTTGATGAACAAGAAAAGAATATAAAAAAAGTATGAAATTTAATTTTCAGATAGTTTAAATGGTCTAGATCATATTTAACAGTGTCGATCGTTGTTTTGGAATCTCCATCATCGAAAACAAATGGATGGCAACGGATTCCGTTTGCTACCGATAGTGTTCCAGCCTAGCGCATGCTCTCTCTCTCTCTCTCTCTCTCTCTCTCTCTCTCTCTCTCTCTCTTTATATATATATATATATATATATATATATATATATAGGCTACTATACTATTAATAGCAACAAGTTATCCGTGTTATTAGGAAAATAGTGAGCCCCTAGGGTTTAGTGGGTGGTTGGGGAAATAGTATGATCTAAGGGGTAGATCTAACGGCGGAAAACTTGGTAGCACCAAATATTTGGTGCTATCGATAGCATAGTAGCCGGACTCTCTCTCTCTCTCTCTCTCTCTCTCTCTCTCTCTATATATATATATATATATATATATATATATATATATATATATATATAGTAGAGCTTATATACTCTCAAAAGCACAAGGCATAATATGCTTGTGAATTTTTTACCGTTAGATTTGCATTAAGATTTGTATATTTGTAAAGTCAACTAAAGAGAGAGAGAAAAAATAAATAGCACAAATCTCAATGCAAATCCGATGGTAAAAAATTCACAAGCATATTATTTCTTGTGCTTTTGAGAGTATATAAGCTCTACTCTATATATATATATATATATATATATATATATAGTAGGACTTGTGTGCTATTAGAAGCACAGAGGCCTCCGTGCTCCTAAACTGTTTTTGATGATGAAAATTCCGAATCGACGATTGACTCCGTTAAACTTGATCTCGCGTATTTTAAGTATCTAGAAAATAAATTATTGTTTTTTGATATCATGTATCTAGTGATCGAAAGGACTCAAAATCAACCATTGAAAATAAAAATTTTACAAAAAGTTATGATATAACACTAAATTTTTTTATCAGAGATATTGATCTTGCTACACATAGTATAAAGAATTTTCTATCAAAATTTCATCTGATTTGAGTACTTTTACACCATTAAATTTGCAAACGACACACATCGACCATTATAAATTGTTGATTTTGAATCTTTCGATCATTAGGTAATTGATATTGAAAAACCGCAAAATTTCTTTTCTAGATACTGTAATTACGCTGGATCAAGTCTAACGGAGCTGATCGTCGATTCGGAAGTTTAATCATCGAAAACGGTTTAGGAGCACGGAACCTTCCGTGCTCCTCTAATAGCACACAAGTCCTATATAAGTATATATATAGAGTTCGGCTACTATGCTATCGATAGCACCAAGCACTTGGTGCTATCAAGTTTTCCACCGTTAGATCTACCCCTTTGATCATTTCTACCCCATAGATCATACTATTTCTTCAACCACCCACTAAACCCTAAGGGACCACTATCATCCTAACCACACATCTATTCATCCAAGGGCCAAAACCTAATAGCACCAATGACTTGGTGCTATTAATAGAATAGTATCCTAGTTCTATATATATATATATATATATAGAGTTCGGCTGGAATACTATCGATAGCATCAAGCAATTGGTGCTAACAAGTTTCCAGCCCTTGGATGAAAGGATGTGCGGTTGGGATTATAGTGGTCACCTAGGATTTTTACTATTCAACCAACCACCCACTAAACCCTAAGGGGACCACTGTCATCCTAACCGCACATCCCTTAGTCCAAGGGCTAAAAAATTGGTAGCACTAATGACTTAGTGCTATCGATAGTATTCTAACCTAGTTCTCTCTCTCTCTCTCTCTCTCTCTCTCTCTCTCTCTCTCTATATATATATATATATATATATATATATATAGAGAGATAGAGAGAGAGTCTGGCTAGTATACTATTAATAGTACCAAGTTATTGGTGCTATCAAGTTTTCTACCCTTAGATCAACCCCTTTGATCATTTTCACCCGTTAGATTTTACTATTTCCCAACCACCTATTAAACCCAAGAGGCCCACTATCATCTCAACCACACATCTTTTAATTCAATGGTTAAAGACTTAATAGCACCAATAACTTGGTACTATTAATAGTATTCCAGCCTCTCTCTCTCTCTCTCTCTCTCTCTCTCTCTCTCTCTCTCTCTCTCTATATATATATATATATATATATATATATATATATATATATATATATATATATACTATCGGTAGCATGGAGGCCTTCGTTTGTTTTCAATGATGCGGCTTCTGAATCGACGATCGGTTCTGTAAGATTTGATCTATGCTATTTGCAAACCAAATTTCATATTTTTTCGACATAATTTGACTAATGATCAAAAGGTCTCAAAATTAACAATTTTAATGACCGATGTGACGCGTTTGTGAGTTTAACGATGTAGAACAATTCAAATTTGATGAAATTTTGATAAAAAATTCTCTTCACTATTTAGAGCAAGATCAATATCTCTGATATGAAATTAAAGTTTTATATCATTATTTTTTCTGAGATTTTTATTTTCTACCGTTTATTTATAGATTAATTTGATATATAAATGATGTCGAAAAATCATAAAAGTTGCTTTGGAGATATTTGTAATAGCTTAGATCAATTCTAACGGAATTGATCGTCAATTCGGAAGTTGCATTATTAAAAACAACTTGGTAACACGTATGCCTCCGTGCTACTGATAGTATAGTAGCCAGACTCTCTCTCTCTCTCTCTCTCTCTCTCTCTACTATACTATCAATAGTACCAGGCACTTGGTATTATTGACTTTTCGGCCCCTGGATGAGGGATGTGTGGTTAGGATGATAGTGGTTCCTTAGATTTTAGTAGGTGGTTGGTGAAATAGTATAAATCCTAGGAGATCACTATCATCCTAACTGCACATCTCTTCATTCAAGGGCCGAAAACCCAATAGTACCAAGTGCTTGGTATTATTGATAGTATAGTAGCCAGACTCTCTCTCTCTCTCTCTCTCTCTCTATATATATATATATATATATATATATATATATATCTCTGGAATACTATTATAGTACCAAGTCTGGTGCTATTAAATTTTTAACCGTTCAATTAAAAGATGTGTGGTTGAGATGATAGTGGGCCCCTTGGGTTTAATTGGTGGTTGGGGAAATAGTAAAATCTAACGGGTGAAAATAATTAAAGGAGTTGATCTAAGGGTAGAAAACTTGATAGCACCAAATGCTTGGTACTATCGATAGTATAGTAGCCGGACTACACACACACACACATATATATATATATATATATATGATATATATATATTAACTAGTACTATACTTAATAGCACAAAGTCATGGTGCTATTAAATTTTTAACCCTTGGATGAAAAGATGTGCGGTTAGGATGATAGTGAGCTCCTAGGGTTTAGTGGGTGGTTGAGAAAATAGTCTGATTTAATGGGTGGAAATGATCAAAGGGGTAGATCTAACGGAGGAAAACTTGGTAGCACCAAGTGCTTGGTGCTATTGATAGCATAGTAGCGGAATTATATATATATATATATATATATATATATATATATATATATATATATATATATATATATAAAATTGGATTACTATACTATAAAAGTACCAAGCTCTTGGTACTATCAAGTTTTCGGCCCTTGGATGAAGGGATGTGCGGTTATGATGATAGTGATCCCTTAGGGTTTAGTGGGTGGTTGGTGGAATAGTGTGTTCTAAAGGGTAGATATGGTCAAAGGGATAGATCTAACGGTAGAAAACTTGATAGTACAAAATACTTGATATTATTGATAGTATCATAGCCGGACTATATATATATATATATATATATATATATATATATATATATATATATATATATATATATATATATATATATGAGAGAGAAAGAGAGTGAGAGAGAGAGAGAGCGAGAGGGAGGGAATTGAGCTCCTATACTTTTAAAAGTACCAAGTCATTAGTGCTTGTAGGTTTTTAGCCCTTGGATGAAAAGATGTGTGGTTAGGATGATAGTGGGCCCCTTGGGTTAAGTGAGTGGTTGGTGGAATAAAATGATCTAAGGGATGAAATTAGTCAAAGAGGTAGATCTAATGGTAGAAAACTTACAAGCACGAATTGCTTAATGCTTGTACAAGCATAGTAGTCGGACTCATATATATATATATATATATATATAGAGCTAGGCTGGAATACTATTAATAGTACAAAGTAATTGGTGCTATTAAGTTTTTAACTCTTGAATTAGAAGATATGTGATTGAGATGGTAGTGGGCCCCTTGGGTTTAATAGGTGGTTGGGAAATAGTAAAATCTAACGGGTGAAAATGATCAAAGGGGTTGATCTAAGGGTAGAAAACTTGATAGCACCAATAAGTTGGTACTATTAATAGTATAGTAGCCGGACTCATATATATATATATATATATATATATATATATATATGTCTTTCTGAAAGGAGATAATATATATAGAATTAAGAATTTGAAAGAGTGACTTGATTATAATTCAGACTGTCTGAACCTTGGTCAAGATATAAAGTTCTATCCATGAACTTTAATGATGAAAGAATGTATGCTGCTTTTGCATTTAATTTTTCTGCTTGATGCTAAAAATGTAGACATGCACTAAAATTCTTGATGTGAAATATTCTCTTCTGCAATTAGTTCTGCTTTGTTTTGCAATCTAAATGACATATTTGCAATATAACAGGGCTTTGATGTGAAAGTTATTGATGTTAATCGAACATGTAAAGTTACAAAGGTGAGGCATCTTATTTTTTTACTGATGTTTTATTCACTTGATGTTATTTGGTATTGTTATATCGCGCTTTCCTTCAACTTCAGGGAGGACAAGTGGCCAAGTACACTGCATTGTTAGCTACTGGAAACTACCATGGAGTAGTAGGTTTTGCTAAAGCTAAAGGTCCAACTGCAAAGATTGCTATTCAAAGGGTATTCCTACAAAACCCTTTTGTACTTACAAATCTATGTTTGAATTTTAAAGTAATTTATACAACTTAAATTGCTGTTTGTCCTGGCCAGATCTGGGGTTCCTTTTTTTTTGTGAATTTTATCCTGCTAAAACACCGGTGCTCGTGTTGAGATTAAATTTGCAAGTAGAAGTCATTAATATTTAGATTTTGGCCATTGTTGTTTTCTGCTTTAGTACTTGGCTTTACCTTGGACGACACTCCTAATTTTATAAGGTATTGCTGGTTTGATAATTCACTTGGCCCTACTTCTTTCTACTACATTCTGCCTGTAGTTTTTCAATTTATATATAAACACTAAATTGTTATCACCACACTATCTACTGCCTTACGTATTTAGCGTTTTAATGCATGAACCTGCATACTTTGATCATGATATAAAATGGTCATACACAAGAACATCCTTTAACATATTTAGTTGCTTTACAAATGAAGTGTAAACGCTACTTTGATGAATTAAGATGAAAAGACATGCATCTGCATTATATAACTAAAACCCAATTATTTTCTTATGAAATGGAGGTTCTTCCCTTCCCACAGAAGCCAACTTGATCCAAATATTCAAGTTAAGATCACAATATAGTGAGCCTTGGAGTAATAATTTTGTAGCTCTGAAAATGTAAACTGTGGATCGGTTGGCCTTTTGTTTATTAATTGCAGACATGACTTCTATATACCTTTTTGACATGAAATAGGATCACCTAATCCTAATTAAGTTTAGTTCATTTCTTTCAGTTTGAGTTTATTTCTTTTTGTTCATTTTGAAGCGTCTGTGTTTTAAGTAATGGTGATTCTATCAAATTCTATCTGAAAGGAATTCACCCTCTCATACTGAAATGTTGATTTGCTGATTTGTGCTTTCCTTTTGATTAGTTTAGTTTTCAACCAGATTTTTGGGATGCCGGTTAGTTTTGGTACCAGAAAACTAGTTGGTTTCTTAAAAATTTCATTTGAGTGAAATTCCGGTATATTCTTGATGCGTTATGTTCATTTAATCAAAAGATTGCAAGCAGTCTACACTTGCTTCTGCCACATAATTTTACTAGCTTGTGCTCAGAGACATAGAACAATAATATTGTATCGATAACATCACATTATGAGATAACCATCATCTATGTAATCTTTCGAGTTTTCATATAATATATTAACATGCTTACTCAACAATATATGTGAATATTTTACATTTTATCAACAAATATCACATATAGCTCTGTTTTACAGGCATATGAGAAATGTTTCCAGAACCTTCACTACATAGAGCGATATAAAGATCACACAATCGCGCATGCAATTCATACCAAATATGAGAAAACTAAGGTAAGCACCAATTCTACACAAGTCTTCCTTTTTATTTATGACGATCTTCTTTTCGTCATTTTATGTTTAATCGGTTTGGCTTTTACGTTAATTATAATGTCCCAAAACTTTAGATATATCTGTGGCCTGGACCGATAGGAAGTGGGATTAAAGCAGCTGGCAGAACTGTCGAAACCGTACTGTATTTGGCTGGTTTCTGTAATGTCAAGTCAAAAGTAATCTCTCTCTCTCTCTCTCTCTCTCTCTCTCTCTATATATATATATATATATATATATATATATGTGTGAAGGTTGAAATGATATTCATGTCGGGTGCCCTTCGCAGATCATTGGCTCAAGGAACCCCCTTAATGTTATAAAAGCGCTCTTCAAAGCACTAAATGCTGTAAGTGCAAATTATTGTATTCTATCCATTTCTTTTTCTTCTTCTTTATTTTTAAATAAAAAATTATTCTTTTCTTGGTCCCATCTCTATATTTCAGATTGAAACACCGAAGGATGTCCAAGAGAAGTTTGGACGAACTGTTGTTGAGTCGTACTTGATGTAGTGGTACCACATACATCTTAACTACGACGTTGCTGGGGAAAATTGCACAAAGCGTCCCCAACCTTTTATGAGGTTTTAGCTTAGTCCCCAATCTTTCAATTGTTGGCATATTAGTTAGTTGCTTATGCTATGTGATGATTGTGCAGACTTATATTCAATTTGATGGGAAAATTTTGACACGAGTGTAGGACGCTATAGACGCAAAGGGAAGGGACCAAATTGTAAAAACTGAAAGGTTGAGGACCGAATTGAAACTATACCAGCCTGAAAATAATGGCCCTTTGTTTTTTCCTTTTAACCTCATCGACGATCAACGCGGCAGCAAAACCCTCATGAAAGGCGGAGCGGAAGGCCGCTGGGTACTTTTGGGCACTGGGGCAATCTTAGTTGTAACTAAATATGCTAAATTATGATATTATTTCATTGTTGTGTTTTTATTCACAGCTCCTCTCAGTCATTTTGTGGAACAGAGCATACACATTAATTTGTTGGCCAGCATCTTCAGCTGGTTGAAAGAGGATTGCGGTTCCGTTCCGAAAGAGAGATTTTTCTACAATAGAAAAGGTACTATTGTTCCATATTTTGGTCCAATAATAACATCTCTACTATGGCCATGGGTTGATATTGCTACACATTCATTTCCTTCGTGCTGTTTTTTATGTTTGCCCTGCATATGAGGAATCATTGCTAACCTGAAATGTTCTAAAATGGGCTAGCCCATGTGATGCTGAATCCTGCAATTATACATCATGGTAAATGTCCCAGTATTATTCGGGCATTATAGGGCACCGAATAGTTGTTCTGACTTCAAAGGAACCTTTTGATTGAGAGCACCCTACTCTCTTAAGTATACTAAGGCTGCATTTGGTTCGGGTATAAGAAAATTTTGGTTATACCGGGAATAGATATAAGTTATGGTATTAACAGGAACTAACGTAAATTTCTGTTTGGTTTGGTTTAATAATTATACCGGGTATAAAGAAAATTGTGTTTGGTAAATTATATCGGAATAAGAAGAATAGAGAGGATTAAAATTTTAATTTAAGATAAAAAATTTACTGATATGATTTTAAATATTTAATTTAAAATATTTATTATAAAATTTATTAAAATTTATATTTTACTTATATAAAAAATAAATTATTAAAAAAATTGGTTTTTGAAAATTTATAATTTTTTAAAAATTTTAAAAATTGTATATAAAAATAGGTATAAATTTAAAAATTTTAAAACATTTGGTATAATTTGTATAGATTAATAAATTATAAAAAATTTAAAAATATAAATTTTTAAATTTATTAAAAAATAAAATTTTTAAATTTTAAATTTATTAAAATTAAAAATAATTTTTTTTTAAAATTTTAAAATAAAAAAAATTAAATTTAAAATTTTATAAATTTAAATATTTATAATTTAAATTTTTTAATTAAAAAAAAAAAATGGTAGAACAGGTTGTTCCATCCATCCAATCCGATAGGGGGAACAAGTTGTTTCACCTTTTGGGGGGAATAGCTTGTTTCCTCTATCCAGGACAGGATAATCTTGGTAATATGGGGGGAACAAGCTATGATCTCTCCTCTAGTCATTTTCTTGTTTGGGGATAAAGGAAGGATAACCTCCTTATCCATTCCTATCTTGTTTCAGTTGCCAAACGCAGCCTAATAGACTTGCTTGTTGCTTAAGAAGAGGGTCAATAAGTAATTGCATGACCTTGGAATACGAGAATTACTTTAGTATTACGACGTCATGATCAGGTTCTCTGCTCTAGTTGATGAGAACCTATTTAACTATGGGACAAAAATTACGAAGTCAAAGAATTTAGGATTGATTTCAATTTGCCACCCTATAGTTAAGCACATTTTTAATTTCTTTGGTACCCAGTGAACACCTAACTAACTGTGATTATACTTTTATTACCATTATATGTTTTGTACTTTATATTCTATAATTTGCAAATGGTATTACTTTGTTACAATGTTTAATTAATGGTAGATTCTTATGGTGAAACGAAAAATAGATCATATCATAAAATAGTTAAGTGCTATTTTTTAAACTATGGAAAATGTGTTTAAACCACATAAAGATGAATTGAAATTTTTCTAAGAATTTTCTCATTTGATTTTAAGCTAATTTCTCATACATCAAGTTCACTTAATAAAACACCAGCTGCTCACCCTATTATAATAAATTATTATTATTATTTTTTTTATCATCATTATTATCATTTTGCTCATGAATTATACTATTTTCTTATTTAAAAAAATGGTGCCACATATTCAATTGAAGTATTCTATGTCAATATGTTAGTAAACTCTTGTAAAACTTGCAAGCCATACTATATAGTAATAAAAAATATCTAAAACTTTATCTTCACCACCTCGTACATCATGTAAAGAATAGATTAATTGTTGGAAATTTTTTTTTAATTTTAATTTAAATAGGAGATATTTAAATATAAGTTTGCATGCAAATTACTAAAATACTATAATACATAAACAATAGGAATTAGACGAGACCTGTGAGTTGAGTTGAGACAGTGCATAGGGGTGTAAAACGGGCCAGCATGATTTCGGGCCGTGCCGTGGCCCGGCACGACTACTGTAGCTTCCGTGCCATGCCAGCCCGGTCCAGCTTCTCGGGCCATACTGGGCTGCTCCTTTGGCACGGCCCATATAAACTTTTCCCAAGGGTGGCTGGCCTTGGAAAAGAGTTCAACCCGATCTTTCCCAAGGGAGGCTTACCCTTGGCATTGAAAAAGAGCTCAACCCAACCGTTCCGAATTAACTCTATTTGAATTATACAAAATTTTAAAAAATATTTTTAGTTAAAATGATTAGAATATCCTTACTAACATTTAAATTTTTGACGGTTAGAGAGAATATTTTGGTCAAAAAAATTTAAAATATTTTTATATTTTAATTTTTTTTTTACATCTATAAATATTTCTACAAATCTTCAAATTCATCACGACAACTAATTTTTCATTCATTTTCTTCTACATACATTAATTATTTTTTCTTTCAAACTTTCTAAATAAAATTTTCTTTCTCTCAAATTTACTTTACAAAATTTTTAAAATTTTTCAACATTTTTTTTTTTTTTTTTTTTTTTTTTTTTTTTTTTTTTTTTTTTTTTTTTTATAAAATCTCTCTACAATCCCACCGTACAAAATCTCAATTTCAAAATAATATTTAATTTTTTACGGTTTAATTTTCTATTTTTTTTTTCAAATATTTTTTATTTAATTATTTTTTGGTCATTTTGTATTTATTTTTTATAATAATGTAAGGTGAATTTTCTCATAATAATTTTTCTTATACTGATCATACACCTGAGTATTATATTAGTAATCAATTAGAAACTGCAGTGGGTGACTCTACACAAGGTGGTAACAGCTCACAAGACACAAGTTCTAAAAAGTGTCTAAACGAAGAACAAGCAAAGTGGGGAAATATTTCAATATCAAAGAAATTGAAGGACAAGGTTTGCGAGCTTTTTGTATAGTATATGAAGCTCATTATTCTTGTGATAGTTCTGATGGGACGAGTCAACTTAATCGACATATGCTGAAACATTTTGCAAAAGAAGGTAAAAAAATAAAACAATCACAACTTGTTTTTTTTACTTCTAGTGAAGTTAATATATTCCAATATTTTCATGAACGCAATAGAAGAGAACTTGCTTTATATATTGTAGGAGCAGAGCAACCATGTATATTCGCCGTATGTCCATATTTTAAATATTATGTAAAAACAACTTTAAATCCCGCATATAAAAAAGCTTCTCGAAATACTGGTCATAAAGACTCAATAAAAATATTTCTTGAATATAGACAAAATATAATTAATATTTCAGAATATTAGAATTCAAAAATTTCACTTACTTTCAATATTTTGACATCTCAAAATGACCGTAGTTTTATATGCATTACTGCATATTGGATTGATTCTACCTGGATATTACAAAAATGAACTATTGGTTTTCAAGAACTTGAGTTTCCACACACTGATACCCATATTGCTCAAGCGATTGAAAATATTTTACAAATTTATAAAATTAGCCAATTTTTTTTTTTTTTCAATTAGTTTTGATAATGTTAGCAATAATAGAACGACAGTTCAAATTTTGAAAAATAATTTGCATCCCATTTTAGATGGAAAATTATTTGATAATAAATGTGCATGCCATATTATAAATTTATGTGTACATGAAGGTTTAAAAATAATTAGTCCACAAATAAAAAAAATAAAATATTGTATTATGTTTATTCATAGTTCTGGTCTAAGAAAGTAAGATTTTAAAAGTTTATGAAGACAATTGGGCCAAAAATACAAAAAAAATATTTTTGATGTTCAACACCAATGGAATTCCACATATAAAATGTTGCAATATTGTTATGAGTACAGAAATATTTTATCTATTTTTTGTAATGAGAGAATGCAGTATAATCTCATAACTAATTGTTGGGGCTGAAAACGTCGCACTGACCGTTGACCGGGCTCGGTCGTCGAACGGCCCCGTGGGGTGACCCACGAGATGTGAATGCGCCGCATGCTAATGGAATAGTGATCAGGCCGAGGAGGGATTCGATTGGCCGGATTCTTCTCAACCAAACTCTTGCGACTATCTGGCTTAGATTAGCCGAATCGGGATGTGGAGGTAGAGAGAGAGAGTGTGTTCGGCTAGAATCGGGATGTGGAGGTAGAGAGAGAGAGTGTGTTCGGCTAGAGTAGCCGAACCGGGATGTAGAGACAGAGATTTAACACGGCTAAGGAGTCGATTAAAAATTGTATTGCTTGAGGAAGGATTACAAAGGGAACTGGTAGCCAATTACAATTAATCTACTCCTAGGAAATGCGATAAAGTTATCTAGGAAAACAGTAAATACAGGTATGAAAGGTATTGAAAAGTAGGGGTGGCCTCTAGTTTACGAGGTTGCGGGGCCTCTTTTTTTTTCGATAGTTCGGATATTTATACATGTAATATCCCCGGACGATCCGCAGCCGCCGATGATGAGACCACTCTGAGGCCGGCTCGACGGAGAGGATGATGGGTAATTTGAGCAGAGAGAATGTGGGGAAATAGGGAGAAGATAGAGAGAAATTGAGGTAGAGAGGGGGAAAGATGGGAGAAAGGTATAGAAGAAGAAGTTGGAGAAGAAGATGAGAGTTAAGAGATAGAGGGGGAGAAGAGAGCTAGAGAAGATGAGGGAGAGATAGCTTGAGAAAGGAGTAGAAAGCTTGTATTAATTTTCTTGATATCCTTTACATCTCAGGTAACTATCTATATATAGTCCATCCCTAATTATGTATATTAGCTACTCTATTAACTATAGTAATTATTTATTTACTGTGCCTGGACCGAGTCTACACTGTGTATCTGATTCTGGGCCTCCTCTACTGGGTTGAGCTTCTGTGGGTCTTGAGCGGGCTCTCTTTGGGTTGGGCCTCTGCTGGTTACCTTTGTAGGCCTCGGGTTGGGCCTATTTAGCAGGCCCCCTTCAGTGGGATCCTTTAGTGTGCCTCTTCAGTTTCTTATCCCCTACCAACCCTTCTACTGTTGGCTTCTCCAGAGGCTTCCCTGCCCCCTCCCTCCTTGGGTCCTCTACTTCTCTGCGCCCTCCTCCTTACTCTAGGCTCCTCCTGAGGCTCCTACCTTGCTCCGTCTCCTCCACCTCCGGCCCTTCCACCGACCTTCCCGACTCTTCCCACCGTGGAGTTGCTCCTGTCGGCGCCGGTTGTTACAATACACTCCCAAACCATGTGTATAATCGTCGATTTGAATAATCGGCGTGATTTGGGGAGAATTATCGTAAATTCCTCAACTACTTCCTTTTGAGTCAAACTTTCTCGAATAGGATAGTTGTGACGCCCCACTTCCCAGGGGGTCACCCATCCTAGAACTACTCTAGCTCTAGCACGCTTAACTCTCATGTTCCTCTTGGATTTTGCTACCATCCAAAATGCTATAGCCGGGTTAGAGATTTAGTCCTATTATATCATTTATATAGAGGACTAATCCAAATTCCGGGGGTGTCACATTCTTCCCCCCTTTAAGCCCTGACGTCCACGTCAGGCTCAAGCACACTCACAAGCACCAGGCGATGTGAGACTCGTCTCGCTAGCCTTAGCCGACCTTGTGAGGAGCTGCACTCCACTCACAACGGTCATTAGCCGGGGAGCCTCGCTCTACCCGCTAAATAACCCTGGCTCAGCCGAGACTCATCTCACATTTCCGGCTGGTGAATGGCTCTGACACCAACTGTGACGCCCCACTTCCCAGAGGGTCACCCATCCTAGAACTACTCTAGCTCTAGCACGCTTAACTCTCATGTTCCTCTTGGATTTTGCTACCATCCAAAATGCTATAGCCGGGTTAGAGATTTAGTCCTATTATATCATTTATATAGAGGACTAATCCAAATTCCGGGGGTGTCACAATAGTAGCCATTTTTTTTGTCTAAATTCATCCCCTTATCGACGCGCTGAAGCGTGATCTTCGGCGCTTTCTAATAGTGGGCATCGCTTGCCGTTTCTGGAGTCAGTTATGAGATTCACACCCGAATCTCTCGCTCTTTCCTTTCAAAGTCTTTCCTTCTTCGTCTTGAGCAGTCGAGAATTGATTCCGACTTCGCCTTCCTCGTCGCTTGATTGGGCGGCCTGGTTTTCGTCTTTAGTCGAAGTCGATTCTGGATGAAGCGATGATCTCCTTATTTCGGCAGTTCTTCCTATCGGCTGACGCCCTTAGCCGATAATATACGCCATGTGTCACCTCCTCAGGTGACGAAAAATTTTGGTCTCAACAATACCCCCTTGGCAATCTCCTAACGTGCCGTTCGAGTGATTGTCGAAGTTGAATCCAAACTTGGTGTGCATCTCGATGTCCACAATCGTCTTCATATGCATCGGTTCCTTGAACATGAAGCTTTCTTAATGCTGTTTACTCCACATCCTCCCAGACCGACGGGTGATAGTGTTTCAAATATTTCCCGTTGATCGGCTGGTTGCCTTCCGATCCCTCCAGTGTTTCCAAGTAGTAGGAATTTCCTTTTGCTACTTGGCGGATTCGGAATGGTCTCTCCCAATTAGGAGACCACTTTTCGTATGATCGACTATTTTTGTTGACGGGCAGCGTCAATTTCGATACTAGATCCCCGACGCTGAAGGACTTTGCTTTCACCCTTTTGTTATATACGTTTTGCACTCGGCTCTGATAGGCTTGCTGGTGATCGAGTGCTTTTAGCCGAACCTCGCACGTCTCACTTGACTCTTCGTCCATTAGGAGCTTGTATTCCTGGTTACTCAAATCGCCATGTTTTCTGACCCTTAATGCCGGAATCATGATTTCGGCCGGTAGGACTACCTCATGTCCGTAAACCAAACAAAAAGGGGTGACCCCTATGGCGGTCTTGATGGTTGTTAGACAAACCCAAAGAACTTCAAACAATTTCTCGTGCCATTTCCTCGGGTGTTTGCCAATGTGCCGCTTCATCAGGTTTATGATCACTTTGTTCATCGTCTCTGCCTGTCCGTTGGCCTGAGCGTAATAAGGGGACGAATTTAGCAACTTGATTTACCTTGCCTCTAAGAATCGAACGAAGGTTTCGCCGGTAAACATTGTTCCTTGATTGGTTGTGATGGTCTCTGGCAACCAAACTGTGAGGACCCGAATCCCCACTTAAGGGTTTATTGATGGATTAGTGGTTTCTGAGAGTGTTTGTGCGTGTGTCGGGCCCCGAAAATGGATTCCTGGTGTAAATGGGAGCAAGATTGCTTAACAGGAGGCCCATATTGGGTGATTGAGGTTTTTGCGCGCGTATTGGAACCAAGGAATTGACCCGGTACGAAAAATAGATGAAGTTCACTTTTTTCGAAAATTTTTGACAAATTTTAGAAGTGGAATTGGGCCAAACAGACATCGGATTTGGATTCAGCGCGCGAAAACGATCGAAATGGGCTATTTACTTGTATTTTTCGAAGCCCGGATGACCCGGCACGGATTTCGAGGCTGTGGGTACTGTTCCGGTGCCGGCGAGCGGCGGCGGGCGGCGGCGGGCAGCGGCGGAGTGCGGCGGCGGGCAGCGGCGGAGTGCGGCGGCGCGGGCTCGGGCAGGCGGCGGAGCGGCCGCGGGCAGGCGCGCGGTCCACGGGGCCGGCGTGCACCGAAGGGTGGCCACGTGGCGGCTCGTGGTTGGCGGGTCTTTGTGCGCGCGGTCCACGCAGCGGCGGGGGCAGGTGACCATACAGACAGCGCGGTCGGGGGCGACGTGGGGGCGCCACGTGGCGCCCCGCGATTGGCCGGGTGCAGCCGCCCTACGCCGAGTTGTCGGGCCACGCGTCGCTCCGCGATTCGCGGGCGCGTGTGCGCCGGGCGCGGGGGAAGTCGCAGGGACACGTGGCGGCTCCGGAGCAATCCGGGCGCCCACAGTGTTGGGCCGGGCCCAACACTGTGGCAGCCCGGATGCCCCGGGCGCCCGGATTTGGGCCCAAAAGTCCAAATGTGGATTTTTTCGGGCTGGGCCTATTTAAGCCCCTCTTTCACCCCGAGTTTGGGGTTTTTGCCAAACTCCTCTGTCCTTGGACCCTTCAGAAAAGTTGGAGATCTTCCTGTCGCGCATCTTTTGGTGGAGGGCCAAAATTTTTGAAAGCTGCGGCGTCGACGACTTCGGCATCGTAGCACAGAGCGACGATCTTTCATCGGAGGCCCATTATCGTCGCAGTTCGGTCTGAGAGGTCCACAGAGCTACTCCGACAGTATTTTTGGACGATTTTTACTGCATTGGATTCTCGAGAGGTACGTCTTCGATTTCCGTGATGATCGCCTTGCTTGATTTTGAGTTTGTGGCACGGTTTTCGAGACATTTCTAAGCCACTGTTTTGCTGGTGGAGTTTTTGGACTGCAGCCTCTTGCCAGAATTTTATCTCCGCGCTCGAGCGTCGGATCAAGACGAGCCTCCACACTTTTTGCATCTACTCGTTGCGAGGATTATCGTCGTATTTTTCTGGGATTTTTCTGAGGCTTGCCCGAAGGTATACTGTTTCCCCTTTTACTGTGCAGAGTTTTACAGTTGTGTGGTTGTGAGTTTTTACGCGCCTGTACTGTGAAATTTGTAACTCGGCCTACGGGGCTCGGAATTGGACGTGCAGGTACCCGTTTCGAAGGTCTCGACGCGAGGATCGCAGCAGTATTTTTATTGGATTTTTTTGGAGCATTGTTTACAGGTGAAAAATGCGCATCTTTGGGACTGTTCCAGCAGATTGGTTGTACTTGGTTTTTGGTGGAATAAAGTGTAATCATGGACTTTTGGTTGTACCCAGGGGTATTTGTGGGTGTTTGTGAACCCGTTGGTGTTGAGGATCAGTGGAGGTTGTTGCTTCTGGTGTTTTCAGCTGTGGAACCTTGGACAGTTAGCGTTCTCAGTGGAGGTTGGTAGCTTTTAAGTAGGCCGACGAGCTCTTTTTTTTTTGCTTTGCCGAAAGCTTCGAGCTGATAAACGTCGGCCGTTTCTGCTCGGCCGATCCCAGGTTAACTTAGACTAGAGGATCTTGTACTTCCAAAGTCTTCTCGCCGTTCTTAATCAGTGAATCCCCGAAGTAATCCCCCATGATTTCTTTCTCGGCCGTCTCAGCCGAGTTTTCGACCTGTGGTGCAGAGGCTGAATTTACTTCTTCGCCGACTTCTTGTTCCGGCTCGTTTTCCTGAGGCCCTGATACGACCTCGCCTAATGGCTCCCCTCGTGCCATCTGATTCATGGTGGGGGTCTATCCCCTGTCGTTATTCGGCTAGTTTTACCGAGGAGTTTTATCTGCACCTTCTCCTCCAGCACTCGGACGCATGATTCATCGGCCCAATTTGCGTGGTCGATTGGTCCTATGCCTACGTCTTTCAATCGCGGCCTCCCCTCGGCCGCGGCTCCATCATTGAGTGCATCGGCTTCTATTTTCTATAGCCGACGTTCCCGCATTTTAATCATGACCGCCCCCTCCACCCCATCGGGCTGATCCCCAAGAGGCGAACCATTGTTCGGTCGCGTTCTTAGTTACTTCACCCGAGAATTTATTAAACATCGATATTTTCCAATTGTCCTGGTATGGGCGCCCCAAATCCACCTCCCCGTACGAGGGATTGGGGGCTTGAGAACTGGCCGTATCGCCAGCCTTGTGCCAAAAGTATATTTTATATTTTTTTCCCGCGCATGTAGCACGGTGCTTCCTGCCGAGGGCGTCAAGACCGCCGGCTGTGGCAGATTTACGATTACAGGACGTGGGGCGACTTGACCCGCTTGATCTTGGGCAGGTCCTATATTCGGGGCCTGCCCCCTAGCTTTCTTGCCCTCAGCTTTGGGTTGATGAACCGACGGAAGGGGTGGAGTAGGTAAGACCCCAGCGGCTTCCTGCTGGTGGCCGATGTTCGTGCTCATCGGCCTGTACCCTGTTGTAAAAGAAGCCGCTTATGGCTGTACTGCCCCGGCGGCGGTGCCGTCGGGAGGGGCCCTGTGAAGACCCAAATCCCTGTTGACGATTACAACGTGATCAGCAGCTTATGGAGGCCTATTTCTGTTTGTTAGAGTTGGTTGTGTGCAAATCGGACCCGAGAAATGAACTTAGCGTGAAAAATGAATCAAGATTACCTATTTGGGTGCTTTCGTCGAGTGATAGAAGTGGTTTCGTGCAAAACGGATATCGAATCTAGATTCAGCGCGAAAAAATGTTCGAAATCGGCTATTTGGACGTATTTTTCTGTATCTGGACCCCCGAAAACGGGTAGCTGGAAGTTTTTACTGTATCTCGGGTGCGGGGGGGTGTCACGCCCCGGGGTCGAAACTGCGACCCGGGCTCGCCAACAGATCCGCCGCCTGTGCAACACCCGCACAGGCGAAGCGTCTAACCTGCAAGAAAAGATACTACAGCTAAACAGATATCAGAGCTAAAAGATAAAACTGCTGTAAAATTAAAACCAATGATCCGTACAACTGGAAATAAAGGTACAAAGTCCATCTCCCATAAATGATAATCATACAATAACCTCAAATACAAAACTCTGGAGTCAACAGGTAGGTAATCCTGAATAAATAGATGATACATCAGTGTACAGACTCTCAGTACAAGTCAGATCCTCACAACACATCAGTCTCTCAAGAGAAAATAAAACTACTAATCTACCGACTGTACTGAAGATCTCCTCTGAAACCAAGGATAGGTACTCAACACCGCCGTCTCAGAAACCAAGGGTAGGTACTCAACACCGCCGTCTCCAGCTCCCAAGTCACCACTCACTCCCCGTGACCACACCCCAACGACAGCAACCAGTACGGTATGGCCCAATTGCATAATTCTCTCATCTAACGAGCCAGAATTCGCAACGGGCGTCCCATGTACTCCAGACTCTCACAGCTCTCGAACGAAACGAGTCAATCACGGGCGAGGGATCCAAAAGCATAACTCTCCTGTGTTGAGACATGAAAAACGTCAGGGACTCCAACAAAAGCTGGGGGAAAGAAAGAACAACCGGTGCAGCACGCACCAAGCCACTCCCCGTGCCACGGTGATCCAATCATAAGGGGATATCCACAATCCGTAACTCAAGCTCCCAAGTAGCTACTCAATCCAAAGTCTGCAACCGGCGTGCCTCACGCCACAACTTGGCCTCAACATCTGACTGCAATTTCGCTCAGAGACGCAAAGCAACACTCAATGTCGAATCCAAAAGCCTACACACTCGGTCCCTGTACCTCGGTACACCCGATGTACCCACTAAAAGTTCCCGACTCAATTGCGCGGAATCTGATCTCGAATCCTGATTAAGTGGGGGTACTCACTCGGTCATTCCCGAATCTTGACCATTCGAGTGGACTGTTCCATCGCAGTCTACCATCGAAAGGAATCCTCCGAGACACAGTCTCAAACCCTGTACACTATAAAGGTCCCACACAGCGCCAGCTGTGGAATCATCCAACTCAACCCCAGACAGCTTTCCTGCTCCAGGTATCCGCCAACACAGTGGCCCTGTCGGGGTGATCCAGAATGCTCAAAAGTAAACCAACGGTAACTACATCGCCACCATGGGAGGCATCGCTATAACTCGCAAGTCCATCACCCCGCACTAGCAATGCAAAAGTCGGCGCTGATATCAGTGTCATTATCCATTAGCCATGCTCTCCTGGCACTGCCAAGTCCAAGAAGCTCCTTACGTTGACCATAAATGTTGATCTCGGTCAATTCCCAATTAGTATCCATATTGGCCGGGTTTTCCACCGCCGCCCCTACGGTTAACACAAAGTGACCCAAGAAGGTATGCTTCAGAAGCTAAAACTTGTACTCCAATAACACGGCATACAGCTTCTTCCACCCAAGCATTATAGCACATCCACAAGTGTTCCTCTTATTCTAGGTCACTCAGGGAGTAAATCCTAGTATCCTTGGGGAACACCACTCCCAATCTGCCCAAGTACAACTGGAACACACCATTCCTCAAATCTCGAAGACAACAGGGCATTAATCATTCCATTTGGCCTCACTATGAGCTCATAATGCCCTACCGTGTCCTGAACGCCATCTTGGCGAAATACTCAGCTGAATGATTCCAAAATCTGTACATGCATCAGTCGAACAACTGCCGGAGTATACTCCATCAAAAGGTCCTGAATAATACCCGGACCTGCCCGTGCTCAAACCACAAAAGAGCTCTCACGGTCATGTATCAACGACGTGGCAACACCACCGCATGTCAACGGCGTGGCACGAGGTCAAACAGACCCTCGATCCATCAAATCCCTGTACCGGTGCCAACAACTCTCCCAGCTCTTACAGATGATATCCATGAGGTGCTATTGAGGTTGGCGCGGTTTCCAGAACCACGTCAATCGCAATCTCAATCTCCCTAACTGGCGGCATAATCATCAGCTCGAGTGGACTCACACCCGGGATCTGGCGGTGATAGAAATATCCTTTAGTCCCGGTGCCGCCATAAGCTCCTCTCACATTGTCGCTATAACCTGTGTGCTCGAACAATCTCAATATAACAAGCCCCCCTTTGTCTGCCTCGCAGAAGATCACAGTCATCGCTCTCCGCACTTAACCATCCAGTGGTACTGTGCCAACCAATCCCAAGCACTGGGTCAAAACACCGAACTGCCACCCATACCAATAGGTTTGCCGGTATAACTCATGGTCTCAACGGCACTGGACATGATCCACAAGCCTCCTTCACATGCACAACACCGATGGTATCCTGTACCTCTAGTGCACGTGGTAACAACTCTGCCTCTAGTCCATGCCGGAATGCAAAGTGCACTAACTCCGACTGCTGGGATGAAATCACACCTGCAACAACCCAATCCACTGTCGTGGCGCTCTCTAACCAGGCGTCACAATCTCATCCACTTAATGCAAGCGGTTGTCGCTCAGTCTGCCAGAAAATATCCAAACCAATCACAAATGGAGCACGACCTCTGTCCCTGCTCACACTGCGGCGACGAATAAGTTCCTCCGCAGTCAACAAATCCACGCTACCGCTGTGCCACTTTGATAAAAATGCTGATGCTGCCATCAGGGTCCACCCAACCTCTGATGTCTCAGAAACCCACTATACTGGAGAAAAATCAGGAATGCCACTCCCGGCCAATCTGTCCTCCATCATCTAGCGTCAAGTGCCTCTATCCAGAACTCGCCTCTGGCGACAGATCCCTATCCAAAGGAACTGCAGCGCCACGCTCCATATATAATGCCTACACCATCGAGGCATCAATAATCCATAACGGAGGGACCAACTAGACTGAAAGGTATCCTGGCGCAATCCACTCCCAGTCTCATATATCCTATGCGCCCCGTCCCTCGAAACCTGGAGCGCACAGTTCAACAACTGCATAAACTCTCTAGCACAGGGAGGCTCTCAATTGATCACTCCATTACCACCAATCACGACTCTGCCTCCAAAGGCTCTAAGCTCAATCTTACGAGTCGGGGTGGTTCATCTGGCAAATCTGGCTCACTTAATCAAACATGCCCCACAGCTCCTCTGCTGTCAACTATCCACCATGCCTCAGTGCCTTGGCACTAAACATTGGCACGGAGGGGGCTACTCACTCCAATGGCGCCATAAAAATTCCTGCCGCTGAGGATACTGCAACCTGGTGGTCTCAGAAGGAAAGCACTGTCGGGCTTGTTGGGTTATACGTAATTGGATCTAAATAGGGGAAAAAACACCTAGAGGGGGGTGAATAGGTGTAAACAATAAACACTCAAAAATCATTGCGCAATAAAACCCAATGCGGAAAAATAAATGAACACGCAAGATTTTTACATGGAAAAACTCCAAACCGGAGTAAAAAACCACGGGACCGATAACACGGCGAAATCCACTAGAATTAACACACGTTCAAGGTGATATAACGTACTCACAGACGACTCAACCTTTTACCATACGCTCCTAGTAGATCTTCTCCGCTCGCTCCACGACGCTTCTCGAATCCACGATCTGCGCCCAACGCTGAATCCACAGCGTCCAACGTCGAGTCCACGACGTCCAACCGAATCCACGGTCTTCACCCAGTGGCACGCTTCGAATCCACGAACGTACCTCGCTCCGAATCCACGAGAGCGGTTGCACCTTGAATCCACAAGGCCACGCGAGTCCACGCGCCGATTTGGGTAAATCGTTGTTTTTGGGTGGTGATGATCCGCCGAATACTTAGATTAAAGATAGATCGGAAATACCATCTAAGTATTCATTGATTTGATTCTACTCAAAATGTGAGTATGGAAAACCTAGAATCAAATCAATCAATATAGATGAAGAAACATAGAATAAATCTATTGATTTCCTTTCTTCTCTATATGTGGATTTTTCTTTTCGGCTAATTTTTCTGTGATGGCCGATAAATTCCATGCCCTAGAAATGAATATAGGGCCTATTTATAGGTTAGAAACCATTGGAAGAAGATAAGGATCAAAAACAGCCTTTTCTGGAATTTTACCGACGGCGATCCGGATTGGAATTGGCGATCCGGATTGCAGAAGCAAGAAAGACGATTTCCAGAAAAACAAGGGTTCGGGATCCGGATCGTAAGTCCGATCCGGATCGTTCATACAGTTTTACCAGAACATCAATGTTCGGGATCCGGATTGCAATTCCTGATCCGGATCGAGGAAGCAACAGGTAAAACCAGTGTTCGGGATCCGGATCAGAGGATGCTGCGATCCGGATTGAACCAGTGTATGAACGAACACCCTTCGGGATCCGGATTGCAAGTCCGATCCGGATCCTGAACATGTCCCATGTCCAGTTTTTGATGTTTATGCAATAAAACCTTCTTCCAGGTGTTTCTACACTATAAGAAGTATTCGGATCATCAAAATCTTTAGTTAAACGTACCTGATCCTTTTGAATTCTTCTTTCTTGAGATTGAGGTATATGATCCAAAGTTTCTTCATCTTCAATCTTCAAGACTTAATACATTCACGAAATACGCCAACTCAAATTCCGTAACAATCTCCCCCTTTGGCGGTTTCGTGACAAAACACAAATCCACAAAAGAAAATTCAAAAAGATATTTTTGTTGCTATCACCATACAACAAAAATTTACAAAAGAGATCCAAAAATTAAAAACATGAGATAAACTCCTAAAACAGACTCTAGACTTAGACATCTGTAATCTCTGCACAAAGAAATCATTCTTGACAAAGAAATCGTTAGATACCTCAAGAATTGAAACATACAAAACCAAATACAGAGATAGAGTTTATTCTCATCATGACATTTGAAAAATACAGATATGTAAGAGAATCATAGTTAAAAGCCAACATATCTTCTATGCATTCAAAAACCAAATGTCAAAATGTTAGTCCAACATCAACTTGTTAGTCATATTACATACCCAAATAGTTAGTCGAATAGTTAGTAAAGACATGTAACAAATCACAAGATAAACACCAAAAGTTGAAGTTGGAGTCATACTTACCTTGATGTTCACACATTCACATCATTCATTGTTCAAGGTTCAAGTTCTCTCTAAACTCTCTCCCCCTTTTTGTCACAAAACAAAGCCAAAACGTAGCAAGAGCTACAAAATGTAAGGAGAGTGAACAAGTTCTATAATCAAGAAAAACCGTGAGAACTAAACTATAATCAAGTAAGTATAAAACTAAATCCTAAAATCCAAAGTCCTGCACAAAAAGAAAAAGAATAAAAATCAGGCAAAAAGATGTCATTCGTCAGACTCCGAGTCGTCAGAGCTCGAGCAACCCAATTTATAGAACATCTTTGTCATCCGCTTGTGCATAGAGTTGACCTTTTTAGTGATGGTAATGTGAGCTGCTGTCGTTATCTCAAGTTCATTGGCAATCCTTTGTTGTTCTTTCAAAATTTGTTCCTGCCTGACAGATAGTCGTTGCTGCAATTTGAAGATCGAAGTTAATGATGCTTCATCATCATTGCCAGTTTCTTGTTGAGACGGTGAGGCCGAGGTGCCGTCAGAAGGTTTCTTTCCAATAACATGAGGTAATTTGTGAAGTGACTTCACAACTATTGATTCATCTATCATCCCGCAACTGTGCTGATATGATGTTGAGCTTACATCAATATCAAACTTTTGTAAGATCCTTATGATGATTGGAGGAAACGGAAGTCGCTCAGAGGGGTGAGGATGCACAATGTACCTTGACATTCTGTTCCAAATTATGTAGGGAATATTCATATTCAATCCAATTGCCTCTGAGGGATGACCTATGAGATATAGAATAGCAACCGCTCCCATCTCACAACCTTGGTCTGCATGTTGGGCAAAATGTTGTAACAGTTATGAAGTTTAGAAATCGATATTCCAGTCGTAGATGTTTGGATCTGACACTCTTTCCATCAACTGATTTAGTTCCTTCCAAACAGATCTTGTCGGTCACAGTTTGCCACAATGCAGTTGTCAAACTCTTTCCTTTCAAAAAGTTTAGCCCCGATGTGCTAGCTTCCATTCCAAGGACTTCACCAATTAACTGCGGTGTGATTTTAATCTCATTCCTTGAATGTTTGTATAGAAATGCATAGACCCATTTTCATTCTCGAGAAGATGTCTCGCATTCGTGTAGAAGGTTCTCACACGATACAAACAGTATCCTAGAAGTTCAGGAATCGGCAGACTTGAATAAGAGAAGCTTGCTCAATAAGGTTCCAAATTCTGGTGAATGATTGCGAAGGGCTTCAATGTTAACATGACGTTCGCCGATGCATTCACGTCGTTCAAAGGCTCTAAGACGATCAGTATTAACGACTACCTCTTCAACATGTGGCGGAGAGTCAGGAGCTAACGGCGCGTCAACATTAGTGTCCCGTCTTAGTCCAAAACGTCGAGCAAGACGTTTCCGTTTCACTGAAATAGTTGGAGCAGACATAGGAGCTTTCCCAGTGTCCATTGGTGCTTTTAGTTTTAAAAGATGTCCTGTGAAGAATCAACTCAAGAACACATGAAAAATCGTCAATTTTGAAAAATTTGAAAAATTGTACCTAGACAATCATAATCATGTAGAGAAGCCAAGAATCAAATTAGTTTTCCAAAAAGAATTTTAAAAATAGATCAATTCCATGATTTTCAAAAATTCCTCTTTTATGCCCTAAAACAGAATTTTTAGAAATCGAAGCCTAAAAACTCGTTTATCTTGAGAAAACCCAGCATAAAAGCAAAACTAATTGACCCAGAGTTCTTATTTCAAAAGAAATTTGATCAAAAACCATTCACAAACGAAAAAGATCCATGATTTCAACTCACGTTTGATGAAAAAATAAAAACTGTGAAAAACCGAGTTTTGATCAATAAAACTTACTTGAATCCGAAGAACTTTGAGTTTGGAAGCTCCAAAATGCAAGAAATCTAGAGAGAGAAGCTCTAGAGACTTAAGAACAAAAGATTAGGGTAAAAGAAATCAAATCCTCTTTGTTCTTATAAAAACCCTAGCCGTGATCCGGATCGGATCGAGAATGTGATCCGGATCGGCTACCCGCAGGAAGAATCCTGCGTTCGGGATCCGGATCACTTACCCCGATCCGGATCGGCTTCAACTTTTTCTTCAGAAAAATTCAGAAAAATTCCATAAAATCCAGAAAAAGTATGTAAGCACTTTACCATGTCAACTTTAAACAAAAATCATCGTTTCATACAACAAGAAATAGATTATACAAAATCTATCAAAAATATCCAAAAATGAAACGAAAATTTACGAAAGTTAAAACACTTAAAGTTGAACAACTTCAATTACATCTATCCTGATCTTATGTGTAATGCCTTTATCAAATCATCAATTTTGGTAAAGAAAATGAAATACCAAGATCAATAGATGTTTGAAATCCCAGATAAGTTAGATAATATATCTAGACAATCTGTTGAAGGAGTGGCTCTTTGAGCATCTTTTACTAAAAATCCCACCTTATACCAACCATGAAATACGACTGAGTCAAGTATTTCAATATGAATTTCATCAACATTTTTAAAACAAAAATTTGCTTTTCATTCATGGAGTATCTTTTTCTTTCTTTCATTTTCTCCATGTGGTGGTAGTTTTCACACTCCTCATTGGGATGTAACTCTTTCCACATCTTTTGAGCATTTTACATTTCATTGACTCCCCCTCAATTGGCTATCAATTATTTAATATATAAGGTATTCAACCAAACCATTGATCTCGAATTCATACTCGACTAAGCAATCAAATATGATAATGACTATACCAAGAGATCATTGAGAGAGAAATTGACTTTGATCACTTAAAAGATGGTTTAATTAACGTAAATGATCATTGCAACATTGAAATATTATGACATCAAAAGCATAATAAATTTCTAAATGCATAAAAGGATGCAATTAAAGTCAATTATGATTTATGCTCAATTAATGTCCTATGTACAAAACATAGATAAAGAACAAAACAAAAACAAAAACAAAACCTAACCTAAGCAAAGGTTTCAAAAGAGTTTATTTCAAGGAAAGCATGCCAATTGCTTTACGCAAGTGAATAAAACGTTTTTGATCCAAAGGTTTTGTTAAGATATCAGCTAATTGATCCTCAGTTGAAATATATGACAGTTGAAGAATGTTTGATTCAACTAGCTCTCTAAGAAAATGATATCTAAGTTCAATATGTTTTGTTCTAGAGTGCAACACAGGGTTTTTGAAATGTTAATAGCACTAGTGTTGTCACATAAAATGGTTACCGAAGATGTTGAAATCCGGAAATCGCTCAACACGCTTTTCATCCAAATCAATTGGGTTGAACAACTTCCTGCAGAAATGTACTCCGCTTCGGCAGTCGAGAGTGCTATGCAATTCTGCTTTTTACTGTGCCATGCAACAAGGCAATGGCCAAGATAGAAGCATGCACCACTCGTGCTTTTCCGGTCATCCACTGATCCAGCCCAATCGGCATCTGAGTATCCAACAATATCCAAAGTCGTTCCCATAGGATACCAAATTCCGAAATTGATTGTACCTTTGATATATCGGATGATCCGTTTCACCGCTTTCAGGTGAACCTCCTTCGGTGCTGATTGATATCTCGCACAAATCCCAACACTGAAGGATATATCCGGGCGACTAGCCGTGAGATATAGTAGACTTCCAATCATACTGCGATACAGTTTCTCGTCTACATTCTCACTATGTGATTCACTTCCAAGTCCCTTATGGCTAGTTCCCATTGGAGTCGGAAAATCCTTAGAATTTTCAAGATCAAACTTTTTGACCAACTCCAGTGCATACTTGGATTGACACAAGTGAATTCCTTCATCGTTTTGTTTAACTTGTAATCCAAGAAAATAAGTCAATTCGCCCATCATGGACATCTCAAATTCGCTTTCCATGGTCTCCGCGAATTTAGAAGCATCATTATCTCTTGTTGCTCCAAAAACAATGTCATCGACATAGATTTGAGCAACTATGAAATTGTTTTGATAATGCTTCACAAAGAGAGTCCTGTCAGCTCCCCCTCGAGTGTAGCCCTTTTCCAAAAGGTGCTTTGTCAACCTTTCGTACCATGCTCGCGGTGCTTGTTTCAGACCGTAAAGAGCCTTTTTCAGACGAAAAACATGGTTAGGTAGTTTATGATCCACAAAACCTTTCGGTTGAGCCACATAAACTTCCTCATTTAAAAACCCATTTAAAAAGGCGCTCTTAACGTCCATTTGAAATAATTTGATTTTAAAATGACAAGCAATCGCAAACAATATACGAATGGACTCGAGTCTAGCTACAGGGGCGAAAGTTTCATCAAAGTCTATACCTTCTACTTGAGAGTAGCCTTGAGCAACTAACCTTGCTTTGTTCCTGATGATAGTACCTTCTTCATTTTTCTTGTTCTTGAAGATCCATTTGGTACCTATCACATTGTGTTGCTTCGGAGGCTTCGTTAATTCCCAGACTTTGTTTCGCTCGAATTGATGGAGCTCTTCCTGCATTGCTTTAATCCAGTAGTCATCTTGGAGAGCTTCATCAACATTCTTTGGTTCGATTTGAGATACATAGCATGCAAATCCGCAAACCAATTGTCTCCGTGTTCTAACTCCTTCTTGTGGATCTCCAATGATGTTCGATTCAGGGTGATCCTTGGAGATGCGTAACGTTTGAGGTAGAGGAGTAGACGGAGGTACACGAGATGATTCCTGCACATCAGATAACTTGAAGAACCGTTAGATGCATCATTATTATCGAAAGAATTGTTAGAAGAAGATGCATTAGCAGGTGTATCATCATCAAGAGAGATATCGAGGGTAGATTTTTCAGATTCAAAGTGAAAAGCTTCATCTACCTTAACATTTATCGATTCTACGATCGTCTTAGATTCTAAGTTAAAAACTCGATATGCTCTGCTGTTTGTAGAATAACCTAAGAAAATCCCTTCGTCACTTCGAGAGTCAAATTTTCCAAGATTTTCGCGATCACGTAAAATAAAACACCGACTCCCAAAGATACGAAAATATTTGATGTTAGGTTTTCTACAAAACCAAAGTTCATATGGTGTATTCAAAGTCCCCGGGCGCAAATACACTCGATTAATAACATAGACAGCAGTGTTCACCGCTTCAGCCCAAAAATATAAAGGTAAGTTCCGGCTGTGAAGCATAACACGTGCCATCTCCTGTACGACCCTGTTTTTGCGCTCGACTACACCATTTTGTTGAGGTGTGTAAGGTGCGGAGAATTCATGTTTAATGCCGTTAGAAGTGCAAAAATCAATGAATTTGGAATTTATGAATTCCCCACCTCTATCACTCCTAACTCGAGTAATCCTTTCATTCTTTTCAATCATAATACGATTGCAGATTTCGAGAAAAGAATCAAAGGTATCAGCTTTTTCTTTTAAAAATGCTACCCAAGTATATCTAGAAAAATCATCAACCAATAAGAAAATATACCATTTACCTCCCAGAGATGGTTGACGAGTTGGCCCCATTAAGTCCATATGCAAAAGTTCCAAAGGCCGTTTTGTACCTATGTGGTTCAAGTTCTTGTGTGCAGTCCTAGACTGTTTTCCCTTTTGGCAACCGCCACACACAAGGTTTTGTTCAAAAGAAAGTTTCGGAACCCCCTTGACCACATCTTTGTTTGAAATTCTAGCAAGTTCCTTAAAGTTTATGTGACCTAGCCTTTCATGCCAAAGTGTTTCATTTTTCAAAGATGCTAGGTTACATTTTTCAGAAATCTTAGAGGAACTACATAACAATTGTTTTCTGATCTAACCCCCTTTAAAAAGAAAGCATGGTTCATGTCAGTTACAGTGCATTTATCAGATGAAAAATTAACTGAATAACCACTATCACAAAGTTGACTTATGCTTATGAGGTTAGTCTTAAGGCCATGAACAAATAACACATTATCTAGAACCGGGCCATCTGGAATAGCTACCGTTCCCTTTCCAACAATTTTGGAAGACCGACCATCTCCGAAAACAACAAGTCCTCCGGAGTTTTTCTCAAATGTTTGAAAACAGTTTTTATCACCGGTCATATGACGGGAACACCCGCTATCCAGATACCAAGACGAACTATCATATGCATGCAAGGAAACATTGGTAGCAAGACAAGGGAAAATTTCACCTTTGCGCACCCAAACCTTTTTGGAATGCGTCGGTAATGGTCGTGAAGTTGATTTCCTAGGTGAGAGCGTCTTGCTTGAAGAATTGCTGCTCCTTGATGATGTCGTCTTGAGCGGTGTACTACCAAGGCTCTTTTCCTTCAAATGAATTGCATTTGATTTCCGAGGAATACCCTTTTGGTAGTCATTGCAAGAGGTGCTTGAGGTGTGCGTTTGGCTCCCGTCTTGCAATTTCTCCTTATGTGCCCTGAAATGCCACAACGAAAACATACCTTAGGTCTTGACGATTCCGAGGAGGATGTAGTAGGCTTGTTGTCGTTGCTTGTCGTGAATTCCGGTGTCGGAGGAGGAGATACCGACTGAGGCACAAATACTGTCCCACTCGAACTTGGAATGTCTCCAGTTTGAGTGTATCCGAGGCCGAACTTATTTCTTTGACCAAGACCAAGAAGTCTGTCCAACTTACTCCTTCCAGAAGAAAATCTCTTTAAGTCATCCTTCAGTTGGCGTATGGTCTCCGTCATTTCCAATTTTTCCTGTCGAGCCTCGCCGTTGAGCTTCAAGAAGTAATTCGCTTTGTTCACCATATCCATATAATTCTTCTCGAATGCTCATTGGACTCTTGAAGGGAAACATTTGTTTTAATCAGATTATCCCTTTCCACTTCAAGATCGGTTGAGAGAGAGGTTACCCTTTTTACTTCTTCTTCGAGATCCTGCAATCTCCCTTTCAACCCCTTGTTTTGCTTAGCCAGTTTCTTTGAATCCCTCAAAAGCTGTGGTAGGCTAAAGCAAAATCTTCACCTTCCGAATCATCTGATTCATCGTCCGTTGCAATCTTTTCAACAGTGGAGTTGGACAGTGAATCGGATGTACTTGCCATTAAGCACATGAAGGGTGAAGATGTAGTGGACGCGTGGAAAGCTGTCGCGTTGTCTTCTTCATCACTTGAGGATGACTCATTTGACGTGGAGTTGTCATCCCAAGTGACGACTTGCATCGCCTTCTTCTTTGCCGGATTCTTGTTGGGACACTCCGTTGCAATGTGGCCGTAGCCTCGACATTTGAAGCACTGAACTTGTCCCTCTGAACTTTTCTTATCCTTTGAGAAGTTCTCTTGCTTTCTTGACTTGTAGCTTGAAGAACCCTTGCCTTTCTTCGACTTTCCGAAGGATGGAGTTTTGCTTGAATTACCCCTTCGAAAGTTGCGGCGAAACTTCCTTGTCAAGAGAGCGAGCTGCTTCTCAAAGTCCTCCATAGAAAGGTTCTCGTCGTCGTCCGAGGAGGATGAATCCGCGTCTTCTTCTTTAGTTGATTTCAATGCGTAACCTGAAGACTTAGAAGAGGATGCCTTTCCAGAAGAATAGTTAGTAGGAAATGTCATTTCATAAGTTTGTAAAGCACCTACTAATTCTTCTACACGCATTTCGTCCGGGTGTTTAATTGTTTCAATGGCTGCGACCTTCGGGCGAAATCGTTCAGGAAGAGTTCTTAGAATTTTTCTTACAACTTTAAATTCTGGAATCTTCTCTCCCAAGTTAGCACATGAGTTTACGATGTCTTGCAATCGTGTGTAATAGTCAGTGAAAGATTCATTCTCTGCCATAGAGATAGAGTCAAACTTGCTCGTAAGCATTTGCAGTTTCTGAATCTTCACAAGGTTAGTTCCCTCATGCGTAACTTGAAGAACATCCCAGATTTCTTTCGCAGTCTCACATGCCGAGACGCGAGAGAACTCAGTTTGTGACAAAGCATTAAATAGAGCATTAATTCCTTTGCCATTGTAAGAAGATAATCTATCTCTTCCTTGGTCCATTTCGACCTAGGTTTTAAGGTGCGAACATCATCTAAAATTTCAGTTGGATTAGACCATCCTAATTCAATTGATTGCCACACCCTTTCGTCGATGGAAATTAAAAAGGCTTTCATCCGTACTTTCCAGTACGCATAATTTGTTCCATCAAAGAAAGGGGGTCGATTGATGTTTCCACCTTCAACCATTGTTTACAACCCTATTCCCGCTCTGATACCACTTGTTGGGTTATAGGTAATATGGATCTAAATAGGGGAAAAAACACCTAGAGGGGGGTGAATAGGTGTAAACAATAAACACTCAAAAAATCATTGCGCAATAAAACCCAATGCGGAAAAATAAAAGAACACGCAAGATTTTTACGTGGAAAAACTCCAAACCGGAGTAAAAAACCACGGGACCGATAACACGGCGAAATCCACTAGAATTAACACACGTACAAGGTGATATAACGTACTCACAGACGACTCAACCTTTTACCATACGCTCCTAGTAGATCTTCTCCGCTCGCTCCACGACGCTTCTCGAATCCACGATCCGCGCCCAACGCTGAATCCACAGCGTCCAACGTCGAGTCCACGACGTCCAACCGAATCCACGGTCTTCACCCAATGGCACGCTTCGAATCCACGAACGTACCTCGCTCCGAATCCACGAGAGCGGTTGCACCTTGAATCCACAAGGCCACGCGAGTCCACGCGCCGATTTGGGGTAAATCGTTGTTTTTGGGTGGTGATGATCCGCCGAATACTTAGATCAAAGATAGATCGGAAATACCATCTAAGTATTCATTGATTTGATTCTACTCAAAATGTGAGTATGGAAAACCTAGAATCAAATCAATCAATATAGATGAAGAAACATAGAATAAATCTATTGATTTCCTTTCTTCTCTATATGTGGATTTTTCTTTTCGGCTATTTTTCTATGATGGCCGATAACCATGAACCCTAGAAATGAATATAGGGCTATTTATAGGTTAGAAACCCTGGAAGAATATAAGGATCAAAAACAGCCTTTTCTGGAATTTTACCGACGGCGATCCGGATTGGAATTGGCGATCCGGATCGCAGAAGCAAGAAAGACGTTTCCAGAAAAACAAGGGTTCGGGATCCGGATCATAAGTCCGATCCGGATCGTTCATACAGTTTTACCAAACATCAATGTTCGGGATCCGGATTGCAATTCCTGATCCGGATCGTTCAAGCACACAGGTAAAACAGTGTTCGGGATCCGGATCAGAGGATGCTGCGATCCGGATTGAACCAGTGTATGAACGAACACCCTTCGGGATCCGGATTGCAAGTCCGATCCGGATCCTGAACATGTCCCATGTCCAGTTTTTGATGTTTATGCAATTAAAACCTCTTCCAGGTGTTTCTACACTATAAGAAGTATTCGGATCATCAAAATCTTTAGTTAAACGTACCTGATCCTTTTGAATTCTTCTTTCTTGAGATTGAGGTATATGATCCAAAGTTTCTTCATCTTCAATCTTCAAGACTTAATACATTCACGAAATACGCCAACTCAAATTCCGTAACAGGGCTACCCACTGCTCCGACAACTGTGTCACCAAAACTAGCTGCTCACACAATCGCTGATATGCCTCTGACAATCCTGTCATCTGGGTTCGGAGCTCTCTGACCTCATCCGGTATCCGCCCAAAACCAACCGCTCAAGCTCAACTGCCATGACAGGATGCACAAGGGTCCCAAACCCGCGTCGGGGAGACACCGCTCGCCACGACAAACCACAAATCAGCACACAACAACGCTCGACCCAATCCAGCAAAAGTCTAGAGCATGTCACCCATTCCACAGCGTTATGTTGTCTGCAGCTAACATAACTACTTAGGAGAATAAACATGCCAATCACTCGTCCCGTCCCTTGGGAGAGGTTAAAACTCAATCAGGACTCTCGCTACAAATCACGACTCTCACGAAGTCATCCTAGGTCCAACCACAAACCTAGGATTTCTAAGTCCACCATGACCTACAACCTAGGCTCTGATACCACTCTAATCTGTCACGCCCCGGGTGTTTAAAACTGCGACCCGGGCTCGCCAACAGATCCGTGCCTGTGCAACACCCGCACAGCGAAGCGTCTAACCTGCAAGAAATATACACTACAGCTAACAGATATCAGAGCTAAAAGATAAAACTGCTGTAAATTAAAACCAATGATCCTACAACTGGAAATAAGGTACAAATCCTCTCCCCCATAAATGATAATCTACAATAACCTCAAATACAAAACTCTGGACTCAACAAGGAGGTAATCCTGAATAAATAGATGATACATCAGTGTACAGACTCTCAGTACAAGTCAGATCCTCACAATACATCAGTCTCCCAAGAGAAAATAAAACTACTAATCTACCGACTGTACTGAAGATCTCCTCTGAAAGGGTACCGCTACTCTCCAAAGATAGGTAGGGATCTAGCTAGCGACTCCCTCGCCTCGAACAGCAACCGCAGAATCAGCAACACCCGCTAAGACTCTGCAAAACAAAGGAGAGAAGGGACAAAAAAAAGGGGGGAAACCCCCAACGGGTGTGAGAACTACACCAAAAAGGAAGTTCTCAGTGGGTATCGCCACTAGGCCCGACGATCTGCCCACCAAGTCCACAAGAGGCAAAAGATAACCAAAGCAGTAAAACTGAAAGAAGAAGCTGGAGACACTCTACAGCTACCATGCCTCTATCTAAATGCTCAAATGGGGAAACTCTTATAAAGATAAGCAATACACGCACACGAGGTGCTCAATCGACCCAATCGAGCTGACTGCCACATCGGGTCCAGTTAAGCCTGCGCCCACCTAGAACCACCTCCCGCTGACGGGCAGGAATTACGTAGGGCGTCCAAACGGACTAACTCGCTATCGAGTAGTGGCTCATGCAGGCTATAGTCAAAATCCATGCTCTCTCTCTCAGAACGGATAGACTCAAGATGCTCAACCTCTCACATAATGGTCAAAGTACTCACAACGACCACGGGACTACCGTCAAACCCCAAACGGTTCCCAACAACACTAGCACTAGTCTACACACAGCCACTAGACTCCACTCAGTCCCCTTGACGTGAGTGTAACAATAAGTAAATGCCTGTAATAAACCCAATCTTGTGCCACCAGTAAAACTGGTATTGCCTGCTCTGCTGTCTCAAGTATCTGCTAACCAATCGGTACTCACTGACCGATGCATCACTGTCTGGCACTCACTGGCCAACAGGTCTGGCACTCACTGGCCAATATGTCAACTGCCTACTCTGGAGTGGCCTCGAGGGGAGCGACCCACACGAGTGAAGTATCTCTGTCATCAGTATCATAAATCAGCAGGACTAGATCACGACTCTGATCAAAGTGGGAAAACCCAACCACTAAAGGAAGCCTCGGTCCTCAACCAGATGCAAAAGTACTTAAATAGTGGGAAACTCTGTCCACTAAAGAAATCTGATACCCAATCTGATACATAAATAAATATCCGGTCAACCGCCCAATATCCGTGATTGCCGCAATATCCTGCCAGCCTCAATCCAGCACAACCCATCCCAGACACCAATGTCCCGGCTACACTACCCCAGACCCCTGCTCGCACCTGAGCAATACAGACCGCCTGACTAACAAAGAAAGAGAAAAGGATAACATGGTTTCTCCTAAGTCAAATTTCGGTATATAGTGTAGCAGTAAAAGATGGCCTAGCTATATGTCCATACAAGCATACATTTGTCCTCAAAGAAGAATAAAGAAAATAAACCTCATGCCAAAATTATCAATGACTATACCTGTCCATAATCCTCGATCCATAATCGCTCCTCAGAGTAGAACCTGCACATAACTACATAATCCTATCCCATTGCATAAACCAGCCTCATAAAAGGTTATGTGCTAACATGGCATGATAATTAATCATATAGGGTAACCTTGCCTTAGGTAAGCTTCCACTAATCATCAACATGAATATTCGATTAATACCATTGTCATAAAATGAATAATTAACTTGTAATTCCCATAAAATCAACATTGTTAAGCTTACCGATCAATCCCAGGTATTGTACCATACACTTGCTTGCAATTCTAACATATAAAATTAGAGAACCGTCCACCGGTTCTCGGAACAAAGCATCCACCTGAAATGCTTTCCGTAGGCAAACCCGAAGTCGGTGAAGTGCGTAGTCACACGCTAACCAAAATCTGCCAAAATCGCACCCTCGGTAATCGGCCGTACAAGCCTCTGTTCCAATCAACAACATCACCAACAATCAATAACCAACACCACAAATCCCCAAAACAGCACACGCTGTTTTTACCAACCAGCAGAGAGGAGGGGGATTTTCACCTGCATGCAGTCCTCTAAAAATCCTAGAAAAATCACGGTTGCGATCCTCGCGATGAGTAGCCCCAAAACGAGTATTTATACACCTCATTCCGACACCTGTAGACCAAGAAACAATTAGAACAACATTGAAAGCCACTTCCTCAAGAACAAAATCCTGCTGGAAAAATAGCAGCAAAGAAGCTTAATTCTCACACTAGAAATGACCTCATAAAAATCCAATAAAAATACGGGTGCGTTCCACTCGAAGAGTAGATATCAATCAACTCCTGAAACACCTCATTCCGATGCCCGTAGGCTGAAAAATAAATCCAACAAGCCCATGCTGTCCAAAAATCACCACAGAAAAATAGGGGTCACAAGGTACCTCGGGAACTATGCCTAAAAGCCAAAATGAGGTGAAACAATCAACACGGAAAATGAAGTCGTACCTCTCGTGATCGTGCTGCCGCAAAAATCGTCGAAAACGAAGGTCTGAGTAAGCCAAGGGAGCCTGCGCACCGAAATGCGACGAAGGGGATCATCGGTGAAGGAAAGTCGCACTGCGCCGAAATGCCGCATAACTCGAAGTGCGTGCCACCAAAAAATTCTCAAACTTCTCTATGAGATGCTCCAAAGGAAGATGAACAACTTTTGTATACAGCTCTCGGAGAGAAGAAGCCCAGAAGAAGCCCGAAACCATCCTTGAATTCGGCCTTATATAGGCCCAACTCAACAATTCCAAAAATGGCATCTGTGTCCCAATTTCCGGGCGCCCGAAACCTCCGGATTGCTACAGTGCCGCGAAAACGTATCCCAAACCATCCAACCCAAATCAATCCTGGAGCGCCACGTGTCACAAAACAGCAAACAGCAATCTCGACCAATCCCAGCGCGACACGTGGCACGCCACACAGCGCACAGCGGCACCAGCCGCTGCGGTCGCGCCACGTGGCCCTCTCCCGCGCCGACGCGTGGCGAGCCCGCTCGTCAACGCCCGTGCGCCATACGGCACCTGCCCCGGTTACCTGCCCCGCCGTACGACACCTGCCCCGATCACCTGCTCCGCTCCATGCGTGGACCGCGTGCACAACACCGATCCAACCACAATCTGCCACATGTCCCCCGTCGGTCCACCGTGCACCCGCTAAACCTCCGTGGACCGCGCCGCTTGAACCAGCCTCCCAGCAGCCGCCACGTGTCCACCCTTCCGGTGCACGCCGGCCTCGTGGACCGCGCGCCTGCCCGCGCGCCTGCCCGCGTGCCTGCCCGCGCCCGCGCGCCTGCCCGCGGCCACTCCGCTGCCTGCCCGAGCCTGCGCCGCCGTGCTCCGCCGCTGCCCGCCGCCGCCGGCGCTGCCCCCGGCCGGCCGGAACAGTACCGAGGCCTCGAAAAATGTGTTTTCGCATCCGGTGTGAGGACCCGAATCCCCACTCTAGGGTTTACTGTTGGTTTGTGGCTTCAGGGAGTGCGTGTGTGCGTGTCGGGCCCAGATTTGAGTTTCTGGTAAATTGGAGCTTGTTTTCTTTTCTGGAAGTCCAATTTGGGGTGTGAGGTGTTTGCGCGCTTATTGGAGCTAAGAGTGTGACCCGGCACGAAAATTGGATCAAGTTACTTTTCCGGGAAATTTTGGGAAATTTTAGAAGCGGAATTTGGCTGAACGGACCTCGGATTTGGATTCAGCGCGCGAAAACGAGCGAAATGGACTATTTACTTGAATTTTTCGGAGCCCGGACGCGAAAACACGGAAATCGAGGCGTGGGTTACTGTTCCGGCGGCCGGAGGAGCGCCGGCGGCGGCGGAGCGCGGCGGCGGGCGGCGGCGCAGGCGCGCGGTCCACCACGGGGGCGCGGGCCACGTGGCGCGCTGCGGTTGGCCGGCGCAGCGGGCGCGGTCCACGGGCCTTGGCGGGGTGCACGGTGGACCGAGGGTATGCCACGTGGCATCCCGTGGTTGGTGCTGTGTTGTGCACCCGGTCCACTCGGCTGTGGCGGCTGAGGCGGTGCCTCGGGACGCGTGCCCGACCCGGTTCCGGCGGCGGCGCGGCCGCGCACGTCGCGCGACGTGCGCGTTGACCGGGTCGGAATTGGGGCGCCACGTGGCGCCCCGTGGTTGGTCGGGTGCAGGGTGCACGACCCACGGTCGGGACACGTGGCGTCGCGGCATTGGTCGGGCGTGTGCGCCGAGTGCAGGGGGAAGCTTCCTGGGACACGTGGCGGCCTGAGGGCGTTTCGGGCGCGCACAGTAACGGGCCGGCCCGTTACTGTAGCCGCCCGAAAGTTTCGGGCGCCCGGAAGTTGGGCCCGAATTCTGGATAACTTGTTTTTTTGGGCTGACTTCGGGGAGAGGCTATAAATAGGCCCTTTGGGCCATGATTTTGGGACTTTTTCCGAGGGATTTAGCTCTTGAGCCCTTCACGAGATTTTTCTCCTCTCCCTCTTGCCAATCTTCCTGCAAAGTTTCAGATTTTCTGGAAGCCGCGACGACTGCGTTTTCTGCCTCGTGGTGCGGAGCGACGGATTTCTGCTGGAGGCCCGTTATCGTCACTTTTCGGTCTAAAATTTCCACAGAGCTGCCCCGACAGTCGTTTTCAGCGATTTTTGTGGTGTTGGATTCACGAGAGGTAAATCTTCGACTTTCGTGTTGAGGTTTTGTCTGGATTTGGGTTTTTGGCACGGTTTTCGAGGCATTACTGAGCTACTGTTTTGCTGCGAGATTCCTGGACAGCACTCACTTCGCGGATTTTTATCTCCTCATCCGGACATCGGAATTCGACGATTCAAGAGCCTATCGACATCTACACTTCGCGAGGATCGTCGCGATAATTTTATTGGAATTTTTGGAAAATTATTTTCAGGTGAAATTTTCGTGTGAACAGTAGCTGTGTATGCAGATTTTGGAATGTTGATTTTGTGTGTGAATTGTGTGTAATTGGGAATGGTTGTTGTACCCAGGACTCTGTAAGCACCGTTCTTGTGCTCTTCGCTTTGTGGACCTGGAAATTTGTCGGTTGCTGGATTTGTTATCTGTATCGTCCTGGACAGTTAGCGCGATCAGGTGGGTGATCCTGCTTGCAATATCTATGGACTGCACTCTAATTCTACAAGTATAATAGCATGCAGGTTAGTATGTGAGTAAAATAATTTGTGCAACTGTATGTTGGAACCACTGTAGCTAGCAGCTATATCTGACGACTTCTTGGTAAGTTTTGCAATATGAAAGCTCAACTTAGCTTAATTGTTCGTTAACTAATTATTTCATGCACGGTTAGACTACAGTAAATGTGAACATGTATGCAGATTTGTTCATCACCTTAGCTTCCCCACAGTAGTTGTACTCTCGTCATTCTGAGCATAGTGTTTCTCCCCGAGTCGTAGGCTGGGAGGTTTATTAGCTGGGGATTGCATTTGCACTCGCGTCTGGGGACCGAGTGGCGTCTGTAGCAGTCTATAGACCAGTTTGCATTGTGATAGTGATAGTGATAGTGATAGTGGATCTGGGATCTTTGGGACATGGACATAGAGACAGTGATTGGATCATAGCCTGCATGTACCACTTTTGTGCTCGACAGTGTTGCGCAGTTATTTGACTCGAGCGGGTCGCTCCCCTCGAGTGCCACTCCGGAGGAGGCGAGACCGGGTTGTTGTAACCGGCGTTGAGATTGAGCTATAGACCGGGTTGTTGTAACCGGCGTTGAGATTGAGATAGAGACCGGGTTGTTGTACCGGAGTTGAGTTTGATTTATACATGCAAGTCTGGGCATATACAAGACCTTTGATTAGGTTATACTTTGGAAGTTGTTTTTCCATGATGCATACATCTATATATATTTGAGGTTCATACACTCTCTTTTATTCAGTTATCATTGGCATAGTAGCTGTAGTGTTTTTCAGTCCCAGTTCTTTCTTTCAGTATTCCATTTTTTGTTACCTCATGCCTCTAGTAGACTTAGTGGGCAGGCCGTCGGGCTTGTTGGCGGCACCCACTGAGAACTACTGTGGGAGGTAGTTCTCACACCCGTCGTGGTGTCTTTTCCCCAGGGACTTCAGCTCCAGTTCCTGCTGCACCTGTTGCTGATCCAGCTCTTTCCAGACCGAGGTAAGGGAGTCGCGAGATAGATCCCTTCCCCCTTCAGCTTCAGTGTGTTATAGAGGTACCCTTATATTTTTGGTTGTGTCATGTTTGAGAGATTATGTAGTGAGGTATCGAGTTGTACTCTTTTGTCTCTGGAGAGACTTCTGTATTTCTGGTGAGGATACTTTGTATATATTATGAGAGACTGTTTTACTTTCTGTTCATAGTTACTTTTCTTTTACAGCTCTGATATCTGTTAGTATAGTTGTCCTATTCTTGCAGGTTAGACGCTACGTCTCTACGGGGCTTTCCGTAGGGGCGGCGGATCTGTTGGCGAGCCCGGGGTACAGTTCCGGCCCCGGGGCGTGACAGATTAGAGTGGTATCAGAGCCTAGGTTTTAGGTCATTGAGGACTTAGGAACCCTAGGCTTATGGTTGGACCCTAGGATGACTCACGTGAGAGCCGTGATTTTAGCGGGAGTCCTGATTGGGTTTTTAACTCTTCCGAGCGGATCGGGATGAGTGATTGACATGTCTTCCTTCTGTGGCAACTATGTTGGCTGCAGACAACATAGTACTTCGGGAAGGGAGACATGCCTTTAGACTTCCGCTGGATTGGGTCGAGTGTTGTTTGGTGTTGTCTTGATGTTTGCTTGGGGATTGCAGGTAGGCACGATGCCTCCCCGACGCAGGATGCGGACGCGTTCTCAGCTTTCCTCCTCCCACGAGCCTGAGCATGAGGAGTCAGCACAGGGTCAACAGGGTGAGATGCAGGAGCTTCGGGCTCAGTTGGTTCAGTTGTCAGAGGCTGTCCGGCGCCAGGAGGAGACCTTGGACCGGATGATGCGCGTGATGGAGCAGAGGGGGCAGTCAGTCATAGCTCCCCCTGAGAGTTTCTTCGCACCATCTTCGCCAGTTGTGGCACCCCCAGTTGTGCCAGCAGCACAGGCAGCCCCTACTGCACAGGGTACCAGTGGTCAGCCGTCCGGGACGGCAGGACAGTTGACACCTGCAGAGCAGCATGAGATGGATAATGTGTTGACGGGATTCCATCAGTCTGATCCATATCGTTTTTCGGGGCAGAGTTCGGGGCACGGAGAGGCGGTAATGGCCGAGGTGGCTCCTACTCCGGCAAGAATTTTGGGGGCGAAGCGGCTAGCTCAGGATGTCGAGGGACAGACGAGTCGTCAGGGACCTACGAGACCTTCACGGCTCCATCCTCAGGGTCGTGGGTTTCGGAGGCGCCAGAGGTCGGGTGGGCCCCGGCAGCAACCACGATATCTGCAGCACCAGCCTAGACAGCAGCTCCGGCAGCAGCGACGTGAGTGCGTCATCTGTGACGGCCCTCATCCACCGTCGCAGTGTGACCAGAGGCGGGGACGGTGTTTCTTATGTGGAGAGTTGGGACATTTTCAAACAGTTTGTCGCCGAGCCTTTCAGTCAGTGCGACCCCTTGTTACAGCACCTCCCTTACCAGTTCAGGAAACGGAAGCCCCTCCTCCAGGGCACCATCAGACAGAGTGGGGTACGACGTCGGGACAGACGGGACGACTGTCTTCAGCGCCTAGTGGACGAGATTACGCAGCCATGGTGGAGAGCACCTCGGCAGCAGATCCTATCGCCGCAGGTATGGCCTTATTTTCAGTCAATTGAGTGAGCTTTTCGGGACCACGGCATCCTTTTGCATGATATTAGTGTTGGGTTTAGGTTAATAAGGATCTAATAGGGGAAAAAACACCTAGAGGGGGGTGAATAGGTGTAAACAATAAACACTCAAAAAATCATTGCGCAATAAAACCCAATGCGGAAAAATAAAAGAACACACAAGATTTTTACGTGGAAAAACTCCAAACCGGAGTAAAAAACCACGGGACCGATAACACGGCGAAATCCACTAGAATTAACACACGTACAAGGTGATATAACGTACTCACAGACGACTCAACCTTTTACCATACGCTCCTAGTAGATCTTCTCCGCTCGCTCCACGACGCTTCTCGAATCCACGATCCGCGCCCAACGCTGAATCCACAGCGTCCAACGTCGAGTCCACGACGTCCAACCGAATCCACGGTCTTCACCCAATGGCACGCTTCGAATCCACGAACGTACCTCGCTCCGAATCCACGAGAGCGGTTGCACCTTGAATCCACAAGGCCACGCGAGTCCACGCGCCGATTTTGGGGTAAATCGTTGTTTGTTTGGGTGGTGATGATCCGCCGAATACTTAGATTAAAGATAGATCGGAAATACCATCTAAGTATTCATTGATTTGATTCTACTCAAAATGTGAGTATGGAAAACCTAGAATCAAATCAATCAATATAGATGAAGAAACATAGAATAAATCTATTGATTTCCTTTCTTCTCTATATGTGGATTTTTCTTTTCGGCTATATTTTCTTAAGCCGATTTATTGCGGATGCCCTAGAAATGAATAAGGGCTATTTATAGGTTAGAAACCCTAGGAAGAATATTCGGATCAAAAACAGCCTTTTCTGGAAAGTTTTACCGACGGCGATCCGGATTGGATTGGCGATCCGGATTGCAGAAGCAAAAAGACGATTTCCAGAAAATTGCCTGTTCGGGATCCGGATCGTAGTCCCCGATCCGGATCGTTCATACAGTTTTACCAAACATCATGTTCGGGATCCGGATTGCAATTCCTGATCCGGATCGAAGAAGCACACAGGTAAAACTAGTGTTCGGGATCCGGATCAGAGATGCTGCGATCCGGATTGAACCAGTGTATGAACAAACACCCTTCGGGATCCGGATTGAAAGCCACGATCCGGATCCTGAACATGTCCCATGTCCAGTTTTTGATGAATAAGCAATTAAAACCTCTTCCAGGTGTTTCTACACTATAAGAAGTATTCGGATCATCAAAATTCTTTAGTTAAACGTACCTGATCCTTTTGAATTCTTCTTTCTTGAGATTGAGGTATATGATCCAAAGTTTCTTCATCTTCAATCTTCAAGACTTAATACATTCACGAAATACGCCAACTCAAATTCCGTAACAATCTCCCCCTTTGGCGGTTTCGTGACAAAACACAAATCCACAAAGAAAATTCAAAAAGATATTTTTGTTGCTATCACCATACAACAAAAATTTACAAAAGAGTTCCAGAAATTAAAAACATGAGATAAACTCCTAGAACAGACTCTAGACTTAGACATCTGTAATCTCTGCACACAGAAAACATTCTTGACAAACAAATTCGTTAGATACCTCAAGAATTGAAACATACAAAACCAAATACAGAGATAGAGTTTATTCTCATCATGACATTTGAAAAATTCAGATATGTGAAAGAATCATAGTTAAAACCAACATATCTTCTAAGCAGTTGAAAACCAAATGTCAAAGTATGTTAGTCCAACATCAACTTGCTAGTCATATTACATGCCCAAATAGTTAGTCGAATAGTTAGTATAGAAGCATGTCACAAATCACAAAAGAAAAACCAAAGTTGAGTTGAGGTTCATACTTACCTTGATATCATCGATATTCACAATCATTCATTGTTCAGAGTTCTTTCTAACTCTCTCACTCTCTCCCCCTTTTTGTCACAAAACAAAGCCAAAACGTAGCATGAGCTACAATATGTAAGGAGAGTAAAGAAAACATAAAGTCCTAATAGTATGCACAAACTGAAAACTAAATTAAAAAAAATCCTGCACAAAAAGAAAAGGTCAGTTTTCAGAATCTGAATCTTCAGAACTTGTGCACCCAATCTTGGACATTATCTTTCGCATCCGCTTGTCCATTGAATTTATCTTCTTCGTGATGGTGATGTGAGCTGCTGTTGATATTTCTAGCTCATTGGTAATCCGCTGTTGTTCTTTCAAAATTTGTTCCTGCTGGATAGACAGTCGTTGCTGTAACTTGAAAATCGAATTCAATGATGCGACATCATCTGTGCCAGGTGCTTGATGAGATGGTGATGCAGCCGTGCTTGGGTCAGGCTTCTTCCCAGATGCAGAAGCTTGAGTGACATGTGGCAACTTGTGAAGGGATTTGACAATTGTGGACTCATCTATCATGTTCAGACATTGATGATAGGTTGTAGAGGTGATGTCAACTTGAAATTTCTTTAAATCCTCATTATAATCAGTGGAAAAGGAATTCTTTCGCTGGGTGAGGATGCTCAACATATCGTGCCATTCTATTCCAGATGATGTACGGGATGTTCATATTCAATGCCGTTGCCTCTGATGGATGTCCTATGAGATATAAGAACAACAATCGTTCCCATCTCACAACCTTCGTCTGCATGTTTGGAAGTATATTGTAACACGTGATGAAGTTTAAGAAGCGATATTCAAGACGAAGTTCTTAGATCGAACTGATTTTTCGGTTGACTGTGTTCCCTCGAGACAAATTCCTTCGATAACTTTTCGCCATAAAGTATTTGTCAAATTTATCCCTTTCAGGTAGTGGACTCCTTCTTGCTGGCTTCCATTCCCAAAACCTCGCCAATCAACTGTGGAGTGATTTTGAATCTCGTGCCTTGGATATTCGTGTAGAACTCCATAGGACCGTTTTCAAATTCGCGAAGATGCCGTGCATTGGTATAGAAGGTCCTCACCTGGTGCAGGCAGTAACCGAGAGTTTCTGGGAAGCGACATACTTGAATGAGATTTGCTTGTTCAATCAAAGTACCAAATTCAGGGGAGTGACCTTGTAGAGCCTCAATGTTCACATGCCTTTCGCCAATGCATTCGCGATGTTCAAAAGCTCTAAGACGGTCACTGTTAACAAATACTTCTTCAACACGTGGCGGAGAGTCAGGAGCTATTGGTGGGTCAACCTTGGTCTCCTGTCCCAGTCCAAAACGTCGAGCAAGTCGCTTCGTTTTATAGAGATAGTTGGGGCAGGCATAGGAGCTTTCCCAGTGTCCAAGGGAGCTTTTCCTTTTCTTGTTGAGTTAGTCGGCAATACCTCATCATCTTCATCATCTGTTATCATGTCCCAATGAATCTCATTCTCATTCTCTTCAAGTTCAGTGTCACTTATGACATCGACTTCTCCTTTTCTTTGGAGTTTCTTGGCTCTTTTCACTTATTAGTTGCTCTGGTGAGCACCATCGTAACCAGTAGCAGAATTAACCAGGAGAATGCCATTGCGTCTAGTGCTTTGAGTTTAAGAAAGTGTCCTGTGAAACCAACTCAAGAACATATGAAAAATTGTCAATTTTGAAAAATTTGAAAACATTGTACCTAGACAATCATAATCATGTAGAGAAGCCAAGAATCAAATTAGTTTTCCAAAAAGAATTTTAAAAATAGATCAATTCCATGATTTACAAAAATTCCTCTTTTATGCCCTAAAACGAATTTTTAGAAATCGAAGCCTAAAAACTCGTTAATCAAGTAAAATCCCAGCATAAAAGCAAAACTAATTGACCCAGAGTTCTTATTTCAAAAGAAATTTGATCAAAAACCATTCACAAACGAAAAAGTTCCAATTTTTCAACTCACGTTTGTGAAAAACCATAAAAACTGTGAAAAACCGAGTTTTGATCATGAAAACTTACTTGAATCCGAAGAACTTTGAGTTTTGAAGCACCAAGAAGCAAGAAATCTAGAGAGAGAAACTCTAGAGGCTTGAAAACCAGAGATTAGGGTAAAGAAATCAAGAATCTGTATGTTTCTATATAAAACCCTAGCCGTGATCCGGATCGGCCGAGAATGTGATCCGGATCGGCTACCCGCAGGAAAAATCCTGCGTTCGGGATCCGGATCACTTGCCCGATCCGGATCGGCTACACCTTTTTCTTCAGAAAATTTAGAAAAACACAATAAAATCCAGAAAAAGTATGTAAGCACTTTACCATGTCAACTTTAAACAAATGCATCGTTTCATACAACAAGAAATAGATTATGCAAAATCTATCAAAAATATCCAAAAATGAAACGAAGATTTACGAAAGTTAAAACACTTAAAGTTGAACAACTTCAATTACATCTATCCTGATCCTATGTGTAATGTCTTTATCAAATCATCAATTTCAGTAAAGAAAATGAAGTACCAAGATCAATAGATGTTTGAAATCCCAGATAAGTTAGATAATATATCTAGACAATCTGTTGAAGGAGTGGCTCTTTGAGCATCTTTTAAAAAAAAAATCCCACCTTATACCAACCATGAAATACGACTGAGTCAAATATTTCAATATGAATTTCATCAACAATTTTTCAAACAAAAATTTGCTTTTCATTCATGGAGTATCTTTTTCTTTCATTTTCTCCATGTGGTGGTAGTTTTCACACTCCTCATTGGGATGTAACTCTTTCCACATCTTTTGAGCATTTCACATTTCATTGACTCCCCCTCAATTGGCTATCAATTATATAATATATAAGGTATTCAACCAAACCATTGATCTCGAATTCATACTCGACTAAGCAATCAAATATGATAATGACTATACCAAGAGATCATTGAGAGAGAAATTGACTTTGATCACTTAAAAGATGGTTTAATTAACGTAAATGATCATTGCAACATTGAAATATTATGACATCAAAAGCATAATAAATTTCTAAATGCATAAAAGGATGCAATTAAAGTCAATTATGATTTATGCTCAATTAGTGTGCTATGTACAAACATAGATAAAGAACAAAACAAAAACAAGAACAAAAACAAAACCTAATCTAAGCAAAGGTTTCAAAAAGAGTTTATTTCAAGGAAAGCATGCCAATTGCTTTACGCAAGTGAATAAAACGTTTTTGATCCAAAGGTTTTGTTAAGATGTCGCTAATTGATCCTCAGTTGAAATATATGACAGTTGAAGAATGTTTGATTCAACTAGCTCTCTAAGAAAATGATATCTAAGTTCAATATGTTTTGTTCTAGAGTGCAACACAGGGTTTTTTGAAATGTTAATAGCACTAGTGTTGTCACATAAAATGGTTACCGAAGATGTTGAAATTCGGAAATCGCTCAACACGCTCTTCATCCAAATCAATTGGGTTGAACAACTTCCTGCAGAAATGTACTCCGCTTCGGCAGTCGAGAGTGCTATGCAGTTCTGCTTTTTACTGTGCCATGCAACAAGGCAGTGGCCAAGATAGAAGCATGCACCACTCGTGCTTTTCCGGTCATCCACCGATCCAGCCCAATCGGCATCTGAGTATCCAACAATATCCAAAGTCGTTCCCATAGGATACCAAATTCCGAAATTGATTGTACCTTTGATATACCGGATGATCCGTTTCACCGCTTTCAGGTGAACCTCCTTCGGTGCTGATTGATATCTCGCACAAATCCCAACACTGAAGGATATATCCGGGCGACTAGCCGTGAGATATAGTAGACTTCCAATCATACTGCGGTACAGTTTCTCGTCTACATTCTCACTTTGTGATTCACTTCCAAGTCCCTTATGGCTAGTTCCCATTGGAGTCGGAAAATCCTTAGAATTTTCAAGATCAAACTTTTTGACCAACTCCAGTGCATACTTGGATTGACACAAGTGAATTCCTTCATCGTTTTGTTTAACTTGTAATCCAAGAAAATAATTCAACTCGCCCATCATGGACATCTCAAATTCGCTTTCCATGGTCTCCGCGAATTTAGAAGCATCATTATCTCTTGTTGCTCCAAAAACAATGTCATCAACATAGATTTGAGCAACTATGAAATTGTTTTGATAATGCTTCACAAAGAGAGTCCTGTCAGCTCCCCCTCGAGTGTAGCCCTTTTCCAAAAGGTGCTTTGTCAACCTTTCGTACCATGCTCGCGGTGCTTGTTTCAGACCGTAAAGAGCCTTTTTCAGTCGAAAAACATGGTTAGGTAGTTTATGATCCACAAAACCTTTCGGTTGAGCTACATAAACTTCCTCATTTAAAAATCCATTTAAAAAGGCGCTCTTAACGTCCATTTGAAATAATCTGATTTTAAAATGACAAGCGATCGCAAACAATATACGAATGGACTCGAGTCTAGCTACAGGGGCGAAAGTTTCATCAAAGTCTATACCTTCTACTTGAGAATAGCCTTGAGCAACTAACCTTGCTTTGTTCCTGATGATAGTACCTTCTTCGTTTTTCTTGTTCTTGAAGATCCATTTGGTACCTATCACATTGTGTTGCTTCGGAGGCTTCGTCAGTTCCCAGACTTTGTTTCGCTCGAATTGATGGAGCTCTTCCTGCATTGCTTTAATCCAATAATCATCTTGGAGAGCTTCATCAACATTCTTTGGTTCGATTTGAGATACATAGCATGCAAATCCGCAAACCAATTGTCTCCGTGTTCTAACTCCTTCTTGTGGATCTCCAATTATGTTCGATTCAGGGTGATCCTTGGAGATGCGTAACGTTTGAGGTAGAGGAGTAGGCGGAGGTACACGAGATGATTCCTGCACATCAGATAAGCTTGAAGAACCGTTAGATGCATCAACATTATTATCGAAAGAATTGTTAGAAGAAGATGCATTAGCAGGTGTATCATCATCAAGAGAGATATCGAGGGTAGATTTTTCAGATTCAAAATGAAAAGCTTCATCTACCTTAACATTTATCGATTCTACGATCGTCTTAGATTCTAAGTTAAAAACTCGATATGCTCTGCTGTTTGTAGAATAACCTAAGAAAATCCCTTCGTCACTTCGAGAGTCAAATTTTCCAAGATTCTCACGATCACGTAAAATAAAACACCGACTCCCAAAGATGCGAAAATATTTGATGTTAGGTTTTCTACAAAACCAAAGTTCATATGGTGTATTCAAGGTCCCCGGGCGCAAATACACGCGATTGATAACATAAACAGCAGTGTTCACCGCTTCAGCCCAAAAATAAAAAGGTAAGTTCCGGCTGTGAAGCATAACACGTGCCATTTCCTGTACGACCCTGTTTTTGCGCTCGACTACACCATTTTGTTGAGGTGTGTAAGGTGCGGAGAATTCATGTTTAATGCCATTAGAAGTGCAAAAATCAATGAATTTGGAATTTATGAATTCCCCACCTCTATCACTCCTAACTCGAGTAATCCTTTCATTCTTTTCTATCATAATACGATTGCAGATTTCGAGAAAAGAATCAAAGGTATCAGCTTTTTCTTTTAAGAAGGCTACCCAAGTATATCTAGAAAAGTCATCAACCAACAAGAAAATATACCATTTACCTCCCAGAGATGGTTGACGAGTTGGCCCCATTAAGTCCATATGCAAAAGTTCCAAAGGCCGTTTTGTACCTATGTGGTTCAAATTCTTGTGTGCAGTCCTAGACTGTTTTCCCTTTTGGCAACCGCCACACACAAGGTTTTGTTCAAAAGAAAGTTTTGGAACCCCCTTGACCACATCTTTATTTGAAATTCTAGCAAGTTCCTTAAAGTTTATGTGACCTAGCCTTTCATGCCAAAGTGTTTCATTTTTCAAAGATGCTAGGTTACATTTTTCAGAAATCTTAGAAGGAACTACATAACAATTGTTTTCTGATCTAACCCCCTTTAAAAAGAAAGCATGGTTCATGTCAGTTACAGTGCATTTATCAGATGAAAAATTAACTGAATAACCACTATCACACAGTTGACTTATGCTTATGAGGTTAGTCTTAAGGCCATGAACAAATAATACATTATCTAGAACCGGGCCATCTGGAATAGCTACCGTTCCCTTTCCAACAATTTTGGAAGACCGACCATCTCCGAAAACAACAAGTCCTCCGGAGTTTTTCTCAAATGTTTGAAAACAGTTTTTATCGCCGGTCATATGACGGGAACACCCGCTATCCAGGTACCAAGACGAACTATCATATGCATGCAAGGAAACATTGGTAGCAAGACAGGGAAAGATCTCACCTTTGCGCACCCAAACCTTTTTGAAGTGCGTCGGTAATGGTCGTGAGGTTGATTTCCTAGGTGAGGGCGTCTTGCTTGAAGAATTGCTGCTCCTTGATGATGTCGTCTTGAGCGATGTACTACCAAGGCTCTTTTCCTTCAATGAATTGAGTTGTTTTCCGAGGAATAGCCCTTTTGGTAGTCGTTGCAAGATGTGCTTGAGGTGTGCGTTTGGCTTCCGTCTTGCAATTTCTTCTTATGTGCCCTGAAATGCCACAACGAAAACATACCTTGGTTCTTGTCGATTCCGAGAAGATGTAGTAGGTTCGTTGTCGTTGCTTGTCGTGAACACCGGTGTCGGAGGAGGAGATACCGACTGGGGCACAAATACTGTACCACTCGAACTTGGAATGTCTCCAGTTTGAGTGTATCCGAGGCCGAACTTATTTCTTTGACCGAGACCAAGAAGTCTGTCCAACTTACTCCTTCCAGAAGAAAATCTCTTTAAGTCATCCTTTAGTTGGCGTATGGTCTCCGTCATTTCCAATTTTTCCTGTCGAGCCTCGCCGTTGAGCTTCAAGAAGTAATTCGCTTTGTTCACCATATCCATATAATTCTTCTCGAGTTGCTCATTGGACTCTTGAAGGGAAACATTTGTCTTAATCAGATTGTCCCTTTCCACTTCAAGATCGGTTGAGATAGAGGTTACCCTTTTTACTTCATCTTCAAGATCCTGTAATCTCTCTTTCAACCCCTTGTTTTGCTTAGCCAGTTTCTTTGAATCCCTCAAAAGCTTATGGTAGGCTAAAACAAAATCTTCACCTTCCGAATCATCTGATTCATCGTCCGTTGCAATCTTTTCAACAGTGGAGTTGGACAGTGAGTCGGATGTACTTGCCATTAAGCACATGAAGGGTGAAGGTTTGGTGGACGCGTGGAAAGCTGTCGCGTTGTCTTCTTCATCACTTGACGATGACTCATTTGACGTGGAGTTGTCATCCCAAGTAACTACTTGCATCGCTTTCTTCTTTGCCGGATTCTTGTTGGGACATTCCGTTGCAATGTGGCCGTAGCCTCGACATTTGAAACACTGAACTTGTCCCTCAGAACTTTTCTTATCCTTTGAGAAGTTCTCTTGCTTTCTTGACTTGTGATTGAAGGACCCTTGCCTTTCTTCGACTTTCCGAAGGATTGAGTTTTGCTTGAATTTCCCCTTCGAAAGTTGCGGCGAAACTTCCTTGTCAAGAGAGCGAGCTGCTTCTCAAAGTCCTCCATAGAAATGTTCTCGTCGTCGTCCGAGGAGGATGAATCCGCGTCTTCTTCTTTAGTTGATTTCAATGCGTAACCTGAAGACTTAGAAGAGGATGCCTTTCCAGAAGAATAGTTAGTAGGAAAAGTCATTTCATAAGTTTGTAAAGCACCTACTAATTCTTCTACACGCATTTCGTCCGGGTGTTTAATTGTTTCAATGGCTGCGACCTTCGGGCGAAATCGTTCAGGAAGAGTTCTTAGAATTTTTCTTACAACTTTAAATTCTGGAATCTTCTCTCCCAAGTTAGCACATGAGTTCACGATATCTTGCAATCGTGTGTAATAGTCAGTGAAGGATTCATTCTCTGCCATAGAGATAGAGTCAAACTTGCTCGTGAGCATTTGCAGTTTCTGAATCTTCACTAAGTTAGTTCCCTCATGCGTAACTTGAAGAACATCCCAGATTTCTTTCGCAGTCTCACATGCCGAGACGCGAGAGAACTCAGTTTGTGACAAAGCATTAAATAGAGCATTAATCCCTTTGCCATTGTAAGAAGATAAGTCTATCTCTTCCTTGGTCCATTTCGACCTAGGTTTTAAGGTGCGAACATCATCTAAAATTTCAGTTGGATTAGACCATCCTAATTCAATTGATTGCCACACCCTTTCGTCGATGGAAATTAAGAAAGCTTTCATCCGTACTTTCCAGTACGCATAATTAGTTCCATCAAAGAAAGGGGGTCGATTGATGTTTCCACCTTCAACCATTGTTTACAACCCTATTCCCGCTCTGATACCACTTGTTGGGTTTAGGTTAATAAGGATCTAATAGGGGAAAAAACACCTAGAGGGGGGTGAATAGGTGTAAACAATAAACACTCAAAAAATCATTGTGCGATAAAACCCAATGCGGAAAAATAAAAGAACACACAAGATTTTTACGTGGAAAAACTCCAAACCGGAGTAAAAAACCACGGGACCGATAACACGGCGAAATCCACTAGAATTAACACACGTACAAGGTGATATAACGTACTCACAGACGACTCAACCTTTTACCATACGCTCCTAGTAGATCTTCTCCGCTCGCTCCACGACGCTTCTCGAATCCACGATCCGCGCCCAACGCTGAATCCACAGCGTCCAACGTCGAGTCCACGACGTCCAACCGAATCCACGGTCTTCACCCAATGGCACGCTTCGAATCCACGAACGCACCTCGCTCCGAATCCACGAGAGCGATAACACCTTGAATCCACAAGGCCACGCGAGTCCACGCGCCGATTTTGGGTAAATCGTTGTTTGTTTGGGTGGTGATGATCCGCCGAATACTTAGATTAAAGATAGATCGGAAATACCATCTAAGTATTCATTGATTTGATTCTACTCAAAATGTGAGTATGAAAAACCTAGAATCAAATCAATCAATATAGATGAAGAACCATAGAATAGATCTATTGATTTCCGTTCTTCTCTATATGTGGATTTTTCTTTTCGGCTATCTTTTCTTAACCACCGATTTATTGCGGATGCCCTAGAAATGAAATGGAAGGGCTATTTATAGGTTAGAAACCCTAGGAAGAATATTCGGATCAAAAACAGCCTTTTCTGGAAAGTTTTCCCGACGGCGATCCGGATCAATCTGGCGATCCGGATTGCAGAAGCAAAAACCACGATTTCCAGAAAATTGCCTGTTCGGGATCCGGATCGTAGTCACCGATCCGGATCGTTCATACAGTTTTACCAAATATCATGTTCGGGATCCGGATTGCAATTCCTGATCCGGATCGAAGAAGCACACAGGTAAAACTAGTGTTCGGGATCCGGATCAGAGAGTGCTGCGATCCGGATTGAACCAGTGTATGAACAACACCTTTCGGGATCCGGATTGAAAGCCACGATCCGGATCCTGAACATGTCCCATGTCCAGTTTTTGATGAATAAGCAATTAAAACCTCTTCCAGGTGTTTCTACACTATAAGAAGTATTCGGATCATCAAAATTCTTTAGTTAAACGTACCTGATCCTTTTGAATTCTTCTTTCTTGAGATTGAGGTAGACGATCCAAAGTTTCTTCATCTTCAATCTTCAAGACTTAACACATTCACGAAATACGCCAACTCAAATTCCGTAACATTCCTTTCCCCCGTCTTTTATTGGAGTTTTTGAGGTTTTTCTGCGTCTCAGCTCGGGAGTGTTATGTTTTGGACCCCTCGCCCGTGTTTGACTCGTTCCCTTTGAGGTCTGTGAGAGTTGGGAGTTCGAGGGACGCCCGTTGCGAATTTCGGCTCGTGAGGTGAGGGAATTGCGCAATCGGGCTATGCCGTTCTGGTTGTTGCTGATGTTGTTGCTGGAGTAATCACGGGGAGTGGTTGGTGACTTGGGAGCTGGGACGGCATTGTCGAGTATCACCCCTGGTTTCTGAGACTCTTTGGGAGTTGCTTTAGTTTCGAGGACGAAACTTTCTTTTAGTGGGGAGGATGTGGTGACCCGGATCTTTGCAGGGCTTCTACAGTGTGACCAGCAGCTTCTGGAAGCCTACGTGGCATGACGGCGGTGTTCGCGCGCCAATTTGGACACAAGAGATGGACTCGGGGCTTAAAATGGATCACGTGGGTAATCGGGGGACCCCGTCGGATGTTTAGAAGAGTTTACGCGCAGATTGGATATCAGTTTTAGGCTCGGCGCGAAATTCGGATTAAAAATACCTTTTCGGGGAGCCTTCGGCAATTTTTAGAGTTGGAATTTGGCGAAACGGACATCAAATTCGGATTCAGCGCGCGAAAACGGTCAAAATAGACTACCTACTTGATATTTTTGAGCATCGGTTACTGTTCACTGCCGGAACAGTGTTTCCGGCGATCGCCGGCGGCGGCCGGCGGCGGCGGAGGGCAGCGGCGCAGGCTCGGGCAGGCGGCGGGCGGCCGCGGGCAGGCGCACAGGGCGCGGGCAGGCGCGCGGGGCGCGGTCAGGTGCGCGGTCCACGCGGCCGTCGTGCACCGGAGGATGGGACACGTGGCAGGTTCTTACTGGTCGGTGTTGTGGTCTGGGTTCGCGGAGTAAGACGGTGGTGCACGGTGGACCGGCTTAGGACACGTGGCATCTGCGTACTGGTTCGGTGCATTGAAATTACGTACACCGGGCGCAGCAGGTGAGGGTGTGACACGTGGCGCCTCCCCATTGGTCAGGGTACTGTGCGCGGCAGGCGGGGCGACGTGCGCTGGCAGGCGGGCAGGTGGCCGTACGCGCGGGTCAGCCGGGGCGACGTGCGCAGGGCAGGCGCGGTCAACGCCACGTGGCGGAGCGCGGGACGCCGGTTTTGCTGTCGCCTATTTGGGCGACACATAGCGGGCGCAGGGGCGGGTCGGACGAAGCTGGGATCCCGTCCGACCGCGCGTATTGGGCTGGGCCGCACTGTGCGCGCCCGAAAGTCGCGGGCCGGGCCGCACTGTGCGCGCCCGAAAGTTTTCGGGCGCCCGAAAAACCGGACAAATCCGTCATTTTGGCATTTGTTTTCTTCAGCCTATTTAAAGGCAGCCCGAGCCCTCTTTTCAGGCCTTTTACTCTCAGCCCTTGCAAGATCTGCCCGAGCACCCTTAAGAAGATTTGTTCCTCTCTAAGTTCTGGATCATCCTGCAGCATTTTGGGATTTTTGGGTGCACGCATCCCGAGGTTCTGGATTTTACGGCGCGACGCGACGTTGCATTTCCTGTGTTCCCCTTCGTCGCAGCAGCAGTGTTTTGGCTCCCCTGGGCTACCCCGAGATCCTTTTTCTGTGATTTTTGCGCCGACAGACTCCTAAGAGGTAGGGCTTCATCTTTCGTTTTGATCGCGCTTTCCCATTTTGAATGTTTGGCACGGATCCCGAGGCAAAACAGTGCCCCCTTTTCTGTGTGGATTTGTGAGACAGCGGCAGGGTATGTCGGCCATATCTTCGCGTACGAGCGTCAGACGGAGACGTGCTTGTACAACTTTTTTATCTACAGATCGCAAGGAACGCGCTCGTATTTTTCTTGGAATTTCCTGAGATTTGTTTCGAGGTGAAAATCACTGTTTTCTCTGTGTACAGTGTGCAGTTTTCCTTCACAGTTTGTTGTTCGGATTACCACCTTGCCGAATTTATATCTTGACTTACCGAACTCAGATTTGGGCGTGCAAGCTACCGTTGCGAAGCTATCGATGCGAGGATCGCCGTGATATTTTTCTGGGAATTTTCTGGGCACTTTCTGCAGGTGATAATTTAACAGTTTTGGGGACGGATGTTGTATGTAATTATAAGAGCTGTATTTGGGAACTTAAGTGTGTTTTGTGGACTTTGTATTGTTCCAGGAGTGTTACGGGTGTGCTGAACTTGTTGGAGCAAGGGATTAGAGTTATCTGGTATTTTCAGCTGTTGAGACTTGGACAGTTAGCACTTCAGGTGGGTGCCTTATTCTCGGAACCGGTGGACGGTTCTCTAAATTGTTATATGTTAGCATTGCATGCAGGTGTACGGTACAATAGCTGGGATTGATCAGTAAGTTTGACAATGAGGATCTTATGGAAATGGCAAGTGAATTACTCATGGTATGACAATGGTATAAATCAAATATTCATGTTGATGAATAGTGGAAGCCTACCTAAGACAAGGTTACCATATATGATTAATTATTTTGCCTTTTTAGCACATAACCTTTTATGAGGCCGGTTTATGCAATGGGATAGGATTATGTAGTTACGTGCAGGTTCTGCTCTGAGGAGCCATTATGGATTGAGGACTATGGACAGGTATGGTCATTAATAATTTTGGCATGAGGTATATTTTTTACTTATTTTGCTTTGAGGACAAAAGCATGCTTGTATGGACATATAGCTAGGCCACCTTTTACTGCTACACTTTCATGTTGGGATATGACTTAGGAGAAACCATGTTTGTTCTTCTCCTTTCTTTCTAGATACTAGATTCGCGTTGCTCGGGTTCGAGCAGGGATTTGGGATAGTGTAGCTGGGGTCCCAGTGTCGGGGACACGTTGTGCCGGATTGTGATAGGTTGTGGTTCATGGGGTATTGCGGCAGCCGCGGACATTGGGCGGTTGACCGGAGATTGTTTATGCATCAGATTGGGTATCAGGCTCCTCTAGTGGTTGGAGTTTTCCACTTATTATTTCCAGATTATTTCTGTTGGGGATCGGGTTTCCCTTTTTGTGGAGGGTTTTTCCCACTTGATCATGGTCTCGATCCAGTCCTGCTATACAGTGATACTTGATACAGTGATACTTGATACAGTGATGCGTGATACAGTGATACTTTACTCGTGTGGGTCGCTCCCCTCGAGTGCCACTCCGGAGTAGGCTTTCCACAGTGCAGAGCGTCGGGCACCATGCTGGGTTCTTGAGTTCGACAGCAGAGCAGGCAGTACCAGTGTTTACTGGTGACATCAGATTGGGTCTATTACAGATATTCACTTTATTGTTGCACTCGTGTCAGGGGGACTGAGTGGAGTCTAGCGGCTGTGTGTAGACCAGTGCTAGTGTTGTTGGGAACCGTTTGGGGTTTGACGGTGGTCCGTGGTCGTTGTGAGTTCCTTGACCATTGTGTGAGAGGTTGAGCATCTTGAGTCTATCCGTTTTGAGAGAGAGAGGGCATGGATTTGACTATAGCCTGCATGAGCCACTGCTCGATAGCGAGTTAGTCCATTTGGACGCCCTACGTAATTCCTGCCCGTCAGCGGGAGGTGGTTGTAGGTGGGCGCAGGTTTGACTGGACCCGATGTGGCAGTCCGCTCGATTGGGTCGATTGAGCACCTCGTGTGCGAGTGTCGCATATCTTTATCGTAGTTTCCCCATTTGAGCATTTAGATAGAGGCGTGGTAGCTGTAGAGTGTTTCCAGCTTCTCTTTTCAGTTTTACTGCATTGGTTATCTTTTGCCTCTAGTAGTCTTGGTGGGCAGATCGTCGGGCCTTGTGGCGATACCCACTGAGAACTCCCTTTTTGCGTAGTTCTCACGCCCATTTGGGGGGTTTTCCCCCTTTTTGTCCTTTCTCTCCTTTGTTTTGCAGAGTCTTAGCGGGTGTTGCCGTTCTGTGGTTGCTGTTCGTGGTGAGGGAGTAGCGAGCTAGATCCAGACCCATCTTTGGCGGGTAGCGGTACCCCCCTTTTGGGGAGATCTTCAGTATAGTCGGTAGATCGGTATTTATTTTCTCTTTTGAGAGATTGATGTAGTGAGGATTTGATGTATTGAGAGCTTGTACACTGATGTTTTATTTGAGATATCTCCCTGTTGAGCTATGAGTTTTGTACTCGAGGTTATTGTATGATTATCTTTTTGGGAGATGGACCTTGTAGTTTTATCTTCAGTTGTACAGTGGTTGATTTTATTTCTATAGCAGTTTTATCTTTTAGCTCTGATATCTGTTTAGCTGTAGCTCTTTTTGCAGGTAGGACGCTTCGCCTATGCTGGTTCGGCATAGGTGGCAGATCTGTTGGCGAGCCCGGGTCGCAGTTTCGACCCCGGGGCGTGACAAGAGGGGTGGGTGAATAGGTGTAATATTCAAAAACCAATCTCAGTGCAAAATAAAAACCAATGCGAAAAATAAAAATAGCACACCGAGATTTACGTGGAAACTCCAATCCATGAAAAAAACCACGGGACCAACACGCAATAACAATCCACTAAGAATTGAAGAATAACAAGGTGATTACCGACTCCACGGACTCAAACCCCTCCTTCAAATTCTTCGGATCTTGCGCTCCACCGATTGCACGTCCACTGCACACGTTCGAATCCACGAACGCCACTTGAATTCACGAGCACACGTTTCGAATCCACGAAACGCCTTCAACACACCGAATCCACGGTGCTACGTCGAATCCACGACGCAAACTCATCCAATACATAATATAGGCTTCGATGGTGATCCTTTGCTTAGATTATCATTGAAGAACCGTAGAAGGAATCTCTAAGAAAAGACTAGATCAATTCGACAAAAGGTATATCTTGGAAGAACCGTCGAATTGACCTAAAAGAGGCTAAAAAGAAGAACGATTAAAACCTAACCTCTAGGGTTGCTCTCGAGTGTTTCTGAATTGATCGGTTATTATCGAGAAACCCTAAGTATCTATTTATAACCTTTGGAAACTAATTAGAGTCAGTTTAGGAATCTTATCACGACATGGCATTGTGTACCAGTACTAAATAATGGGTTCCGGTACTCAATGGTGCAAAACACAGATTTTTCTATTGTGTTCCGGTACTCCAAACTGTGTTCCGGTACTCCAAACTGTGTTCCAGTACTCAATGAAAAATATAGAAAATCTTGTGTCGGGTTTGAGGAACTCAAAGTGTGGTTCCGGTACTCAATGTAAAAACTAATTTTTCCAAGATAAGTTTTATCCAAAACAGACCAAATACCGGAATCCAAACTTAAAATTAGTTGAGAGTTAAAAACCAAGTTCCTAAAACCATGACTAAACTGGGTTTCAATTAATTTCAGATTCCAATGATTATAAATGTACTTAAATCACCAAATCATACCTGAGTGTCAACTTGAGCTCTTGTTGAATCTTCTTCGAGGAAACACCGATACGAATCTTGGCGCGTGAAGATAAGAAGCTACGCAACCGGACGATCCCCTACGTGAAGGTGCAATGGGGTAACTATGAGGAGCGTGAGGCAACGTGGGTAATGGAGATGAAGATGAGAGAGTGTTTTTCCGATTTTTTTAGCGAGGGTTGAGGTTAAGTTTCGGGGACGAAACTTCTTTTAAGTGGTGTGTGGTATAATATCACGACTTTTCGTGTATCGTTTTACCCTCTCGCTAATAAACTACATGTTAGGAGAAAATCGAGTCATCAAGTTTTCGTAAGTTGACTATCACGCGGTGCTGGTATTTTTCTGTGATAGAGCTCGAAAAATGATGAACGGCAGTGAAATCGGATCAAAAATTCGACTTACGGATCTCCCAAAATGGGGTTTGGAAGATCGCGGTAATCATAGTGTGCATCAGAATCCGTGCAAAAGATCTGGCACGCTTTTCGAGGGAATGAGGAATTATCTCTTGCAATTAAATAATTAATATTAAATATTAAATACCCGGAGGTGGGTTTTAGTATACGTACCAAGAGGGAAAATCGGTTTTCCCCGAAAGAAAAGAAAAAATAAAACCCTAACCGGAGGAAAAAGAAAGAGAAAAGAAGAAAGCGGAGGAGTCTGATCGCCCCGATCGATGTGCCGGAGAACGGAGAACGAGACGCCACCATCTACGGGGAGCAGATCCAGATTCTCAGCGCGCGAAGGACGAGATCGGATCATCGTCCCCGATAGATCGAGGTTAGCGCTGTTATTCTTACGATTTCATCGTTATAGGGTTTGATGTTTTGGGTCTTTCGCAGTTCTTTTTGATATTATCGCCGCCGCCGCCGCGAAGCCCTAGGGCATCGCCGCCGCCACCACATCGCGTACGGCGCCGCGCGGGGCAGGCGCCCCCGCGCGGCCCCACCTTGTGCCGCGCCGCGCGGGGCAGGGACCCGCGCTGCCGCACAGCACGCAGCGCAGGCATCGCGTGGGGCAGGTGCCCGTGCGGCCGCACCTTGTGCCGCGCCGCGCGGGGCAGGGACCCGCGCTGCCGCACAGCACGCAGCGCACGAGCCGCGCGGGGCAGGCGCCCGCGCGGCCGCACCGCACGCGGCACGCACGTGCCGCGCAAGGCTGGAGCCCACGCGGGGCTAGAGCCCACGCAGCCGCCGCTTGCGCCGCGCGGGGCTGGAGCCCGCACGGCCGCGCCGCATGCATCACGCGGGGCTGGTGCCCGCACGGCCGCCGCATGCGCCGCGCGGGGCTGGAGCCCGCGCGGGGCTGGAGCCCGCGCGGCCGCGCTGCTTTCGCCGCGCAGGGCTGGTGCCTGCGCGGCCGCCGTATGCGCCGCGCGGGGCTGCAGCCAGTGCGGCCGCACCGCTTCATGCGCCGCGCGGGGCTGGAGCCCGCGCGGCCGCGGCGCTGGCGCCGCGCGGGGCTGGTGCCCGCGCGGCCACCGCATGCGCCGCGCGGGGCTGGCGCCCGCGCGGCTGCATAGCACACGGCACGCGTGCCGCGCGGGGGCCGCTTCGTCGCCGCTGTCGTCGTTGCCGCCACCGCGAGTCGTTAGTTCGTTTGTTTGTGCTTTCGGAGTCGTGTTTTCCTTATGAGAGTTGTATCTTACCTGTTATGCCCTGTTGGGGGACTTTCTTTTAGGTCCGGGTGTCGTCCGAAGGTGCGGGTCGATTTACGGAGTCCGGTCGACACGATTTGAGGTGGGTACTTTTTGGCATTTTCGGTGTATAGTCGTTCCTGTGTAATTCGTGAGAATAAAGTAGATGTTTTCTTTGGTAAACTGTCTAACCCCATTGCATGAGAATCCCGTTTTATTTCTAACTGAGGCGACTGAGGTCGCGGTGCTGTATTACATCATGCCGGCTTTCGGCATATATGCTCACTAACCACTTACACTGCACAACACGGTCTGTCCACCGCACAGGGTGTTATTTTTTCGGAAAGATGGTACGATTACCCGTGTACCCCACAACTAGGGATGATGGGGACCCCTCACGGTGAGGCGACTGCTTCTTGGGCAGTACAGCGGTTGGAGGCACCAAGGAATGACATGCGAGCATCTAGGGTAGGGGCCGAGCGTGTTTTTGACAA
>CM054934.1:22535844-22628741 GCA_029168755.2 Tillandsia fasciculata | reverse complement strand
GGTTACGGAATTTGAGTTGGCGTATTTCGTGAATGTTTAAGTCTTGAAGATTGAAGATGAAGAAACTTTGGATCATATACCTCAATCTCAAGAAAGAAGAATTCAAAAGGATCAGGTACGTTTAACTAAAGTTTGTGATGATCCGAATACTTCTTATAGTGTAGAAACACCTGGAAGAGGTTTTAATTGCATAATTCATCAAAAACTGGACATGGGACATGTTCAGGATCCGGATCATGTCGTTTCAATCCGGATCCCGAAGGGTGTTCGTTCATACACTGGTTCAATCCGGATCGCAGCATTGCTGATCCGGATCCCGAACATGAGTTTTACCTGTTTGCTTGAACGATCCGGATCATGGAATTGCAATCCGGATCCCGAACATTGTTGTTTGGTAAAACTGTATGAACGATCCGGATCGTAGGACTACGATCCGGATCCCGAACAGGCGATTTTCTGGAAACTGCCTATCTTGCGCTAAGCGATCCGGATCGTAAATCCAATCCGGATCGCCGTCGGTAAAACTTTCCAGAAAAGTTTGTTTTTGATCCGAATATTCTTCCTAGGGTTTCTAACCTATAAATAGCCCTTCCTTTTCATTTCTAGGGCAATCGGAAAAAGAGCCGTCATTTTCAAATATCATTTTATACGGCCTTAGATCCACATATAGAGAAGAACGGAAATCATTAGATTATTAATGGTTCTTCATCTATATTGATTAGTTTGATTCTAGGTTTTCATACTCATATCTTGAGTTGAATCAAACAATGAATACTTAGATGGTATTTCCGATCTATCTTGATCTAAGTATTCGGCGGATCATCACCACCCAAACAAACAACGATTTACCCCAAATCGGCGCGTGGACTCGCGTGGCCTTGTGGATTCAAGGTGTTATCGCTCTCGTGGATTCGGAGCGAGGTGCGTTCGTGGATTCGAAGCGTACCATTGGGTGAAGACCGTGGATTCGGTTCGGACGTCGTGGATTCGACGTTGGACGCTGTGGATTCAGCGTTGGGCGCAGATCGTGGATTCGAGAAGCGTCGTGGAGCGAGGAGAAGATCTACTAGGAGCGTATGGTAAAGGTTGAGTCGTCTGTGAGTACGTTATATCACCTTGTACGTGTGTTAACTCTAGTGGATTTCGCCGTGTTATCGGTCCCGTGGTTTTTTACTCCGGTTTGGAGTTTTTCCACGTAAAAATCTTGCGTGTTCTTTTATTTTTCCGCATTGGGTTTTATCGCACAATGATTTTTTGAGTGTTTATTGTTTACACCTATTCACCCCCCTCTAGGTGTTTTTTCCCCTATTTAGATCCTTATTAACCTAAACCCAACAAGTGGTATCAGAGCGGGAATAGGGTTGTAAACAATGGTTGAAGGTGGAAACATCAATCGACCCCCTTTCTTTGATGGAACAAATTATGCGTACTGGAAAGTACGGATGAAAGCTTTCTTAATTTCCATCGACGAAAGGGTGTGGCAATCAATTGAATTAGGATGGTCTAATCCAACTGAAATTTTAGATGATGTTCGCACCTTAAAACCTAGGTCGAAATGGACCAAGGAAGAGATAGACTTATCTTCTTACAATGGCAAAGGGATTAATGCTCTATTTAATGCTTTGTCACAAACTGAGTTCTCTCGCGTCTCGGCATGTGAGACTGCGAAAGAAATCTGGGATGTTCTTCAAGTTACGCATGAGGGAACTAACTTAGTGAAGATTCAGAAACTGCAAATGCTCACGAGCAAGTTTGACTCTATCTCTATGGCAGAGAATGAATCCTTCACTGACTATTACACACGATTGCAAGACATCGTGAACTCATGTGCTAACTTGGGAGAGAAGATTCCAGAATTTAAAGTTGTAAGAAAAATTCTAAGAACTCTTCCTGAACGATTTCGCCCGAAGGTTGCAGCCATTGAAACAATTAAACACCCGGACGAAATGCGTGTAGAAGAATTAGTAGGTGCTTTACAAACTTATGAAATGACTTTTCCTACTAACTATTCTTCTGGAAAGGCATCCTCTTCTAAGTCTTCAGGTTACGCATTGAAATCAACTAAAGAAGAAGACGCGGATTCATCCTCCTCGGACGACGACGAGAACATTTCTATGGAGGACTTTGAGAAGCAGCTCGCTCTCTTGACAAGGAAGTTTCGCCGCAACTTTCGAAGGGGAAATTCAAGCAAAACTCCATCCTTCGGAAAGTCGAAGAAAGGCAAGGGATTCTTCAAGTTACAAGTCAAGAAGCCAAGAGAACTTCTCAAAGGATAAGAAAAGTTCTGAGGGACAAGTTCAGTGTTTCAAATGTCGAGGCTACGGCCACATAGCAACTGAATGTCCCAACAAGAATCCGGCTAAGAAGAAAGCGATGGCAATCGTCACTTGGGATGACAACTCCACGTCAAATGAGTCATCGTCAAGTGATGAAGAAGACAACGCGACAGCTTTCCACGCGTCCACCAAATCTTCATCCTTCATGTGCTTAATGGCAAGTACATCCGATTCACTGTCCAACTCCACTGTGAAAAGATTGCAACGGACGATGATGAGTCAGATAATTCGGAAGGTGAAGATTTTGTTTTAGCCTACCACAACTTTTGAGGGATTCAAAGAAACTGGCTAAGCTAAACAAAACAAGGGGTTGAAAGAGAGATTACTGGAACTTGAAGATGAATTAAAAAGAGTAACCTCTATCTCAACCGATCTTGAAGTGGAAAGGGACAATGAGATTAAGACAAATGTTTCCCTTCAAGAGTCCAATGAGCATTTCGAGAAGAAGTTATATGTAGATATGGTGAACAAAGCGAATTACTTCTTGAAGCTCAACGGCGAGGCTCGACAGGAAAAATTGGAAATGACAGAGACCATACGCCAACTAAAGGATGACTTACAGAGATTTTCTTCTGGAAGGAGTAAGTTGGACAGACTCTTGGTCTTGGTCAAAGAAATAAGTTCGGCCTCGGATACACTCAAACTGGAGACATTCCAAGTTCGAGTGGTACAGTATTTGTGCCTCAGTCGGTATCTCCTCCTCCGACACCGGTGTTCACGACAAGCAACGACAACAAACCTACTACATCTCCTCGGAATCGACAAGAACCAAGGTATGTTTTCGTTGTGGCATTTCAGGGCACATAAGAAGAAATTGCAAGACGGAGCCAAACGCACACCTCAAGCACATCTTGCAATGACTACCAAAAGGGCTATTCCTCGAAAATCAACTCCAACAAATTGAAGGAAAAGAGCCTTGGTAGTACACCGCTCAAGACGACATCATCAAGGAGCAGCAATTCTTCAAGCAAGACGCTCTCACCTAGGAAATCAACTTCACGATCATTACCGACGCATTACCAAAAAGGTTTGGGTGCGCAAAGGTGAGATTTTCCCTGTCTTGCTACCAATGTTTCCTTGCATGCATATGATAGTTCGTCTTGGTATCTGGATAGCGGGTGTTCCCGTCATATGACCGGCGATAAAAACTGTTTTCAAACATTTGAGAAAAACTCCGGAGGACTTGTTGTTTTCGGAGATGGTCGGTCTTCCAAAATTGTTGGAAAGGGAACGGTAGCTATTCCAGATGGCCCGGTTCTAGATAATGTGTTATTTGTTCATGGCCTTAAGACTAACCTCATAAGCATAAGTCAACTGTGTGATAGTGGTTATTCAGTTAATTTTTCATCTGATAAATGCACTGTAACTGACATGAACCATGCTTTCTTTTTAAAGGGGGTTAGATCAGAAAACAATTGTTATGTAGTTCCTTCTATAAGATTTCTGAAAAATGTAACCTAGCATCTTTGAAAAATGAAACACTTTGGCATGAAAGGCTAGGTCACATAAACTTTAAGGAACTTGCTAGAATTTCAAATAAAGATGTGGTCAAGGGGGTTCCGAAACTTTCTTTTGAACAAAACCTTGTGTGTGGCGGTTGCCAAAAGGGAAAACAGTCTAGGACTGCACACAAGAATTTGAACCACATAGGTACACAACGGCCTTTGGAACTTTTGCATATGGACTTAATGGGGCCAACTCGTCAACCATCTCTGGGAGGTAAATGGTACATTTTCTTATTGGTTGATGACTTTTCTAGATATACTTGGGTAGCCTTTTTAAAAGAAAAAGCTGATACCTTTGATTCTTTTCTCGGAATCTGCAATCGTATTATGATAGAAAAGAATGATAAGATTACTCGAGTTAGGAGTGATAGAGGTGGGGAATTCATAAATTCCAAATTCATTGATTTTTGCACCTCTAACGGCATTAAACATGAATTCTCCGCACCTTACACACCTCAACAAAATGGTGTAGTCGAGCGCAAAAACAGGGTCGTACAGGAAATGGCACGTGTTATGCTTCACAGCCGGAACTTACCTTCATATTTTTGGGCTGAAGCGGTGAACACGGCTGTCTATGTTATCAATCGAGTGTATTTGCGCCCGGGGACTTGAATACACCATATGAACTTTGGTTTTGTAGAAAACCTAACATCAAATATTTTCGCATTTTGGGAGTCGGTGTTTTATTTTACGTGATCGTGAGAATCTTGGAAAATTTGACTCTCGAAGTGACGAAGGGATTTTCTTGGGTTATTCTACAAACAGCAGAGCATATCGAGTTTTTAACTTAGAATCTAAGACGATCGTAGAATCGATAAATGTTAAGGTAGATGAAGCTTTTCACTTCGAATCTGAAAAATCTACCCTCGATATCTCTCTTGATGATGATACACCTGCTAATGCATCTTCTTCTAACAATTCTTTCGATAATCATGATGCATCTAACGGTTCTTCAAGCTTATCTGATGTGCAGGAATCATCTCGTGTACCTCCGCCTACTCCTCTACCTCAAACGTTACGCATCTCCAAGGATCACCCTGAATCGAACATAATTGGAGATCCACAAGAAGGAGTTAGAACACGGAGACAATTGGTTTGCGGATTTGCATGCTATGTATCTCAAATCGAACCAAAGAATGTTGATGAAGCTCTCCAAGATGATTACTGGATTAAAGCAATGCAGGAAGAGCTCCATCAATTTGAGCGAAACAAAGTCTGGGAATTGACGAAGCCTCCGAAGCAACACAATGTGATAGGTACCAAATGGATCTTCAAGAACAAGAAAAACGAAGAAGGTACTATCATCAGGAACAAAGCAAGGTTAGTTGCTCAAGGCTATTCTCAAGTAGAAGGTATAGACTTTGATGAAACTTTCGCCCCTGTAGCTAGACTCGAGTCCATTCGTATATTGTTTGCGATTGCTTGTCATTTTAAAATCAAATTATTTCAAATGGACGTTAAGAGCGCCTTTTTAAATGGATTTTTAAATGAGGAAGTTTATGTAGCTCAACCGAAAGGTTTTGTGGATCATAAACTACCTAACCATGTTTTTCGTCTGAAAAAGGCTCTTTACGGTCTGAAACAAGCACCGCGAGCATGGTACGAAAGGTTGACAAAGCACCTTTTGGAAAAGGGCTACACTCGAGGGGGAGCTGACAGGACTCTCTTTGTGAAGCATTATCAAAACAATTTCATAGTTGCTCAAATCTATGTCGATGACATTGTTTTTGGAGCAACAAGAGATAATGATGCTTCTAAATTCGCGGAGACCATGGAAAGCGAATTTGAGATGTCCATGATGGGCGAATTGAATTATTTTCTTGGATTACAAGTTAAACAAAACGATGAAGGAATTCACTTGTGTCAATCCAAGTATGCACTGGAGTTGGTCAAAAAGTTTGATCTTGAAAATTCTAAGGATTTTCCAACTCCAATGGGAACTAGCCATAAGGGACTTGGAAGTGAATCACAATGTGAGAATGTAGACGAGAAACTGTACCGCAGTATGATTGGAAGTCTACTATATCTCACGGCTAGTCGCCCGGATATATCCTTCAGTGTTGGGATTTGTGCGAGATATCAATCAGCACCGAAGGAGGTTCACCTGAAAGCGGTGAAACGGATCATCCGGTATATCAAAGGTACAATCAATTTCGGAATTTGGTATCCTATGGGAACGACTTTGGATATTGTTGGATACTCAGATGCCGATTGGGCTGGATCAGTGGATGACCGGAAAAGCACGAGTGGTGCATGCTTCTATCTTGGCCACTGCCTTGTTGCATGGCACAGTAAAAAGCAGAACTGCATAGCACTCTCGACTGCCGAAGCGGAGTACATTTCTGCAGGAAGTTGTTCAACCCAATTGATTTGGATGAAAAGCGTGTTGAGCGATTTCCGAATTTCAACATCTTCGGTAACCATTTTATGTGACAACACTAGTGCTATTAACATTTCTAAAAACCCTGTGTTGCACTCTAGAACAAAACATATTGAACTTAGATATCATTTTCTTAGAGAGCTAGTTGAATCAAACATTCTTCAACTGTCATATATTTCAACTGAGGATCAATTAGCTGACATCTTAACAAAACCTTTGGATCAAAAACGTTTTATTCACTTGCGTAAAGCAATTGGCATGCTTTCCTTGAAATAAACTCTTTTGAAACCTTTGCTTAGATTAGGTTTTGTTTTTGTTTTTGTTTTGTTTTGTTCTTTATCTATGTTTGTACATAGCACACTAATTGAGCATAAATCATAATTGACTTTAATTGCATCCTTTTATGCATTTAGAAATTTATTATGCTTTTGATGTCATAATATTTCAATGTTGCAATGATCATTTACGTTAATTAAACCATCTTTTAAGTGATCAAAGTCAATTTCTCTCTCAATGATCTCTTGGTATAGTCATTATCATATTTGATTGCTTAGTCGAGTATGAATTCGAGATCAATGGTTTGGTTGAATACCTTATATATTAAATAATTGATAGCCAATTGAGGGGGAGTCAATGAAATGTGAAATGCTCAAAAGATGTGGAAAGAGTTACATCCCAATGAGGAGTGTGAAAACTACCACCACATGGAGAAAATGAAAGAAAAAGAAACTCCATGAATGAAAAGCAAATTTTTGTTTTGAAAATTGTTGATGAAACTCATATTGAAATACTTGACTCAGTCGTATTTCATGGTTGGTATAAGGTGGGATTTTTAGTAAAAGATGCTCAAAGAGCCACTCCTTCAACAGATTGTCTAGATATATTATCTAACTTATCTGGGATTTCAAACATCTATTGATCTTGGTACTTCATTTTCTTTACTGAAATTGATGATTTGATAAAGGCATTACACATAAGATCAGGATAGATGTAATTGAAGTTGTTCAACTTTAAGTGTTTTAACTTTCGTAAATTTTCGTTTCATTTTTGGATATTTTTGATAGATTTTGCATAATCTATTTCTTGTTGTATGAAACGATGCTATTTGTTTAAAGTTGACATGATAAAGTGCTTACATACTTTTTCTGGATTTTATGTATTTTTCTTAATTTTTCTGGAGAAAAAGGTGTAGCCGATCCGGATCGTGGCAAGTGATCCGGATCCCGAACGCAGGATCTTCCTGCGGGTAGCCGATCCGGATCACATTCACGACCGATCCGGATCGCGGCTAGGGTTCTTATAGAAACTTTCAGATTCAAGATTTCTTTACCCTAATTTCTGTTTCCAAGCTTCTAGAGTTTCTCTCTCTAGATCTCTTGCTTCCTGGTGCTTCAAAACTCAAGTTCTTCGGATTCAAGTAAGTTTTCATGATCAAAACTCGGTTTTTCACAGTTTTTAGGTTTTTTCATCAAACGTGAGTTGAAAAGATGGATTTTTTCGTTTGTGAATGGTTTTTGATCAAATTTCTTTTGAAATAAGAACTCTGGATCAATTAGTTTTGCTTTTATGCTGGGTTTTTGCATGATTAACGAGTTTTTAGGCTTCGATTTCTAAAAATTCGGTTTTAGGGCATAAAAGAGGAATTTTTGTAAAACATGAAATTGATCTATTTTTAAAATTCTTTTTGGAAAACTAATTTGATTCTTAGCTTCTCTACATGATTATGATTGTCTAGGTACAATGTTTCAAATTTTTCAAAATTGACAATTTTTCATATGTTCTTGAGTTGGTTTTCACAGGACATTCTCTTTAAAACTCAAAGCACTAGAATCAATGGCATTCTCCTGGTTGATCATCTTTCTGGTCGCAATGGTGCCTGGGGGTCATCTGTTAAAGAAGAACCAGGCGTCTCAACTGGAGACAAACCGGAAGGAGCCAATGAAGACAGCTCGGATTACAATAGTGAAGAATGGGACGAATTCTTTAAGGATGTTCAACGAAAAATTGATGAAGAAGAAAGGAAGTTCACCAAGGGAAGAGACTTATGAAATCTGCCTCCACGACCGTACAGTATACAAGAAGGAAAAGCGTTCAAAGAAATACAAGTCAGCAGAGTGGGCCTCTAACCAGAGCACGCTCACTTTCTGGATCCTTGCAAACTGGATCACCATGGACTGCTGGACCTGATGCACCATCTGCATCTAGACAGCGTCCATCTTTCCAAGAACGCAAACAACAGAGACAGAAACTTTGGAATCGATTCGTCGAGAACAACAGAGGGTCTCGGTTACACATGAAAGGATATTGAGAGAACTTCAAGAAATCTCTGCTGAACACAAGAAACTCAAGAGGAAATACTCAAATCTTAAGAGCTTGATTAAAGGATTTTTAAGCAAGCTGAGCTCTTCTAGCTCTGGCTCGTCAGACTGAAAAACAGAGTTGGACATTTTTGTTTGGGTTTTTAGATTTCAGGACATTACTTTTCTTTACTCATCTCTCAGTTTGTGCATATTCTTAGGTTAATTCTCGTTTTTGTGCATATTGTTAGAAACTTATGAACTTTTTGTTTACTCTCCTTACATATTGTAGCTCATGCTACATTTTTGGCTTTATTTGTGACAAAAAGGGGGAGAGAATGAGAGTGAGAGAGTTGAAGAGTTATAAACTCTGAACAATGAAAAACAATGACTGTGAATGAATCAAGGAATGAATCAAGGTAAGTATGAATCTCAACTCAACTTGGGTTTTCTTTTGTGATTGTGACATGCTCTATACTAACTATTTGACTAACTATTTGGGCATGTAATATGACTAACAAGTTGATGTTGGACTAACATACTTTGACATTTGGTTTTCAATTGCTTAGATGATATGTTGGTTTTAACTATGTTCTTTCACATATCTGTTTCTTTCAAATGTCATGATGAGATCAAACTCTATCTCTGTTTTGGTTTTCAATGTTTCAATTCTTGAGGTATCTAACGATTTTGTTTGTCAAGAATGTTTTCTGTGTGCAGAAGTTACAGATGTCTAAGTCTAGAGTCTGTTCTAGGAGTTTGTCTCATGTTTTTATTTTTCTGGAACTCTTTTGTAAATTTTTGTTGTATGGTGATAGCAACAAAAATATCCTTTTTGAATTTTCTTTGTGGATTTGTGTTTTGTCACGAAACCGCCAAAGGGGGAGATTGTTACGGAATTTGAGTTGGCGTATTTCGTGAATAGTTTAAGTCTTGAAGATTGAAGATGAAGAAACTTTGGATCATATACCTCAATCTCAAGAAAGAAGAATTCAAAAGGATCAGGTACGTTTAACTAAATAATTTTGATGATCCGAATACTTCTTATAGTGTAGAAACACCTGGAAGAGGTTTTAATTGCATATTCATCAAAAACTGGACATGGGACATGTTCAGGATCCGGATCATGTCGTTTCAATCCGGATCCCGAAGGGTGTTCGTTCATACACTAGTTCAATCCGGATCATGGCATTTGATGATCCGGATCCCGAACATGAGTTTTACCTGTTGGCTTGAACGATCCGGATCGTGGAATCTCAATCCGGATCCCGAACACATTGTTCTGGTAAAACTGTATGAACGATCCGGATCGTAGATTATGATCCGGATCCCGAACAGGCGGTTTTCTGGAAATTGCTCTCTACGCGTCTGCGATCCGGATCGTGACTTGCGCAATCCGGATCGCCGTCGGTAAAACTTTCCAGAAAAGTTTGTTTTTGATCCGAATATTCTTCCTAGGGTTTCTAACCTATAAATAGCCCTTCCTTTTCATTTCTAGGGCAATCCACATATCGGAAAAGAGCCGTCATTTTCAAATATCATTTTATACGGCCTTAGATCCACATATAGAGAAGAACGGAAATCATTAGATCTATTTAATGGTTCTTCATCTATATTGATTAGTTTGATTCTAGGTTTTCATACTCATATCTTGAGTTGAATCAAACTAATGAATACTTAGATGGTATTTCCGATCTACTCTTGATCTAAGTATTCGGCGGATCATCACCACCCAAACAAACAACGATTTACCCCAAAATCGGCGCGTGGACTCGCGTGGCCTTGTGGATTCAAGGTGTTATCGCTTTCGTGGATTCGGAGCGAGGTGCGTTCGTGGATTCGAAGCGTACCATTGGGTGAAGACCGTGGATTCGGTCGGACGTCGTGGACTCGACGTTGGACGCTGTGGATTCAGCGTTGGCGCGCAAATCGTGGATTCGAGAAGCGTTGTGGAGCGAGCGGAGAAGATCGACTAGGGGCGTATGGTAAAAGGTTGAGTCGTCTGTGAGTACGTTATATCACCTTGTACGTGTGTTAACTCTAGTGGATTTCACCGTGTTATCGGTCCCGTGGTTTTTTACTCCGGTTTGGAGTTTTCCACGTAAAAATCTTGTGTGTTCTTTTATTTTTCCGCATTGGGTTTTATCGCACAAAGATTTTTGAGTGTTTATTGTTTACACCTATTCACCCCCCTCTAGGTGTTTTTTTCCCCTATTAGATCCTTATTAACCTAAACCCTACACAATTGACATATAAGGGTGGAATTACAGTTACGGTTCGCCGCATTCAGTATTGGAATTACACATGTGTGTGGACCAGCATATGTTTTTACCCTAAAATATGTCGTATTTTTGGGTACTGAAGCATGTAATCTCCAAGAACATTCCTCTACTAAGCATTTGACAGTGTACGTCATTTTTGTAGATTTCAATACTTTTATTTGTACATTATGCTCAATATGCCACCGGTCTAGTGCATCCAATAAAGATGGCTTATCTTGAAAGACACGTCCAGCCCAACTCTCGTCGATGCTAGGTCGACCAGTATTGATTTGTCGAATATTAAGATCTGTATGATCTACAGCATACTGATTAATCCAATTAGTATCGGAAAGAAAACGATCCGGATGATCAATAAATTCATTTTCCTCGTCAGGATTGTCTACGTAATCATTGCTGATTTGTGGGTTGTCCACTTGAGAGTAAATTGCATTTGCAAGATTATTTAACCCTCCATCATGATTTTCATCTATATCTGGAAATGGAACATCCGGTTCGTCATCCTCACTACTATTCTGATCATCATGGATTGGTGAATCCTCATGATTAATATCACTATCACCACCCCTGTCAACATTATCACCTCCTTCCTCAACATTCGTATCAAATTCATTAATAGCAGGTGGATTCCAATGTTCATAGGAATTAGATAACCTGCAAATTTGGTAAACCTAAAATTCCAACATTGCCATTAATTTAAAACTTAACATTTAATTTATATTTGTACTTACCCCCAATCAGAAGGTTCTAGTTGTAAATGAGACATCCTTGGTTCAATACGGGAGGTCGTGCATTGTTCGCGTGATGTCTTGGCATGCGTGCGGTGTCCGCGTGAGGTCGTGGCTTGCGTGTGTCCGCGTGAGGTCGTGGCTTGCGTGTGTCCGCGTGAGGTCGTGGCTTGCGTGTGTGTGGTCGTAGGTGCCACACATGTGGTCGTTGGTGGCACACTACTAAACGAGCAAGGTACAACACTCTCAATAGGGTCATACTCACTTTCTCTGCAATATATACAATATTTAAGTCCATTTAAAGAATATGCTAAATGACAAAATTATTAGGTTGTTGTTCTAACCTTGTCATTCTGACACCACCTTCGTGTGGCATATGTTGATCACTCATTACATTGGCGGAAGGACCCAAATCAATATAATTGTGGAGCATTTGGGTGTAATAACCTTGCGGTTCAAAATTATCCGACGGTTGTAACTCTTTCTCAATGTATACCGTCACAACACCATGATGTTGACATAATCCTATCATTCCCTCCAATGATTCATCATCTAGTACTTCGTGAGCTAAAAATCTACCACCGATCGTGGGACAACCAATAGTAAATTTTAGACGAAATTGTTCGCTTGTACAATTTACTAAACGATACATTCTCGTCTCAAACCTACTATATGTACAATCAGAAGGTATCGCGATTAGCTTTTTTTGACCGCCGATATATCGTGGACCATTCCCATCGATAACTAACTGTCCATCCCAATGAACACTTATGGGCATGCGACGATTAGCCATTTCAACTACAAAACAAAATTTAACCACTTCAAAATACTACTTTTAACTTCTCACTGTGAGGGGATCTCTCACAGTGAGCGATCTCTCACTACTGTGAGGGGAAGCTCTCTCACTGTGAGAGAGTGATGTTTACTCTCTCACAGTGAGTTCATAGTGAGTTCACAGTGCTTCTAGCCCTAAATTACAGTATTGTTTACAAAATTATAAGTTGTATTCTTATCGTTTAAATTTTTTTTTTTTTGGGGGGGGGGGGGGGGGGGGGGGGGTTAATCACTGAGAGAGCTAATCTCTCTCACAGTGAGAGAGTGAAGCTCTCACAGTGAGAGATCAAGCTCTCTCACTGTGAGAGATCACTCTAATCTCTCACTGTGAGAGAGTGAAGCTCTCTCACAGTGAGAGATCAAGCTCTCTCACTGTGAGAGATCACTCTCACAGTGAGAGAGTGAAGCTCTCACAGTGAGAGATCAAGCTCTCTCACTGTGAGAGATAACTCTAATCTCTCACTGTGAGAGAGTTAAGCTCTCTCACAGTGAGAGATCAAGCTGCTGCTAAGACTATTTTGTACTAGTAATTTTTGCTATTTATTGTAGCAGTTGTAGTTGTTTAGTAAAACTTGTGCATAAATTTCAATTTTGTTGGGTTTAGGTTAATAAGGATCTAATAGGGGAAAAAACACCTAGAGGGGGGGTGAATAGGTGTAAACAATAAACACTCAAAAAATCATTGTGCGATAAAACCCAATGCGGAAAAATAAAAGAACACACAAGATTTTTACGTGGAAAACTCCAAACCGGAGTAAAAAACCACGGGACCGATAACACGGCGAAATCCACTAGAGTTAACACACGTACAAGGTGATATAACGTACTCACAGACGACTCAACCTTTTACCATACGCCCCTAGTCGATCTTCCCGCTCGCTCCACGACGCTTCTCGAATCCACGATCCGCGCCCAACGCTGAATCCACAGCGTCCAACGTCGAGTCCACGACGTCCAACCGAATCCACGGTCTTCACCCAATGGTACGCTTCGAATCCACGAACGCACCTCGCTCCGAATCCACGAAAGCGATAACACCTTGAATCCACAAGGCCACGCGAGTCCACGCGCCGATTTTGGGGTAAATCGTTGTTTGTTTGGGTGGTGATGATCCGCCGAATACTTAGATCAAGAGTAGATCGGAAATACCATCTAAGTATTCATTAGTTTGATTCAACTCAAGATGTGAGTATGAAAACCTAGAATCAAACTAATCAATATAGATGAAGAAACATAGAATCATTTCTATTGATTTCCTTTCTTCTCTATATGTGGATCTAAGGCCGTATAAAATGATACGTGAAAATGACGGCTCTATTTGGATTCACCCTAGAAAAATGACCATAGGGTTTATTTATAGGTTAGAAACCCTAGGAAGAATATTCGGATCAAAAACAAACTTTTCTGGAAAGTTTTACCGACGGCGATCCGGATTGTATAAGCCACGATCCGGATCGCAGACGCACAGAATGCAGTTTCCAGAAAATCACCTGTTCGGGATCCGGATCATAATCCACGATCCGGATCGTTCATACATTTTCACAAAACATCCCATTCGGGATCCGGATTGTACAAGCTGTGATCCGGATTGCAGCAATGTATGAACGAACACCTTTCGGGATCCGGATTGAAAGTCCACGATCCGGATCCTGAACATGTCCCATGTCCAGTTTTTGATGAATAAGCAGTTAAAACCTCTTCCAGGTGTTTCTACACTATAAGAAGTATTCGGATCATCAAAATTATTTAGTTAAACGTACCTGATCCTTTTGAATTCTTCTTTCTTGAGATTGAGGTATACGATCCGAAGTTTCTTCATCTTCAATCTTCAAGACTTAATACAATCACGAAATACGCCAACTCAAATTCCGTAACAAATTTCATAAACAACATTAGGCTCCGCATAAATTAGGTTGTAGTTCCTAAGCACCACTCACTGTGAGAGTGATCTCTCACAGTGAGAGAGCACACTGTGAGAGAGTGAGAGATCACTCTCTCACAGTGAAGCGAGATCACTGTGAGAGAGTGATCTCTCACAGTGAGAGAGAGAAAGAGAGAGAGAGAGAGAAGAGAGAGAACTCACAGTTCACAGTGAGAGAGGAGCAATGCGACGGCGACGGCGAAGGCGAAGACGACGGCGACGGCAACGGCGAAGGCGACGGCGACGGCGAAGGCGACGGCGACGGCGAAGGCGACGGCGACGGCGAACGCGACGGCGACGGCGAAGGCGACGGCGACGGCGAAGGCGACGGCGACGGCGAGGGGCAATGCGACGGCGAGATCGGCACGAGCTCTCTGCGGGATGAAGAAGATGAAGAAGATGAAGTGCCTCACACTGCTGCCCGCGCGGGGTTATGGTGGTGAAGAAGACGCTGAAGCGGTCAGCGCCTTTAACATTAAGTTAAAGACGCTGATCCGCTCAGCGCCTTTAACATTAAGTTTTGCACTAAAGGCGCTGAGCCGCTCAGCGCCTTTAGTGTTTTACACTAAAGGCGCTGAGCCACTCAGCGCCTTAAGTGCAGAACACTAAAGACGCTGACTGACTCAGCGCCTCTACAGAGAATCCAATTTTCGCTTACACTGAGGACTTAGGCATATTTCGCGGCGAAAAATAACCAAGCCCTGGAGGCGTTATGTGTATGCTGAAGACGCTGAATGAAACAGCGCCTTCAGCGTACACCATGAAGGCGCTGAAGCGGTCAGCGCCTTCACAAGAAATCCTGTGAAGGCGCTGAACCCTTCAGCGCCTTCAACACAAGGCATGAAGGCGCTGAGGGATTCAGCGCCTTCATAGGAATATTGTGAAGGCGCTGACCGCTTCAGCGCCTTCACGCTGGCTGCCCCAGGTGGCGCCGAGGTGGCAAAAGTAGGATTAGTTTTACAAATTTTTTTTTGCCAGGGTCATTTTGCAAATTTACAAATTTCAGAGGGTTATTTTTAAAAAAATCCCCAGGTGCTCGCCAGGAGCCCAATAAAATCCCTTTTGGGCTTTACATCTTACATGTCATAGATTTAATGATTAAACTGTTATTTTACAGATTAATAAAATAATTAATAAAATTTATTTTATTTTAAAATAAATAAAATATAAAATATATACTTCTTTGAAGGTTTACAAGTAACATTACTTAAAAATTTTAAAAATAATTACATATAGCTCCTATCAAAAATTAAATTACAAACATATTTTATAAAAGTTTAAGTAATCAAGTATTAGTATGCTGATTTATTTATTTATTTATTTTTATCAGTTCAGAAATAAAATGGCAAAATATAATAACAGCTAAATCTAAATATATATTGATGTATATAACAATAGGACAAAGTATGTAAGCTACTAAATCTAAACATTTGGGCAGTCCGCCCAATAATAAATAACTAGAATTGATAGTTACAGTTTAGGGTGTGTTTGGTTTCTCATTAAAGTTACCCAAAAACACTTTTTAGACTGAAAATAATTTTTCTGGCATTTTGATTTGTTGTAAAGTTTATCCTACATAAAATAAGTTCTTCGTGAAACTTACCAAGCCAACTAAAAGAATCATCTAATCTAGCTTGTTCGATTAACATTTTGTTAACTCTATAAGTTTCACGAAGAAACTTATTTGATGTAGAATAATCTGTTGTGAAAAATATATTACTCACATTAGTGTATGTCTCTAAAAATTTTCTTATCTTTTCATATATTTCCTATTGATCTTCAAAGGACACCATCTATAACATGGATCTCTATTTGCATATTCAGCTAGAACCAATTTATAATAAAAAGCTTCAAGCAATTTGTATGTTGAGTTCCATTTAGTAGAAACATCACTTATAACTCTCTTTCTGTAGAGAGATTCAACTACTTAGTAATTTCACTAAATTTCAAAAGTTGACCAGAATACTTTTTTAAATATTTTACTTACTCTCTTATGTTATAAATGATTTCATCAATCTCTTTAGGGCCATTTTAGACTGTCAAGTTCAAGACATGTGCACATCATCTAATATGAAAGAATATGCCCTTAAAGTGAAGCCTATTTCTCCTTCAGAAGTTCAATATTAAACTTCTAGTTGCTACGTCTTTACTTGAAGCATTATCTAAGATGATTGTAGACACTTTATCTTGAATCCCCCAATCTAACAAGTAATCAGAAATAGTATCGAAAATAACAAAACCAGTGTGTGGTGGCTCTACCTCACTGAAATTAATGACACACTATTGCAATTGCCACTTTGAATTTATATAGTGAGCAATAAAAACCATATACTCGATTGTTTGCTTGAACGTCCAACAATCACATGTAAGTAAAATTTTATCAACATTCTTTAGTACATTTTTCAATTTCTCCTTTTCAGTTTTGTAGAATTTTAAGCACTCATTCTTAATAGTGTTTCTAGTCATCTTTTGAAAATTATAATTCAATGCCTTACACAATATGTTGAACCATGTGTGCTCAACTATCGTAAATATATTCATGAACTATAATCATTTTTTGCTATTATTTCTCCTTTTAAAGGTGTCGTAAGATGCAATAGGGCCACCATAAATAAGTGAAAATTCTATCTTATTATCTAGAGCTTCACTTGATATAAAATTGATTAAATCTTAACCTTTAGGTTTATTTTTTAAGTAAAAACGCTCATTTATATGCCTTTTTAGTTGTGAGGTGGTGCCCGTCTTTGGTTTGGAATACTTATTTGTACAATATTAGCATTTAATCTTCTTCACTAAGACTTTATTCTCAAAAACTTCTACTTCTTCAAAACATTTCTAAACCTTAGAAACTTTTTTACGAATTTTCTTTCCATCTAGTTCAATTTCAATCTATTCGATATCATTATTATCAGTTGTTTCATATTTCTCTTGAGTATCAGGATGTGGCAAGATTGGAGAAGACATAACTAAAAAAATATATATAAAGAGAGAAAATATCACACTCCGAGGCAGTCAATTTGGTCTGTTCGGGCACACCAACAGACCCATCAATTGAGCATGATCTCTATATACCCGAAAGGAACAATAACCATCTCAATCATACAACATACCCAATGAGATACACTAATATCAAAGTAAAACTAAATTGAACAACCAACTTTAAATATAAATACAAGTGATAAAGTTGGAATAGTAAATACAAGTGATAAACTATCCAGCGGTCTTTGACTCCGTCTTTCATGAGGGTTTTGTTGCCGTGTTGATCGTCATTGAGGTTAAAAGGAAAAACAAAGGGCCATTATCTTCAGGCTGGTTTACTTTCAATTCGGTGCTCAAACCTTTCAGCTTTTACAAGTTGGTCCCTTCTCTTCGCGTATATAGCGTCCTACACTTGTGTCAAAATTTTTCCATCAAATTGAATATAAGTATGCACAATCATCAGACAACATAAGGAAGTAACTAATATGCCAACAATTGAAGGATTGGGGACTAAGCTAAAACCTCATAAAAGGTTGGGGACACTTTGTGCAATTTTCCCCAGCAAGGTCGTAGCAGAGAGTTCGTATGTGGTAGCACTACATCAAGTACGACTCAACAACAGTTCATCCAAACTTCTCTTGGACATCCTTCGGTGTTTCAATTTGAAATATAGAGATAGGTTCAAGAAAAGAATATTTTTTTATTTAACGAATTTGGCGAAAAAATAAGAAGAAGAAGAAGAAATGGACATAATATAATAATTTGCACTTACAGCATTCAATGCTTTGAAGAGTGCTTTTTTAATATTAAGGGGTTCCTTCAGCCAATGATCCGCGAAGGGCACTTGACATGAATATCATTTCAACCTTCACACACACACACACATAGAGAGAGAGGATTAGCTTTGACTTGACGATGCAGAAACCAACCAAATACAGTACGATTTCGACAGTTCTACCAGCTGCATGCTTTAATCCCACTTACTGTTGGTCCATGCCATAAATATATTTTAAGTTTTGGGACATCAGAGTTAACGTAAAAGCCAAACCGATTAAACATAAAATGATGAAAAGCAGATCGTCAGAAATAAAAAGGAAGACTTGTGTAGAATTAGTGCTTATCTTAGTTTTCTCATATTTGGTATGAATTGCATGCGCAATTGTGTGATCTTTATATCTCTCTATGTAGTGAAGGTTCTAGAAATATTTCTCATATGCCTGTAAAACATCCCTATAACTGATATTTGTTGATAAAATGCAGAATGAAAATGCTAACATATATTATTGAGTAAGCCTGTTAATATATTATATGAAAACTCGAAAGATTACACAGATGATGGTTATCTCATTATGTGATGTTATCGATACAATACTATTGTTCTATGTCTCTAGGCACAAGCGAGTAAAATTATATGGCAGAAGCAAGTGTAGACTGCTTGCAATCTTTTGATTAAATGAATATAACGCATCAAGGATATACCGGAATTTCACTCAAATAGAATTTTTAAGAAACCAACTAGTTTTCTAGTACCAAAACTAGCCGGCATCCCAAAAATCTGGTTGAAAACTAAACTAATCAAAAGGAAAGAACAAATCAGCAAATCAACATTCCATTATAAGAGGGTGAATTCCTTTCGGATAGAATTTGATAGAATCACCATTACTTAAAACAAAGACGCTTCAAAATGAACAAAAAGAAATAAACTCAAACTGAAAGAAAATGAACTAAACTTAATTAGGATTTGATGATCCTATTTCATGTCAAAAAGGTATATAGAAGTCATGTTTGCAATTAATAAACAAAAGGCCAACGAACAAAATCCACGCCCCACCCCCGATCCACAGTTTACATTTTCAGAGCTACAAAATTATTTCTAAGACTCGCTATATTGTGATCTTAACTTGAATGGATCAAGTTGGCTTATGTGGGAAGAGAAAACCTCAATTTCATAAGAAAATAACTGGGTTTTTAGTTATATAATGCAGATGCAGTTAAATTAAAATTTCACTCCTCGTTCCAGCAAACTTTTTCTTTATGATGTAGAAACCTGAAATAAGTTTCTTGTGTTCCAATATATATCTGCCACCTGTCTTTGTGAGAGGAAAAAAAAATGAAAAACAAAAATGAAAAACAAAAATCATTATAGAGAAGTTGAATCTCCTTAATAGCTAAATATTTTACCGAATACAACTCCCCCTCAATTTTTTTATTTCTCTTAAACTATTGTCTCCAAGGCAGCACAACAGATAAAATAAGCACAAAGATATTAAATTTAATTCGTTAATCATCTACTTAGATAGGCATCACATTTGATGCAACCAAAGAGATAAAGAACTAGCATATATTTTCCTCCAAAATGCATCTACCTTCGTTTATCGTACTTCATTCGCCAACTTCAAAAAACAAATATATTTAATACCATTACAATCCAGCATAATGGTGAAATGTTGTCAGTAAAACATAATTCATATTGATTGGATAATTTACTGATACGTATCTTTTCATCTTAATTCATCAAAGTGGCGTTTACACTTCATTGGTAAAGCAACTAAATATGTTAAAGTATGCTCTTGTGTATGACCATTTTATATCATGATCAAAATATGCAAGTTCATGCATTAGAACATTGAATATGTAAAGCAGTAGATAGTGTGGCGATAACAATTTAGTGTTTATATATAAAGTGAAAAACTATCGGCAAAATGTAGTAGAAAAAAGTAGAGCCAAGTGAATTATCAAACTAGCAATACCTTATAAAATTAGAAGTGTCGTCCAAGGAAAAGTCTAGTACTAAAACAGAAAACAACAATGAACAAAATCTAAGTATTAATGACTTCTACTTGCAAATTTAATCACATCAAGAGCACCGGTGTTTTAGTAGGATAAAATTCACAAAAAAAAAAAACCCAGATTTGGCCACGACAAATCTATTAACATATATGAATTCTCAATAATTTTAGCCACATTTCAACATTTTTTTCACTCTCATTCTTTACTTTTTTTACTACCAAATTTTTAATTACTCTTTCATTAATGCCATCAATGATAAGGTATGCCAAGAATTTTTTACTATCAAGTTTTTAATTTCTTATTCATCAATGTCATCAATGATAAGGATGCCAAGAGTCAAGAATAACCATAAGATTATAGTGAACTTAGTGGGTATTTAATTTAGACATTAATGGGTGTTTTTAAGTATAGCCTTAGTGGGTGAATTATGTAGATGAATCTATAAATAGTGGGGTTTATCAAGACCAAACTAACAAGAGATAGTTGTATTTTATAGTTGTTATTTTCTAAATAAGAGAGTACTTAATTTTTCTGCGGAATTTCTTCTCTTTTCTATTTTTTCTGTTTTTATACTTAGTTATAAGACGCGAAGGTCCGAGCTAGCAAACTAAGAGCAAGACTTGCCCTCTTCGAGCAGGAAGGCGGGCGCTGCACGAGTTTTTGTCGAGCGAAAAATTTAAGTCCGCAATTTTTATTTCAAATTAATTCATCATAATATTGTTTCTTTTCTCTCTTTTTTTCCTCCGCCGCGGTAGAAGAGATTGTCGTCACCTTTACTATCACCTTCGCCGGTAAATATGTCACCGAGCTTATTTCTAGCGTCAATAATAAAAAACTTTTAATGAATATAACAAATGAGATACACAAAAAATATTTAATATTTTATTATTATTAATTATTTTTATATTTTCTACCCGCTGCGAATTGCGGGCTCCTTCACCAGTAACAATTTAAGTTGTATAAATTACTTTTAAATCCAAACATAGATTTGTAAGTACAAAAGGGCTTTGTAGGAATACCCTTTGAATAGCAATCTTTACAATTGGACTTTTAGCTTTAGCAAAACCTACTCCACGGTAGTTTCCAGTAGTTAACAATGCAGTTTACTTGGTCATTTGTCCTCCCTGAAGTTGACCCCTTTAACTTCAAGATGCTAACTTAACCCCTCTAATTAACTTCAAGTTGCTAGTTAACCCCTCTAACTTCAATGTTTCAACTTCAATCCTCTACGTGCAAAATGTACAGACACCTTTCCACGTGTGATTTCACGCAAATCCATATATAAAAATATCATACCTTTTACATAAAAACTAAATTAGAATTTTGACCAAATGCCCATTTTTGCGCTTTTTCACGCAATCAACGAGCCGAATCCTACAACGAACTGCACCAAGGCTTCTGGCATTGCCCGGCCATTTAAGTATCATTTTTGTTTCATCTGAAGACATTCATTTTACGGAGAAAACCAACTCTCTTTCTCACCTCCAATTTGAATATAAATTTCAAATAAAAAAAAATCAAGTTGAATTTAAATTCCCCAAATACAAAATTACAATTATTACAGTAAGTACCTAAATGGCTTTCTTTTCAAGGTCAATTTTGGTCTCCAAACTTTTCAACTTTTTCACTTTGGTCCCAATAATTAAAATTTAAATTTTTGAATTCAAATTCTGAATTAAAATTAAAACTTTAATTTAAACTAATAATATGAAATTAGAATTTTGAATTTGAATTTAAAGCTACAATTTTGATTTAAAATTAAATTAAAATTTTGAATTGGAATTGAAATTTTGAATTTCATTTTGAAATTGAATCTAAATTTTGATTTTGATATTTAAATTTATATTCAAAATCTGAATGTGACGCCCCCGATAGTCCCACATCGGATGTGGATGGAATTGTCATTGGGTTTATAGCAGACATGGACACTAGTAATAATAACTGGGCTTAAGCATTTTGGGCTGTGGTTTGGGCCCAACGAGTTATTATTGCTAGTGGGCCGGGTCGTTTACATTTGATATCAGAGCCAATAACCAGCCGGAAGTGTGTGGCGAGTCTCGGCTGAGTCTGGGTCTAGATGACAGGGCTAGCGAGACGAGTCTCACATCGCCTGGTGATGTGTGTGTGTTTGGGCTGACGAGGACGTCAGGCCTAAACGGGGGAGTCTGTGACGCCCCCAATAGTCCCACATCGGATGTGGATGGAATTGTGATTGAGTTTTATATCCCACATCGGGGGCTTAAGCATTTTGGGCTGTAATTTGGGCCCAACGTGTTATTATTGCTAGTGGGTCGGGTCGTTACACTGAATTTAAATTTTAAATTTTAATTTATAATTTAAATTCAACATCAACGTTATATTTAAAATTTTGAAATCAAAATCAAAATCAAAATTTAAATTTAAATTTAAAATTTTGAATCGAAAATCTAAATGTGAATTTGAATTAATATTTCAACTCCAAACTTTACAACTTTTTTCACTTTGGTCCCAATAATTAAAATTTAAATTTTTGAATTCAAATTCTGAATTAAAATTAAAATTTTAATTTAAACTAATAATATGAAATTAGAATTTTGAATTTGAATTTAAAGCTACAATTTTGATTTAAAATTGAATTAACATTTTGAATTGGAATTGAAAATTTGAATTTCATTTTGAAATTGAATCTGAATTTTGATTTTGATATTTGAATTTGTATTCAAAATCCGAATTTAAAATTTAAATTTTAATTTATAATTTAAATTCAACATCAAAATTATAATTTAAAATTTGAATTCAAAATCAAAATTTAAATTTAAATTTAAAATTTTGAATCGAAAATCTAAATGTGAATTTGAATTAATATTTCAACTCAAAATCTGACTCAAAATTCAAATTTAGATTTCCGATTCAAAATTTGACTCAAAATCTGACTAAGTGCTCGAACTTTTCATTTTGTCAATTAGGCTCTCTAAACTTTATCAAATAATTCAATAAGCTCGTCTTCTTAACTGAAATTACTAAATTTTTTGAAATGCATGTGCGCATAATCTTATAAAATTTTACAATAAACTTATTTTTTTTGTTCCAATTTTAAAAATTGAAAAATAAGGTGAACTAACCTTTGATTTTTATCATTTTTTTATATGTTAGAATAGAAGAAATAAATTCCTCTATGTTTTAAAGCTGCATGATTTTACACAAGACATATTACTCAAGCGGTTATTTAATTAGTAATTTTAATTGAGAAGTGAATTTATTGAATTATTTGATAAAATTAAAGAGTTTAATTACTAAAATTGATAATTCGAAAGGCTAGTTATAAAAGAACTGAATTTTATACTACAATAAAATATATTAATACCGACGCTTTTTAGACGACGCTTTATTCTAGCGTCTTTAATATTTGTTATATACCGACACAATGATTAAGCGTCATCAATAAATAATTAATTGACGATGCTTAAAAAGAATCGTAATAATGATTAAGTGTCGTCAATAAATAATTAATTGACGACGCTTAAAAAGAATCATTAATAAATAATTAATTGACGATGTTTAAAAAATATTGTTAATAAATAAATAATTAACAACGTTTAAAAAAAATCGGCAATAAATAATTAATTGCCGACGCTTAAAAAGAGTCGGTAATAAATAATTAATCACCGATGGTTAAAAAAATCGGTGATAAATAATTAATTAAAACATCGCCAATAAATAATTAATTAATTAAATTATAACGAAGCCCACCATAATTAATCAAATCAAAAATATCGTCATTAATACTAATTAACATTATTTCAAATTTAACCATAAAAATATTTTTTAAAAAATTATTTTCTTTTTAAATTAAATGAGCGAAATACATTAAATACGAACCGTTTCACTTTAGAATCTCAAAAAAATAAAAAAATGTTTGGAGAACCCACAACTATAGTACATTTGAAATTGACCCTCAACTTAAGTTAAATATTTTATCAAATTTTATAATCTAATAAATTATTAGAATTAAATATATTCTTAATAAAAATTATTTAACTCTAAAAAAATAAATTAAAATAAAAGTTGAGGGCCCAATACATTTTTAAGAGCGGGTCTCCATACATTTTTACTTTTCCTTTTTTTTTTTTCTTTTGGATTGGGGATAAGAGAGAATGAGTTATACCAGGGATAAGTATAAAATTAGGTATAAGTGAAGTATAATGTAAAATTGTGTTTGGTTGGAAATGAGGCTTAAATCTGGTATAATAAAAAAAATGTTTGGTAGTGATTGAAGAATAAGAAGGAATAGAGAGTTGACTTGTATGTTAAATTACGATTTTACCCTTACTTTTATGTATGTATTAAATTTGATAATTAAATATTGTATTATAATTTTTTAATTATAACAAATCTTATATATAATATTTAATTAATTATATACTATATCAAATTATATTTAATTTTAATTATTCTAAAAAATTATTAATAACGATGAAAAATTAAAATATTTGCATTCTGCAAAGGTAAAATTTTAAAAATTCAATAATATTATTTTATAAATGATTACTACATACTCAAGATTTAAAATTTTATTTAAAAAAAATCTGTTGCTCAATACATTCTTAAATTAAATGGTTTTACAAAATCATTCAGTAAAACAACGAGTTTTTAATTACCAATAACGAACTCATAATAATAAATTACCATAAAACAATAACGATCTCACAATAATAATTCAAATTACATCATTCTCGGAAAATATGAGTTTTTAATTAACAGTCTAATTAACATTACATATAAACAAAATAAACTATTTAACAAGCCGACTAACATAATATTACACCAGTAAATCTAAAATTTACAAACTTATAGTCAGTTACAATAATTTATCTAACTTCTATTATTCCACAACTCATCGGTAATACATGTGTGAATGTCGTCTCCCCGCCGTGACTCTGATGTACTATAATTTGTAGTCGTCACTTCCACGTCAAACTCTGGAGGCTCTGGGTCTACTGCTTCGTTAAAATATCTATCATCTCCTTGTTGTCGTCGAATAAAATTGTGGATCACACAACATGCCATAGCAATGTAACACTGCACTCTATAAGGAAACAGTGTAGCAATAGTTAATATTTTGAATCTCTTCTTTAAAATTTCAAAGGTCTTCTCTACCACATTTCTTAGTTGGGCGTGCTGATAATTATACAAGTCCCGCGGCGAACGATGTATACGACCACGTGTGTTACTGTCATATTGACTCAGATGGTAACGCTCGCCTCTATACGGCGCCAGAAATCAATCGGTATTCGCGTAACCGGAATCGACCAGATAATATTTTCCTGTATATATAACAGAAGGGTATACAACTATAACGACCCGGCCCACTAGCAATAATTACTCGTTGGGCCCAAACCACAGCCCAAAATGCTTAAGCCCAGTTATTATTATTAGTGTCCATTTCTCATATAAACCCAATCACAATTCTGGGACTATTGGGGGCGTCACAGACTCCCCCCGTTTAGGCCTGACGTCATCGTCAGCCCAAACACACACAGTAGCCCAAGATCACCAGGCGATGTGAGACTCGTCTCGCTAGCCCGTCATCTAGACCCAGACTCAGCCGAGACTCGCCACACACTTCCGGCTGGTTATTGGCTCTGATACCAATCTAATCTGTCATGCCCCGAGTTTTAAAATCCGGTCTTTTTTTTTTTTTTTTTTTTTTTTTTTTTTTTTTTTTTTTTTATAAAATCAGAGTTCGCAAGCTGGGCGTAACAGACCGCCACACATATAGGAAATCCTCTATCCCAAGAACAGAGACTCCCCTATATATGCACGGCTAGGCTAGTAATCATCATCAGAGAGCAATAAATATCTTAACTAAACAATAATCTAATCAACAAGAATAATCTAAAATAGAACATGCTAACATCTATGGAGAAAATCCATATAAGGTAAAATCAGTGCTGGAGAACTGGAAATGAAAGTCAGCTACAACCATCGAAGATCTCAATCATCAATATCTATCAATCATGGGGATAGCTCTATAGTAACGGCCTCACGCGATCGTCCCGACATCCCTCCACACGACGGGCCTGGAAAATTGGTCACCCAGGGGGTGTGAGATACACTGTACATGTATCCCAGTGGGCACGACGAGCCAAGAAATAGCTAATCGTACCTACTGGGTACTAAAATATGCGGATAGTAAGAGTCGATGGGTAAAGCTGAAATAACAGATCATATCTACTGATAATCAATAATCCACAGATAAGCTAAGGTAGGCAGGTAATCAATCATAAGGAAACTGCAGATGACTAATGTTGAAATCAGGGTATAACGGAAATAATCAGTCATAAGAACTGCAGATCATACGTGCTGGAAATCAGGGAAATGTCTATAAGAATCATGCATAAAGGACTGCAAGTGACAATACTGGAAATCATGATATACAGTGATAATCATGCAGCAGGATGAAAGTATATCTACAGATAATAAATGCTGGAAATCAACATAAACAGAACCACAATGGTACAAGGTAAAATCATGCATCAAAAACAGAGACCCAAGTACCCAATCATGTGCCAATATTGGTCTCACATGACCTCAGGCAAAAACCACCGATCCGCACCCCATCCGCTGACATACCCTACACTCAAGGGCTCACGGGTCCTATCTCAAGACCACTTTACCGGTAAAGAACAATCTCCACGGGGAGCGACCCCGGCCATGTTCGTGAAGTACAGCAGTGCGTGGCAATCATCATGCTATGCTCAAGCTCACGGTCTAGTGACCGTGTAGTCGGCAACATGCCGAGATCCGGACAGGGAATCATCCGTATGTATCTATCGATCAGGATCAATCATGCATATCTGAATAAAGCAGTATGACAAATGACATGGAACTAGCAGGAATAATCGATCATGATATCTATATATCAGGATATGAAAGCTGACGAGCAGATATATATATATATCTATATAGTGTGTCTGAGGGATCAATGTCTATCAGGAAAATCATGCGGTATATAGATGAAATCTTCAGGACTAATCATGTAATCCGGAATACAAGAAGTATATAAACCCGAATAATAGCATATCAAACATGCACAATGCTAGGAATCAAGATGTCTGTATATGTCAATCAATCATGGATCTATCATGCATAACTGGAATATAAAAGCAAGTATCTCTGGGTATCAATGCAGTGTACTAACTGATAGCTATGAAGCATGATCAGACCACAAGTATCAACTGTTAGTTATATGCCCTATAAGCCAATCGGTGACACAACTATAGGGTTTGTATCTTTATATCTTTCATTAAATTAATAAATTGGCATTTATTCATTCATATTATTGTCAAGTATAAATATATATGAATCGTCCTTAGAATTAATGGTAAAAGAATCATATTCCTAAGATGTTAGGAATTTAAGACATGTATTCTTTTGTAATTAATTATTAAATGCTCCTGATCATAGGATTATCACGAGGGCGGTGATAAATCCGGTTAGATCAGTGTATATTGTGCTTTCCTTATGGGATGACGAGTCTTAAGTCATTAGTGTGGTGACACTAGAGCAAGTATACAGGTGAATGTTGGAGAACATTTTCACTGAGCGTGACCAATTATGAACAATCACATGGATGTCTACTCACTCGTCAGTAAATTGTTCCATGCTGTAGTGGTGTGAGTGATCCTTTGACCCGAGGCACCACGGTTATCTTACGTATGGGTTACAGTAGTTTGACTGTGTAAATACTTTATACCCTAATCATCAGTTAAAGTCAACACATGTTGGCTACAGTGGGTCATGCGTAAAGATATGTGTGTGTCAAGATGGAATCTATCACCCTCGGTAGAGAGGTAACTATCCTATACTATCTGTTCTTTAAGATATAAAAGCCCTTGGCCAAGGCAAGTGTGATTTTATGAAAAGGAGTTTTCATATATCGGGTAATGATCAGATAAGATATATAATTGAGTAATGGGGTTTGACGAGTTATCCATAACCTCGGCTCAATTAGGACAAGTGATAGAAGGATTTAATCACACGGTAACTACACCTAGAGGTTTAGTCTATTATTCATTCTACTTGGATTGCCGCGACATACTGCTAGGTGTCACTCGTGGATTGTGGGACCCACATGAGTGATTAAAGATAGTTAATCACAATCAATTGGGAGAGTCAAAAATATTTTGGTCCATCGAAAGGAGTTTCGATGGTGACACTAAAAGAGTTTAGCGTCACATCTCACAACCAGGTAGAATTGAACCTATGTGGTCACACACAATAAAGGTTGCGTGTGATTTGTGCTTAGAGAATTTATAAAGACCATTTTTGCTAAAATAACAAAGTATTTGCTAAGCTAGTTAGCAATATATATATACATACATATATATATATATATATATATATATATATATATATGTATATATATATATATATACATATGTATATGTATACGAGGAGGAAAAGAGAAAGAAATAAAACGATATAATAATTATACTATTAATGGAGAAGAAAAGGAGAAAATATGTTCTCTTTTCGTTTCCTTCTAATACACATTAAATGCAGGAGTTAACACTTATCTCATTTATAATGTATGTTTTCTTTTCTCATTTCTTCCTCTCTTCACCAACTCTTCAAGAGAAAAGTTTTTTTTTTCATTAATTGCAATGAAACCTACGCCATTATGAGAATGTTTCTCCACTACCTTTCGCCTTGTCTTTAAATAGAGACATTCCTCAATGATATGAAATCATGAGTGACATGAAGTAAAGTGTGAGAGAAAGGAAACAACTCTTAATCATTTAGAGTTCTCTTTAATCATTGGAGAGAAGTCTTCCACAATCATTGGTCTCTATATATTATAGTTAATTCTCTTGAAATTGCTAGCACAATTTGAGAATTAATTATTCTCCACATTGATACAAGAAATCACGAAAGGAGTTTCAAGATTATATTGTGTGAAGCACAGATCCCGGAGCAGCCTTGTGTGGATACACATAGAGGTCGGACAGTTGTGCGGCTCAAAGAACCAGAAGTTCAGATCCAATATCAACCGACAAATAATTTCGGTAATCAACAAAGGTTGAAATTCTAACCCTTCTTCTAATTAGATTAGAATAATAATTTTTGTGTGTCTCACGAGATGATCTTGTAACACATTTATATATATACAGTAATATCATAAATGTTATGATGTTAAGGTATATATGATTAGACCACATTTATGATGATAAAATTTATTTCCGCTGCATTAAATGCGCATGCACGCACATCCGTTTCCTTACAGTGGTATCAGAGCCACCCTCGTGCAGCCACAAAAGTTATTCCTATTGTTGATTTAGATTTAGGGTTATACGAGTTAACCCTAATGCGAATGCCTATGCAAGATTTTTGAAAATTATATTTCATACATATGATGTTTGAAATTAATTTGTGATAATAATAATTGGGACCACACATGTATATAATTGATATACTATTATTATTATTATTATTTAATCTTATGATGGTTAATTAATTAAGTTATTATGCAATTAATTGAAATGTTTTAATTGCATTTAACTTAATCAATTAACATATTAAGGTTAAATTAACATATTAATTGAAATTACATATGATGGGGCATGAGATGCTATGATCAGATTTCATCATGTGATTTGGACTAATTTTATCATCAGCTTTTAATATAAATTTATATTAGATGAAAAATATAATTGCATTGGATGCAATTTGAAAATAAGATCTGATGAGATTAGAATAATAACAAATAATATTAAGTTGTAAAGAAGAGTGTTGTGAACACTCTATCGTAGCCTTCTACCGTTGTAAGGTGTGGGCGTTTTTCTTAGGGTTGAGTAGTACGCATGGTTACATGGGCTACTTGCACGAAGAAAGCGTAACCACCTTAACAACATTTGATGTTATATGATAAAATTATTATTGTACCCGATAACTGTTAGGTGAGGGTTTAATATTAATTTTATTCATATATTGAACGGTAGGTCAAACTTAACTAGGATGTGAGGCCAATAACTATTAGGTGAGGCTTTTATGTCCTAGAGGCTCAAGAATGATTGCAATATGTTTTTGAAACATTGGGCAAGAGTTGTCCACTCATCGAATTACTAATTACCAATAACTGTTAGGTGAGGTAATTTACAAAAATCGGTGAGAGCGCAATTCCCACTAGAAACCAATTTAAGAGGTTTCTGTTTCTTCACTAAAGGAGTGTGAAAATTCATAAAAATTAGTGGGAGATACCATTTGATTAAAAGTCCATAATCAAATGGAATAATGAAAGATATATAACTAATTGAATATCTTTACCTTTTGCAGAATATGGCTGCCTCTAACCCTCTCACTAAAATTCTTGATGCCAACCGCTTGACCGGTCCTAATTTTTCTGATTGGCTACGGAACTTGAGAATTGTTCTCAACTCCGAGAAAATTGCCTATATTTTGACCACTCCTGCTCCTGAACTTCCAGCTGATGATAATGAGCAGCAGAGAGCCGCCTATGAAAAATGGGTAGATGACGATAATAGAGTCAGGTGCTACATGTTGGCATCGATGAGCAACGAGTTGCAACGCCAACATGAGCACATAGACAGTGCATCAGCCATTCTACTTCACCTACAGGAACTGTATAGTGAACAAAGCCGCTCTACTCGATATGAGATATCAAAGCGGTTATTTCGAGCAAGAATGTCTGAAGGCCAATCAGTTAATCATCATTGTTTGAAAATGATTGAAGATATTGAGGAGCTTGAGAAGCTCGGCCTACGGATGGATGCAGACTTGCAGACAGATTTAATTCTGCAATCCTTACCTGACTCACTTTCGCAGTTCGTCATGAACTTTCAAATGAATAAGATTCAGTGCACTCTCTCTGAGCTCTTGAATATGCTGGTGACAGCAGAGGGAATAATAAAAGGTAACAAGGGGACAATCTTGGCTATGGAACGGGCTTCTTCCTCCAAAAGAAAGTCTAAATGGAGAAATAAGAAACCTAGCAAGAAGCCAAAGGGTAATATCAAAAGACAAGTTTCTAAGAAGGTCATTACAGGAAAATGTTTCCACTGTAATAAAGATGGCCATTGGAAAAGGAACTGCCCTGAATACCTTGCTAGCCTAAAGAACAAGGCAAAGGACAATCTGTAGTGGCCCTAGTTCCCATGCAGTGTTTTTCCGATGGATCCACTGTTAGAACACCTAGTATTGGTGTACCTGGCCCACAGTGCATCAAGTGGGTGCTACTGATGGACCCTGTGTGCTTTTATTTACTCTACTGGCCTTCGGCTGGGTTTGCCGAAATTTTTGGAGAGATTTAGGCCAAACAGAGGTCGTAGATGGATTCAGCGCGGAAAAACGCTTGAAAACGGCTATTTATTTGCTTAATTTGGAGTCCGGATGCCCAAAAACGGACACCCGAAAGTTTTTGGTGGAAAATGGTGCATGGGAGGGGCCGTAGACCGCCGGGATGCCACGTGGCAGGCCCTGATTGGCCGGTCTGTGTCCACAGAGCAGCGCGGCGGGGTGCACAGACCAGGCGCATGGACACGTGGCACCGCCTGATTGGCGGGCCCAGGGCGCGCGGTCTACCGGGTGGAGCGCGGCGGTGCATGGACCAGGCGGGGGACACGTGGCAGTCACCGGTTGGTCGGTGCACGCGGCGCGGTCCACGGAATTGCTGGGGAAGGCGTGGACCGGGTGCAGGGGACACGTGTCATCCCCTGATTGGCGGGTGCAACGTGCGCGGTGCACCGGACGCGCGGTAGGTGCCTCGGGGCGCGTGCCCACGTGTGACCCACGTCGCGCTGCCGGCCGGGCAGCGGGTCAACCGGGCGGACACGTGGCGCCCGCTCATTGGCGGGCGCCACCGCCTTACTGTGCCCGGGGGGCGGACACGTGGCGGGCGGTGAGTGGGCCGCTTCGGTGTTCGCTGTTCGGGCGACACGTGGCAGGCTCAGAGGCGGGTCGGACGGATCGTGGATCCCGTCCGACGGCGTGTATTAGGCCGGGCCGCACTGTGCGCGCCCGAAAATCTTGGGCCGGGCCGCACTGTGCGCGCCCGGAATTTTTCGGGCGCCCGAAAGTTGGGCCCGACCCAACAGCAGCCTGATTTTTTTTGGGCCTTTTCTTTGGAGCCTATATATAGGCCACCTTGGGCTGGCATTTTCACCTTTATTTCGTGGGAACCAGCTCTTGAGCTCTTTATGAAAAATCTTTCTCTCCCTCTTACCTATCCCCTGGAGAAATTTCAGAATTTCTGGAAGCCGTGACGACTGTGTTTCCTACCTCGTAGTGCGGAGCGACGTTCTACAGTTTGAGGCCCACTACCGTCGCATTTTCTTCTGGGAGACCTGCAGAGCTACCCCGACCACATTTTTGGACGATTTCTTCGCCAGCGGTTGCACAAGAGGTATATCTACGTTTTCCGTGTTGATCATTTTTCCCAGAAATGAGCTTTTATGAGGGTTTGGGGTACATTTTTACGCCCCTTTGCTACAGTTTGGAATCTTGACAGCAGCAACTTCGCGGAATTTTATCTTCACTTCTGGATATCGGATTTCGACGATTCAAGAGCCTATCGACATCTACACTTCGCAAGGATCGTCGTGATATTTTTATTGGAATTTCTGGAAATTTATTTTCAGGTGAAATTCGCGTGTGAACAGTAACTGTGTATGCAGATTTTTGGAATGTGATTGTTATGTGTTAATTGTTTGTAATTGTGAGTTGTTGTTGTACCCAGGACTGTAAGAGCACTTTTTCTGTGCTCCTGGCTCTGTGGATCTGGGAAATTGTCGATTCCTGGACTGTTTATCTGTACCGCCTCGGACAGTTAGCGTGTTCAGGTGGGTGATTCTGCTTTCAATTTCTTTGGACTGCACTCTAATTCTGCAACTATAAATGCATGCATGATAGTATGTGAGCTAATAAATCTGTGCAAATTGTATGTTAGTAACCACAGTTGATAATTGCGAAATTTGATAATCTTTTTGGAACTCTTGCAACATATGAACCATTTAAAAAAAAAAAAAAAAAAAACTTGACTTAGCACATCTATTATGCATTGTACATCATACTCAGACGACTACAGTTAGATTTAGGCATTAGATCTCCCACTTTGCTTGTTACCCTTGTCACTCTGGACATAATAGATTTCCTCTGAGTCGTGGGTTGGGAAGTCTAGTAGCTGTGGATTGCATTGTACTCGTGTCTGGGGACCGAGTAGAGTTGGTAGCAGTCTGTAGATTATTTATCATTGAGATAGTGACATGTTGGATCTGGGATCTTTGGGAGATGATCATAGTGACAGTGTGGATTCTCTTTTAGTGAGTGAGTCAGGGATTGGATCATAGCCTGCAGGAGCCATACTTGAGATCGACAGAGATGCGCAGATATTTTGCTCGGTGGGGTCGCTACCCACGAGTGCCACTCCGGAGTTGGGCTTGCTACTTCTATCGCGGCTTGTCGATGTTGGTGTCCCTCTGGCTGAGCCAGTTTTGGCAGTCATGGACATCGTCCCTCTGGTTGAGCCAGTTTTGGCAGCTATGGACATACCTACAGCAGTAGGTAGGCGCAGGTTTGACTGGACCGTTTTGGCAGTCAGTTTGGATTGGGTGACTTGAGTCGAGTATCAGTATAGACATATTGATCTTTGGTCCTTTTCCTTGAGCATTTAGATAGAAGCATAGTAGCAGTAGATGTTTTACCTTCCAGCTATTCTATACTGCATTTCTTGTTACTTTATGCCTCTTGTAGACTTAGTGGGCAGGCCGTCGGGCTTGTTGGCGGCACCCACTGAGAACTACTGTGGGAGGTAGTTCTCACACCCGTTGTGGTGTCTTTTTCCCAGGGACTTCAGCTCCAGTTCCTGCGGTGCCCGTTGCTGATCTAGCTCCTACAGACCGAGGTAAGGGAATCGCGAGGTAGATCCTTTTCCCCCTTTCAGCAGCAGCGAGAGGTAGAGGTACCCGATGTACTTTTTGGTCGTGTCTTTTGGTTTGAGAGATTATGTAGTGAGGTATCGAGTTGTACTCTTCTGTTTTCTTTTGAGAGACTCCTGTATTTGAGTGAGGACTTTATGTATATTATTGTGAGACAGTTTTACTTCTTGTTACTGTTAGTGTTACTTTTACAGCTCTGATATCTGTTAGTTTAGATACTTACTTGCAGGTTAGACGCTACGTCTCTACGGGGCTTCCTGTAGGGGCGGCGGATCTGTTGGCGAGCCCGGGGTACTGTTCCGACCCCGGGGCGTGACACAATCCTTCTGAAGGTAAGTCCGACCTGCTCATTATTGAAACTAGTCTGTCGGTATGTTCTACTACCACTTGGATAATTGATTCTGCATGCACTTCTCACTTGTGCACCTCGATGCAGGGTTTAAAACAAAGTAGAAGGCTGAAGGAAGGAGAAATCACCCTACGAGTGGGTAATGGAGCAAAAGTTGCTGCATTAGCCGTAGGGACCTATCCTATACTATTACCGTCAGGCATAGTTTTAGAATTAAAAGATTGTCTTTATGTTCCTAATGCTAGTAGAAACTTAATTTCTGTTTCTTCATTATCAATGATTGGTTGCAAATTTGTTTTTAAAATAAATACTTGCTTAATTTATTTGAGAAACAAATTGATAGGCTATGGAACAATGATTGACAAGTTATATCACTTACATATGGATGCAAGTGTAAATACAGTTGAGCAGGAAATGAATGCCGTAGGATCTAAAAGACCTAGAGAAGAGGTAGATCGCAAGTATATGTGGCATCTTAGATTAGGTCACATCAGTGAAGATAGGATTAACAAATTGGTGAAAGATGGGCTCTTGAGCTCATTGGCTTGCGAGCCATATCCGACTTGTGAATCATGTCTTCAAGGAAAGATGACCAAATTACCCTTTATTGGGCAAGGAGAAAGTGCCACTAATATACTTGCCCTGGTGCATACTGATGTATGCGGACCATTTGATGTGCAAGTCAGGGGAGGTTATGTTTACTTCATCACCTTTACTGATGATTATTCACGGTATGGGTATGTCTACTTGATGAGACAAAAATCTGAAGCCTTTGAAAAGTTCAAAGAATTTAGACATGAAGTTGAAAAACAAACTGGAAAGTTTATAAAAATTCTTCGATCAGATCGAGGAGGAGAGTACTTAAGTACAGACTTTCTAAACTACCTCAAAGAAAATGACATTATCTCTCAATGGACTCCTCCCGGCACTCCGGAACTTAATGGAGTATCTGAACGGAGGAATCGCACTTTATTAGATATGGTGCGATCCATGATGAGTTTCACTGATTTGCCTATGTCACTTTGGGGGTATGCTCTCCTCACTGCTGCATATATTTTAAATAGAGTACCTTCCAAATCTGTTTCTACCACTCCATATGAGATTTGGTATAGTAGAAAGCCAACTCTTGGTCATCTCAAGATTTGGGGATGTCCGGCTTTTGTTAAGAAGCTGAAGACAGACAAATTGGAAGCAAGGTCGGATAAAGGTAGATTCATTGGTTATCCCAAAGAATCATTGGGATACTATTTCTATTTTCCCCAGGATCAAAATATTATTGTGAGTCGGCATGCCTCTTTTCTTGAGAAACTATTCATTCAAGAAGGAGGTAGTGGAAGGAAAATAGAGCTCAATGAGAATGTCTCTGATGAGCAACAAATCTATAATAATCGACCAAAAATCTCTACTCAATCAGAACCATTGTACATACAACCACTTCGAAAATCTAGTAGAGTTTTCCAACCTCCAGACAGATATTTAGGATTTGTCGTTGAGAAGGTAAAAGAAATGTTCTTAATGGGAGATAAAGATCATAGACATGATCCTACTAGCTATAAAGAGGCGATGTTAGACATCGACTCTGAGAGATGGAAGGAAGCTATGAAGTCTGAAATGGACTCCATGTATTCCAACAAGGTTTGGACTCTAGAGGATTTACCAGTGGGTATAGTACCCATTGGATGTAAATGGATCTTCAAGAGAAAAATTGGTTCAGATGGAAAGGTAGAGACCTATAAAGCAAGGCTTGTGGCGAAAGGTTATAGTCAACGAGAAGGTATTGATTATCAGGAGACCTTCTCGCCAGTGGCCATGTTAAAATCCATTCGAACCTTACTAGCTATAGCTGCACATTATGATTATGAAATATGGCAGATGGATGTGAAAACTGCTTTCCTTAATGGATATCTTGAGGAAGACATATATATGGAACAGCCTCAAGGTTTCACCTCTAGCAATGATAATCATAAAGTGTGCAAGCTTCAGAGATCCATATATGGATTAAAGCAAGCATCTCGGAGTTGGAACACTCGTTTTAATGATGCAATCAAATCGTTTGATTTCACCAGAAACGAGGAAGAACCATGTGTGTACAAAAAGACTAGTGGGAGTGCTGTCACATTTCTCATATTGTATGTGGATGATATACTTTTAATTGGGAATGACATTGGGATGATGTCATCGGTCAAATTGTGGCTATCTCAGAATTTCTCCATGAAAGACTTAGGCGATGCATCCTATATTTTAGGTATAAAGGTCTATAGAGACAGGTCTAGACGGTTGCTTGGCCTATCTCAAAGAATGTACATAGAGGAAGTACTGAAGAGATTCGGTATGGAAAATTCCAAAAGAGGTCTATTACCTCTCAGACATGGAATCTATCTTTCCAAGAAGATGTGTCCTAAAACACCTGAGGAAAGAGAATGTATGAATAGAATTCCATATGCTTCAGCTGTTGGGAGTCTAATGTATGCAATGCTATGTACAAGACCTGATATCGCACAAGCTGTGAGTGTCACAAGTAGATATCAATCTAACCCGGGTATTGAACACTGGGTTGCAGTTAAAAATATCCTTAAGTATTTAAGAAGAACCAAGGATATGTGCCTAGTCTTTGGAGGTGGTGAGTTAAAGCTAGAAGGCTTCACAGATTCTGATTTTATGTCAGATGTTGATGATAGAAAATCTACATCAGGGTATTTATTCATATGTAATGGAGGATCCATTATTTGGAAAAGTTCCAAACAAGCAACGACTGCCGATTCCACCATGGAGGCAGAATATATTACTGCATCTGAAGCCTCAAAGGAATGTGTTTGGATCAGAAAGTTCGTTGCAGAACTCGGTGTGATTCCAGCTATTAAGGAACCAACGCCGCTTTTCTGTGACAATAATAGCGCCATAGCATTAGCTAAGGAGCCAAGATCTCATCAGAAATCCAAGCATATTGAACGGCGATATCATATAATCAGAGATTATATTGAAAGGAATGAAATACTCATACAAAAGGTTGCTTCTGCTGACAATGTAGCAGACCCACTAACCAAAGCACTCACTCAACAAAAGCTGGAAGGCCATCTTGAGAAAATGGGTCTACGCTATATGGGTGATTGGCTTTAGTGCAAGTGGGAGATTGTTAGTTATATGCCCTATAAGCCAATCGGTGACACAACTATAGGGTTTGTATCTTTATATCTTTCATTAAATTAATAAATTGGCATTTATTCATTCATATTATTGTCAAGTATATATATATATGAATCGTCCTTAGAATTAATGGTAAAAGAATCATATTCCTAAGATGTTAGGAATTTAAGACATGTATTCTTTTGTAATTAATTATTAAATGCTCCTGATCATAGGATTATCACGTGGGCGGTGATAAATCCGGTTAGATCAGTGTATATTAATTGTGCTTTCCTTATGGGATGACGAGTCTTAAGTCATTAGTGTGGTGACACTAGAGCAAGTATACAGGTGAATGTTGGAGAACATTTTCACTGAGCGTGACCAATTATGAACAATCACATGGATGTCTACTCACTCGTCAGTAAATTGTTCCATGCTGTAGTGGTGTGAGTGATCCTTTGACCCGAGGCACCACGGTTATCTTACGTATGGGTTACAGTAGTTTGACTGTGTAAATACTTTATACCCTAATCATCAGTTAAAGTCAACACATGTTGGCTACAGTGGGTCATGCGTAAAGATATGTGTGTGTCAAGATGGAATCTATCACCCTCGGTAGAGAGGTAACTATCCTATACTATCTGTTCTTTAAGATATAAAAACCCTTGGCCAAGGCAAGTGTGATTTTATGAAAAGGAGTTTTCATATATCGGATAATGATCAGATAAGATATATAATTGAGTAATGGGGTTTGACGAGTTATCCATAACCTCGGCTCAATTAGGACAAGTGATAGAAGGATTTAATCACACGGTAACTACACCTAGAGGTTTAGTCTATTATTCATTCTACTTGGATTGCCGCGACATACTGCTAGGTGTCACTCGTGGATTGTGGGACCCACATGAGTGATTAAAGATAGTTAATCACAATCAATTGGGAGAGTCAAAAATATTTTGGTCCATCGAAAGGAGTTTCGATGGTGACACTAAAAGAGTTTAGCGTCACATCTCACAACCAGGTAGAATTGAACCTATGTGGTCACACACAATAAAGGTTGCGTGTGATTTGTGCTTAGAGAATTTATAAGACCATTTTTGCTAAAATAACAAAGTATTTGCTAAGCTAGTTAGCAATATATATATACATACATACATATATATATATATATATATATATATATATATATATATATATATATATATATATATATATATATATATATATATTATATATATATATATATATACATATGTATATGTATACGAGGAGGAAAAGAGAAAGAAATAAAACGATATAATAATTATACTATTAATGGAGAAGAAAAGGAGAAAATATGTTCTCTTTTCGTTTCCTTCTAATACACATTAATGCAGGAGTTAACACTTATCTCATTTATAATGTATGTTTTCTTTTCTCATTTCTTCCTCTCTTCACCAACTCTTCAAGAGAAAAGTTTTTTTTTTCATTAATTGGAGAGAAGTCTTTAAATAGAGACATTAATTGGAAACCAACGCCATTATGAGAATGTTTCTCCACTACCTTTCGCCTTGTCTTTAAATAGAGACATTCCTCAATGATATGAAATCATGAGTGACATGAAGTAAAGTGTGAGAGAAAGGAAACAACTCTTAATCATTTAGAGTTCTCTTTAATCATTGGAGAGAAGTCTTCACAATCATTGGTCTCTATATATTATAGTTAATTCTCTTGAAATTGCTAGCACAATTTGAGAATTAATTATTCTCCACATTGATACAAGAAATCACGAAAGGAGTTTCGAGATTATATTGTGTGAAGCACAGATCCCGGAGCAGCCTTGTGTGGATACACATAGAGGTCGGACAGTTGTGCGGCTCAAAGAACCAGAAGTTCAGATCCAATATCAACCGACAAATAATTTCGGTAATCAACAAAGGTTGAAATTCTAACCCTTCTTCTAATTAGATTAGAATAATAATTTTTGTGTGTCTCACGAGATGATCTTGTAACACATTTATATATATACAGTAATATCATAAATGTTATGATGTTAAGGTATATATGATTAGACCACATTTATGATCATAAAATTTATTTCCGCTGCATTAAATGCGCATGCACGCACATCCGTTTCCTTACATCAGCTGTACTGAATAATGACAAGTAACAGGAAATGTCATAATCTATGAGTAGGTATACCCAGTCAAGGCTAAGTCAAAAAAGGTGTCCGACTAGACTAAAGCAACCAGAGGGCCGAAAAGCTAAAGCCCGGACCGAAGATAACCCACCTGAGTGTAGGCAGATCCTCGAACTCCCGCACAGCTACTGGGAGGCTGGTGCTGAACAACTGGGCCCTGAATAAGAAGATATGGTCAGTAATAGACTCGCACAACCCATCCCGACGACACAACAGTAACGCGACGCTAATATGGAGCAATATCGCGATTTATTGAATAAAATCCGATTCCCGATCAACGAGGGTCCACGGGACCCAAACAAAATGCTCAGTAAGTGTAAGAACACTGTCTAAAGGTGGTCATCGTGTCCAATTTGCATTTTGGTCCATAATGATTTCTAAATTGCATGATTACACTATTTTACAGCTTGTTTCAGCTCGTTCTTGCGATCCGAGAGTCCAACAACGACGCTGTAAGTTTCAGCGTGTTCGGTTCGACGGGACGGAGCCCGTGCTCACACAATTGGGCTGGCACAGGGCCCGAGGGCAAAGTTGGCCCATAACTTATTTAGGGTTCATTTATCAATTATGTCACACTTAATATTTATTTGATCAAGCTGGAATTAAGCATGAGCATCATGCTCAGGAGGGACAGAGGAGTGGTGTGCTCACCTTGTGCGCGTCGGAGGCCGACCGGAGAGCTTGCCGGAGCAAGGTGGTGCACCAAACAAGGTAGTCCAAGGCTCGGGTTGGGTGTTCTTGGAGCAAACCAGGCTCAGTCCTGTTACAGAGGGGAGCACCAGTTAAATGAGGGTCCCGGATGGTGACTGGTGCAAGCTGGGTTGAGCTCCGGTGGCCGGAGGCGGCGGCGGCCGGGGATAAGCCCGAGCTTGCCATCTCGGGTGCAAATCTTGAGGCCATGAAACAGGGGTCTTTTTGACCCAAACAAATTGCTGGGAGTCATAAATGGGACAATTAGGTCTTACCTGGGCAGTTGGCCGGAGGCCGGAGTGCCGGGGATGGCCGGAGTCCGAACTTGGAGTCACGTCGGGTGCAACGCTGGATATCAAAATCCCGACGTTAGGGATGCCATGCAAGGCCACGATCGTTCTTAAAACGATAAAACAAGCTTACCTGCACCGTTTCGCGGCGTCCGGAGGCGACGGCGAGGCGCGGTGGCGGAGCTCGGTAAAGCTTCAATAGCCGTTAATGGCGGATTCCGGCGGGGTGGCTCCGGGCCGGTGCGACTTGGACCAGAGGCTCTGTCCCAACTCCGCGGAGCTCGGTGCAGTGGTAGCCGGCGTCGGGAGGCCGCGGCGGCGCCGGACGGCGACGATCGGCCCAAGTGTCAAAATCTCGGTTTCTAGGGCAGGCTCGCGCGGGCCCGACCTCCAACCGATGGCCCTCCGATTTTGTGGAGGTGCTACAGTCGACGAGAGAACCGATCCCAACGGTGTTGATCTTAATCTTGACGGTCGGATGATGGCGGCGCACGCGATCGGCCAAGAAAACAATAATTCCGGTGGGGTTGGCTCCCGCCGGCGATCGGGACGGCGGCCGCGGCTCGGCCTGCACCCGAAGGGTCTCCCCGATGTCAGAATCCCTTTGGTAGGGTCCAAGTGCCAAAACGAAAAGAGAAGTTCCAAGAACCTACCTTGCCAGAGTTTAGCAAGATGATGACGTCTCCCGCGGCGGCGCACAGCGGCAGCAGACCACGGGTTCACCTCAGCTCGGCTTCTGCGTCACGGGGGGAGTCCTTGGTTGCAGCTGGGGCCTCCCTGGGTCTCTGGGAGCTGGCCTCTATCTTGCAACCGAGGAGGAGAGGAAAGGCTTCACCTTCTTCTCCGGCAACGTGGAGGCGGCGGCCGGTGCGGGGAGGTCCGGGGAGTGCGGCAGAGAGGGTGCGTGCAGTTTGAGCTGCGGCTAGGGCTGAGGCTCGGGGGGTTTTAAAGGGGGATCTCGGGTTTTGAAATTCAAAGTTTTGAATAGTGCATGTATTGCATAATTGCAGTTTGGTCCTCCCACACTTGGCATTTTAGGTTTAGGTCCTTCACAGTAGCTTCTAATCACATCAAGGTCCCTCACCACAAAGGTGGCACGCTAATCGAGGCATGAACTATAGGGATTATTATGCAAAAAGCCATATTTTCACCGTATTTCACGCTTTTCGAGGTATTCTGGTCGTCAGATCGAGAAACGGACTTCACCACGATGTCCGGCTCGACGAATCCTATCAAGTAGCAATTTTCATTTTTCCAGAAAACGCCCGGATAAATTCTCGGTCCATAAAATACTGCTCCAAATATAGTTGTCGCGCTTTTCGAGACTCTAGGCTCGTCAAACGGAAATTCCGTCAGCGCCATTGCGTCCAGAACGACGAAACCGTTCAAATCGACTATTTGAAGTGCTATGATCGGTTTCCGGATGGCGAATTGGCCAAAGTTGGCACTTAGGGGTTTCGAAAATAGGGTTTACTATTCATCTACTGTTCCAAAGCACTATTCACTTAAGGCGCGGGTCCCGCCCGCTTCATCGTTGATTTCTGGAAGATCCGACCGTCGGATCTGAACATGCTTAATATCACTTTCGATCAGTTCGACGAGACGGTCGCACTGGTGATCTAGGATTTTCGAGATTCGGCTCGGATTGAAAGGCGATATTTCTGCCTCGTTAACTGTGCAATTTACATTGCAGAAAAGGGGCACTTAGGCTATCCTTGCCATTTATGATCCAAAAATTCAATTGACCTTTATTCATCTTCTTTTTATTTATTTACAAAATTTGAATTCTTACATCTCTTCCACCAAAAAGGAAGTTTCGTCCCTGAAACTTAATACAACTAAGAACCAAATAAATGGGGATAACGCTCCATCATGGTTGATTCACGTTCCCACGTGGCTTCACGCTCTTCATGGTTCTCCCATTGTACTTTGACGTAGGGGATCGATCTACTCCTCAGCTTCTTTTCATCTCGAGCCAGGATCTTCAGTGGTACTTCGTCATAGCTCAGATCCTCGCGAAGCTGGACAGCGGTGGGACTGATGATGTGCGAAGGATCCCTGATATACTTCCGCAGCATGGAAACGTGGAAGACGTTATGCACCCGGGCGAGGCTAGGAGGAAGAGCCAGTCGATATGCTACAGGGCCAATGCGCTCCAATAACTCGAAAGGACCGACAAAACGCGGACTGAGCTTGTTGCGAATCCCAAATCGCTTGATTCCTCGAGTTGGCGACACCTTCAGCAGGACATGGTCACCAACCTGGAACTCCAAGTCTCGTCGTCGTTGGTCCGCATAACTCTTCTGCCTGCTTTGCGCGGTTAGCAACTGCTGTCTTGCTACCCGCACTCTGGCCTCTGCATCCTCCAGTAGCTCTAGCCTGATAACACGGCGCTCACCGACGTCATCCCAGCAGATGGGGGAACGACATCGGCGCCCGTACAGTGCCTCATACGGTGCCATACCGATACTCGCCTGATAGCTGTTGTTGTAGGCGAACTCCACCAAGGGAAGATACCGGTACCAACCGTCTCCGTACTCAAGTACACAGGATCTCAGCATATCCTCCAGTATCTGAATGACTCACTCAGACTGCCCGTCACTTTGGGGGTGGAAAGCAGTACTGAATTTCAGCTTCGTGCCCATAACTTCCTGTACATTCCTCCAGAACTGAGACACAAAGCGAGTGTCCCTATCAGAAACAATCGATGCTGGAGTGCCATGAAGTCGCACGATCTCATCAATATAGAGCTGGGCGAGTCTATCACGGGTCCATGTCGTGTGGATCGGCAGAAAGTGGGTCGACTTGGTGAGTCGATCCACAATAACCCATATAGCATCGTGGCCTCACTGGGATCGAGGCAGACCGGTAACGAAGTCCATCGTGATCCGCTCCCACTTCCAAACTGGTACAGGAAGCGGTTGCAGTTTTCCCGCCGGTCTCTGGTGTTCCGCCTTCACCTGCTGGCAAACTAGGCACTGCGCCACATGGTTCGCCACATCAGCCTTCATCCCAGGCCACCAGTAATGCTGCTTTAGATCTCGATACATTTTTTTTTTCCCGCCAGGATGTACCGTATATAAAGACCGATGAGCCTCAGTAAGGATATCCTTCTTCAAGTCACTGTCATCAGGAACACACCAACTGTGATGATCCGGACTCCCGCAGAACTGCGCAACCTTAATTAGTGACTGTAGGAAGTTTTTACAGAGCAACGAAGCCTGTAGAATCGAAATTGGGTATTTAAAATTGACTCTGCGCGAAAATCGGAGCAAATGGGATCTTCCGGGAGCTTTTTGCAAAATTTCGGATGAGAATTTGGCGAAACGGACGTCGGATTTGGACTCAGCGCGCGAAAACGGTTAAATTGGTATATTCGCTTTATTTTTTTCGGCACTGGGTACTGTTCACCGGAACAGTAACCGCCGGCCGGAATTACTGTTCCGGCCGGCGGCGGCCGCCGGCGAGCGGCGGCGGGCGGCGGCGCACGGCGGCGGGCAGCGGCGCAGCGGCGGCGCAGCAGCGGAGCGCGGCGCGGGCAGGCGCGGGCAGCGCGGGCAGGCGCGGGCAGCGCGGGCAGGGGGCGCTGGTGCGCGGTCCACAGCCTGGCGTGCACCGGGTGCACCGACTTTCCCCCGTGCCACGTGGCAGCTCCTGATTGGCTGGCCGGCTTCTAGAAGCTTCTGGATGGTGACACGTGGCGGCACCCCGTTGGCCGACAGGATCCGGAAGACCCGGAGCGCGGACCGGCCATGTGCACCACGTGGGACACGTGGCGAATTTTTATTGGTCCTTGCACAGGCTGTTTCCTGTTTTGTGGACACGTGGCGCGCGCTGGTTGGCCAGTTTTGGTGTTTCCTGTTCGGATCAGATCCCGTGTGGGAATATTCCCTTTTGGCCCATTATATAAGAGGTTCCACCCCCTCTCATTTCCACCTTGGATTCCGAGCCTTAGAGAGAGAATCAGAGAAAGTGCCAAATATGAAAGTTGTTCCTCTCTCTCTCTTCTTTCTCTCTCTAGAATCTCAGGAATTTAGGAGTTACAGATAGTGAGATATCTGCGACGCGGCGCACTGCGACGATTTTCTTTTTAGGCCCATTTCCCGTCGCAGTTCCGTCGAAAATTCACTGCGGGCTAACCGGGTGGAATTTTTGGACGATTTTTGCGGCAGCGCGACCGTAAGAGGTAGGGCTTCGATTTCCGTGTTGATCATTTTGCTCCGTTTCGTACTTTTGGCACAGTTTTTAGGTCCTCTTTGACCCCCCTTTTTTGCTGTGGTAATTTTTGGACAGCACCGACTTCTCCGATTTTTATCTTGACGTAGGAGCGTCAGATCGAGGCGTTTTAAGAGTCGATTTTGATCTACTCTTCGCGAGGAACGCAACCGTGATTTTTCTGGGATTTTAGGAGCTCATTTTAGAGGTGAAAAATTCCTCTTTTCCCGTGCTGTTTGAAAAACAGCAAATATTGTGCTTTTTGGGATTTGTATTTATACCGGGAGCGTTGATTTGCAGGATTTGAGGACTGTGGACAACCAGGAGACTACCTGGGGTGTTGTTTGAGCTGCTCGAGGTGGGCGGTTGTTGCTTACCTCATTTTTGACAAGCTCACTGGGATTACTAGAAATCCCCTAAAATATGACAATTAATGAGAACCATTGGGACAAACTAACAGGACTACTAACAGGACTACTAACAGGACCACTAACAGGACAATTGATGAGAACTATTGGGACAAACTAATATGACAATTGATGAGAACTATTGGGACAAACTAATATGACAATTGATGAGAATCATTGGGACAAACTAATATGACAATTGGGACGAACTAACGTGACAATTGATGGGACGAACTCTCCTAAAAATTAATATAACCCCACAGATGATATGATGACTTATATTGGGACACTGTGATTGAGACAAAGGCTATAATCTCGCATGCAAATGACTTTTATTCAGTAAATCAATCTTTTTAAATCTTTGACCTTATTTTACAGCTTGCATGCATGACTGGACATCTAGTAAGGCCACTATTTATTGCTACACTATCATATTGGGATTTGAACATGTTTCATTGTTGTCCTTTGCATCCAGATGCTTGTTGCTCAGGTATGAGCAGGGGTTTGGGATAGTGTAGTCGAGATTGCATTAGATTGTGGATTTGTGGGGTATTGCGGTGACCGCGGACAGTAGGCGGTCGACCAGATGTTTATCCTTGCATCAGATTGGGGTTGAGTCTGGTTTATTTTTGCATCAGCTGGGGATTGGGTTTTCTTTAGTGGATGGAGTTTTCCCACTTTGATCATAGTCATGATCCAGTCCTGCTATATTGTGATACTTGTGAGACATGTGCTACAGAGATACTTGTGATACTGATGACAGAGATACTTTACTCGTGTGGGTCGCTCCCCTCGAGTGCCACTCCGGAGGTGAGCATTTTCGGACCGAGCCTTGTGTGCTGGTCCCTTGGGATTTCGAGCCTTGTGTGCTGGTCCCCTACTGAGTTCTTGAGTTCGACAGCAGAGCAGGCAATACCAGTTTTACTGGTAGCACAAGATTGGGTTATTTGATCAGATACTGTTTCCTGATGCATTTATACAGTCATTTCTGTTAGTATTGCATTTAGAGGCATAGTAGTGGTAGTTTCCCTTATTCAGTACCTTATTTACCTTACCACTTCATCTTTTCCCTTTGCCTCTAGTAGTCCTAGTGGGTGCGTCAGAGTTGAGGTTTTACCCACTAGGGGAGGCTACTGGTTTATCTGGTAGTTCTCACCCCCATTGTTATTTTTCTGTTCCTTTCTTCTCCTTTATTTTGCAGAGTCGTCTGCGGGAGCTGCTAGGCCATCGGCAGCTGATCGAGGTAAGGGGATCGCTGAATAGATAGATCTCCTGTGAGACTGAGAGCTGTTAGATAGATGCTGTACCCTTTACTCAGACTGTGGTATTCTCTTTTATTTTGGGACTGGCTTTCGCCAGCTGGTTGTACTATTTTGGTGAGCTGGGAGATTATTGTATATATATTACAGCTTATTGTAGTTCCAGTCTGAGATACTATGTGGTTCTTCTATTTCAGCTCTGTATTATGCTCTTTTATTGCACATTTAATATCTGAGCAGGTTACCAGCGCTTCGTGTACGCGGGAAATCCGTGTGCACGGCGGATCTGTAGACGAGCCCGGGTTCCGGGGCGTGACAGATTAAGTTGGTATCAGAGCTTAGGGATAGGTCAGTTGGGACGTAGGAAACCCTAAGCTTTTGGCAGACCCTAGGATAATAGGGCGTGAGAGACGTAACATTTTGCGAAAGTCGTTAATTATTTGTTTGACTCTTCCAAGTAAGTGAAGAGAGACCGACATACCCAATTTCTGGTGAACAGTTATGTTGGCTGCAGACAACATAAAGTCACAGAAATAGGGGAATGTCTTTGACTTTCGCTAGATTGGGTCGTGTGGGGTTTTGTTTTCCTGATTTGTGGCTTCTGGTGACAGTATGTCGCCCCTTCGTCGTATTTCCGCCGGGGGTATTCCCACCCCCTCTGAGGAGCCCGAGCAGGCAGTATCTGCCGAACTGGGAGAACTGCGGGCCTTGGTGACCCAGTTGGTGGCGAGGAGCTTTCAACAGGACCAGCGTTTGGAGCAGCTGTTAGCACAGAGGAGTGATCCGGCAGTCGGGGAGAGGACCAGGGCTTCTAAGCAGCATTTAGAGAGAAAACGCCCAGCACCGGATGCTAATGGACAGACCAGTTCTCGGAAACGGAGGCAGCAGGCGAGACAGCTCCAGGCTACGGTCAGGTGCATTTTCTGCCGAGGACAGCATAATTCTGATACTTGTAATTTGAGGTTCGGCCGTTGTTATCGGTGTGGACAGTCTGGCCACGTCCGAGCTACTTGCCCTTATGTGCCATCGACGGCTCCTCCTTCAGCATCTGCCCCTTATTCATCTCAGCAGCAGTCACGGCAGCTGCGAGTTCCTGGCAGATGTATCTTTTGTGGAGATCATCATTTTCCTAGTACTTGTGATCAACGTTGGGGACGCTGTTACCTGTGTGGACAGCCTGGGCACCTGCGAGTTACGTGCCCTTCGAGGATAACTGTGGTACCTACTTCGGCGTTCGTTCCTACCACTTCCCAGCCACGACCGGGAGCTTCACCGACCGACCTTCAAGAAGATCAAGTTTCATTCCCCCACCCTTCTGGAGAGAGACAGCCGTTGTCGAGCAGTCGGGACGACTTAGCACTGGCGGAGGATTCTACTGTAGCTGACCGAGAGAAAGCAGGTATGATTTACTTTCTGGCATAGGGACTCGTACCTCGTTTTATAGGGGTATCTCTTTTATTTGTAGAGAACGAGCATTATTGCATGGGTTAGGGATAGGACTATCACCTTGTGCACGGAAGGTGTAGATTCTCGATTGCACTCTGCACATGGAGAGGTACTGTTAGTCCCGCCGATTTAGATCGAGTCCCGAATTATGCCAGCGGACCTGTTGGTCTTATGACAACTGGAGGACTTTGATATGGTCTAGGGATGGACTGGCTGGCTCGGTGTTTTGTGACTTTTGATTGTGCCGCAAGGACCGTCACTTTTCGAGAGCCAGGCCAGGAGATGTTAGTATACCGGGGATGTCAGAGCGCTTTCTTTGCCCCTATAGTTTCGACTTCCCAAGAGGATCCTTTAAGGTTGTGTAGCCTTTTAGCTAGTGTTGAGGGGCCTACGGCGGCGCCGGGACTCGGGGATATCCCTATTGTCCGCGAGTTTCCGGATGTTTTCCACCTGAGCTGACTAGCATGCCGCCAGATAGGGAGATTGAGTTCGTGATTGACGTAGTTCCAGGAACTGCGCCAATCTCAAAGGCTCCTTACCGGATGGCACCGGCTGAACTGCGAGAGCTTAAGGCGCAACTCCAGGATTTAATGGACAAGGGCTTTATTAGGCCAAGTGTGTCGCCTTGGGGAGCACCGGTGCTATTCGTGAAGATGAAGGATGGGTCACTTCGACTTTGTGTGGACTATAGAGAATTGAATAAAGTGACCATCAAGAACAAGTACCCTTTGCCGCGCATTGATGATCTTTTTGATCAGCTGCAAGGGTCTTGTGTCTTTTCTAAGATAGATCTACAGTCCGGTTACCACCAGTTGAAGGTGAAGGCCGAGGATATTCCGAAAACGGCATTTAGGTCACGGTACGGGCATTATGAGTTTACAGTTATGCCTTTTGGGCTAACTAATGCCCCTGCCGCATTCATGGATTTGATGAACCGGATCTTCCGACCATACTTAGACCGATTCGTGGTAGTTTCATTGATGATATCTTGGTCTACTCCCGAAGTGATGCGGAGCATGAGGAGCACTTGAGGGTGGTGCTGCAACTTCTGCGAGAGAAGAAGTTGTTTGCCAAACTGACAAAGTGCGAGTTTTGGCTTCGGGAGGTAGTCTTCTTGGGCCATGTGATTTCGCCGCAGGTGTGGCGATAGACCCAGCAAAGATTGAGGCGGTTCGGGATTGGCCCCGACCGACGACGGTTTCTGAGGTGCGTAGTTTGATGGGCATAGCTGGGTATTACCGTCGGTTTGTGGAAGGCTTTGCGAAGCTCTCCACACCCCTCACTCGCTTGACGCGTAAGGGAGTAAAGTGAGGACTGTCAAGGGAGCTTTGAGGAGCTGAAGAATAGACTGATGACCGCTCCTATCCTTTCCCTCCCTGTTATGGGGAAAGGATATGTGATCTACAGCGACGCATCACACAGCGGACTTGGTTGTGTGTTGATGCAAGAAGGGAGGGTAATTGCTTATGCATCAAGGCAACTCAAGGATTATGAGAAGAATTACCCTACCCATGACTTGAAGCTTACTGCTGTAGTGTTTATTCTGAAGCATTGGCGTCATAGACCACAAGAGCCTAAAGTATCTATTCACGCCAAAGGAGCTGAAATTGAGGCACGCAGATGGTTAGAGCTATTAAGAGATTGTGATGTAACATCCTGTACCATCCAGGCAAGCTAATGTGGTCGCTGATGCCTTGAGTAGGAGGGCGGTGCAAAGTTTGTCTATGTTGATCACAGACCAGGCACCACTATTAGAGGAGATGAGACGGCTCGAGATAGAGGTTGTGTCCCCTGGGGTCACTGCTAGACTGACATCTTTAGTCTTGCAGCCCACTCTGCTGGACAAGATCAGGGAGAAACAGAGTGAGGACCCCCACTTGACCAGGATTAGAGATCAAATTCCGAGTGATCAGTCAGGGGACTTTACGGTAGATGCCTCGGGAGTACTGAAGTACAGGAACCGAGCATGTGTGCCAGCGGATGCGGAGATCCGAGAGCAGATATTGCGAGAGGCCCATTATACACCTTATACCCTACATCCTGGTGGGACTAAGATGTATAAGGACCTCAAGGCACACTTTTGGTGGAATGGCATGAAAAGGGATATGTCGGGAGATTTGTGGCTCAGTGTTTAACTTAGCATCGAGTGCCAGCTGGCAAGTTACAGAGTCTCCCAATTCCCCAGTGGAAATGGGACCACATTACGATGGATTTCGTGGTCGGACTACCAAGGGCACAGGGAGGAGCAGATGCTATCTGGGTAGTTGTGGATCGACTTACCAAGTCGGCGCACTTTCTGCCCATGCAGACTACGTGGCCACTTGAGCGACTAGCCCAGCTATCTAGATGAGATAGTGAAATTACATGGAGTACCCGCCTCCATTGTTTCAGATAGAGACCCGAGGTTTGCCTTGCGACTCTAAAGGAATTTGCAGACACCTTGGGGACTCAGCTCAGAGTTCAGTACAGCTTTTCATCCGCAGACTGATGGGCAGTCAGAGCGGACTGTACAGATCCTTAAAGGACATGCTTAGGGCTTGCACTTATCTTTGGCTGAGTTCGCGTACAACAATAGCTTTCAAGCGAGCATTCAGATGGCTCCGTTTGAAGCATTGTATGGACGCAAGTGTCGATCACCGCTTTATTGGAGTGACGTGGGCGAAAGGCGGACCTTGGGACCAGATGTATTGTCTGAGGCAGAAGAGAAGGTCCGGGTGATTCGACGGCATCTTCAGACCGCCCAGAGCCGACAAGGAGTTATGCCGATGTTCGGCGACGAGACTTAAAGTTTCAGGTTGGTGATCATGTGTTCCTGAAAGTCTCGCCGTCCAAAGAATCAGGAGGTTCGGCATTCGTGGGAAACTTAGCCCCGATCTATTGGACCCTTTGAGTTATTATCGGGCCAGTTGCCTACCGACTTGCACTTGCTGGTGTATTTCACGTTCCGACTCTGAGGATTACTGTTTAGTCTCGTTTCGAGGACGAAACTCTTTTTAGTGGGGGAGGATGTGATGATCCGGACTCCCGCAGAACTGCGCAACCTTAATTAGTGACTGTAGGAAGTTTTTACAGAGCAACGAAGCCTGTAGAATCGAAATTAGGTATTTAAAATTGACTCTGCGCGAAAATCGGAGCAAATGGGATCTTCCGGGAGCTTTTTGCAAAATTTCGGATGAGAATTTGGCGAAACGGACGTCGGATTTGGACTCAGCGCGTGAAAACGATTAAATTGGTATATTCGCTTTATTTTTTCCGGCACCGGGTACTGTTCACCGGAACAGTAACCGCCGGCCGGAATTACTGTTCCGGCCGGCGGCGGCCGCCGGCGAGCGGCGGCGCACGGCGGCGGGCAGCGGCACAGCGGCGGCGCAGCAGCGGAGCGCGGCGCGGGCAGCGCGGGCAGGCGCGGGCAGCGCGGGCAGGGGGCGCTGGTGCGCGGTCCACAGCTTGGCGTGCACCAGGTGCACCGACTTTCCCCCGTGCCACGTGGCAGCTCCTGAGTGGCTGGCCGGTTTCTAGAACCTTCTGGATGGTCGACACGTGGCGGCACCCCGTTGGCTGACAGGATCCGGAAGACCCGGCGCGCGACCGGCCATGTGCACCACGTGGGACACGTGGCGCATTTTTATTGGTCCTTGCACTGGCTGTCCCCTGTTTTGTGGACACGTGGCGCGCGCTGAATGGCCAGTTTTGGTGTTTCCTGTTCGGATCAGATCCCGTGTGGGAATATTCCCTTTTGGCCCATTATTTAAGAGGTTCCACCCCCTCTCATTTCCCACCTTGGATTCCGAGCCGAAGAAGAGAGAATCTGAGAAAGTGCCAAATATGAAAGTTGTTCCTCTCTCTCTCTTCTTTCTCTCTCTAGAATCTCAGGAATTTAGGAGTTACAGATAGTGAGATATCTGCGACGCGGCGCACTGCGACGATTTTCTTTTTAGGCCCATTTCCCGTCGCAGTTCCGTCAAAAATTCACTGCGGGCTAACCGGGTGGAATTTTTGGACGATTTCTGCGACAGCGCGACCGTAAGAGGTAGGGCTTCGATTTCCGTATTGATCATTTTGCTCCATTTCGTACTTTTGGCACAGTTTTTAGGTCCTCTTTGACCCCCCTTTTTTGCTGTGGTAATTTTTGGACAGCACCGACTTCTCCGATTTTTATCTTGACGTAGGAGCGTCAGATCGAGGCGTTTTAGGAGTCGATTTTGACCTACTCTTCGCGAGGAACGCAACCGTGATTTTTCTGGGATTTTAGGAGCTCTTTTTAGAGGTGAAAATTTCCCCTTTTCCCGTGCTGTTTGAAAAACAGCAAATATTGTGCTTTTTAAGATTTGTATTTATACCGGGAGCGTTGATTTGCAGGATTTGAGGACTATGGACAACCAGGGGACTACCTGGGGTATTGTTTGAGCTACTCGAGGTGGGCGGTTGTTGCTTACCTCATTTTTGACAAGCTCACTGGGATTACTAGAAATCCCCTAAAATATGACAATTAATGAGAACCATTGGGACAAACTAACAGGACTACTAACAGGACTACTAACAGGACCACTAACAGGACAATTGATGAGAACTATTGGGACAAACTAATATGACAATTGATGAGAACTATTGGGACAAACTAATATGACAATTGATGAGAATCATTGGGATAAACTAATATGACAATTGGGACGAACTAACGTGACAATTGATGGGACGAACTCTCCTAAAAATTAATATAACTCCACAGATGATATGATGACTTATATTGGGACACTGTGATTGAGACAAAGGCTATAATCTCGCATGCAAATGACTTTTATTCAGTAAATCAATCTTTTTAAATCTTTGACCTTATTTTACAGCTTGCATGCATGACTGAACATCTAGTAAAGGCCACTATTTATTGCTACACTATCATATTGAGATTTGAACATGTTTCATTGTTGTCCTTTGCATCCAGATGCTTGTTGCTCAGGTATGAGCAGGGGTTTGGGATAGTGTAGTCGAGATTGCATTAGATTGTGGATTTGTGGGGTATTGCGGTGACCGCGGACAGTAGGCGGTCGACCAGATGTTTATCCTTGCATCAGATTGGGGTTGAGTCTGGTTTATTTTTGCATCAGCTGGGTTTGGGCTTTTCTTTAGTGGATGGAGTTTTCCCACTTTGATCATAGTCATGATCCAGTCCTGCTATATTGTGATACTTGTGAGACATGTGCTACAGAGATACTTGTGATACTGATGACAGAGATACTTTACTCGTGTGGGTCGCTCCCCTCGAGTGCCACTCCGGAGGTGAGCATTTTCGGACCGAGCCTTGTGTGCTGGTCCCTTGGGATTTCGAGCCTTGTGTGCTGGTCCCCTACTGAGTTCTTGAGTTCGACAGCAGAGCAGGCAATACCAGTTTTACTGGTAGCACAAGATTGGGTTATTTGATCTGATACTGTTTCCTGATGCATTTATACAGTCATTTCTGTTAGTATTGCATTTAGAGGCATATTAGTGGTAGTTTCCCTTATTCAGTACCTTATTTACCTTACCACTTCATCTTTTCCCATTGCCTCTAGTAGTCCTAGTGGGTGCGTCAGAGTTGAGGTTTTTGCCCACTAGGGGAGGCTACTGGTTTATCTGGTAGTTCTCACCCCCATTGTTATTTTTCTGTTCCTTTCTTCTCCTCTATTTTGCAGAGTCGTCTGCGGGAGCTGCTAGGCCATCGGCAGCTGATCGAGGTAAGGAGATCGCTGAGTAGATAAATCTCCTGTGAGACTGAGAGCTGTTAGATAGATGCTGCACCCTTTACTCAGACTGTGGTATTCCTCTTTTATTTTAGGACTGGCTTTCGCCAGCTGGTTGTACTATTTTGGTGAACTGGGAGACTATTGTATATATATTACAGCTTATTGTAGTTCCAGTCTGAGATACTATGTGGTTCTTCTATTTCAGCTCTGTATTATGCTCTTTTATTGCACATTTAATATCTGAGCAGGTTACCAGCGCTTCGTGTACGCGGGAAGTCCGTGTGCACGGCGGATCTGTAGACGAGCCCGGGTTCCGGGGCGTGACACCAACGGCCCCTGAAACGGATAGAGCCATCGGCGTGCAGCTGGTAATCATCAGTCTGTCCCAGTGATATCAGCTCTCGGATCTTCTGGAAGGAGGGGTCCGACTGCTGTCCCTCCTTTATGCGATCAAGCAGGGTAGGCTGCACTACCATCGCTAAAAATCGAGCGGTAGACCCCGAAGGAACGATCTCCAAGTCTAGACGCTGAAACTCAGAAATCAAGCGGTCCTGATCCGTGATCATTAGCAGCTCTGGGGACACGTGCTTTTGGCTCAAAGCATCCGCTAACACATTGGCCCGATAACTTGTTCGTTGACCGAACATACACGGTCCCTAATGTCAATGCATCTTGTACTGTGCGGTTTGCAATAACACTCGGGTTCACAATTCTGTTTCATCCAAACTGCTAAAAATTCTGGTTCAAAAAGATACCACACAGGGTATGCGATATAAAGGGTCGACGTACTCTAATTATGATCTTTCAATTCTTTAACCATATTGTTAAAACGTCTTAACGTTCTTACGAACTGACGGACACATGTGAGATGACATCCAAGATCATTATACTTTCAGATCTATAAAAATTTCCATCTGTGCATACAAGCTAACCTTTCAACATAACCGGTCAACTATTCAAACGGGGTTCACTTATTTTAGTAAAAAATGAGCAGGAACAGGCTCTACACTCTAGAGATCACCTTTCCGATAATTTCTTCTGAACACTCAAGCGGTTCGGGAAATTCTCCGCTTTCAATTCATATTCTCATGTGGCATTCATTTCACCACCAGCTTTCAGAACTAAACCTCAGACAGTTAAAGGACGCACAAATGCCTTAAACAGCCTAACAATTTTATCAAACCTCTGACGACAACTGTTGGTTAAACCTCAGACGATCAGTCTCTTAGCATCATAATGCATGGCAACCCATAGTCACCTTCCGTAATGCTTAAAATATCCGGTTTGGACATGTTGTTCCCCTCTCGCGTGCGGTAACCCGTATCCCCCTCCGATTCTCGCGTCCATTGCCCTTATCCCGTTCCCTCAATTTCCCATTCAAATCGCGCGCCCTATATATATTTTTTTTTGGTGTGATTTGGTTTCGAACCCCGTGGATTCGGTGGATTCGGTTGAGTTGATTGGGTTTTGCATTTGTTGATTCGGTAATGGGATTTGGATTTGGTGGCGCCATGGACTTGATTCGTGTTTTGAGGATTTTAATGGTGTTGGGGTTCAATCCGATCGTAGATTGTAGAAAATAGTTGGCAGAATCAAGTTGGAGAATTGGATTTACAAGAGAGTGGTGTGGAATTAAGATTCTCTCATCTGGTTGAATTGGATTTGATATAATTTGTTGTGGAAAGCGATGGATTCGGCGAAGAGTTGGTTCCATAAGCTGCAGCAAAAGGAGAAATCCACAATGAAGAAGAAGGATCTGCCACCACATGGAAAAGAAGGATGTGATGAGGCACCGTTGAATGCTACAAAGCAAAGAGTTGCAGCTGCTAAGCAATATATAGAGAATCACTACAAAGAGCAGATGAAGAGTTTGCAGGAGCGTAAGGAGCGGTACGTGTGTCGCAATAATCAATTCCTTTCCTTTCTCATATAATTTGAGCTTAAACTTGGATGAAATTTACAAATATATAGATGTATATCATTGAAAATTATATTATTCAGCAACATTGCAGATTAGTTATTATCAGTTTAGTTCGCATCCGCAGGGCATTTTGTTCGTTTACTTTCAAATCGAATTCATTGAATTGGACAAACTCGATTAGCTGATGCCGGAGAACAAGACCAGGGGGATTGGCTAATAGATTGGAAGGGATTGTAGTTCTTTTTGTCGAACTTTTTCCTTACGATTTCAATATAACATCGGCCTCTATAAAATGGCAATGTTTTTTTCATTTTATTGTAATAAAATCGTAATGCTTGTGATTAGTGGTTTATAGTTTAGTAAATGTAAGAATCAACTCCCTACGTTGATTTTGTTTGTGAAAGCAAATGAAATTAAAGTAGTACTATGCTAAGTAAGAAAATCGTATAACGGATTTTCAGCTTTTATTTTGACTTGTTCTAGAATTCTAATTTTTACAGCTCTGTTGCAGTTTTTAATGGTTCTTCTGTAGGTAGGGCTATCCTAGAAGCTCTAATTCACCCATCACAACTTGATAACTTTGAAAAACTTCAAAAAACTTGGGCTAGATCATATTCCTGCTTGACTTATTCTGTATTAGCATTGTTATTTAGTTACTAAATTTCTGTGTCTTGTGAAGTAGATTTCTATTTCATGTAAATTTCTGTGGCTAATTGTATTCTCATATTAGATTAAATGAGGCAGTCTATGCAGTCCCTTTTTTGGTTATCGTGACAGATGCTCAAATGGTGCTTACTATGATCGCAATTGCTTTGATTGGGAAACTTTAGGAAAAGAAATGCAGTAGAGTTCCTCTTTTGGATCCTTTTGATCCTGATATAGTAAATTATTAGTTGTAATAATAGAATCTTTGTACAGGCGTGATAGTTTGGAGAGGAAGCTAGCAGATGCTGACATGTCTGAAGAAGAGCAGAACAATATTCTGAAGTACCTGGAAAGGAAAGAGACGGAATACATGCGTCTTCAGAGGCATAAAATGGGTGTTGATGATTTTGAGTTGTTGACAATGATAGGAAAGGGCGCATTTGGTGAGGTGTATTTTTCTGCAAAACCTTTAATTTTTCTGTTTTGCTTTGATAATCAGAGAAGCAGAAGATGATTTGCCTTTAAATTTAATGGAGACTTTTTCACCTCTGTTTCATGTAGTGTCTGCAATTTTGAATTAAAAATCTTATTTTAGATTATTCTTATTCTTTTATTTTACTTGTGTAAATATCCAAGTCTTCTTTCTGGTGTTCTCCTTAGCAAATGTAATGCTTCTATGAAGACTTGAAATCTATGCATTCTTTTTTTTTGAGAAAAAGGTAGCATGCTACCCGCTTCATTTATTCCTTTTAAGAAATAAACTTGGCTGGAAATGTGAAGCAACTAGGCTTCGAACTCGGGACCTCGGGTACCAATCACCAAGCCCTTTGCCACTTTCGCTAGGAACAGTCGGTGAAATCTATGCATTCTTACTTATGCATACCCGACCTTTTGGGCTTCTTCTCTGAGCTTTGATTAATGGCTCTTTCCCACTTTTTTTTTCTTTTCTTTTCTTTTTTTTTTTTTTTTCTGTTGTTATTCTTTTGTTCTTGAAATGTTGTGCATTAAACTAATTCTATTGCAGGTCAGGGTTTGTAGCGAGAAGACCACTGGAAATGTATATGCTATGAAGAAGCTAAAAAAATCAGAGATGCTACGTCGAGGACAGGTATTGATAGAATTAATTAATAAAGCTAAAAAATTCAGAGATGCTGCGTTGAGGAGAAGATTATTTGTCATGTATGTAATTATTAGTTCATTTTACACCTTGAGTCAAATTTTGTTCAGGTTGAGCATGTTAAGGCTGAAAGGAATCTTCTTGCGGAGGTTGACAGCAGCTGTATCGTGAAGCTATATTGTTCCTTCCAGGATAATGACTACTTGTACCTTATCATGGAGTATTTACCTGGCGGTGACATGATGACACTTCTTATGAGGAAAGATACATTGACCGAGGATGAAGCCAGATTTTATGTCGGTGAGGCAGTTCTTGCAATAGAATCTATCCACAAACACAACTACATTCATAGGTTCGTCAATTGTACTAAAACACTTTTTTTAGTACTTATTCCTTTGACTTATATCGTAGCAGTAAAGCTTTTTTTTCTTTTCTTGTTCAGAGACATCAAGCCTGATAATCTGTTACTAGACAGATATGGTCACCTTAAGCTGTCAGATTTTGGATTGTGCAAACCATTAGGTTTTGAGCAACCACTTTCGGCGATCCATTCGTACTCTTTACTGCATACTTGCAAAGAATATTCAAATATGCTTATCTACAATATTCAACCCTGCGATTTCCTATTCTTTCTTTGCGTTCGGCAGGTAGCTTATCTGAGCCTCATTTTTTTGCTCTATTCTTTTGTTTTTCTTCTTTTTATTATCAAGTTTCTTCAGTTTTCGATCTGTGCTTATCCTTATGTTCCAAATTTCACTTCTATTTTCTGACAAAAAATGAGTACATATTTGGAGTGGCTCAATTTATATGCACGGGTCCAAATTTTACTTCTATTTCATGGTAAGAAGTTAGTAGACATTTGGAGCGATACAATTTATATGCACCGGAAAATAGAGACATACGATAGCTGTTTGCTTAGATGTTTCTTCCCCGCTTCTTCCTTATGAAATTTATCCGTTTACTCTCCTCATGCAGGTTCCTATTTTGTTTTGTGGTTCCGTGGTGCGGTCTCCTCTTTCTTATATTTTGCCTGCTTTTTGTTTTTCTGCTTCGTACTATTTTAACCCTTCCATTACTGAAGTTCATAAAAAAACCCCAATGTTTTCGCAGCGCATGTATAATTGGTTGAAAAAATTGCTCGCGGTTGGTTGGTCACAAAATGAGCCAAGGTACCCTGGAAAAACAATCACCAACTAATTAAAAGAAGTAACAATGTCAGGCACCTGATTTTCCCTTCCCCTACTTAATTACATTTTTTTAATTCCCAATTCTTAAACAATATTGGCCAACGTTTTATTTATGTATGAGTTTACATGTGTGACTAAATATTTTGTGTGCTGATGCGCTGTCGCAAGACAACATTTCTTTGTTAGTAGTCTTCCATTTTTTTCCTATAAATTGCTGGCTACTAGATACTGATTGTGCTACTTTCCAGATACCGTGTAAGAATTTGAATTTTTGAAAATAAATAAATAAATAAAATTGATTGAAGTCAAGTTGAATTTTGGATCATAAAAGCACGAATAGTCAAAATGCCCCTTTTCTGCAGTGTAAATTGCACAGTTAGTGGGCTAGAAATATCACTTTTCAATCTGAGCCTGATCTCGAAGATCCGAGACCACAAGTGCGACCGTCACGACGAACTGAGCGAAAGCCATATTAAGCATGTTCAGATCTGACGGTCAGATCTTCCAGAAATCAGCGATGAAGCAGGCGGGACCCGCGACTTAAGTTGCGCAGTGCGGAACAGTAAATGAACAGTAACCCTATGTTTCGAACCCCTCTCGCGCCAACGTTGAGCCAACCCACTATCCGGAAGCCGATCATAGCACTTCAAATAGTGGATTTTAACGGTTTCGTCGTTCTGGACGCAATGGCGCTGACGGAATTTTCGTTTGACGACTCTAAGTCTCGAAAAACGTGAAAACTGTATTTCGGAGCTATGTTTTATGAACCGAAAATTCATCCGGGCAGTTTCTCGAAAAACAAAATCGCTACCTGATAGGTCTCGTCGAGCCGGACGTCGTGGCGAAGTCCGTTTTTCGAATTGACGATCGGATCTTCTCGAAAAGAGTGAAAAATAGTGAAAAATGCAAATTTTGCACAAAAATCCCTATAAAACTTGCCTCGTAAAGCGTGCCACTACATGGGAGAGGGACTTAAGTGTGAGAGGTTGTGCTGTGATGACCTAAACCCGAAATACCAAGTGTGGGAGGACCTTGGTGCAATTGTGCAAAGGTTGCACCCTCGAATTCAAAAGAATTTGGAATTCGAGTTGCTCCTTATAACCCTCCGCAGCCTTGCCCTAGCTGCCTGTGCAACGACCTCTTCCTCCTCTCTGCCTCACTTCCCGGAGCTTCCCCGCGCCGGCCGCCGCCTCTCCTTGCCGGAAAAAGAATATCAAGAATTGTCTTGATCTCGGGTGACTTGGGAAGAGGGTGCTCGGGAGGGTCCTGGATGATCAAGAGCTCGTCTGCAGAACCCCTCGTGGAGCCGCAGCCGAGCTGAGGTGGACCCAGCCCCAGCCGCCGCCGTGCGCTGCCGCGGGACAACTCCATCTCCATCCATTATTCCGGTGAGGTGAGATGTTGCAACTTTTCTTCAAGCTTTGGCTTTTGAGCTTGTCCAGTGTACTCCTGACATCTAGGCGATCCACCTTGTGAAGCCCGAGCCATCGCCGTCGTCCCGATCTCCGGTGGGGGGGCCATCATCGCCGGATTATCGTTTCTTGACCGATCACGGGCGCGGGCTCCATCCGGCCGTCAAGACCAAGATCAACGCCTTTGGCCCGACTCCTCTTGGTGACTGCAACGTCTCCACGAAGTCCCATCGCGATCGGATCAAGATCGGGCCCGTGCGAAAGAGCCCTAGAAACCGATATTTGGCATCTTGGCCGACCGTCGCCGTCCGGCACCGCCGCGGCTTTCCGGCGCCGGCCACCTCTGCACCAAGCTCCGTGACGTCAAGACAGAGCTCTTGGTCCATCTCGCACCAGCCCGGAGTGACCCCGCCGGAATCCGCCATTAACGGCTTTTGAAGCTTCACCGGAGCTCCGCCGCGCGCCTCGCCGGTGCCTCCAGACCGCCGGCAACCGCGCAGGTAGGCTAGTTTTATCATTTTAGGATGATTCGTGGTGTTGCATGCAGAGCTTAACGTCGGGATTTTAACCTACAGCGTTGCACCCGACTTGGCTTCAAGCTCGAACTCCGGCGATCTCCGCCGCTCCGACCTCCGGCCAACCTCGCAGGTAAGCTCTAAATGTTTAAAATATGATCCCCACAATTTTATTTCGGGTCTGGGGGCACCCCCATAGCTTGGTTCCATTGTTGCACCCGAAAGCACCCTTTTCGGGCTTAACTCCGGCCGCCGCCGCCTCCGGCCGCCGGGGCTCGACCCCACTTGACCAGAACACCTTCTGGGAACCCCACCTAACTCCTGCTCACCTCTGTAGCAGGTCCGAAGCTGCCTAGCTCCAAGTGAAGACCAACCCGAGTCTTGGCTTGTTTGAGTTGGAGCACCACCTTGCTCCGGCGACTCTCCGGCCACTCCTCGGCCAACCTCAGGTGAGCTCTCAACCTTACTATGTTCCCTGAACATGATGCTCCAGTTATTATTCAATTTGAGCAAATATAGTTTGAGATATTACACAATTGTAAATTGAGCCTAAGAACACTATGGGCCAACTTTTAAATCGGGCCCCGTGCCAGCCCAAACCTGTGAGCACGGGCTCCGTCTCGACGTAACGGACGCGCTGAAACTTACGGCGTCGTCGTCGGATTCCCGGATTTTACGAACGAGTCAAAACAGACAAATAAACTAATGTTTTCATGCAATTTAAGATTTGTTATGGACCAAATCGCAAATTTAACATGCTAGTTGTCTCTAAATGGTATTTTCACACCCACTGGGCATCTTGTTGGGGTTCCGTGGGTTCTCGTTGACTGAGAATCAGATTTTGATCGATAAACCGACCGATTTGACCGTTTAAGCTTTCCGTTAGTGTAGCGTCGTCGGGAAAGGGTTGTGCGAGTCTATTACTGATCATGTCTTCTTATACAGGGCCCAGTTGTTCAGCGCCAGCCTCCCAGTAGCCGTGCGGGAGTTCGAGGATCTGCCGTCATCCAGGTGGGTTATCTTCGAACCGGGCCTCAGCTTTTTGGCCCTCTGGTTGCTTTAGTCCAGTCGGACCCCTGTTATTGACTTACCCTGCTGATTACACATATGTCTAACCGATCTTGACATATACTGATATTCCTTGACATATACTGATATTCCTTGACATATGCTGATTTCCTTGACTTGATTAAACTAATGCTTGAGATTACCTGTCCATGATTAGTCTGATTATGATATACATGCTCCATGATTATTCCTGATAGATCCAGATCTACTTGAGACACATTATATGTACCTGTCTGCGATCTCGAATGACGCATCCCGCGCGGTTCACCTCTCGGGTTTCCCGTGGGATGGTATTCGCGATTCAGATGAATATTTGTATGTATGGATGGGTGTATGTTGGTATCAGGTATTGTGGATCCATGACTTCCAATAGACGCAAGCATCTATTGTTAATTACCCCCGTGTGATTGGGGCACCTTCGATTAAGAGACCTTTGTGAGGAGGATAGAATAAATCGTATCCTAATAATTGACTAAATCCTAAGTATATGTGTTAGGATTTAGATGGATTTGAAATTGACTTGATCCTGCTTATATGTGTTGAGGATTAGTCGATATTAAACTCTAATTATATGTGTTAGAGTTTAATTGGGTTCAATTGGCTCTAAGTATATGTATTAGAGTCCAATTATATTTGATTCCATATTTGGCATATGTTCCAAAATGGAGAGACCAAACCCCAAGGATATGTATTGAGGTGGGTCGGATTTGATGCTACTCGAAAGTAGGAGGTGGCTAAGTCCTATATGAATTAGGATTGGCCGAGTTTGATATGTTTTTCACTCTAGTTATATGTGCTAGAATGAGAGGTTGACTAACCCTAAGTATATGTATTAGGATTAGTTGAATTGATTTGGCTTCTACCCTAGACATATGTGCTAGAGTAAAAGGTTAACTACACCCTAAGTATGTGTATTAGGGTTAGTTGGGTTGATATGGATGAACTCTAAGTATATGTGTTAGAGCCCGATCAAATTTGATTTGACTAAATTCTAAGTATATGATTTAGAATCTGGTCGGTTTGAATATGATTTTGCCTTAATTATATGTGTTAAGGCAATGAGATTGAATGGGTTTTGGGTTTTATTTATGGATCAAATGTGTTTTGGGTTTTTATTTGTGGATCGAATAGGTTTTGGGTTTTATTTGTGGATCGGCTTATATTGTATATGGACTGGATTTGGGACAGTATGTGGACTGAGCCTATGTCATATGTGGATTTGATTCAGTGCCCATATATGGTCTGGATTTGGAACCCGTATATGGATTGGGCCTTATGTCATATGTGGATTGAATTTGAGATTCGTATGTGGATTGGATTTGGGACCCGTATATGGATTGGGCCTTATGTCATATGTGGATTGAATTTGAGATCCGTATGTGGACTGAGTTTGGGACCCGTATATGGATTGGATTTGGGACCCGTATATGGATTGGATTTGGGACCCGTATATGGATTGGGCCTTATGTCATATGTGGAGTGAATTTGAGATCCGTATGTGGACTGAGTTTGGGACCCGAATATGGATTGGGCCTTATGTCATATGTGGAGTGGATTTGAGATCCGTATGTGGATTGGATTTGGGACCCATATATGGATTGGGCCTTATGTCATATGTGAGTGGATTTGAGATCCGTATGTGGATTGGGCCTTATATCATATGTGGATTGGATTTGAGATCCGTATGTGGATTGGGTTTGGGATCCGTATGTGGATTGGATTTGAGACCCGTATATGGATTGGATTTGGGACCCGTATATGTATTGGGCCTATGTCATATGTGGATTGGATTTGAGATCCGTATGTGGATTGGGTTTGGGATCCGTATGTGGATTGGATTTGAGACCCGTATATGGATTGGATTTGGGACCCGTATATGGATTGGGCCTATGTCATATGTGGATTGGATTTGAGATCCGTATGTGGATTGGGTTTGGGATCCGTATGTGGATTGGATTTGAGACCCGTATATGGATTGGATTTGGGACCCGTATATGGATTGGGTCTTATTTTCGTATGGATAAATTTGAGGACTGCATATGAGGTGAGCCTTTGAATCGGACTTAGGTTCCAAGTTGATTAGATCCAATTGAATTTTATTTGAAACCGACTCTGGATTCAAAGAAATTTCTGTTTGTTTCGATATCCCCTTTTATTTTGGCGTCTGAATAAAATTTCTTTTTTTTTTTTTTTTTTTTTTTTTTTTTTTTTTTTTTTCTTTTCAAAGAAATTTTTATTCTTTCTATTTTATTTTTTTTTCTCTTTCTTTTCAGCCTGAAGTAAGGTTCGTCCGCAGAGTTCCCAAACCGGCTTTCAAAGAAATTATATATTTTTTTTTTTTCTCTCTTCTTTTTTCTTTCTTTTCAGCCTGAAGTAAGGTTCGTCCGCAGAGTTCCCAAACCGGCTTTCAAAGAAATTATTTTTTTCTTTCTTTCTTTTTTCCTTTTTTTTTTTTTTCTTTTCAGCCTGAAGTAAGGTTCGTCCGCAGAGTTCCCAAACCGGCTTTCAAAGAAATTATTTTTTTTCTTTTTATCTTTTTTCTTTTTTTTTCTTTCTTTTCAGCCTGAAGTAAGGTTCGTCCGCAGAGTTCCCAAACCGGCTTTCAAAGAAATTATTTTTTTTTCTTTCTTTCTTTTTTTCTTTTTTTTTTCTTTCTTGTCAGCCTGAAGTAAGGTTCGTCCGCAGAGTTCCCAAACCGGCTTTCAAAGAAATTATTTTTTTTATTTTTTTTTTTTTTTCTTTTTTTTTCTTTCTTTTCAGCCTGAAGTAAGGTTCGTCCGCAGAGTTCCCAAACCGGCTTTCAAAGAAATTATTTTTTTTCTTTTTATCTTTTTTCTTTTTTTTTCTTTCTTTTCAGCCTGAAGTAAGGTTCGTCCGCAGAGTTCCCAAACCGGCTTTCAAAGAAATTATTTTTTTTTCTTTCTTTCTTTTTTCTTTTTTTTTCTCTTTATTTATTATTATTTTTTTTTTATAAATTCTTACCTGAAAAGTACGTCCAAAAGAAAGAGCCGAGAAAGTTGATTGCGGGTGCCGAGGAAGTTGATCGAAGGAGTTGACCGGAGAAGGTTGAGGAAGTTGACCGGAGGTGCTGGAGTCGATCGGCGCTTGAGGATGAGGGACGGGTTTTTTTCTTTTTGTGGAATATCGGACGGGAAAAAATATGGAAAAAAAAAATTGTCCCTCGGTGAAGGAAAATCTCTCCTTTTTATAGTGGGGAGGGGCAGATAAATATCGTGTGGGACTCGTTGGGTTTGTTGAGGGGTTAGCGAGAAAACGTGGTTTCGTTGAGAAACGACGTTCGTTAGTTCGTTGAGGAAAATACGTGGGAACCTCGTTCGAATCTTAAATTTCAAATTTCAAACTTGAAAAGATATGTTCAAATTAAAAATTCAAATTTTAGAATTGAATATGTTCAAATTTTAAATTTCAAATTTCAAAATTGAAAAGATATGTTCAAATTAGAAATTCAAATTTTAAAATTGAATATGTTCGAATTTTAAATTTCAAATTTCAAAATTGAAAAGATATGTTGAAATTTCAAAATTCAAATTTTAAAATTGAATATGTTCGAATTTTAAATTTCAAATTTCAAAATTGAAAAGATATGTTCAAATTTCAAAATTCAAATTTTAAAATTGAATATGTTCGAATTTTAAATTTCAAATTTCAAAATTGAAAAGATATGTTCAAATTTCAAAATTCAAATTTTAAAATTGAATATGTTCGAATTTTAAATTTCAAATTTCAAAATTGAAAAGATATGTTGAAATTTCAAAATTCAAATTTTAAAATTGAATATGTTCGAATTTTAAATTTCAAATTTCAAAATTGAAAAGATATGTTCAAATTTCAAAATTCAAATTTTAAAATTGAATATGTTCGAATTTTAAATTTCAAATTTCAAAATTGAAAAGATATGTTCAAATTTCAAAATTCAAATTTTAAAATTGAATATGTTCGAATTTTAAATTTCAAATTTCAAAATTGAAAAGATATGTTCAAATTTCAAAATTCAAATTTTAAAATTGAATATGTTCGAATTTTAAATTTCAAATTTCAAAATTGAAAAGATATGTTCAAATTTCAAAATTGAACGATTAATGAACGAGGAAAGTTCGAAATTGAATTGAGAGATATTTTAAAATTTGATTGGAGATTTGAATATGAATTTGGATAAGTCGGTTGAAAAATATTTTGAAATTTTATTGAAAATTCAAAATTCAAAATTCAATATAATTTTTTTTTTGAAATTGAATTTTTATAAAAAATTTTACTATAACGTAAGTCCCGCTGGGCACAAAAATAGGATCCGACTTGTTTGGTAAACCAAAAAAATTGACGGTGCTTTGATGAGACCTATAAGTTTGTGTTCACAAATAACCCAAGCTTGTATTCACAAATGGCCTATTAAAGAATTGAATTTGTTGGACCCAAATTATTAATATGTTAAAAATTTTGGGCTTATACGGGGCTTATACAGACAAATCAATATTAGGGACCAACCATAATCTTTCCCCTCCCTTTTTTTTATATAATTTTTTTTTTTTACCTCAAACAGTACCTGCTTGTGATCTTTTCTATTATTGCACATAGATTTGCATGATTCGATGATACCTGTTGATCCCTGTCATTTGAGATGTTACTTGATATATTATCGATATGCATGATTGATTGATTCCGATTGATAGATATAGACTGATGACTCCCTGTTGGGATCTCGGCATGTTGCCGACTACCCGGTCACTAGACCGTGAGATTGATCATTATGACTTGCTATACACTGCTGTACTTCACGAACATGGCCGGGGTCGCTCCCCGTGGAGCTTGTTCTTTACCGGTAGAGTGGTCTGGTGATAGACCCGTGAGCCCCCAGTTAGGCACCTGTGGGGTGCGGGGTATGTCAGCCGCGAGCCCTTTTGCATCGAGACTGCTTGGCGTCTGTGAAATGCAGGGTTATTGCCTGAGGTCCTACGAGACCAATAGTGGCGCATGATTGGGTACTTGGGTTCTACCTTTGACGCATTACTTTTACTTGTACTGCTGCTCAGTTTATTTCTAGTATTGCTATCTGTAGACATGCTTTCATCACTTGCAGTCCTTATACATGATTCTTATAGACATCTTTTGGATTTCCAGCATGATTGTTTATCTTTGACATGCCCTGATTTTCAGTATACCTAGCTACAGTTTATTCTGATTACTAGTAGACATCCATGCTTTCAGTTTTTCCTATAGATCTTTACTATCCGCAGATTTTAGTACCCAGTAGGTACGATTAGCTGATCCTCGGCTCGTCGTGCCCACTGGGATACATGTACAGTGTATCTCACACCCCCTGGGTGACCATTTTTCAGGTCCGTCGGGTGGGGAGATAGCGGGACGATCCAGTGAGCCGATTACGATAGAGCTGTCCCTATGAGCATACCTATATTGATGACTTCTGCAGACTGCTATTTTCCTGCATTTTATTTCCGTTCTATTTGATTTAGACATTTAACTAATGATGTAATAACTGATTCTGATTATTTCTGCTGAGTGGATTAGTAGTAGTTACTGAGATATTTGTTGTTCTCTGATGATGACGATTATTAGCTGTGCATATATAGGGGAGTCTCTGTTCTTGGGATAGAGGGTCTCCTATATGTGTGGCGCTCTGTTACGCCCAATTTGCGAACTCTGATTTCAAAAAAAAAAAAAAAAATTTAGACCGATTTTTAAAACTCGGGGCGTGACAGATTAGATGGTATCAGAGCAATAGGTACACGGTACCTAGGGAAAGTTGATTAGGAACTGGTTAGGATGAACCCTAGGATGACTTGTCGCGTGAGAGCGTTGGGTATGTCGAGTATAAGGGTTAGAAACTCAAGGTATACTTTTCGAAGTCTGTTTCTAACCTGGTTGTATGATTGCAGTTATGGCTTGTCCTCCAGGCCGTGGGCATGGACGGGGTGCGGGCACGGGCCGTGGTGTCGGCCGACCACCCAGCGCGCCGAGCGAGCACGTGGATCAGGGTCGTATAGAGCGACTTGAGGCTCAGATGGCGGCTCTGGTTGGGATGTTCCAGCATTTTGTGCAGCAGCAGACTGCTGCTCCGGCCCCACCTGTTCACCCACCAACTGTTCCAGTCGCTGCACCGCCGATTTCACCCCTTGTTGCTCCGGCCGTTGCCGAGCCTGGGGGTTTGGCGGAGCCTGCTGTTAACCCCGTATTACCACCAGCGGGGCCCATTCCAGATGTTGCTGCGGCTTCTTGTGCGGTACCAGGGGTTCCTGTTGCCCCTGTTAGTACTGCTGTGATGGCACCTGCGTCATACCGGTCAGTCTTCCCAGTTACTGATCTTGTGGCCAATGTTGAGGCTGATCGAGCAGAGCAAGCTCGAGCAAAGGCTGTCCTGCCCGAGTTCAAGAATTCCGAACCACAAATGTTCGAGGGCAAGAAAAGAGCGCCTTCGGAAAATGGCGGTGGATCTTCCAGACAAAACAAGAAGGCGAAGCAAACCCTACCGTGCGTCTTCTGCGGGGGTACTCACTGAGCGCGCTTCTGCAAACGACGCCACGGCCGATGCTTCAAATGCGGCCAATAGGGACATACCGCTACGAAGTGCTCGCAGGGGTTGGGGCACGAGATTCGCCGCCAGCTCTCATCCCACCTGACCACCGACTTTGACAACTGCGTCGAGGCTGAAATCCAGATCCCTCGTGTAGAGCGGGATGCCACTGAGAGAGGGAAGGATAAGAAACAGATTTCTTCTGGGAGCGCATCTGCTAGCCACCCGCAATGTGGACTGCGACCCTGTGTCTTTTGCGGTAGACCACATTATGCAAATACGTGCCCACGTCGACATGGACGTTGCTTCGGGTGCAAGCAACCGGGACACATTCAGGAAAATTGCCCCCAGAGGACCACCCCCTATCTTTCCACTGCTCCAGCACCTATGATCCCATACCAGCGTCAGGGTACTTCCTCGAACGCTGCTTCATCTAGGCGCCCTCCTCTCCCTCGTCAGTCTGAGGGAGCGCGCCAAACCTCAGCAGGACCGGCCCATGCACTGACCCCTCATGGAGGGAAACCCGACGACTGACCTAGTAGCTCTCGAATAAATTTTTATTAAGCATTTCATTAAGTATGACCTTAAGTTGTAAGCTTTGGGAACAAAACTCCTTTAAAGTGGAGGTGATGTAATAATCTGAATTACCTTGTTTTTAATAAATAGATTAAAGATAAAATGGGACATTGATCTCTGTAGACATTGATTGCCTTAGCCACGTTACCTATACCTTCTGTTGACTCCGGTGGGAGTCGTGTCCCCAACTTGATGTTGGCGACAGATCTTGGGTATTTCACCCTTCTTTCGATAAGTATGTTGGCTGCAGACAAGGTACTGTCGAAAGAGTGGGTTGAAGTACTCTACCCCGTAAGGGGTAATATCGTGATTGGGTCTACTTGTTCGCTTATCTATAGTTATAGTCGCCAGGGTTACCCTCGGGACAACGATGTTAAAGTTTCAGTGATGATATCCCAGACCACATTGGGCCTTAGGTAGGTCTCAGATAGTCGTGGGTATAGTGGACAGATTACATTTGTCATTAATGTAGACATTCGTCCTAGCTTGCGGCCACTAGCCGCGTTGACCTCGCCAGATCATGCAACTGATTCGATAATAGAAATAAGAGGTAGTACAAATGAACAGTAACTGAACCAGAATTTTTAGCAGTTTGGATGAAACAGAATGGTGAACCCTAGCGTTATCGCAAACCACACAGTACAAGGTGCATTGACATTTGGGACCGTGTATGTTCGGTCAACGAACAAGTTATCGGGCCAATGTGGTAGCAGATGCTTTAAGCCGAGAGCACGTGTCCCCAGAGCTACTAATGATCACTGATCAGGATCGCTTGTTTTCCAAGTTCCAGCGTCTAGACTTGGAGATCGTTCCTTCGGGGTCTACCGCTAGACTTTTAGCGATGGTAGTGCAGTCTACCCTGCTTGATCGCATAAAGGAGGGACAGCAGTCGGACCCCTCCTCCCATAAGATTCGTGAACTGATACCACTAGGACAAACTGACGAATTACCAGCTGCACGCCGATGACTCTATCCGATTCAGGGGCCGTTGGTGTGTTCCAGATAACGGTAAATTAAGGACATCCTTACCGAGACACCTCTGAAGATCCTGGCTCGAGATGAAAAGAAGCTGAGAAGTTGACCGATACCCTATGTCAAGGTACAATGGGAGAACCTTGAAGAGCGCGAAGCCACGTGGGAAGGTGAATCAGCCATGTTGGAGCGCTCTCCCCATGTATTTGACTTTTAGTTGTATTAAGTTTCAGGGACGAAACTTCCTTTTTGGTGGGAGAGATGTAAGAATTTGAATTTTTGAAAATAAATAAATAAATGAAATTGATTGAAGTCAAGTTGAATTTTGGATCATAAAAGCACGAATAGTCAAAATGCCCCTTTTTCTGCAGTGTAAATTGCACAGTTAGTGGGCTAGAAATATCACTTTTCAATCCGAGCCTGATCTCGAAGATCCGAGACCACAAGTGCGACCGTCACGACGAACTGAGCGAAAGCCATATTAAGCATGTTCAGATCTGACGGTCGGATCTTCCAGAAATCAGCGATGAAGCGGGCGGGACCCGCGACTTAAGTTGCGCAGTGCAGAACAATAAATGAACAGTAACCCTATATTTCGAACCCCTCTCGCGCCAACGTTGAGCCAATCCACTATCCGGAAGCCGATCATAGCACTTCAAATAGTGGATTTTAACGGTTTCGTCGTTCTGGACGCAATGGCGCTGACGGAATTTTCGTTTGACGACTCTAAGTCTCGAAAAACGCGAAAACTGTATTTCGGAGCTGTGTTTTATGAACCGAAAATTCATCCGGGCAGTTTCTCGAAAAACAAAAATCGCTACCTGATAGGTCTCATCGAGCCGGACGTCGTGGCGAAGTCCGTTTTTCGAATTGACGATCGGATCTTCTCGAAAAGCGTGAAAAATAGTGAAAAATGCAAATTTTGCACAAAAATCCCTATAAAACTTGCCTCGTAAAGCGTGCCACTACATGGGAGAGGGACTTAAGTGTGAGAGGTTGTGCTGTGATGACCTAAACCCGAAATACCAAGTGTGGGAGGACCTTGGTGCAATTGTGCAAAGGTTGCACCCTCGAATTCAAAAGAATTTGGAATTCGAGTTGCTCCTTATAACCCTCCACAGCCTTGCCCTAGCCGCCTGTGCAACGACCTCTTCCTCCTCTCTGCCTCACTTCCCGGAGCTTCCCCGCGCCGGCCGCCGCCTCTCCTTGCCGGAAAAAGAATATCAAGAATTGTCTTGATCTCGGGTGACTTGGGAAGAGGGTGCTCGGGAGGGTCCTGGATGATCAAGAGCTCGTCTACAGAACCCCTCGTGGAGCCGCAGCCGAGCTGAGGTGGACCCAGCCCCAGCCGCCGCCGTGCGCTGCCGCGGGACAACTCCATCTCCATCCATTATTCCGGTGAGGTGAGATGTTGCAACTTTTCTTCAAGCTTTGGCTTTTGAGCGTGTCCAGTGTACTCCTGACATCTAGGCGATCCACCTTGTGAAGCCCGAGCCATCGCCGTCGTCCCGATCTCCGGGGGGGGGCCATCATCGCCGGATTATCGTTTCTTGACCGATCACGGGCGCGGGCTCCATCCGGCCGTCAAGACCAAGATCAACGCCGTTGGCCCGACTCCTCTCGGTGACTGCAACGTCTCCACGAAGTCCCATCGCGATCGGATCAAGATCGGGCCCGTGCGAAAGAGCCCTAGAAACCGATATTTGGCATCTTGGCCGACCGTCGCCGTCCGGCGCCGCCGCGGCTTTCCGGCGCCGGCCACCTCTGCACCAAGCTCCGTGACGTCAAGACAGAGCTCTTGGTCCATCTCACACCAGCCCGGAGTGACCCCGCCGGAATCCGCCATTAACGGCTTTTGAAGCTTCACCGGAGCTCCGCCGCGCGCCTCGCCGGCGCCTCCAGACCGCCGGCAACTGCGCAAGTAGACTGGTTTTATCATTTTAGGATGATTCGTGGTGTTGCATGCAGAGCTTAACGTCGGGATTTTAACCTACAGCGTTGCACCCGACTTGGCTTCAAGCTCGAACTCCGGCGATCTCCGCCGCTCCGACCTTCGGCCAACCTCGCAGGTAAGCTCTAAATGTTTAAAATATGATCCCCACAATTTTATTTCGGGTCTGGGGGCACCCCCATAGCTTGGTTCCATTGTTGCACCCGAAAGCACCCTTTTCGGGCTTAACTCCGGCCGCCGCCGCCTCCGGCCGCCGGGGCTCGACCCCACTTGACCAGAACACCTTCTGGGAACCCCACCTAACTCCTGCTCACCTCTGTAGCAGGTCCGAAGCTGCCCAGCTCCAAGTGAAGACCAACCCGAGTCTTGGCTTGTTTGAGTTGGAGCACCACCTTGCTCCGGCGACTCTCCGGCCACTCCTCGGCCAACCTCAGGTGAGCCCTAAACCTTACTATGTTCCCTGAACATGATGCTCCAGTTATTATTCAATTTGAGCAAATATAGTTTGAGATATTACACAATTATAAATTGAGCCTAAGAACACTATGGGCCAACTTTTAAATCGGGCCCCGTGCCAGCCCAAACCTGTGAGCACGGGCTCCGTCTCGACGTAACGGACGCGCTGAAACTTACGGCGTCGTCGTCGGATTCCCGAATTTTACGAACGAGTCAAAACAGTCAAATAAACTAATGTTTTCATGCAATTTAAGATTTGTTATGGACCAAATCGCAAATTTAACATGCTAGTTGTCTCTAAATGGTATTTTCACACCCACTGGGCATCTTGTTGGGGTTCCGTGGGTTCTCGTTGACCGAGAATCAGATTTTGATCGATAAACCGACCGATTTGACCGTTTAAGCTTTCCGTTAGTGTAGCGTCGTCGGGAAAGGGTTGTGCGAGTCTATTACTGATCATGTCTTCTTATACAGGGCCCAGTTGTTCAGCGCCAGCCTCCCAGTAGCCGTGCGAGAGTTCGAGGATCTGCCGTCATCCAGGTGGGTTATCTTCGAACCGGGCCTCAGCTTTTTGGCCCTCTGGTTGCTTTAGTCCAGTCGGACCCCTGTTATTGACTTACCCTGCTGATTACACATATGTCTAACCGATCTTGACATATACTGATATTCCTTGACATATGCTGATTTTCTTGACTTGATTAAACCAATGCTTGAGATTACCTGTCCATGATTAGTCTGATTATGATATACATGCTCCATGATTATTCCTGATAGATCCTGATCTACTTGAGACACATTATATGTACCTGCTTGTGATCTTTTCTATTCTTGCACATAGATTTGCATGATTCGATGATACCTGTTGATCCCTGTCATTTGAGATGTTACTTTATATATTATCGATATGCATGATTGATTGATTCCGATTGATAGATATAGACTGATGACTCCCTGTTGGGATCTCGGCATGTTGCCGACTACCCGGTCACTAGACCGTGAGATTGATCATTATGACTTGCTATACACTGCTGTACTTCACGAACATGGCCGGGGTCGCTCCCCGTGGAGCTTGTTCTTTACCGGTAGAGTGGTCTGGTGATAGACCCGTGAGCTCCCAGTTAGGCACCCGTGGGGTGCGGGGTATGTCAGCCGCGAGCCCTTTTAAATCGAGACTGCTTGGCGTCTGTGAAATGCAGGGTTATTGCCTGAGGTCCTACGAGACCAATAGTGGCGCATGATTGGGTACTTGGGTTCTACCTTTGACGCATTACTTTTACTTGTACTGCTGCTCAGTTTATTTCCAGTATTGCTATCTGTAGACATGCTTTCATCACTTGCAGTCCTTATACATGATTCTTATAGACATCTTTTGGATTTCCAGCATGATTGTTTATCTTTGACATGCCCTGATTTTCAGTATACCTAGCTACAGTTTATTCTGATTACTAGTAGACATCCATGCTTTCAGTTTTTCCTATAGATCTTTACTATCTGCAGATTTTAGTACCCAGTAGGTACGATTAGCTGATCCTCGGCTCGTCGTGCCCACTGGGATACATGTACAGTGTATCTCACACCCCCTGGGTGACCATTTTCCAGGTCCGTCGGGTGGGGAGATAGCGGGACGATCCAGTGAGCCGATTACGATAGAGCTGTCCCTATGAGCATACCTATATTGATGACTTCTGCAAACTGCTATTTTCCTGCATTTTATTTCCGTTCTATTTGATTTAGACATTTAACTAATGATGTAATAACTGATTCTGATTATTTCTGCTGAGTGGATTAGTAGTAGTTACTGAGATATCTGTTGTTCTCTGATGATGACGATTATTAGCCATGCATATATAGGGGAGTCTCTGTTCTTGGGATAGAGGGTCTCCTATATGTGTGGCGGTCTGTTACGCCCAATTTGCGAACTCTGATTTCAAAAAAAAAAAAAAAATTTAGACCGGATTTTTAAAACTCGGGGCGTGACATACCGTTTTACTTCCCTATGTATTATGCCCTGTATTATTTTCCCACGCTCGGTTGTGGAGGAAATATCTTGCTGAACTTTTAAGAAGGAGCACGTTCTAAGCTTAAATAACTGCATCGGTTTGTGCAGGTAACTTTTGTTGTAATTTACAGTGTACTTCACTGTGCTACATATACTTACTTATGTTGACCCTGCCCGCTTATATATGTACAGATCTCCAAGCAAGCAAATACATTCGTGCACGTTAAAAGGTAACTTTTCTTCGATTTTTTCGGTGCTTTTAAATGTGCCTCACATACTTACTTACCTATGGAACACCGTCTTACATTTGAGTAAATATACAAACGAACAAATAGATTTACACCCATCGAAACAGAAAGAAATTGCACCACATTTATGTCCGTCCCCATTGAGGTAAAGTGTTGCAAAAGTGTTTCCATAGTTTTGAATTACATAATTTGATTAACTGCATATTGAGAAGTTGAGAAAGCATTGTGTATTCTTCATATTCTAAACTGTAAATCAATGATTGTTTCATATAGGATGACTTACTTCCTATGTTGACTTCTACTTAAATCAAAATAAAGAGGGTGCTAAGAAAAAAATTTAAAAAGTGCATTTGTATTAATGTTCCTCTACTCCTGGTATTCTAAATTATAAATCAATGACTGTTACATATATGATAGCCTACTTTGTATCTGACGTTCTACTTGAATTAAATAAAGAAAGCAATAATAAGGAAAGAAAGATAGCACACTTATAGTATACTAATTAATATACCCCGTTCGTTTAGTAATTCAGTTACCTTCTATAGATTCATTCATTTCTTTATTTATTCCCTACACTTTTCGAGCTACTTACGATGGTGTTCTTTTCGTTTAATTTTAGGTTATGGAACTAGCGTGTATAGAAAAGGTTTGTTCCCAACTGTTCTCTCTTCCTCTCTCTCTCCTTCTCCCTATTTTATTACTCAATTTTCTTATTATTTCTTACACCGTTGTTGTCAAATCCACAAAACAAGTTGCTCCCTCTACATTAGTTCTTGCTTAGTTGGTTACATATATATAAAAAAAATATTCATTCCTTGCTGTTGTCCCTATATGATATTTACAATTGCATGGACATTCTTTAATATACTTTACTGCGGTCCTTGCTTAACGTTATTCCTTACCATGTTAGATATTACATACTGTGAATCCTTCCTTCTGCTATAGAACTTTGTACCTAAATTTACACTCTTTCTTTCTATTTCCAAGGTTTGTTCATCTTAATTTGAGGCCAAGCTTAAATGGATATTCCAACACTTAGTAGAGAGAATAGGAAACGTCGCAGGAGTATTCTTATCCAGCGTAGGAACAAAGGAACGGCTCATTCTTTGAAATATATGTACCAGTCAGATAAAAACAAAAATATAGAAAATTCTGGAATATTTGTAAATATTTCAGCAATATATCGAGAAAATAGAGAACGGCGTAAGATTATTCTTACTCAGCGAAGAAATAAGCAAGCGAATTGTCCTTCGAAATATATCAAAAATTCAAGTACAATCACAGATATAAGGAATCCTGAAATACTACGAACTTCTTCCGAAATGGTACCAACTCATCGTGACATTTCGTTCCACACTTCGAACCAATCATACCTTGGATTGCCACATTATAAGTGTCAATCATGTGGGGCATTACTGTGGTACAATGAAAGAATCTACAAATCTCAAAATGAACGTACTCCAAGATTCTCTTTGTGTTGTCAGGAAGGCCGAGTTTCTTTGCCGTTGCTCCATGAGGCGCCGACTGCTCTCGCTGCTTTGTTGGATTACGAAAGTGGAAGGGAAAGTAAGAAATTCCGTGAAAATATTAGAGCATACAACTCTATGTTTGCATTTACGTCATTAGGTGCAAAAATAGATACAGAAATTAATAAAAGATCAGGCCCTTATATTTTTAGGATAAATGGTCAAAATTATCACATGATGGGCTCCCTTCTTCCACTAGATGGTCACCGGCCGAAATTTGCTCAGCTTTATATTTATGATACCGAAAATGAAGTGGGAAATAGAATAGACGCACTTGGCATAAATAGTAATCGTGAAAGTATTGATAGAAATGTCGTGACAGAATTGGTACGTATGTTTGATATGAATGACGAAATTGTTAAAGCATTTAGGATGGCAAGGGATCGTTTTCTGCAAAATGATTTCTTACCTATGAGGTTACGTTTGGTCGGTACACGCAGAGAAAATGCGCAACAATACAACACTCCTTCCAGTGCTGAAATTGCTGTGTTGATAGTAGGTGACTTGGGTAGTGTCGATCGGCAACGCGATATTATTGTAGAACATAAAACTGAGGGGTTAAAACGCATCAGTGATTTACACCCTTCCTTTATGGCGATGCAATACCCCATCTTATTTCCATATGGGGAGGATGGTTTTAGTCTTGGTATACAATGCAAGGAAAGATCACACAGAAAATCAATTTCTAGGCAATATATTACGATGCGTGAATTTTATGCTTATAGAATTCAGAATAGAATTGGTGAAGGCAGCACATTAATACGAGGGGGTAAGCTTTTCCAGCAATATATTGTTGATGCTTTCTCATGTGTTGAAGAAGAGAGACTTCAATATATTAGGAGAAATCAATCTAATTTACGATCTGAAATATATAAAGGTATCAGAGATGCTGTAGTTGAAGGAGATGTGGATGGTGATGCCATTGGTAAACGACTTATATTACCCTCGAGCTTCACAGCCGGGCCTCGCTATATGATTCAAAATTACCAAGATGCTATTGCTATATGCAAACACTGTGGCCCTCCTGATTTATTTATTACGTTTACCTGCAATGCACAATGGCCTGAAATTCGAGATGCTTTACAATTTATTCCTGGACAAAAACCTGAGGATAGGCCTGATATTGTAAGCAGAATGTTTAAATTAAAATTACAAGCTTTGATGGGCGATATTAAGGAGGGTATTTTTTTTGGGCCATCAATTGCAGGTATCTAACTATTCAATATCATTTGTACTTATTAATTAATAGTTTCTCTTTACATACCCCACATGCTTATGGATTAATAATTTCCTTTCCTTGCTTTGTCATTCTTTTTTCCCCTTGCACCTGTTCTGCAATGAACCTCTAGAATTATATACCGTCGAATTCCAGAAAAGAGGGCTTCCTCACGTTCACATTTTGGTATGGTTAAATGCAAACCATAAATACCTAACGACAGCAGAAATAAATTCAATTATCTCCGCAGAAATACCTGATAAGGTTACTAACCCGGACGGATATGCCGCTGTTGGGAAATTTATGATGTATGGTCCGTGTGGAGCGAGCAAACCAGGAGCACCATGTATGGCGAAAGGCCGATGTGCAAAATATTTTCCGAAAGAATATAAAAGTGAAACAGTTATAACTCCTGATGGTTTTCTCATTTATCGGAGAAGAAATAATGATGTATATGTGATAAAAGGTGGTATCCAACTTGATAATAGGTTTGTCGTTCCACATAATCTACAATTGATCATAAAATATCAAGCTCATATTAATGTTGAATGGTGTAATAAATCGAGACTCATTAAATATTTATTCAAGTATGTAAATAAAGGACCAGATAGAGCTGCTGTTATTATAGAAAATAATGTCAACTATAACGAGTCAACTTCTACACGGCAGTCTACACATGTTGACGAAATAAAACAGTACTTGGATTGCCGCTACCTATCAGCATATGAAGCTACTTGGCGATTGTTTGAATTTGACATTCATTTTAGAGAACCATCTGTGGAGCGTTTGTCTATTCACCTACCCATGATGAATAATGTTGCATATCATAGTTCGCAAAATTTAGTTGATGTTTTGAACCGTCCGAATATTGACAAGACGATGTTTACCGAGTGGATGCATACTAATGCCACATGCGACGATGTTCGCGAGCTTACATACACTGAATTCCCTACAAAATGGGTGTGGCATAAAAAGGATAAATTTTGGTCTAGGCGGAAACAGAAATATCGTATTGGTAGAATGATCTACATACATCCAAATGCAGGAGAATTATATTTTTTAAGGCTTCTTTTAAATGTAGTGAAAGGTCCAAGAAGCTATGTTGAAATTCGGACAGTGGATCATGTTATACATGATACATTTCGTTCTGCATGTAATGCCCTTGGTTTACTTGGGGATGATAAAGAATGGAGGGAAGCATTCCAAGAAGCATCCCATTGGTCATCGTCGGCTGGACTTCGTCAACTATTCACTACCATAGTAATATTTTGTGAGTTGGCAGATCCTATGAAATTATGGACTGAATATTGGCAGTTAATGTCTGATGATATTTCATATAGATTGAAGCATATTCTTGGTGTTCGTAATCTCCAAATATCTGAAATTGAGCTCCAAAATCATGTTTTATTTGATCTTGAAATTCTATTCAACAAAAATTCTGCTTCACTTTCTGATTACAAACTCCCAAATCCTACAAGACTATTTTCTAATAACTTGGATAGTAGATTACTAAGAGAAGAATTGGATTACAACAGAAATGACTTGCTACAAGATCATGCCCAGTTATTTGATGGATTAAACGATGAGCAACGAATAATATATGATGCTGTTCTGGGTTCTGTATACGAAAATATTGGAGATATTATATTTGTTTATGGGCATGGTGGAACTGGCAAAACATATTTGTGGAAGACAATTATTTCAAAATTACGTTCGGAGGGAAAAATAGTTTTAACTGTTGCTTCCTCAGGTATAGCATCTCTTTTATTACCTGGAGGCCGGACAGCTCACTCGAGATTTAAAATACCTATCCAAATTGATGATTGTTCTATTTGTGAGATTAAGAAAGGTACACAGCTTGCGACTTTAATTTCCCATGCTAGCTTAATTATTTGGGATGAGGCACCTATGAATCATCGAAATTGTTTCGAGGCTTTAGATAAATCATTGAAAGATATTATGGGGTTGGGCGATTCAGCAACCGATGAAAATCTTTTCGGAGGAAAGACTGTGCTTTTAGGAGGTGATTTTAGACAAATACTTTCAGTTATTGTTTGCGGCACTAGACAAGATATTTTAAATGCATCTCTAACTAGATCTTATATATGGAGTAAATGTAAAATGTTTCGTCTTACTATAAATATGAGATTGCTACAAGGCTCAGTGGATAGTGCATCGAATACAACTCTAAGAGAATTCGGTCAATGGGTACTTGATATTGGTGATGGAAAAATAAATGGTTTGCAATTAAAAGATGAAGAAGAACCAACATGGATAAAAATTCCTGATGACATGCTCATAAAATTTAACGATAATGGAATAGAAATGATGGTTTTTGAGATATATGATAATATCGAGTATAACTACAATGATCCTACTTATTTACGAGATAGAGCAATTGTTACCCCTATGAATGAAAGTGTCGATCAAATTAACACTTATGTGCTTTCTTTACTGCAAACACAAGAACGATTATATTTAAGTTCTGATTCAATATGCAGTTCATCTAAAAATTCTGAAGAGAACAATATACTCTACCCGATAGATTTCTTGAATACTTTTCTTAACTTTCTGGCATAAGATCTTTACATAGCTCAATTGAGAGTGGGAAATTGGAACAATATGACGTAGGGAGTAAATAACAAAGCAATGCAAGATATACAATATATTAAGCAATAATATCAAGAAAGGCAACCAACAGAAATTAGTGTATTACAACTTAATAACCTTACATTCATGGCATTCTTTAGAAGATGACTCTGCTATTCCATCTAGGAAAGAGTATTAACTTCAAATATGTTATTTCTTACTTTAGAGAACCTGGAAGAGATAACTTTAGTCAAAATGTATGAGGTGGAGGGGAAAAAAAAAAGGAGTAGACATGTTTGATAGGGAGTTGGTAATCCCCATAATTAAAAACAGCAGGTTAAAGAAAGGAAATGGCAAGTTTTGTGATGTGATTGTTAACTCGGTTTGCTTAAAGGAAGTGTTGTATAGTACCTTAATTAAGTTTTGTTTTTATAGACAATATTCATTACTTTGGGAAGTTGGTAATCTTTATAGGTTTTGTTTTATATAGGTACTAATTGGTAAAACATTAGAGCTCGAATGCCCAAAATACGAACCTGAAATTCTACCTTTAAATCTAATTTGTCCTTACAATTTTTGAATGCGAAGGGCTTTTTTCGTACCGCAAGTGAAGACTGCAAGTGAAACAATAAATTTTGTATCAAAATGAACCGCAAGTGAAGGCCGAGTAATTTTGTAAAAAAATGGATGGAGGCCGGACAGCTCACTCGAGATTTAAAATACCTATCCAAATTGATGATTGTTCTATTTGTGAAGTTGGTAATCTTTATAGGTTTTGTTTTATATAGGTACTAATTGGTAAAACATTAGAGCTCGAATGCCCAAAATACGAACCTGAAATTCTACCTTTAAATCTAGTCCTTACAATTTTTGAATGCGAAGGGCTTTTTTCGTACCGCAAGTGAAGACTGCAAGTGAAACAATAAATTTTGTATCAAAATGAACCGCAAGTGAAGGCCGAGTAATTTTGTAAAAAAATGGATGGAGGCCGGACAGCTCACTCGAGATTTAAAATACCTATCCAAATTGATGATTGTTCTATTTGTGAGATTAAGAAAGGTACACAGCTTGCGACTTTAATTTCCCATGCTAGCTTAATTATTTGGGATGAGGCACCTATGAATCATCGAAATTGTTTCGAGGCTTTAGATAAATCATTGAAAGATATTATGGGGTTGGGCGATTCAGCAACCGATGAAAATCTTTTCGGAGGAAAGACTGTGCTTTTAGGAGGTGATTTTAGACAAATACTTCCAGTTATTGTTTGCGGCACTAGACAAGATATTTTAAATGCATCTCTAACTAGATAAAAATTACAAATTTTAAAATTCTAAAATTAAAAATTAAAAATTTTAATTTTAAATTTTAAATTTTCAAATTAATCATAAATTTGATATTAAATATTTTAAATTTTAAATTTGGAATTTAATATCTAACTTTTAAAATTTAAGACTTAAAAATTAAAATACGAAATTTAAATTTAAAATTAAATTTGGATTTAAATTCGAATTTTGGATCTAAAATAAGAATAAAGTTTTAAAATTTGAGGTGAAAATGGGAATTAGATTTCAAGAAGTAGGTTTTAACTCTTTTGATTTTGGATCGCAAAAAGTAGAAAACAAATTCTAAAAGTTAGAATCAGATCTATTCACCTTAAATTTATTTTTAAATTGGAAATCACTTTCTAAAACTTACACGGAATCCTAAATGAGCCCATTGCTGAAACACCAAATTAGCTTACTAAAGAAACTGCTTATATTCAAGGAAATTCCTATGTTGGGTCCTTACTTTTCAATAAAATTAGTAGCCTAGTACTCTGGAAAACAGCGCGAATCAAAAGACATACTGAATAAGTAACTTTCAAGTCATGAGATTGATATGCCTCAATCCATGAAGCAATTAAGTGTCACGCCCCGAGTTTAAAAATCAGGTCTGAAATTTTTTTTTTTTTTTTTTGAATAAATCAGAGTTTGCAAAACAGGCGTAACAGACCGCCACACATATAGGAAATCCCCTATCCAAAAGAATAGGGTCCCTCCTATACATGCACGGCTAGGCTAATCCAATCATCAATCAGAGATCAATCAACATCTAAACTACCCAATGACTAATCAGTAGGAATAATCCAAATAAACATGCTATCATCAATCTGAAATATCGAAATAAACGGAAAGCTGAAATAACATAAAGGAAAGTCAGCTACAGATCATCGGGGATCACAATCATCAATCTATATCATCAAGGGGACAGCTCTATCGTGACAGCCTCACTGGATCGTCCCGACACCCCTCTACCCGAACGACCTGAAAAATGGTCACCCAGGGGGTGTGAGATACACTGTACATGTATCCCAGTGGGCACGACGAGCCGAGGATCAGCTAATCGTACCTACTGGGTACTAAAATCTGCGGATAGTAAGAGTCAATAGGAACAGCTGGAAAGCATAGAGGTCTACAACTAATCAGAATAAGAACTACAAGTAAGTATACTGGAAATCAATCATAAAACTGTAGATCATACATGCTGGAAATAAAAGGCAACTGAAAGGTATACTAGAACATGGAAATATAGAATCTATGCATCAATCACAAGGATACCAAGTACCCAAACAATGCCAATATTGGTCACGGGGACCTCAGGCTCATATCACTATCTGCACCTGTCCCACTGACATAACCCCGCACCCATAAGTGCTATCTGGGGCTCACGGGTCCTTCCTCTAGACCACTTTACCGGTAAAGAACAATAGCCACGGGGAGCGACCCCGGCAATGTTCGTGAAGTACAGCGATGCGTGGTAAGTCGTACTGATCAATCTCACGGTCTAGTGACCGAGTAGTCGGCAACATGCCGAGATCCCAATAGGGAATCATCTGTCTATCTCTATCAATCGGAATCAATCAATCGTGCATATGAACAATATATCAAATAACATCTCAGTGACAGGAAACAGTAGGTATCAACTAATTATGCAAATCTATATATCAATCAATCAGGATCAATCAATCATGCATATCGACGTATATCAAGAAATATCTCAAAGACAGGAATCAACCGGTGTCATCTAATCATGCAGATCTATATATCAATCAATCAGGATCAGTCAGGAATAATCAGGGAGTATGTATATGATAATCGGCTGATCGTGACAAGAGATCTCAATCATAGGTCTAATCAGTCAATGTCCATCAGAGCGATCATGCTATGTCAAACGAGATCAATATATGTCAGGCTAAGTCATATAGGTAAAATCAGCAGGGCAAGTCAAGAACAGGTGTCCGACTGGACTAAAGCAACCAGAGGGCCAAAAAGCTGAGGCCCGGTTCGAAGATAACCCACCTGGATGACGGCAGATCCTCGAACTCCCGCGTAGCTACTGGGAGGCTGGTGCTGAACAGCTGGGCCCTGAATAATAAGATATGATCAGTAATACTCACAAAAACCCATCCCCGACGACATAGCAACAACGCGACGCTAATACGGGCAATTATCGTTGATTTATGGAATAAATTCCAATTCCCGATCCACGAAAGTCCACGGAACTCTAACAAGATGCCTAGCAGGTGTATATACACTGTTTAAAGACAGCTATAAAGTCCAATCTACAATTTGATCTATAATAACTCTTATTTTGCATCATTATATTATGTTACGACTTAATTCGACTCGTTCTTGCAATCCGGGGGTCCAACAACGACGCCGTAAGTTCCAGCGCGTCACATTTGATGAGACAGACCCCGTGCTCACAACTTTGGGTCAATGCGAAACCCGAGAGCAAAGTTAGCTCTTTAACTCTTTATGTTAACTGCACTGTTTTGCCTTGATCTTAACATCTAGAAGTCCAGAAGCTACGCGGCGAGTTTCAGCGCGTTCAGCATGATGAGACGAAGCTTGTGCTCACAAGAGTTGGCTGACACGGAGCCCGAGGGCAAGGTTGGCCCATAAACATTAAGGGTCCAATTTACTACTTTGTTAAAACTTATTTTATACATGATCAGACTGAGAGTTAACTGGAGCATGATGATAAATAAGGCCTAAGAACAGTGGGGCTCACCTGCGGGGCGCCGGAGGATGGCCGGAGCAGTGGCCGGAGCAACACCACCCAAAAGCCCTAAGCTCGGTTTGCCCGAAGTCCAAGGCAGCTCTGCTCTGTCTGCAACAAGGGTGAGCATTGGTTAGCTTCGGGTCCCAGCAGGTGGTTGGTCCATGCCTGGCCAGGTGCCGGCGGCCGGAGTTAGGGCCCGAATTACAATAATCGGGTGCAAGGTTTGGGACCAACAACTAGGGGTGTTTCTGGTCAAAAGAAAGATGATGGGGAGCAAGAATAGGGCCATCAGGTCTCACCTGGGTGGTAGCCGGAGCCCCGGAGCGGCGGAGTTGGCCGGCGGTGATCTCGAGTGATCTCTCGGGTGCAACTGTGCAGAGAAAAATCCCGACGTTAATGAACCCATGCAAGATGATGGGAGAGTCCCTAAGGACCAGAGGAGCTCATCTGGGCGGTTTTCCGGTGCCGGAGAGCGCCGGAAAGGCGAGGCGGCGGAGCTCGGCCAAGCTCGGAGGAGCTTTAATGGCGGATTCCGGCCGGCTGGGTTCCGGCCGGTGGGACTTGGACCAAAAGGTTCCTCTCGATGCAAGGAGTCTTCTGGTGGCGGTGGCCGGCGACGGGGTCGAGCGGCGGCGCCGGCAGGAGGAGTTCCGGCGAGGGTGCAAAACAGCCGGTTCTAGGGCTTGGTCGTGCGGCGCAGATCCTCCACCGATGACCGCCAAACTTTGAAGGTGAGTTGCAGTCGATGAGAGGAACGGTTCCAACGTTTCAAATCTGGATTCCGACGGTTGGATGGAGGCGGCGCCCCAAGATCGGTCAAGAGACGATAATCCCGGTCACAGTGCTCCCGCCGGCGAAAGGGTTGACGGCGGTGGCTCGGACTGCACCAGGATGGTCCCCTCTATGTTAGGATCATGATGCTAGGGTCCCCAGGGCGAAATAAAATCAAAACTTCCAAGACTTACCTTCACCGGAAGATTGGAAGGAAAGGGGGAAGGCCGCGGCGGCGCGCGGCGGCGGCTGGCGTCGATTCACCCCCGGGCTCGGCTGCAGCTTCCCAGAGGACACCTCAGTGGACCTCTGCTCGACCAAGGTTCTCCCCAAACACCACCCTCCCCAACACCCGAGAGCAAGGGTGCTTTTTTTTTTTTTTTTTCTTTCTTTCTTTTCCGGCAAGGAGGGGCGGCGGCCGGTGCGGGAGGACCCCGGGGGGCGCGGCAGAGAGGAGGAGGAGGTTGCAGTGTGCGGCTAGGGCAAGGGCTCGGGGGTCTAGGGTTTCCAAAACCCTAACCAAGCTAAAGCATATATATATAGGGTTAGGTAATTTTGCATTTTAGTCCCCCATCTTTTGATGTTCTGCGTTCAATCCCTCGCAGTAGCTCACAGTCACACTCTAGTCCTTCTCAAAGTCGTGGCACGCAAATCGAGGCAAGAAACTTAGGGTTTATTACACAAATTATCATATTTTTGCTGTATTTCACGCTTTTCGAGGCGTTCCGTTCGTCAGATCGAGAAACGGACTTCGCCACGACGTCCGGCTCGACGAGACCTATCAGGTAGCGATTTTTGTTTCTCGAGAAAGTGCCCAGATAAAATCGCGGTCCATAAAATACTGTTCCAAAATACAGTTTTTGCGCTTTTCGAGGCTCTAGGGTCGTCAAACGGAAATTCCGTCAGTGCCATTGCGTCCAGAACGACGAAACCGTTAAAATCCACTATTTGAAGTGCTATAATCAGCTTCTGGATGGCAATTTGGCCCACGTTAGCACTTAGGGGATTTGAAATATAGGGTTACTGTTCATGTACAGTACCAAGGCACTGTACACTTAAGTCGCGGGTCCCGCCCGCTTCTTCGTCGATTTCTGGAAGATCCGACCGTCGGATCTGAACTTGCTTAATATGGTTTTCACTCGATTCGACGAGACGGTCGCACTGGTAATCTCGGATCTTCGAGATCAGGCTCGGATTGAAAAGTGATGTTTCTGGCCCTATTTCTGTACAATTTGCACTGCAGAAAAGGGGCATTTTAGCTATTAGTGCTTTTATGGTCCAAAATTCAACTTGGCTTATATTATTTTCCCTTTTTATTTAAATACAAAAATTCAAGTTCTTACATCTCTCCCACCAAAAAGAAAGTTTCGTCCCTGAAACTTAATACAACTAAGAACCAAATAACTGGGGGTAACGCTCTATCATGGTTGACTCGCGTTCCCACGTGGCTTCACGCTCCTCATGGTTCTCCCATTGTACTTTGACGTAGGGGATCGATCTGTTCCTCAGCCTCTTCTCATCTCGAGCCAGGATTTTCAGTGGCGTCTTAGTAAGGATGTCCTTAATTTACCGTTATCTAGAACACACCAACGGCTCCTGAATCGGATAGAGCCATCGGCGTGCAGCTGGTAATTCGTTAGTCTGTCCCAGTGGTATCAGTTCACGAATCTTATGGGAGGAGGGGTCCGACTGCTGTCCCTCCTTTATGCGATCAAGCAGGGCAGACTGCACTACCATCGCGAAAAGTCTAGCGGTAGACCCCGAAGGAACGATCTCCAAGTCTAGACGCTGGAACTCGGAAATCAAGCGATCCTGATCAGTGATCATTAATAGCTCTGGGGACACGTGCTTTCGGCTCAAAGCATCTGCTACCACGTCGGCCCGATAACTTGTTCGTTGACCGAACATACACGGTCCCAAATGTCAATGCACCTTGTACTATGTGGTTTGCGATAACGCTAGAGTTCACAATTCTGTTTCATCCAAACTGCTAAAAATTCTGGTTCATTTACTGATCATTTGTACTACCACTTATTTCTATTATCGAATCAGTTGCACGATCTGGCGAGGTCAACGTGGCTAGTGGCCGCAGCTAGGACGAATGTCTACATTAATGACAAACATAATCTGTCCACTATACCCGCGACTATCTGAGACCTACCTAAGGTCCAATATGATCTGGGATATCATCACTGAAACTTTAACATCGTTGTCCAGAGGGTAATCCTGGCGACTATAACTATAGATAAGCGAACAAGTAGACCCAATCACGATATTACCCCTTACGGGGTAGAGTACTTCAAACCACTCTTTCGACAGTACCTTGTCTGCAGCCAACATACTTATCGAAAGAAGGGTGAAATACCCAAGATCTGTCGCCAACATCAAGTTGGGGACACGACTCCCACCGGAGTCAACAGAAGGTATAGGTCATACCTCACAACTTGCTAACACAGCACTAGCGACGCCAATCGTAGCTCAAATATCGTCAGGAACGATCATGACTCCAAACCAATTCACCCACAACTTGCGAAGCAACTACAAATCGAATTCTTTTAGGATGAAAGTCAAATTCCTCAAGCTATCATCATCTCTATCAAAGTAATCGTGAATCCCAAATTATTTTACACTGATCAGGGTTGGGACACGATTCAATAAGGTCTCATATTTGCTGGGTGTCGTCAGAATCCTTCCATCCAAAGCAACAAGATTGCTAACCTCGTAGGCATCCCAATAGCTATAGTCGGGGAATCTCCAGTAATAGCAGCCACAACCGCAGCTAACACTGCACCCACTATGACCACTAAGCCCAGAGCGCGTGCGAACACCGCTCCTAGTCACATCAACAAGTTAGGAAAACGTCTCATAAGTGTGAAAATACACCTGAGCTCCTAACAATCAGACAAAAACCCCGCGCTCTCACGACATAAGTCATCCTAGGGTTCATCCTAACCAGTTCCTAATCATCTTTTCCTAGGTACCGTTTACCTATGCTCTGATACCATCTAATCTGTCACGCCCCGAGTTTAAAAATCAGGTCTGAAATTTTTTTTTTTTTTTTTTGAATAAATCAGAGTTTGCAAAACAGGCGTAACAGACCGCCACACATATAGGAAATCCCCTATCCAAAAGAATAGGGTCCCTCCTATACATGCACGGCTAGGCTAATCCAATCATCAATCAGAGATCAATCAACATCTAAACTACCCAATGACTAATCAGTAGGAATAATCCAAATAAACATGCTATCATCAATCTGAAATATCGAAATAAACGGAAAGCTGAAATAACATAAAGGAAAGTCAGCTACAGATCATCGGGGATCACAATCATCAATCTATATCATCAAGGGGACAGCTCTATCGTGACAGCCTCACTGGATCGTCCCGACACCCCTCTACCCGAACGACCTGAAAAATGGTCACCCAGGGGGTGTGAGATACACTGTACATGTATCCCAGTGGGCACGACGAGCCGAGGATCAGCTAATCGTACCTACTGGGTACTAAAATCTGCGGATAGTAAGAGTCAATAGGAACAGCTGGAAAGCATAGAGGTCTACAACTAATCAGAATAAGAACTACAAGTAAGTATACTGGAAATCAATCATAAAACTGTAGATCATACATGCTGGAAATAAAAGGCAACTGAAAGGTATACTAGAACATGGAAATATAGAATCTATGCATCAATCACAAGGATACCAAGTACCCAAACAATGCCAATATTGGTCACGGGGACCTCAGGCTCATATCACTATCTGCACCTGTCCCACTGACATAACCCCGCACCCATAAGTGCTATCTGGGGCTCACGGGTCCTTCCTCTAGACCACTTTACCGGTAAAGAACAATAGCCACGGGGAGCGACCCCGGCAATGTTCGTGAAGTACAGCGATGCGTGGCAAGTCGTACTGATCAATCTCACGGTCTAGTGACCGAGTAGTCGGCAACATGCCGAGATCCCAATAGGGAATCATCTGTCTATCTCTATCAATCGGAATCAATCAATCGTGCATATGAACAATATATCAAATAACATCTCAGTGACAGGAAACAGTAGGTATCAACTAATCATGCAAATCTATATATCAATCAATCAGGATCAATCAATCATGCATATCGACGTATATCAAGAAATATCTCAAAGACAGGAATCAACCGGTGTCATCTAATCATGCAGATCTATATATCAATCAATCAGGATCAGTCAGGAATAATCAGGGAGTATGTATATGATAATCGGCTGATCGTGACAAGAGATCTCAATCATAGGTCTAATCAGTCAATGTCCATCAGAGGGATCATGCTATGTCAAACGAGATCAATATATGTCAGGCTAAGTCATATAGGTAAAATCAGCAGGGCAAGTCAAGAACAGGTGTCCGACTGGACTAAAGCAACCAGAGGGCCAAAAAGCTGAGGCCCGGTTCGAAGATAACCCACCTGGATGACGGCAGATCCTCGAACTCCCGCGTAGCTACTGGGAGGCTGGTGCTGAACAGCTGGGCCCTGAATAATAAGATATGATCAGTAATACTCACAAAAACCCATCCCCGACGACATAGCAACAACGCGACGCTAATACGGGCAATTATCGTTGATTTATGGAATAAATTCCAATTCCCGATCCACGAAAGTCCACGGAACTCTAACAAGATGCCTAGCAGGTGTATATACACTGTTTAAAGACAGCTATAAAGTCCAATCTACAATTTGATCTATAATAACTCTTATTTTGCATCATTATATTATGTTACGACTTAATTCGACTCGTTCTTGCAATCCGGGGGTCCAACAACGACGCCGTAAGTTCCAGCGCGTCACATTTGATGAGACAGACCCCGTGCTCACAACTTTGGGTCAATGCGAAACCCGAGAGCAAAGTTAGCTCTTTAACTCTTTATGTTAACTGCACTGTTTTGCCTTGATCTTAACATCTAGAAGTCCAGAAGCTACGCGGCGAGTTTCAGCGCGTTCAGCATGATGAGACGAAGCTTGTGCTCACAAGAGTTGGCTGACACGGAGCCCGAGGGCAAGGTTGGCCCATAAACATTAAGGGTCCAATTTACTACTTTGTTAAAACTTATTTTATACATGATCAGACTGAGAGTTAACTGGAGCATGATGATAAATAAGGCCTAAGAACAGTGGGGCTCACCTGCGGGGCGCCGGAGGATGGCCGGAGCAGTGGCCGGAGCAACACCACCCAAAAGCCCTAAGCTCGGTTTGCCCGAAGTCCAAGGCAGCTCTGCTCTGTCTGCAACAAGGGTGAGCATTGGTTAGCTTCGGGTCCCAGCAGGTGGTTGGTCCATGCCTGGCCAGGTGCCGGCGGCCGGAGTTAGGGCCCGAATTACAATAATCGGGTGCAAGGTTTGGGACCAACAACTAGGGGTGTTTCTGGTCAAAAGAAAGATGATGGGGAGCAAGAATAGGGCCATCAGGTCTCACCTGGGTGGTAGCCGGAGCCCCGGAGCGGCGGAGTTGGCCGGCGGTGATCTCGAGTGATCTCTCGGGTGCAACTGTGCAGAGAAAAATCCCGACGTTAATGAACCCATGCAAGATGATGGGAGAGTCCCTAAGGACCAGAGGAGCTCATCTGGGCGGTTTTCCGGTGCCGGAGAGCGCCGGAAAGGCGAGGCGGCGGAGCTCGGCCAAGCTCGGAGGAGCTTTAATGGCGGATTCCGGCCGGCTGGGTTCCGGCCGGTGGGACTTGGACCAAAAGGTTCCTCTCGATGCAAGGAGTCTTCTGGTGGCGGTGGCCGGCGACGGGGTCGAGCGGCGGCGCCGGCAGGAGGAGTTCCGGCGAGGGTGCAAAACAGCCGGTTCTAGGGCTTGGTCGTGCGGCGCAGATCCTCCACCGATGACCGCCAAACTTTGAAGGTGAGTTGCAGTCGATGAGAGGAACGGTTCCAACGTTTCAAATCTGGATTCCGACGGTTGGATGGAGGCGGCGCCCCAAGATCGGTCAAGAGACGATAATCCCGGTCACAGTGCTCCCGCCGGCGAAAGGGTTGACGGCGGTGGCTCGGACTGCACCAGGATGGTCCCCTCTATGTTAGGATCATGATGCTAGGGTCCCCAGGGCGAAATAAAATCAAAACTTCCAAGACTTACCTTCACCGGAAGATTGGAAGGAAAGGGGGAAGGCCGCGGCGGCGCGCGGCGGCGGCTGGCGTCGATTCACCCCGGGCTCGGCTGCAGCTTCCCAGAGGACACCACAGTGGACCTCTACTCGACCAAGGTTCTCCCAAACACCACCCTCCCCAACACCCGAGAGCAAGGGTGCTTTTTTTTTTTTTTTCTTTCTTTCTTTTCCGGCGAGGAGGGGCGGCGGCCGGTGCGGGAGGACCCCGGGGGGCGCGGCAGAGAGGAGGAGGAGGTTGCAGTGTGCGGCTAGGGCAAGGGCTCGGGGGTCTAGGGTTTCCAAAACCCTAACCAAGCTAAAGCATATATATATAGGGTTAGGTAATTTTGCATTTTAGTCCCCCATCTTTTGATGTTCTGCGTTCAATCCCTCGCAGTAGCTCACAGTCACACTCTAGTCCTTCTCAAAGTCGTGGCACGCAAATCGAGGCAAGAAACTTAGGGTTTATTACACAAATTATCGTATTTTTGCTGTATTTCACGCTTTTCGAGGCGTTCCGTTCGTCAGATCGAGAAACGGACTTCGCCACGACGTCCGGCTCGACGAGACCTATCAGGTAGCGATTTTTGTTTCTCGAGAAAGTGCCCAGATAAAATCGCGGTCCATAAAATACTGTTCCAAAATACAGTTTTTGTGCTTTTCGAGGCTCTAGGGTCGTCAAACGGAAATTCCGTCAGTGCCATTGCGTCCAGAACGACGAAACCGTTAAAATCCACTATTTGAAGTGCTATAATCAGCTTCTGGATGGCAATTTGGCCCACGTTAGCACTTAGGGGATTTGAAATATAGGGTTACTGTTCATGTACAGTACCAAGGCACTGTACACTTAAGTCGCGGGTCCCGCCCGCTTCTTCGTCGATTTCTGGAAGATCCGACCGTCGGATCTGAACTTGCTTAATATGGTTTTCACTCGATTCGACGAGACGGTCGCACTGGTAATCTCGGATCTTCGAGATCAGGCTCGGATTGAAAAGTGATGTTTCTGGCCCTATTTCTGTACAATTTGCACTGCAGAAAAGGGGCATTTTAGCTATTAGTGCTTTTATGGTCCAAAATTCAACTTGGCTTATATTATTTTCCCTTTTTATTTAAATACAAAAATTCAAGTTCTTACATCTCTCCCACCAAAAAGAAAGTTTCGTCCCTGAAACTTAATACAACTAAGAACCAAATAACTGGGGGTAACGCTCTATCATGGTTGACTCGCGTTCCCACGTGGCTTCACGCTCCTCATGGTTCTCCCATTGTACTTTGACGTAGGGGATCGATCTGTTCCTCAGCCTCTTCTCATCTCGAGCCAGGATTTTCAGTGGCGTCTTAGTAAGGATGTCCTTAATTTACCGTTATCTAGAACACACCAACGGCTCCTGAATCGGATAGAGCCATCGGCGTGCAGCTGGTAATTCGTTAGTCTGTCCCAGTGGTATCAGTTCACGAATCTTATGGGAGGAGGGGTCCGACTGCTGTCCCTCCTTTATGCGATCAAGCAGGGCAGACTGCACTACCATCGCGAAAAGTCTAGCGGTAGACCCCGAAGGAACGATCTCCAAGTCTAGACGCTGGAACTCGGAAATCAAGCGATCCTGATCAGTGATCATTAATAGCTCTGGGGACACGTGCTTTCGGCTCAAAGCATCTGCTACCACGTCGGCCCGATAACTTGTTCGTTGACCGAACATACACGGTCCCAAATGTCAATGCACCTTGTACTATGTGGTTTGCGATAACGCTAGAGTTCACAATTCTGTTTCATCCAAACTGCTAAAAATTCTGGTTCATTTACTGATCATTTGTACTACCACTTATTTCTATTATCGAATCAGTTGCACGATCTGGCGAGGTCAACGTGGCTAGTGGCCGCAGCTAGGACGAATGTCTACATTAATGACAAACATAATCTGTCCACTATACCCGCGACTATCTGAGACCTACCTAAGGTCCAATATGATCTGGGATATCATCACTGAAACTTTAACATCGTTGTCCAGAGGGTAATCCTGGCGACTATAACTATAGATAAGCGAACAAGTAGACCCAATCACGATATTACCCCTTACGGGGTAGAGTACTTCAAACCACTCTTTCGACAGTACCTTGTCTGCAGCCAACATACTTATCGAAAGAAGGGTGAAATACCCAAGATCTGTCGCCAACATCAAGTTGGGGACACGACTCCCACCGGAGTCAACAGAAGGTATAGGGTTACTGTTCATGTACAGTACCAAGGCACTGTACACTTAAGTCGCGGGTCCCGCCCGCTTCTTCGTTGATTTCTGGAAGATCCGACCGTCGGATCTGAACTTGCTTAATATGGTTTTCACTCGATTCG